>CM032481.1:16524491-17724491 GCA_019059595.1 Marasmia exigua
TGAAATCCCTAAACCAACTTCATCTTCGAGTGCCCCATGGTTCCACTATGGTAATTTATTGAACGAACGTATGTAAACCTCTAATCAGACTTCATTGTCGAGTGTACGAGAATAGGACCCTGGTCACACTCGGGTTCAGTGACGGGTGCGTTGCGTCCCGGCCGCGTCCTCGAGCCGACCTCAGCGCGTGCCTATCGCAATATTGTTCCAGCCGGCTAATGTTACACCCCGTCGTAAAACGCACTCACTGCACTTTTCGCGTTGCTCGGATAAACTCGACTCACTGTTCAATAAGCCGGAATTCTTGCGAAGGTAGTGTGACCTCCTTGGCGGGATGTTCGGCGAGACATATTTCTTCTTCTTTGTCGGTTCTTCACATCACTTTTGATGGAGTGGTCGTGGTCATTACTTTAGGTGTTGATAATGCTTCATGACATACCGACACTTTTCTCTGTTAGTAACTTTCCTCGTGACATAAGACATTTTGTATGAACAAAACTACATTATCAGTCTCATTCATCATCATTATCATCTTAGCGTTTATTACTTAATTCCCGGTTGAGTCCCGAGCTGGCGTTTCGGTGTCTGGGGTTCGCTTTTATGCTATACCTCCTTCACTTTAGGAACGTTCTACAGGAACTCAGATGCATTTAAAGTGTCTTTTTGCTCATTTGGTATGCTTATGCTTGATAATAGACAGAAGAAATTATTTACAAAACCTAACCAAAATATCATACTATCACACAAAAATACAACCTAAAGATACGAAACACTGTTGTTTCCTAATTAAACATGTGATTTTAATAACCATGCTTTCATCATTATCCTTTGCCATGCATATTCCATTTATCCAATATCCATTTTAAGGATATTCATTGACAAGCGATGGGTTGCTGAATTTCAGCTTATTAAAGATTTTCTGTAATAGCAGTGTACAGGTTATATGGTGTTCAATATTCCACCCCATACTGTAGTTACAGAAAAGCAAAAATCTCCGACTTTTCTACTCTCTCTTGAATTTGAGGAAGTGTGTTTTAACTTTTGGAGGCGGTACATAGGTAGGCACTGAGCGTTGTAAACGAATTTATTCTGTTATCCCAAGAATGCTTTCACTGTGGACACCGAACCCTGGTCCCTGGCGTAACCCGAGATGTTTTCGCAGCGCGTCGCGTGCTCCGGAGCGACCTCCGCGCGGACCTTGGCGACGTGCGCGCAGCCAATTATATGTGTGTACCTTAAGGCGATGTGACTAAGCCTTGCCTAGTTCTTTAGATTATATAGCAATTGGGGGGCAGGTTAGTCCGTTTCGCGTGTGGAAGATGGAATTGTGAACACTCCCAATCAGCCGTGTTCCTCCAGGAGTCCTACCATTGCCTTAACGTTGCTGAAGACTTCCCGGAGGCTAACTGAGTTCCCTAGGTAGTGTGTCCGAAAGCTGGCCACAACTGTGCACTCCAGTTACTTCAAAAATCCTGGCTAGATACAACTGAGGTATTTTTGCGGTGACTTTGAGTGTAGAATAGAGGAAGATCAGCTCCCTGTTCTGCTCGTATTCTTTGGAGATGTTTTCTTCTTCGCAATTATATTCAACATCACTTAGTAGGACAAGTTGGTGTCTTTTTACACGAGAAATGGAAGACCTGAACGCTTGACAGTGTATTAGGCAGGGCACGCAAAAGATAAAACTTATGCAAACCTATTACAGTCCGTGAGTGTTAGACCACCTTCTCTTTGGCAGACCAAGATGGAGGCCTTTGCCCTGCAGTGGGACAGTATAAAGATTGATTTCGATAGAGGCTTCGAAATAGTTGACTACTAATAAGAAGTTCTACTTTTACATGTTCTGTGTGCTTTTAGCCTCTTTTTAGATATATTTAAAAGCTAAGAATTCTAAAATATTACGTCTCTACTTATTATTTAGACTGATGCATATGATACCATGCACTCAAGAGGCAATTGTTTAAAATAAGTGAATTTGAAATAATAATGTTTCATTTAATATTTTACCCCACAGCGCCTTAACTGCACTCGAATGCGTCCACATAAGTGTTCATACCTTCGCCGTGCTCGCATAATCATCCACATGCCTACGAGCAAACATCCAGCCAGCGTCCTCGTGTGATCTGCCCGGCATTCTCGCCTGTTATCCTGCCCTCGATTAGAGACAAGTTCTAGGCCTTAAGTTTTTATGCTTAAATTTTTTTAGCCTACGTTGTCCCACTGCTGGAAACATGCCTCCCCTCCCCGTTAAATGCCGCTATTGGACTCTATTTGGTGGGAGAAGTGCTCTAAGTCATTACGGCATATAAATAGAGATTTAGGCCTGCTTTCTCAATTGACTTCCTGCTCGCTGCCAATAAGTATCGGATTTTGGTTCACCTCTGGGTCTACATGCTACAAATGTGGTGTGGCGTATGTTTAGAATTAATTGAGTCAAAACCTTCGCCATATGCCTTCGAGCCAATGTTCAGATACCGTCCACGCAATTTCTTTCAAGCATTCTTAGCTGTTAAGTTGTCCCGCGTCCTCGTTAGAAGTTTTAGCGCTATGTGTAGTATAGACGTAAAGATAAAAAAATACTATATTCGAATTAGGTCCACACTTATGAAAGTCGAAAGTAGTTACAAATATTATTATCTACTCCGAGCTCGGAATGTCGATGTAGTTGTGTCAACTAGTTATAGATAAAATTACAGAAGCAACCCTCACATCATATTTCATAGTACCTATACTGAATTCTACCTTAAGTAGAATCTAAAATAGCTTTACATATAAACTTCACTTCATTTGTCGTGACTTTATAATTTCAGCCAATATAATGTTCACTGCTGGACATATCCACAGACACAGATCGGTCCTGCGATGCAAGGTATTCCCGCGACCTTCACCAGATCGTCGGTCCACCTTGTGGGGGGCCTGCCACGGCTTCGACCTCCTATATGCGGCCACCACTCGAGGACCTTTCTGCCCCACCGGCCGTCTGATGTCCTCGCTCGTAGTGGCTTAACTACTAACAATACTAAAAAGCGAAAAATTACAGAACAATTAGAGCAATTTCGCAAGACCATATTCAACTATAGACGATCAAAGATGTACGTCAATTGTATCTGCTAAGTACCTTCTATTGAAGCAATAAGTCTTGCAAAAGTCTTAGAGATAAATGCGTGCAGAAATAATTTATAGCGAACATTTTTCATCATAGCTGTCGTCAGTGCGCATGCGTTCGACACGTCAGGTCGCCTTATAGGGCTTGGTTTATTCCTGGATTAATTCCGAAGCAATTAACCTTTTAAGATGACATTATTAGTTATTATATGGTACATGTTAATGAAGATTCGTATAAGTAGAGCATTTGACTGTCAGTAGTCTGCTAAGTTTTGCACGTTTTTTATAATAATGGTGCATTATTTACTTGGTTATTTACATTTATTTGAAAACAAAGTGGTTTCAACATGCTAATTTTAATTAGATGCTTTTAACTTTATTCTAAGTCAATAACCTCGTGTTGATCTATCTCAGAGTTTTGTTAATATAATAATATTCGTTGAGTTCGAAATATGTAGCCACATATTTGTATCTGCCATATTGTAATCGTATCACTTTTATAATTCCACAATTTTATCTTTACATTGAATCTGACAGAACCAATTACAAGCAAAACACAGAATGCAATAAAACACGCCAAAGCACGCAAGCTCATGAAAAATTAATAGATAAATTAAATTAAAACTCAACAGTTTCTTATGAAAGTGCCACATGTCGATAACAAATGGGTGTTGAATATCTTTCTGTCAACTTGTCGCGTCCTAGGAGTGGCTTGATCTAAATTTCAGAACAGCGTCGCGGGCGCAGCTATCTCATCTCTGAGGCCGAATGTTGATGCTTCTTGATATCTATTCACTCGAGTCATTTCCTAATTTCTTATCATTCGAATACACTATCTTCTTCCACTGGTTTGAAGCAATTTCTGAGTGAGTGATGATTAAACACATTTGGGTTTATTTCAAAATGATAATCTGAGTAACTGATTATTTGATGACTCAATATCGGAGCAATGTCGCCAATTAGATCTCCTGTCAAGAAAGGATTTACTTACCTAGATTAATTTCAGTTGGTTTCGCTTAAACAATCCTATCGGCAGAGTCCGAGTGAACTCGAGTTGATAATTTTCCACCTCAAGTACTGGAATCGAATAGCATCCCTATGGCCTATTATAAAACAAATTGAAGATGTCCATGCTCACTGTACTTGTGTCATTTATAACCAGCTCACACATAGCTTCAAATGCTCAAAGTTGAGGGATGAGTGTCTGTTTCACTGGGATGCTTTCATAACGTGATAAATTAATTGTTTGTCCAAGGCTTTTATGTTTAAGGTAGAAGATTCTTTCGCTTCTGAATTATAAAATTTAACGCCAGTAAACACGCATTTATATGTTGAGATATAAACAATCATCAGAGCATCTGATCATAAGATTATTTTGTCGTATTGAATAAATTAAGCATATGTTAATATTATTGCAATATTGAAGACAATACGACAACACGATGAGAGCAATTAATCCCCTCTGAAGTTAGCTCTGTGGATAGGACGTGTACCATCCAAGCGGGATATTGTCAGTTCAAATACGTGCGTTTAGATTATCAAAAATGTTTCTTAAATTAACGTCGATTGACAGGGCCAACTCAAAAGGTGATGGCATGGTGACTTGGATGGACCATTTAGAGATCTTGGACTATTTACTGTGTGTATGTATCCACTATCACGGGTTCCCTGTGAGTCTGATTCCACGCAACGCCAGAGGGTTACAGCATTAGGCTGTCGTTGTTAGACGAACTGGTTGATTTATGAGCGAACAACTTGAGAGCAATTTGCCTGTGAGCAAATTGTATTGCTTTGATTTTCTATTTTCGCGCTGGTGAGGGATTGAAGACGCTGGGATACGCCCGTGATTGCTCTGTCGGTTATGAGTTAGTTCTCTATTAGGGCCTTTGAGCACGAAAAATATAGACATAGAACGAACCAATGTATATGTTACATGTATATGTGAATTGGGTGTATCAGAAGTCGTAATAAAAGTAAGCACGTCCTACTTTATAATTATAAAATCCACCTGACTCGAAGATCACCCCTCAACTTAACTTCTTGTAATTTCAGCAGAAATTTTGACTAACTCTTCGCAGTTGTAACATAATGCTGGATTCCCTAGTTATTCACAATTCAAAGTAAGGGCCTCTGTATGTGCTCTGTATGTCTGTAATCAGTACCTATTACTAGCCCCAGGCTCTGTGACATTACTCTGAATATTACAAACCTCACGTTATGGTTTGTCTTATTAATATCTGAACCATCGTCTGCTTTAGATGGCATTGATGAATTAAAAAAAAATTGCCCAAAGTTAACCGCTTCAAAGTCAAGTTCTCATACATTTTGACCTCTTTTGACAAGTACAAAATGAGACAAAATGTATGGGAACTTGACATTAGGATCAGTGCTCGGTATAGTTCACGTACTTAATTAAAAATCAAACCATGGTTCTATCTAAAGATAAACCAAATCTGCCTAATTCTTAGCTCTGGTTGACGCATCACTAGGCTGCGCACCCGCAGTAATGGCATCCCTAGTATGCGCAAACAATGCCCTTTATTCTATGGAACAAACGTAAGTATGGCACGCGAATTCCGAGAACCCACGATTCCCATCCTCGACGAAGAATCCCCACTTTTTTTCTACCATTTCTCACGAGGGTGTGGGTTTTTTTTGTTCAACATTCCGGAGATGTTTATTTTTGAAGGTCGCAGGTAGACAGTCCTGTATACCGTTTTGACGAGTAAAGCTGAGCGTGGAATTAGGCGGGTTTACTACAAATGGTATTTTCATCGTTAAGTTCATCTTGTGCCATGACATTTTAACGTTAGCTATAGTTCTTGAAATATAAAAACGCGGCTGAATTTTATTTCATAAACAATTATGCGTGTCGTTCTTAGTATTTTCAACAAAATAAGGTAATGTGTTTTTATTTTGTTGAAAACAAAATAATTTTTGAATTCTCCGTTTTATTTAGAGCTAGCTGTCTTTTTAATATCGTCATTTTAGAGCGACACATAATACGTGTAATATATTATGAAATTAACAAGGACGGACATCATTGTGATGTTTCTTAAAATGACGGGTAGGGTACATATTTTAAACAATTTCGGGGTTACAATCTCTAGGCAAATACTTATACTATTTATTAAATAACCATAACCAAATGTTGGATCCGTTTTTGTACGCGAAAAATTGATTTTTTCGTGTTTAAAATAGATCCGGTTTAGTAGCTAAAATTAAAGTAGTAAAATCGATAGGCGTCGCTAGAGTGCCCTTCCCATTACCTTAATTTGAAACTACAATTTAAATAGTGATTATACCATACTTGTTGATGTTCCTTTAGGCATTCCTATGTAGATTGCAAGATCTTTGTAAGTTGTCTGTATAATTTGATGATGTTAGAATCCACATCCAACAGAAAGTTCCATTCCATTCCAAGTTCATAAATGGAACTTTTGAATGGAACTTTCAGATACTTTTTATGTCAAATTTATAATTTTATTAAAAACAAAACCAGCATCTATGAGTATATTTCTTATATATATTAAGAAATACGAGTAGGTAGATTTATATTCTCAGATTGTCTAAGTGAAGTTGTGTAATGTGTATTATGGCAAACGTCTCTCCAACATTTCTCTACTATGACTGCCGGAAATTTTTGCCTCGTGCCGTATTAAATACAAATAGTATGACATTATGATTTATCGTCGTGTAGGCTTTGATAAAGGGCCTCTCTTACAACGTTACTATGTATATCCCGCAAGGGCAAGATGAATGTCATTTAATAAAGATTAGACCCTGCAATTATGTAGTAATGGCCCTTGGCATGATTAGCGTGCCAAAGTGATAGGTTGATTACTAGAAAAATATTTATGGAATAGATCGTTTGTGGTGAATTTTGTAATAAGCCTTTTAATGACGGCGGTAAGGTATTTTGTTGTGAAAAAATGTAGAGACGGTATTCGTTATGGGCAGTCTTTCTTGGACATACCATGAGAAAAAAGTACATAAGATTCTGTGGAGGGAGCTTTATGTCTTGCCGCTAGGGATTCCCAAGATTTCAGTAGTTTTTAAATGACTCAATATATTGTAATTTTGTTACGTGCATTGTAGTAGATAAAGAGGTAATTATAATAAAAACGAGTCATACAAAAAAAAAAGAATGAATAAAGTTTGTCTTGACAACCTTACACGACAAAACATCTTTTAACGGAACTCTTTTATACATTTCAAAATCATCGAAACAAGATCTGGTAAAATTGTAAGTTGGTAATAAACGGTCGTGTCTGCGCGGACGCACGTCTCTGGCGCATTCCTCGCCCGTAACACCAGGAGCGGTTGGGCCCAATAATAAGAATATGAGCGTAAAAAACGAATAAGTCAAACTCCGTGTTTCGTGCCCGCGCCGAGCGCCCGGCCTTCTTGTCATATACCTTTTTTAGCTTTTTTTCGGTGTTCCGCGTTGAGATATGAAAAACGAAACGTTGGTTATATTGCGTGTGTGGAGAAATATACCTACCTATGTCTTGATTGCTTTCTTCCGTCTAGACGAGACTTTGCAATGCAGTTTTAAATGGTTCCCTTGCTTTCGTAACTTCATGAGTTACACTTTTGATATTATTCTCATCTTCTTCATCCCCTGTGACTTGATTGTTTAAGTGCCAGAAATTATCTATCGTGCTTGGTTTACCTACCTTTAATTTGCCGCCATTTATCAATACGTGTGGATATAAAATATACGGCTTCGAAGATGACAATCCACAGGAAGCATCTGATAGGGAGTGGTGCAAACTGATCCATGAACAAGATAACGCCCATTATCCTTGGTTACTGAAGAAATTACTATTGACAGAGTGAGTGAGATAGAGAGAGAGCACCCCTTTCATTTTTCATTGCTTGGTCCAGTTAAATACTTTTAGAAGATTAGTTTCTTAATTAGATAGTAAGGCTTATCTTGCTGCTAGCGCTAATTCCTTTTCTAGTAAATATCTTTTGCCCTAGATCCGATAGATATGGTAAAACGTAGTCAGTTTAACAATTTTTCATGTAAAATTTATTATATCAATTTGCACTGATGGATGCAGAAAATTAACTCTTATGTTTCCAGGCTGAACTAACTGGTCGACAAATATGTTAGAAACTTGTCAAAACATCATCATACGGAACTGTCATTTAAAATATGAATCGTCCCTTGTCATGTTTTTGATTTTTTTTCTTTTCTCTCTCTCTGTATAATCGTGTGTAACGCTAGACCGCATTCGGTTCATTATTATGGATAAATAATATTCGGTGCATTCTTTGTGTGGTGTCCAGCCTCGTGTGTGATGGATGACGGTTTGAGAAGTACGGCCTTGGTGTTTTTGTACGCGAAACTGATTTACTATACTTGTGTTGATGTGCAAAGATTTTGAAGAATAACTGCACAAAAAGTGCGTCTTGGAATGCTTTGCATCTTCACCTGCCCTTCTTTTATTAGAAGTCTTGCTTTTTCAATACATCCGAGTCATTGGTCATCGAATCGTCCATTCACTTATTAATCGTAACATTCATTTGTTTCTTTTTGTTGTTTTTCCTTCTTGCTGCCCCTTGGCTGTTGAATTTATATAAGTTTGTGAATGCAGTTAAAATCCGTCATTGACTGTAAGTAGTGCATAACTTTTTACATGGTGTAATTTAAGAGCTGTGGATTAAAAAAAAACATCCTACACATAATCCATTTCTCATCGTCTGCCCCCAATCTCAAAAATGTATACCTATTAATTACGTAATCTTTTACGATTGTCCTCTAACCTAGATAAATGAAATCATGTAGAAGGCTTTAAAAAATGACCTTTTTTTTAGAAATAATGTTTATTTTGAATTGACTAATTTTATCTGTTCTTCATTTAGACTCCAAAACTATTTATAGCGAATAGTTCACTATAAATAGCCACAGTCTCTTTCCTCATCCAATTGTCTCTTCAATGTCAAACATCATTACTGCGAGAATAGTTGTTAAATTAATCCAACGTGTAGCTTTCCTTAAACAAATTATCCCTCAAGTTAATTTTAGATTTAATTCCTAGATTTGAGGCAAGCAAATAAATATAAGATGACAGTTTTAAATCTCAGAGTCCTTCCATCCAGAACATATCCTTCATTAAAGCTTTAGAAGAGTACATTTGTGCGATGGACACTTGTGTTTGTTCAGTGTCTGGGTGTAATATATGTATTTAAGTATATATTTCCTCTGTTGTCTGATATCTGTTACACAAGTGCTTGCGCTACTGAGTACGGAATCAGGTCAATGTATGAGATGTTGTGAGAGTTATAAAGATACTGGTGCTGACGATAGGAATGACGTCATAAATAATATCGGAATGATGTCAAGAATAAACCTAACCTTATCGGAATCGAAACATAGAATGATATTTGAATGTAAAAAAAGCCTCTTTATAAAATTACGGCAAAATTGTGTTTTGTTTGTAAACTACCCACATCATGTTATGTATAACTTAACATATATCGCTAATTCGTCGACTTGTTGTACTAGCCAGTTGGCTGATTTGGATTGTGGGCGGGTCGGAGCCGAGAGGTCGTCGGTTCGAGTCTGCATGTTTCCACGGACGGTGCACTACATAGTCACGCGTCTTCTAAGAGCATGCGATATTAATATTTGTGTTTCCTCTTCAGATCGTGTCTTCCATAGATGTTGATCTTAGCGGAATATGAATAACATTTTTTTTTTAAAAGAAAGTATATTATTTATAGATGGAGATTTGGGCCGTATAATCAGTATTTTGTTTCGGATATTTTTTATTTTTTTAACAATGGTATTTTTGATAATTTTTAAAAATATTTTTCTTAAAAATCTACCAATTTTTTTTCTTAAGGATGCTGTAACCATTCGTCAGTGTGTTAATCAATTCATTGTGCATTTTTCGAAACGAAACTTTCTGGAATGGAATTGCTTTCTTGTAAGACGATATTTCTCTATGTTGTGTTTTGTAATCTGTCGGTAATCAGTAATCACCGTATACATACCGCGATGGCGGGCTCAGCCACAACTGTGTCGGCGCAGGCTGTAGCGCGAACTGACGAGATGTACTCGTAGGGTTATTTAGGGTCATATTACTGATAGGGTTAATGTTTTAAAACCTTTTATACCCGACCTGACCTGATGACCTTTTGTACCTGTATATTCGTTTAAAAGCGACACTGACTTTAGTAAGATTGTCTGTCTATCTTTTAAGACATTGATTTGTGTTTAGGCGATTTTTCATAAATAAGTAAATCACATAAAATTGTATAAAAAAATGATCATGGGAGAGCCAAAATTCGGCTGAATGGGCCGGCTCGACCGGAGTAACACCACAGCCTCACAGAAAACCGGCCCAATCCGGGTGAACTGGGGGTTTAAAGGTTGGCAACGCACTTCTGACTCCACTGGTGTCGCGGGTGTCCATGGGCGGAGGCAATCACTTACTACCAGGTGATCCGTCTGCTCGTCTGCCACCTATCACATAAAAAAAAAACAATTTAAATAGAAATGTCCTCAATTGGTTTTTATAAATATTCTCTCTTTCTTCTTTCATGTTAGTCTTTGGGTACTCATTTTCGTAACATGACAATAATGATTAGATTTAAGGTAACCTCGCCCACTCTGTCAGTTTCTTAGCACCACAGGGACAGCAGGCGTTAGGCGTCTTCGGAATTTTAATCGCATCCAAGCCGGGCCGGCCGAAAGCAATAAAAAGAGAACCGACGGGGCAGGTTGGATTTCGGACAGCGGCTATCTAGTCGGGCCTGCGATCGAGCCTTTTGTTTCCCTCTTCGATGACTCTTATCCATCTTATTAAGAGTTCGTGAAGCATTTGTAGATGTTGCAGATGGAGAGAAAGAAAGAAAATGTGCAGCGAAATAATTGTAGTCATTTTATAGTTTGGCTGCAACTGAGCCTGAACCACAAATTACAATTCTTGAAAACTAACGGAATCGATGAAGAGGATATCCGCCTTGATAAAAACATGTGGTAAAACAAATTGAAAACACATCTCGAATTTAAATCAGACTAGAAGTAAATGTTGTGATGGTATAACTGTTAAAGGAGAAATGATTTAGACACAAACTTAATTTATGCATATAAGGTAACTTTGTCATGTAAGTGAGTAAAAAATAGGGTTTTTGACTAAGCTCAAGATTTTACAAAATATAAATATTTTATCAAAATATAGGTAAATATGTGCCAATAGCAAAAATTCTCAATTAAAAATATAACGTCTAGCCGGTTTAATGGTCTTCAAAGATTCATGGGCAAGTTCATCTTAAAAGTATGAAATTATTAAAAAAATATTATACCAATACAATTTGCACCAACTATTATAATAGAACCATTGACATAAACGAAACATTTGATATAGCTACCATACAAAATTCAGATGAAATGCATACAAAATACTTGCGTGTTTCGTCACATCTTAGAAGCCATTTTTATGGAGCGTTTTGGGTTTCCCCAAAATAATTTTAAAGTTGTGATATCTCAGGTAGTTTAAATGAGAATCGAGTAATTCTTTTAACGATGTTTCTATCATTGAAAGATCTTTTGATTACAAAAATAAAAAAGTCAAATACCGTATTATAAAATTGAAATTGAAGCGATTGCTGCAGTATACTGTTAACTACTACTAAACACAATATAAAAATAAGCTGTAGCTTAAGAAGCCAAACAAGACGATAAAGGAAAAGGTTATGCGAGTACTACGCAACAGATTAGAACATAAAACGCTAAACTATACATTTTTAAACGAAGAGAGAAAAATCCAATACTCAGCAGATAGGCAACGAGAAGTAAAAGACGAAACATTAGTTCCGAAGGAGGTGCGACTGAGAGGGAACCATGCGGGGGATCCAGTGGGTGAGACAGAGAGGGAAGGCCGGAGTAACTTTGAACACAACCGGTCCAAGGGAGGCAGATGCTCTCAGAAACCCCCACGGCTAACAGATTCCAACAATAAGAAAATAATCATTAAAACATTTCCAGTTAAACTTTTATCCGGTACCGGGTTTCGCATGGGAAATAAAATTGCCTAACAGATTTCATAGTATCATGTATGTTTGTATCTTGGTTATTAAGTGTATTGTCATCATTACAATTATTTCATAGTCATTTATTTTTTAGTTAGTTACCATTTTGCATAGAATTTATAAAGTTAGGTTTTCCCATGGTGTTCCATTTAACATTTTTATCATACGTTATTGATGCAAATGAAGAAACTCGTGCGAAAATGCGTGTGAAATATTTAAATTTTGCATTGCATTGATTGGAAATTGTTCGTCCTTCAAAATAGTCTAGTTACATTCCTCTAACATCCACATATAAGAACAAGTTGTAGATCCTGTCCAGTCGTTATTTTCGTCATTACCTGAAATTTTACCAGAGTTTGTTTGCAAAAAACACATGGCGTTTAGTTGAGGCCGATAGGAATGTGGGCAGCTGGCCAAATCGCTACTCTGTGTGCCATTAACTGGTGAACTCTGTCTTATGAATAAAATTTTGGTGGTTTTCTATTACTAGATCTGGAAAAATTTAAGTTAAAGTGATGACAGATGAATCTGCAAAAATGCAACCTTATATGAATATTAATTTATCCACCCAGCTTGGAATAAGAGTTGTAAGTTCTACACTGACACTTCATTCAGTAATAGGAATTTTAGCATCGGCTTAACCGACGACCTTATCGTCATTATTATAGTACAAAGATACCTGAGTAAAACGAAATGTATCAACAATATTTTCGACCAAGAGACATACTGCTGGGAATATAAGTAAGTTATTCTCAAAGTTTTCAATCTACAGTTTGTGACATCAATTTTAACTGCGCATTTGACTCTTGATCTTTCATTTCACGTTGGGCTTCCTTTACTCGATTTTTGGTGCTCACTAAAATTAACTTAGTGATACAATAGTCCGAGAGGTAATTTAAATTCCACTTGTGTTTTATCTTATTATGTGAGCATTTGTGCACCTAACATAATTTGTGAGAAGTTTTCAAATCATTGAACTTGATTTATTTACCGGTAAAATTTTGTATTTTAGTTTAGTACCTAAATCTTTTTTAAAATCTTATGTTCCTTGATCAGATAGATAAGAAAATCAATAATAGTTATTTATCACAATATCTCTTCAACTTATTTTTAATAGCTCTGTGAAAGCAAATATTTCACAATATTTGTTATTTTTTGTCTTATATCTGTTTTTAGAGAACGAAACTTAATTAATAGTTTTCATCGGTTTTAAGGACCACCTTAAAAGACAAAATTATGACTTCTACGGAAAATCATTAGAATTTATTTTTCATTAAATTCCAATTCTATAGGATTAGTGTCCAAATATGGCCGCTAAGAGTATTACGCATTCACCTTTTTCGTCTTTCTCCCTTTAAATTAGATTCTTTATTGCTTTTTCCCCATATTAAGAGGTATCTTCTTAACATAACAGCACATTGTTGTCAACGTGCGTTCCACGTTTATCTATGAATATGATCAAGCGAACACATGCGTGGCTTAGGCATTATGCGGTTAGTTAGCTAGAAAAAATGTCAGCTATTCCTCTTGGGAGCTCGCGTGAGAATAGCCAATACACGGCCGGGACCTGGTGTACCCGACTAATTACATATAACACGTAACGTGCCAAGCGATTTCATGTTCTTTGATAATTGAAATCGGTACTGGCGATTTGTGAGTTTAGATTGCGGGCCCAACGAAGCTTAAAGAGTTGGGGCAGGACGGGATTGCAAATGCGTGTAAAGGAATTCCGGAACAAAAATGCGCGTCTACCTGCGCACCGCCAGATGTGCCCGTCCCCCGCGGCGCCCGCGCATACCTCCATTAAACCGCGTAAATTGATTACTTGGAAAATCTGAGAAAATCGCGCGCTAACTATGCGCGACTTGTGACCGTCGACACATGTGGCACCGCTGTCTTGTTGCATTCCGCCGCCGATGTCGCCGCCGAAGGAATTGCAGTCATTATCAACGCAATTGTTTACCTGGTCGGCGCTGACGGTACTCGTAACTTTAACCTGCTCAACTGCTCCGAGGGTAAAGTTGCTCTGAGCAACATTGTTCAAGGCGCATGCAGTGGTTCAAGTTCTAAGTCTAGAAATTATAATTCAATTACCACAACTTATCATGTTTAGACAGATGAACAAGTTGTGGCTCTAAGAAACTTGAATATGTTATATTGAAAGTGAAAAAGTCGATGAAGTTACCATAAATTCAAATAAAATAAACCCGAGATGCATATGGAATCTGAGACGAAGTCAAAGGAATGCAGACATTCAACAAATCAAAATCTTGTTTATAAAGGATTACGGCTTAGGGATAAAATATGAGGAATGCGGAGATTCGGTTAATGATTCGCGTGCTGAGGACACGGGACGAGGTCACGGGGGTCCGTTACGGCGTCGCTCCGGGCCGACACCTCGGCGGGCCGCGCGTTCGATTCGACGAACTTATTACGACAGATGGCCGCGGCCCGGGAGGCGGGAGCGGCCGCGGACCCCGGCCCTTCGGAGAGATCGACCTCCGAAATGCGCCCGAGATTGCATTCTTTCGGCGGCGCGGGCACATTCCACCGCGCGCCATCCGAGCTCCGCGCGCCCGCGCCAGTCGACGCGCGCCCTTTTGGGGGTTAAGATGTGTCCGTTGCGGCGGGCGAGCACGATGTGGTCCCAGCCGCCTCCCCCCGAACCAGATCGTGACCCGCCGGCCCGCGCGCGCGCAGCCTCCGTCGGCGCCCGCACCTGGTG
Source organism: Marasmia exigua (assembly GCA_019059595.1). Classification (NCBI taxonomy): domain Eukaryota; kingdom Metazoa; phylum Arthropoda; class Insecta; order Lepidoptera; family Crambidae; genus Marasmia; species Marasmia exigua. Next base: position 16,539,370 of record CM032481.1, read on the forward strand.
CCGCGGCTGCTTCGGCACCCGCCACCTCGCCCGCATGGTCCGAGAGCCACCCGAGTACGGCGTCCGCGTCGATACCACCTCCGCCCGCCCTACCGGCTTGCAAGTTCGGGATGAGCCCCAGTACCAGAATCTGGACGAGCTCCGAAAGCGTCCGGAGTACGCCAATTTGGACGAAATCAGTCGCGAGTTCGGTTACCGCCTCTGCCCAGAAGGACAGAACTTGGAAGATGAAGCGATCTATGAGAACATTCTATCAGTGCGCCAGATTCGTTCCGCGGAAGTGCGTTTAGTGCCGGTGTCTGAAGTGGCCTACTACGAAGGCCAAGGTTACGTCGCCACGCAGGTGCTCAGTCGGAATGGGACATTCCCTCAGTGCCCTCCTCAAACTTGGAGTCGACTTCAGCAGGCCTGCAAAATGACAGGATCTCTTCGTCTTTTTAGTGTAAATATATTTTATTGTATTTTTTTATTGGAATTTAACTTATTCCAAAAAAACAACTAAATACATATCTTGTTTCTGATATCATTAGTTAAATTCTTACATTTTTCTAAAGACTTATAAAAATGTAATACATGATACCAAGACTTATTGAAAGGATCAAATCGAAACCAGTTGTACATCGCATTTCGGCGGAATGTATATTAAAATATTTCTCCAAGAACAGGATACGAACGTATGAAATGATGTACGGGCACATAGTTGGTTTTTATGCGCATTCCGAGCAAAAAGCCGTTGCCCAATGTAATACTGTATTTATGTCCATCACAAAAAATGCGCAGAGGAATTTTGCTCTAATGACTTGTTAATTTTGGGAGTTACCTGCTGAATTTCGTATACACATGTGAAGTGCGTTGAGATGTCTATTGAGACTTTACATTGGCTTTTGATCTATATTAATGTATATTGACTATAATTGTGATGAATATTAAATGGCTTTTTTATATAAAGGTTACATCGCATACCTACTTGATTAAAATTGAACATTGATAATACATACAAACCAAAGTACCTGTTAATTTAAATCTTAAGTTAAGCGAACATTAACCTCATAACAATCTAAGGCACTTTTACCTGTAAATCCACTATAAAATGGTAGGTCATTTATAGTACTAATAACATCGTTTTCATCTTCAGCCATAATATTTGAATAGTAAGTACTAAAACGCCGTGAGAGCGTTTATTCAATAAATTCTTTCATAAGTAGTTTTTTAATTTTGAGAATCAAACATTTCAATTATTTTTTTTACATTTTGTTTACCAATGATTTAAGAGGTTGGTTTGGTTATCTATTAGCCTTTTACGCACTTTATCGCAAAATGTTTCTTAGTTTCTTCTTCTGTATTTTTACGTGTTCTACTCGTATTTCCGTTTCTTTAGTTAAAATTCTTCATTATTATGAAGAATCAATATAGCATTTTACACATTTTTCGCAAAAGGTTTTTAAATTCATCTTCTATATGTTTACTTGTTCTACGCGTCGTATCACCCAGTTCTGATCCTTCTGTGAAAATCATTATAATTAATATTCAAAATCGAGTAAATCACCCGAGAGGAATATTGTTCATCGATCTTATACGATTTTGACACAGTTATTGATTAATTGATCTTTTGGAATCGGCACAAATTCGTTTATGTGCATCATCATCATCATCATCATGAGCCCATTTAAGTCCCCACTGCAGGGGCACGGGCCTCCCTCAATCACATGAGGGGTAATTGCCATACTCACCACGCTTGGCGGACGGCGAGGCGAGGGTTGGCGTTGGCGAGGGTTTCGATGTAAATGCAGAGTTTTTCTTCTCTGGGTGCTGATGATCATGCCAGCAGCTTTACCTTAGTCGCCTTTTACGACACCTCGGTAAGAGTGAGGGTGGCCTATTCTACTCTGCCGGGGACCACACGGCCACGTTTATGTGCGCGTTCTCTTAATTGAACTATCTGAAGATGCGAGAAATTTAATTAACGTTTATGTTACAAATCGGTTGTAAGATATGGAGTTTTCTACTGGAATTGAGATGCGGGTAAAGTGAGGTGTAGACATTAATTTTGATTAAGATCGTGTGTTGTCTTCGTATAGATAATATTGGGAAAATCAATATAAGATGGGTTATTTAAAAATAAAGTTCATGTTGGCTTTCCCTAAGGATGTGCCATCAATGTTATTTATGTTTTACTGGAGTTAGCGCTTATATTATCGTTCATCTGAATACTTGATTTTTTTTAGTCCTTTCCATTAGGGTACGTAGGTACTAATAGAAGAATATTTATTTTTAGGTTCTTATTTCATCATAAAAATGTTTCATATATCGCCAAAGGTCGTGGGTTCAATTCCCATTCTGAACTAACATTCGTAAGGAACACTTCTATTTGTTCAGTGCCAGGGTGAAATTCCTCTGTTGTCTTATATCCGCAACACAACTGCTAAAGCTACTTAGTGCGGAATCAGCTCAATGTTGTATGAATTTATTTATTAATGTAGAATGTTTTTGGTTTCAGGCGAAGAAGGAGATGTACGATGTGAAGAAGCAAAGGCTATGTCTGGCTCAAGACGAGTACAAACACCTGAACAACGCCTTGTCCACCCTGGCCGCCTCCAGGACCAGTCGTGAGTATTATCTATATCATACAACGCTAATCTTAATATAAAGATCTAGGACATTGGAACGAGCGCCGCTCTGGTGATCCTGTAATTAGTTTTGGGGAATGTATTTTTTTGGCCGTGTGGTCCCGGCAGAGTAGAATAGGTCACCCTCACTCTTACCGAGGTGTCGTAAAAGGCGACTAAGGTAAAGCTGCTGGCATGATCATCAGCACCCAGAGAACGAAAACTCTGCATTTATATCAAAACCCTCGCCAACCCGTCTGCCAAGCGTGGTGAGTATGGCAATTAACCCTCATGTGATTGAGGGAGGCCCGTGCCCCAGCAGTGGGGACTTAAATGGGCTGATGATGATGATGAATGTATTTTAGTCAACAATTATATTATTTGTCCGAAAGTACCTTATACATAGGATCTTTCCATTATCTTAATTTATTGCAGTTTCTTGTAATAATAATAATATCATATGTATACGCCCCACAAGACAAGTCCACTCTAACTAATCTCTTCCTCAGCTATTGTAAATTTTGTAATCAGCAAAAAGACACAGTCCCTCCACCAGCCCATGGTCCTTCCTACCGTCTCGGCATACGGACCGAATCTTGGGAGACGCTCACCAGGTACTTGCTAAGGGCTCTTTCCCCGGTGCGTTTCTTCACTCCCTACAAAGTCTGTGTCTGTAATCAGCAAAAACGGAACGACACTCTTATGAATGTTTAAAATTATCCTACGGTAAACATCAAAACACATTTCCTTTAGTGTATTAGGCCTGGGTCAGCACGTTTTGCTTTTCTATAAGTAAATGTTGTATATTTATAGTTATGCAAACAAAAGTATTAAAACGAGTTTACCTAAGGCTTAAATGGTAAGTAGTAAAAATAATGTACAGTAGATATAGCGCATTCAAAAAGGGCCACAGCAGTTGTGCTTATAAGTACAGTAGGCTACAGAGAAATGTATACACTTTAGTACTTTGACATAATAGCTAGGAACCATCTGACTACTACTTTCCTACACGGATACGGTCGTTATGTGACAAGGTTCTAAAGTGTAAACATCTCTGCGCAGCTGACTGTACATACGTAGGATCGTTTTTGACAGCTTGAAGTTTTGCTGACTGTACAATATGAGCTGCAATGCGGCTAAAACCGGGCACGTCTACAAGCAGAATTAAAAATATTGAGTTTACTTGTGTTTGTTTTTATATGGTACAATGTAAACATTCATTTACATATTTTTCAAATTTAAATTCCATGCACGTGCAAAATGGTAGAACTCGCTGATTCTCCATTTATGTTAATATCTTGCTCGAGAACAAAATTGCAAGATCTTTAATAAAATCTATATTTTTATCACACTCTGCAACATTTCGTTGTTAATGTAGAAAAAGATAACATTAGGAATTGTATTTGTACGGTTAATATTTTAATCTTGATCTTAAAAATATGAATTTATCTTTTTCATTATCTGTACTTGTTTGATTTTTTTTTGTTAAAGAATATTTATTTACTTAGATAGAATAAGAATAAGAAATAATTTATTGACCACAACACATTACATACAAATCTAAATAAGGACAAAATATAACATAAAGTTGCGGCCAACAAGGTTCAGCCTCAGCATGTGCTACAACAACCGCTAAGCAGCCACTGCAGCGCTGATTTTCAGGCTGTACCTTCGAGCGACAACTCAAAATAAAACATAGAATATAAAAAAAAACTGACAATTAATTAATAGAAAACGGAATGATACAAGGTACTACATCTATAACGTGAACATGAATAACAAAACGAATACATACAGATCCAATAAAAAATAAAATATAAAAAAAATGCAACATTAATATAAATAAACTAATATAAACCCTGTATTAGATACCTACATAAATAAAAAATAAACAAACAAAAACAATGCTCCCACAAATACAACAAATAGAAATAACGACAGTGGCGCCATCATTCACTTTTTTATTCACACACCCTCCAGTGACGCACAGATAGCACATAAATTTAAAATCAAAATCTTACAAACATATCTGCTTCGAATTTGCATATATTTATTTATAGCATCTGAACTTTATACTTAAAAAAATAAAATATTGAAAACAATATATCAGATTCCAACTTATAATTATTATGACCCCGAGATAATTTTATTATTATGATTCAATCCAGTCCAACCGTAACTTTTAAACGATAAAAATTAAAACGATAGGTACGCTTACCAACATAGCAACAATGTAATATTATGTAAGTTAGTATAGTACATACAGGGATAGTTGCTTCATTTTCAGGATAGATATTGTTCGAACAAGCTTCGGTCTCCATCACTTGGCCGCAATCTCACCTTATTGTAATAAATTTTTAGCCTAATAGTCAATATAAAAACCTAGTGGTCAAATCATCAGGCAACTCACTTGAACTTTAACTACCCCTTTTATTAAAACCCCCTGCCTTACCTACAGTGTGTTCATCCACGACGTCGATGACGACCACGTCGACGACGTCGCGCCACGACCCCGAGCTCCTGCGCTCCGAGGTGACGCAGGCGCGGGGTCGCGTCGCGCAGCTGCGCAAGGAGCTGCGTCAGGCGCGGGCGGAGGTAGCCAGCGCACGCCGAGGAGTTGACACTCTTGCTGAGTGAGTAGCATAAACTTGACTTTAAATGGAACATACTCGTACTAGGAATGGAACGTCCTGCCTGCTGATTCCTCCTATGAGGGTTTGACTCTAAAAATGTAAACCTAGAGTACAAATACTTCTTTGTACGCTTGCACTATCGTAGGAGTCTTCTGAACTCTTAGATTCACTGTGAAGCCAAGAGCAAACCAATCAACAATAAAAACTTCTTGACCGACCGTTATTGAGCGACCGTAATGGACAACATTTCAAAATTGCTATGCTCTGAAACAAAAAATACCAATTCTTTGTTTACTTTTCCGCTGCTCGAATATAAATTTATTATTTTTTTATATTGCTTATTTACTGAGAAAAAAATTAAAAACTAAAAAACGTAAGATGACGTCATCGGACGGCAGAATGTAAAATATTTCTTTGCTTAGCACATTATAGTTTTAAATTTACGTAATGCCAAACTCATGACATGTAACTGTCAAAAAAAAGACAACTTGTCAACGTTGAATGTATGAATGACGTTGACAATGTTGACACTAGTATTATTTACCTTTGACAGTAGTACCTTTTTTTTATTAAAACAATGATAAGCAAAGGAATATCGCTGTATTCAGCCGTCCGATGACGTCATTTGGCGCTTACGTCTATTTAGAATAAAAAGAATTTCAATAATTATTTTATGCATGAAAATGGACAAATTTTTGAAAAAAGAAAAAATATGGGTCTGTTCATTTTATGTCTACTTTCATATAAAAAAAACAATATGGACATGTTAAAAATATGAAATGTTGTCCATTAGCGTAGAACTGAAAACGATGAATGCTGACTTGACAATGATAAGATCACCGGAATTACTATAGTTTGTTACAATATTTCAGCAGGTAATTGCATTGAACCTTATAGATAGCAAATCATAATAATCAATGTACTTATATGAGTAAGCTAACTAACTGTATATTGGAAAACCGTGAATTTATTATAAAGATTCGAATCTTGTGTTAGTTGGGTATTCCATATCAGTTATGCACATTGCGTGCCGCAATCAAATCACCAATCAACGTCGCCCCATATAGAACCGTCCCGTTTCTGATTATTAGGAATTGGTATAAACCCCATTTATAGTTCTCACTAATTGAAAATGTGTTCCCTTTTCAGAGTGGAACAAAAACTAAGTTCCCAACAAGGCTGTTACAATATTACCGAAGCTCAAGCAATTATGACTGAGTTGAAGAATATTCAGAAGTCGCTTACATCCGGAGAGAAGGAAAGAGCCGATCTCATGCAGTCCCTAGCCAAGTTGAAAGACGATTTGACGAGGCTTCAATTAGGGGATGCATCTCCTGACCTTTCAACGTTAAGTCTTCCTCAAGAAAAACTAAGCACTGCCTCCCAAACTGACCTTTGCGCAGATCTAGTGCCAATAGGGACGAGATTAGCGGAAATGGCAAGAGTTCGGTTGCAGTACGATGAAGCCAGGAAACGGATACAGCAGATACAACAGCAGCTAGCAGATTTAGAAGATAAAGTACAGCCTGGTCAAGCAGAATCAGATAAAGATCGCCTACTATTATTCCAAGAAAAAGAACAGCTGTTAAGAGAACTGAGGAGTATAACTCCGAGAACGAGATCGAAACAGGAAATGAGCGACATCCAGTCCGAGTGCAAACGACTAGAGCAGGACTTAAAGAATGCTTTTGAGATGTCGAATAAATGTATAGCGGATAGGTTAAGGCTCCACGAGGAGAAGCAGTTATTACTTCAGCAGTTGAAAGACGCTCTGACATCGATGACGACGTTAGAAGGGCAGCTGAAGACCTTATCGGCGAGTACGCTGTCAGTTTCGAGTAGTTCAAGCTTAGGGTCCTTGTCTACTGCGAGTAGTAAGGGATCTCTTAGTTCTGGAATCAGCTTTACGGACATTTACGGTGGGCCGCAAATTGCGAGCTCGTTTCAAGCCGACAAACCTATTGACATGGTGGATTTACATCGGAGAGTTGAAAGGTGAGACGCGGCTTTTTATGTGGTCAATATTTTAAAGGTTTTATTACTTTTCTATATTTTTTATTAAATTATATTTGGATGTTAAAGATTAAAATTGTATTTCAGATTACTACGAGGTTCCAGTTATAATGCTGATAGTGCTACGCCTGGCGCCAGCAGTTCTCCCTCTCAACCCTCGTTGTCTCCAAGAAGTAGCCTGTCTTCTGCCAGTCCACCACCACCTCCACCTTCTTATAATCAGGTAAATTCTTCATTTAATTTTATTTATATTCTCAGGTGCCCAATTCTCGTGCTCGTGATATTTTGAAAACATGGCGGATATCACCCGAAAACCATACAAAAAAACTGAGTTTTAGTGATTTAGTATGTCGTATGAAAATAAATATTACGAGCACGAGAATTGGGCTCCAGATAATAAAATAAAATAAAATAAAAAATTCTTTATTCAATTTAGGTCCACACAGAACACTTATGAATGTCAAAATAGGTACATAATATCTACCGCTGGTTCGGAATGTCGATTTCTACTGAGAAGACACCAGCAAGAAACTCAGTAGTTACTCTTTTCAAATATTGATGTTGTTACAGAGTTTCAATTGAGAAGAGAAAAAAATACAATTATGAAGGTTAATAGACTACTGTGAATAACAACTCAAAATATTAATCAATTAACATGACCAAGAATCCTTATCATTTAAATAGTCTTGTACACTATAGTAACCTTTCTTCATTAGGCAGGTTTTGATATGAGACTTAAACTTATCCAGTGATAGGTTAATGACATTTTGTGGTATCTTATTAAATATCTTAATACTTAAGCCAACAAATGAATTACCGATTTTATGTAGTCTGAGAACCGGGACGGCAAGCCTATGTTTATTTCTAGTGTTAAGACTATGACTATCGGACTTTTTTGGAAAAGTGTGCAAGTTCTTACGTACATACATAATGCAGTCGAGGATAAATTGGGAAGCCACGGTTAAAATATTAATTTCTTTAAATATTTCTCTAAGTGAGTCACGTGATCTAAGGCTGTATATAGCGCGGATGGCCCTTTTCTGTAATACAAAAATAGTTTGTATGTCAGCAGCAGACCCCCACAACAATAGACCATATGACATCACACTGTGGAAATAGCTGAAATATACCAGCCTTGCCGTCTCGATATCAGTCAGACGCCTAATTTTTCTTACTGCATATGCAGCGGAACTTAGTCTTCCTGCCAAGGCAGCAATATGGGGACTCCACTGCAATTTCGCATCTATAGTTATACCGAGAAAAACTGTGGAATTAATGATTTGAATTGATTCATTGTTCATCTTAATACTAGTATCGACCTGCCTTACATTTGGCATGGTGAATTTTACACATTTAGTTTTCTTTGAGTTAAGCAGTAAATTGTTAGTCGTAAACCAGTGCAATACCTGCAAATAGATTCAATGGGGCCGTTTAGTTTTTACTTTAGAAAGATTCGTTTATATTTTGTTTTCACACCATAATCATAATCGTTGCGTAAGAAGATACTTGTTCTAATCGTATTGGTAAAAAAGATTTATGGTACTTACAAAATTGTATTCAAATCATAAGTAAAACATTTCGTCATTACTTACATTTCCAAACTATGTGTCAATCGTTTATTTATTTACCTCGACTGTAATATGATATTAATAGAATAGGTGTCAGGTTAGCATTTACAAAAGCGTTTGACAGTAACGCAATGGTGTTGCGATCTGTCAAAGATAATTTCACTTTTCCTTGAATTCCAGTCAAAGGTCGGGCAGATGGACATGCCGATAAAATTAGACGTATTGTGTTATTCATACAGGTTAGAAAAGCTTATGAGTGCTGTGAGGATGGACAGACATTACTCAAAATACTTGTTAAATATTAGGATTTGTTGTTTGTGAAATATTGCCGTCCATTTTTAGTCCAATAGTAGTACATGTAACGATAATGCGAACTGTTTTGCTATAGGTGGAACGGCAGAGGCGACAACAAAGGGAACTTGAAGAGAAGCTGGCTGAGATGAGGATAGGAGTCGCTACTGGGCTGAACGAAGTGACTGGACTTGCGACAAGTGAGAATATTATTCAAACAAATCAAAGAATCTTATTGGGGAGTACAATCTAGTTCAATGTTCAATCTTGAGCTTATTAATACAGATATCCTTTGACCCTACAAGTTGAGTTACAGATAAATTAGTATATTGATCTGATTATTACAAATACATGATTGATGTCAAAGTTGATAAATTAATCTGTATCGTCCTGAACATAATTTGTCACATGTATACTACGTATGATATGTGCGTACGAGTATGGTTCCTTTTTGTTGATGACTATTTTCTTGTAAGCTGCTCGAATACTTCAATATATTTTAGGTATATCTATTATACTAATTTAATTTCTTCTTGGCTGTCCCAAATGCTTCCTGCAAATGAGAATGGGCTGAGATGAAGGAGATAGTAATTTGATGTTTTATATCAGTTCCAGTGCAACTCCAAGGTCCAGGGCGGCCCAGCGAGCCCCTGTCTCCAATTTCCGAAACCCCCCCACCACCGCTTTCGCCTAGAACTCCCTCATCTAGTGGTGAGTTCATTATTTTTTACATACATGACGTTTTAGGGTATTTTATCACATTATTTGCCACTGCAAACAAAAATAGTAATAATTTTGATTTTCCTACTGTCTTTATTTTTTTGCTAAGAGTTTTTTTCTGAAAAAACCTGACAATAAAAAAAAACACTATAAAAAAAACTGGTGTACCTCAAGGGTGCATCATTGGACCCTTTCATTTTAATAAATTGTTGAAATTATAATAATATCGAAAAAATGTGCTTACGAAATACTTTAAATGTTAATGTTTAGTTGATTACGATCCATCAGGTGACTCGCTTGCTCGTTTGTCCGCATGTAGCATAAAATTTGATTTTAATCGTTGTTAATTATTTGGCATATTAATTAATTCAATCTTATTCCACAGGCACAAACACTAGATCAGTATCAGCGGCAGTGAGCGACGAGTCGGTGGCCGGGGACTCGGGCGTGTTCGAGGCGGCGCAGGCGCAGAGCGACGCCGGCGCCGTCAACAGCGCGCAGGTGGAGATCAAGCTGCGCTACTGCCCCGACGACAGCGCGCTGGAGATCACTATCCTGCGCGCCAGGAACCTGCACGCGCTGTTCATCGACGCGGGCACTGAAGTGTGAGTACTAGTGTTGCTTATCGATAGTGCACTATCGATAGTCTATTGATAGTCTACCGATAGTCCTTCGTAAGTCTATTGATAAACTATCGATAGGGATCGATAGTCTATTGATAGTCCATCGATAGTCTAAAAATAGTCTATTGATAATCTATCGATTGTCTATCGATAGTAAAATTAGATCAACGTGACCATAAACGGTTTTGATTGGCTTTCTGTACTGTGACGTCAGCCTTATGTAAGCAGGAACAAGTGTACAGACTCGACGCCATTGTGTTCTATCTATGCGGGACGCTAATCATCTATCAAATTTATCTTGTGCTATCGAAATTCCTACTTGTTTACAAAAGGTTGATGTCACTCGAATAATACGACGTCATATTGCTGATTGAAGCGTTTTTGACAGATTAAATAATCCTTATATTTTATAATGATTTTCTACACGAAATATTTTTAATAAATGAAAATAAATACTTTTTTAGACTTCCTATACACCAATAAATAATATGAGAAGGTTTTTCAAAAGAAGTCCAATAGCCTATAGAAGTGTTTTGGTGTTGCAGCGCGGTCCGCGGAGCGCTGGTGGTGGGCGGCGGCATGGGCACGGCGTTCGGCAGCGCGGCGCTGGCGTGGCGCGGCGGCGCGCTGGCCTGGCGCCACGCGCAGCGCGCCGCCGTCGCCGGCACGCGCGCGCTGCGCAGCGCCACGCTGCAGGTCAACCTCAACAGCGGCGCCGAGTGCCTGGTGAGTGCCTAGCGCCCTAGTGTTCGGCAGCGCGGCGCTGGCCTGGCGCCGGGACCGAGTGCCTGGTGAGTGGTTAACAACTGAGCGTTTTGCCTCGATTGTATCTAACCTGTAACCTTGCTAGAAGGGCCGAGTGCCTGGTGAGTACTCATTCTTAATCTTAAGACTCATCTTACGTCACAAGCTGTCGCTTCAGACACCGCAGTCCGCGTGCCTGGTGAGTCATTGTTATCGTCTTAGTTTCAAGCTATCGCTGTAGAGACCGCGGCCTGCGTGTCTGGTGTATACTAGTTCATCATCATTCATCTGTTGAAGTCTGCTGGGACTGTTCGCCACTCCGATAGATCTTTTGGCTACTCTCATCCAGCTTTTGCCAGCCATCTTGCGCACTCCATCTGACCTGAGGGCGTCGTAAACTACGTTTTCTCAAATATGCGCGGATATTTGAACATTATTTTATGATATTGTTGTGTTGAGAAAAACTGGCCAGCAAAATTGCCTGGACTCACGTATCTCGGCTACGCCCCGGTCTACACGGGTCCTCCATCAATGTTTATAATGCCAACCGCTGCAGTTATGAACATTACCTAGATGCTCCACTGAGGTGGACGTCTATTTAGATATACAAAAACATTACCACATTAAAATCAACACACCAGTAATAAAACTTAACATAATTGTTGCTACTTACTATGAAATAATCACTTATTGACCAACCAAGGAAGTTAAAATACCAGGCCATGAAATATTTACCTATGATGACAACTAGCCAAATTCGAGTATTCGGCTTCGAGCCTCGAGTGCCATGTGGACCAAACAAGGCGAGAGCGATAACCTATCTGACTCCGCATCGCCCACTCAAATCTCTACCTTATCTCTACTCCTACTAATCTCAAATTCCCCCAACAGGGCTGCGCACAAGTCAGCCTGGCAGACTACGATCCGGAGTCAGTTCTGCAGAAGTGGTACAACGTGCTAAGCTTCCGCTGCATGAGGAGAGACGAGAGCTCGGACGAGTCCACGGTCATTTCGTCTCAGACTTCTACGCTTACTAGGAATAGAGGTTAGTTTCCTTTGGCAGGTAATATTGTCTTAAAGTCTCTCTGACCAAATGTCCTTTTAAAATATCATTATGTCTGCTGTCTGGACAAGAAAAGGTTAAACAGAAACCGCCATGCTATCAGTTATCACACACACTGATCAGATCGTTTTAGCTTCTGGCTTGGGGGGAAGGAGCCTGACGTTTTAAGATCAGATTGCCCATGGCTGTTTTGGTTTTTGGGCTTTTCATAATAATAAAAATAATATTTCTCACAGCATCTCATACATTGACCTGATTCCGTACTAAGTAGCTTAAGCACTTGTGTTACAGATATCAGACAACAGAGGAACACAAATATATACTTAAATACATATATTACACCCAGACACCGAACAAACACAAGTGTTCATCGCACGAATGTTTGTCCAGGGTGGGGATCGAACCCACGACCTTTGGCGTAAGAGGCAGGGTCACTACCAATTGCGCCATCCGGTCAGTCAAAATCCAAATTCAAATCCGGTGGTTTCATAGATTTCTAGTGGGAAGGGAAGGCAGCTGCCTTCCCCTGCCCGCCCCTGGGTTACGTCCATCATCACAGTATAATTGTCCTCAAACTAGGTCTTACTATCTATGGAAATAAATCAGAGAAAAAGAAGGTGCAAAATAACCGAATGATACCTAAGTATTTTGTTTAGGAAATAGTGTTGCGACTATTCACTAAAATATTTACTACTAGAGGTCCGCCCTCGCTTCGTTTCGGGGCATTAGTTCCACTTTATACCAATAGATTACGTTAGGTGTCGATTACATGGCGCAAGCGTTTCGTGTTTTCGGATTATTTACAAGCGTTGCCGCTGTCTGTAGAATTAACCTCTTTATTAGTATATATGCAATAAAATAAATACCAATTACTTAAATTTCTTAGGTCCTGAGAGTATGACGGGAGCAGAATGCAACGTGGACTGTGGAGAGAATTCCGCGTCTGATGATGAGGAGTCAAGAGAACCCCTAAATCAGGTAAAAACCATTTGATTATATCTTTTCCTCCTTTTAACTTTGGCAACTGCTCAAACATATTATAAACTAAACACTATTCCTTACTACAAACTGGTGCTTAAACAATCTTCTTTCCCCATCAGATAGTAGAAGAAGACTCATTCGAGGACTACATTCCTGAAGACATCGCTCTGGAGGAGGAGTACCTTCACCCCGCCACCGCGGAGAAGGAGACCAACACCGAGTGCAACTTCTGCCCGGAGGGAGCGAGACAGCTGCATAGGAGGTCAGTGACGTCACACACACACTAGTCTATGTGGAAGGGTTGATCGAAGTTACGACTGAACGTAAAAAATGAGTTCGTAACTTGGAAAACATGTTTTTAAATTTTGGGGGCTAACGTGTGTTAAAATCCACTAGATGGCGTACTGTCTTCAAGAGCATTGATTGTTTAGTTAGTCAACTGTCAAATTGACACATACACAATACAACATTTTGTACACATATCACGTTCAAAAATAACCAATCACCATTTAGATTAAGACTTAGTCCTTAATGTACCATCGAGGGGATTTTTCACAGACGTAACGAGTATTTAGGGTTAAGGGATAATTTTAAATAAATGCACAATTCAAATTATTTTACTCTAGCAGCTGTATCATATGGCCTTATTTCATTTTGGTGATGGTCAAGTCTATGTTTTAATCAAATATTAATATTATATATGTATTATGTCTGTTTGTGTTGCTTAAAGTGGTTCTAGGTTTAAATTCTTTCACTGTTTCTTCATTAGGCAAATAATTTTATTCCCTTCCTTATACTAAATCCTGGAATCATTTTAGGCTTTCCATTATTCGATCAACAATATAAAACTAGAACTGGTCTAATACTAAAACCTTAGAACAATTACTAAAAGCTAAATAAAGTGATTGTTCTGAGACTAAAACTAAACCTCAAAATGGTATTGCACTTTTACATCTAGCGTTGACAGTCACAAATATGGTAAAATGACTAAGGACTATTCTACCAAGCTTATTCCGATACTAAATCAGTGGTACAGCGCTGTTTTCTATACATGTCTGACATTATAACATAGATTTATCCACACATTAAAATTGGTCGATATGGGCCTTAGTGATAGAAAGGAGATTTTCGTTGATGATGAATAAACTTTTTTCATATAAAGTTATAATAATAAAGTGACAAATAACTTAGCATTCACAGTACACATTAAATTAACTATGTACTTAAATTTTTGAAATTTTGACTACATGGTGTATCTGTCAACATTTACATCCCTTTAACCACGTGTTCTACTAACCATTCTGAACAACATTTGTTCTATGACTTGGAAATTCGCATAAAAAAATGCAACTTTTCATACAATAAAGTTGGTTATGTGACTGGGCCATTTTGTACGAGGAAGTCGAAAAAAATTTCGATGAATTTCGAAGTCATTAAGCAAATGTTGTTCAGAATGGTTGGTAGAACACGTGGTTAAAGGGATGTTAATGTTCATAGATACACTCTGTTTATTGTCCTTTTGTGCCTGTCAGCCTCATATTTGGATTTTACGGCCGCTTACCATCAGGCGGAGTGAAGTCATCCTGATTGGCTTTTCTATAAAAAAAAATATATTGTTGATCGAAGTAACCATCATTCATTGTTCATCCCAAGCCCCTAGCAATAAGTGGTGACGGTAAGGTTGTGGGTGATTCAGATACGGGGTCCGGACGCGTCGCCTGGCGGCGGACGGGCGCGAGCACGCGGCGCGCGGCGAGTAACCCACGCGCCACTGTATAGCTTGTACATAGGTACGCCAGGCTTCTGCGTGGCATGGCGTGATCACTAATGCGACGACAGACAGATAGACACGGTCAACTAAGAGTACTGTACACAGAGCGTAGCTTCATAGACGCGTATTCGTTATTAAATGGTAGCGTACTAGACATGTGTAACTCAGGAGTGATTGGGACTAAAATATGTACATCCTTGCAAAAGAGTTAATAACTCCGTAACCCCTTTGCTTCCTTTATAACTCTTTACATATTTAACTCTCTGATGTGAAAATTGATTTTAGAAGTACGAAGTCCGAACCAATATTTACTCATTTTGACTAATATTTTAGAGGATCTGATTAATTCAATAAAAATAAGAAAGACTTCCTTTGAAATTGCATATTGTAATTATTATTTTATTAATAAATATTCTGTGAAAATGTGCATCAATCCAATCACATCAATGCGTCTTTAAATCAGAGTTGCAGAGTTATTAAGGAGTTAAAGTTGTAAAAAGAGTTGAGTGAGACTGGTGCCTCGGATCGTAAAGGAGTGAATGAAATCGCCATAGCGGGATTTTATGAGTTGAAAAGGGATGGAGCATGATTGGAACGCGTCGCGCATTAATCTGTACATAAAAAAAATATCAGGGGAGAAAACTGACCCTACCAGTGTTGCAATAAAGTACATAATTATTTATTTGTATTGAATTTATTAGATTGGATAAATACGTCGATGAGACAACCCATCGCAATTCGCATCAATCACATCATTCAAGTCTTTTTAGTCTTTTGAGTTACGGAGTTAATTGGAAGTTAAAGATGTAAAAGAGCGATATAACTCTTTTCTTCAAAAGAGTTATAACTCCTTTGTCTTTTAAAAGTGTTGTTCTGCGCATCTTTAGCGCACACTACCTACTGTACGCTTGCGTATGACGAATAAATACGCGACTATAAAGCTACGCTCTGTGAACAGTAGCTCTAATGCAACGACTCAACTTTCATCAATACTCTCTAATTTGATTAGCCCTAACTAGTGACACCAATTCCCACCATTTTGAGAATCCTTCCCATTGTCACTTAAGAATAACCATTTTAGAAATTTTTCTACTATTTATCGTAGTTTTAGCCTGCATTTTTTAAATCAAAATTACAATTTATACATGTCTAAGTTATGCAATTCAGAGAGACAAGATTTATTACCCGTTTCTATTGTAATTTTTCTGTGGACTTGTTTAGTTACATCCACCATTTTGGTATTTTTTGATTTGCTTTCCTCACTCATTACATATATTGGACTTATATTGGATTTATATTGGACGACTTTAGAATTTAGCACGAATGCCTTTTGAACTGACTGAAAAAAATAATTGGCGTTTTTAACTACCCACTTTCTGAGCACGTCGATAGCTCTCAGTATGACCATCTTTAGAAAATTTCTACCATTTTGGTAGTTTTATTTAGCGACCATATAACTTTGACCATCTATTTTGTCTTCCTATATCTTAGTGCCTACCTTTTGTCATTTGTATGGAGTTTGACTCTAAAAGAGATAATTGGTTAGTAAAATATTAGATTACCGGTACTCAAGGTCCAGGAGTCCAATACGGTACATGACTATTATTTTTTTATTTTTGCAATCAAAAGACCTCTCAATGATAGAAACATCGTTGAAAAAATCACTTGATTCTCATTTAAACCACCTGAGATATCACAACTTTAAAATCACATTATTTTGGGCAAACCCAAAACGCTCCCTACAAATGGCTACTAAGATGTGACGTCACACCTAAGTATTTTGTATGCATTTCATTTGAATTTTGTATGGTAGCTATATCAAATGTTTCGTTTATGTCAATGGTTCTATTATAATAATTGGTGCAAATTGTATGGGTTATTTAATGGTATAATTATTTTTTAATAATTTCATAGTTTTAAAATGGACTTGCCCATGAATCTTTGAATGACCATAAAACCGGCTAGACGTAATATTTTTAATTGAGAATTATGCTATTGGCACATATTGACCTATATTTTGATAAAATATTTATATTTTGTAAAACCTTGAGCTTAGTCATGTACCCTATTCATGTTACGTGATATTTAGTCATCATAAATATTTATATATCGCAAAATCGTAGTTTTTTGTATGGTTTTCATGCGACATCCGCCAAGTTTTTTCATATCGAAAATCGCGACAATTGATAGGGCTCCACATTTTCAAAAAAAAAAAATCGTTTGGCGTGTTTATCTACAATACGACGAATGGTATATCTAGGGAACACTGATAGCATGTGACAGAATAAAACTACTTATTTTAAATTCGCATGTGAGGCATGAACCGTGGTGGCACTATAGGTAATGTGAATGATTTCTCATCAAGACTAATGCGTTGTTTTGTATACTAATTTATAAATAAACTATTCTTATAGTCTAAGATCCCGCTATACAACGACCTTCACCGAGATGCTTATTTGATGAGACGTATTTTTTATGTTATTAAATATGCCAATAAATATATCCTATATGGGTTGCCTAACAAATTTCAGTCCAGAGTATTTTTAATTAATAATTAAAAAAATTTTTTTTTAAACATTGCACCGGTGTGATTATTTAATAAATTTGATACCAATCGAAAGTTTGAAGCCCATAGAATATGCAAACGTTAGGTTGCCTATTTTTATCCGGTCACAACCACGGGTTGCCAGGTGTAAACAGGTAAATCCATACTAGCATTTTGCAACGTTCTGATTATTGAATCAATTTTAGATAAAATGAAAGATTATTTCATAAGGAGTTTAATTAGAAGAATTAGAAGTTTAATTATTCTAAAAAAAAAAAAAAAACTACCGTTTTTTAAGTAAATTACAAAAAAAATATGTGTGTCAAAAATTAACATAAAAGTAAAAAAACTAAAACCCAACTACGACAAAAAACGTCGCTGAAAAAGTATAAAACAAGCCTTCGTTGTCAATTTATGCAATATTCACTATGTAGAGATAAAATTTCATGTTTGGAAATCCGCAGTCACACGTTGTCAAAGGGTAGTATATTTAACGTGTGACTACGCCTTTCCAAACATGAAATTTTATCTCTACATATTTATATTGAATCTATAAATTGACAACGAAGGCTTGTTTTATACTTTTTCAGCGACGTTTTTTGTCGTAGTTGGGTTTTAGTTTTTTTACTTTTATTTTATTTGTACTATTTTGGTGTCCAAGTGCTAGTAATATATATATATATTCAAAATGTACAAGTCAAGCGCTTTCAAATGATACCAAACACGGCATATTTATCATAACTTTATTTTTTTACTCTGTATGTTTTGTCCGCTAGAGGGCGCCACATTAGATTTTGTGAAACTTCATATAGCCTTTAACCAGCGGACGATCAAGACGCTTATAATGATATGTCATTTGTCGAATTCTGATAAGTAGTTAAGAAGTTACGTGGAAACAGATGAACATACATACATACATACATACATACATACATACATACATAGCCTGTCAAAATCATAACCCTCCTTTTGCTTTGCCGTAGTCGGGTAAAAACCATAAGTGAGTTTTACTACCAATTACTTCAACATGACAAACATATAGAAAATGTATTAGCTTAGATAATTTTTAAGATTCAATTATTATGTACTTACTGTATATTCAGCGATAAATTTAAGAAATTCTTCGTTATATTTTTTATTCAAAACAGTCACTTTTTTGTAGCACGTGGTATGATAACCTACAAATTGGAGTGACGCACTGGGTAGCT
Organism: Marasmia exigua; assembly: GCA_019059595.1. Classification (NCBI taxonomy): domain Eukaryota; kingdom Metazoa; phylum Arthropoda; class Insecta; order Lepidoptera; family Crambidae; genus Marasmia; species Marasmia exigua. Next base: position 16,558,136 of record CM032481.1, read on the forward strand.
CAATAAAACTGTATTTAAAATTTTTTTTCTTACGAAAAGCTAACTTTAATGCACAGTTTTCAAAAGTTTCATCATCAAAATCAATTATTCCGTCATCCGAATCACATAAAAAACACTTTTTGGCCATTTTTTCCAACAATAAATAGCAGCACGTTTTTTCACTTGTATCTATAGCGACAAACTACTCCAAAATAATGTATAGCATATACGAGTCTATCGCTATCCTTTGCATTTCCCAGCACAAATAGCATGCGCACTCTCCTTCTTTAAATGGGCGGCTTTAAACAGCTGCTACGCTGCGTCCTTTTCTACCGCATGGGATGGTTGGTCTGGGACCTCTCTCTCACACACATTCACTTGCAGCGATATTTTATTATTTAAAATTCGACAACCGTAATTCGGGACTGATTTTTCGCAGGCAACCCTATACCACCGTGTTCCTTATGAAATAATCTTTCATTTTATCTAAAATTGATTCAATAATCAGAACGTTGCAAAATGCTTGTATGGATTTACCTGTTTACACCTGGCAACCCGTGGTTGTGACCGGATAAAAATAGGCAACCTAACGTTTGCATATTCTATGGGCTTCAAACTTTCGATTGGTATCAAATTTATTAAATAATCACACACCGGTGCAATGTTTAAAAAAAAAAAATTTTAATTATTAATTAAAAATACTCTGGACTGAAATTTGTTAGGCAACCCATATAGGATATATTTATTGGCATATTTAATAACATAAAAAATACGTCTCATCAAATAAGCATCTCGGTGAAGGTCGTTGTATAGCGGGATCCTATACTATTAGTGAATTTTGATTATTGTCCAAAAAATACAGCTATTTTCTATAGTTGATATTTTATAGCAATCTTATGCGATTTATTCTTAAGTAAATAACACACTTAAAAATTTCATCTCGTGTTCAGGCGGGACTCGAACCCACACCTTCCACAATCCGGGTGAATGTACTACCAATTATACCACTGAACGCGTTACTTAGTCGACGAAATTTGTAAGTGCTTGATTCGACATGAGCTGTCGATAGTCTCATCAATATTGTAGGTATATTTACAATATCCAGTGGAAATATTATTACAAATATTTGACCACCAGTTAAGATGAGACTGCTAAATCAATAGTTGATATTTTATAGCAATCTTATGCGATTTATTCTCAAGTAAATAACACACTTAAAAATTTCATCTCGTGTTCAGGCGGGACTCGAACCCACAATTATATTATATTTATATTATTCCACTGGATATTGTAAATATACCTACAATATTGATGAGACTATCGACAGCTCATGTCGAATCAAGCACTTACAAATTTCGTCGACTAAGTAACGCGTTCAGTGGTATAATTGGTAGTACATTCACCCGGATTGTGGAAGGTGTGGGTTCGAGTCCCGCCTGAACACGAGATGAAATTTTTAAGTGTGTTATTTACTTAAGAATAAATCGCATAAGATTGCTATAAAATATCAACTATTGATTTAGCAGTCTCATCTTAACTGGTGGTCAAATATTTGTAATAATATTTCCACTGGATATTGTAAATATACCTACAATATTGATGAGACTATCGACAGCTCATGTCGAATCAAGCACTTACAAATTTCGTCGACTAAGTAACGCGTTCAGTGGTATAATTGGTAGTACATTCACCCGGATTGTGGAAGGTGTGGGTTCGAGTCCCGCCTGAACACGAGATGAAATTTTTAAGTGTGTTATTTAGCTATTTTCTATTTCAGATTTTGTGTTGTGGTCTTGTGTTAATAGTTTTTTTAGGTATTGTTTGTAGATGTAATATTTATAAGAGTGATTGTTTACAGAAAAAGTCACCAAGTAAACGCCAACCCCGAAGAGCATCTAGCGACAATAAAGAGATCTCAAACGTTTTCACCGCAACCTCAGAGCATCGGCAAAGGGCATTACATTTGCAGGTATGTCATTATCTTTAATATTAGACACTTATACTACCTTATTACAAATCGTGATCTAGGGTTATTACTCTACTAAAGCTCATGTCATCCCGTTCTAACACGCAATGTTAAAAGGGGCTGGCACGAGTTTTGTTCCGGGATTATCCTTAGTTCGCGATATGTAATAAGGGGGTTTTTCATCTTGTTTCTTTTTTTTACATCAAACAGTACTATTAAAAGTGTAGTGTTCTATAGATTGAACAATAGAAAACGAATGATGATCGTGTTGAATGAATGATTGAGTGATATTTTTTTTACCGATAGCTATTATTCAGATTTTTTTAAATGTAAAACAGTAGCACTCATAATGTTTCATAGATTGAGAAAATAGAAAGCAAACGATGTTTGAAAAAAAATTGAGTTTTATATTTATAGACACAAGGAATATCAAATTTCAGTCCGCGGGATTTCTTTCGTGTAGCGGACTCTAGCTAATGTAAAATAGAAAGATATGATTGAATGATATCACAATATTAGAAGTACTTACGCACTTTTTTATATTTTTCGTGGGCGTGCTCTCAATTTCACAGTGAACACTAAAGTTGAGAAGAGATTGCAATCACGGGCAAAGATACCTGGAACTGGTCAAGAGAATAAGAGGCAGAAGAATCTTAAATTTTAGTTCTGTTTTTCCGCGGGTATTCTTTTGTGGGCGGACTCTATAGCCCTCGGTTTGGCTCAAATAACAAAGACTAATGGTTTGGTGTTTGTCGCAGGCTAAACAGGTCGGAGTCGGACTCGTCGATGGCGCAGTACGCGCGCCGCGGCACGCTGCAACCGCCGCCAACCGCCGGGATCCCCTTCGACCGCACCGTCCGGGAGCGCCGCTCTCTCAGGTGCGGAGATACTCTCATCATTTCAGCCAATAGACGCCCACTGCTGGTCATAGGCCTCCCCCAATGTTCTCCACACAGATCGGTCCTGTGCCGCCCGCATCCAATGGATTCCCGCAACCTTCACCAGATCGTCGGTCCACCTTGTGGGGGGCCTGCCACGGCTGCCACTTCCTGTACGTGGCCTCCACTCTACTCTTTCATCTAAGAACCAAATATGGGATAGAAAATGATTACTTAATTACTTTTTAATCTCGTATTGGACTTGATATATATTTATTTATTTCATAATGGAAAACAAAGAGCATTCATTTCATCGAATAAATGATTTCTTATCTTATCTTATTTTATCTTATTTAAATTACAATAATGATTGAGGTACTTTAGAACAAATATACGAATAACAATCAGAGATAAATTGCTTTTACATGCACTATACACAAGAGATACAAATAAGGATTACATACAAATTTGATAATACATTGTTATTGGCATTGTTTTCTTTTTATTGCATCTAAAGCGCCTGCCTACTATCAGGTAATTTTAACTGTGTTTGAGCAGAGAAACTAACAAAGCTCTTGTGTTTACAGATGGGGTCGAGTATGCGGAGGCGCGGCTCGGCGCAGCAGCCAGCGCGTGCGGTCCGCGCGCACGTCGCTCGACCTCACGCTCGACCTGCGCGCGCAGCACGAGCGCCTCGCCGACCTGCGCGCCGAGATCTCGCATCTGGCCGCGCTCAAGCAGCGGTACGTAGTGTCTGTGTGTTGTGACACATGGGTATGGTGGGACTAAAATAGGTCCTAAATGTGATCCTTGGGGTACTCCAGAAGGGACATCAAATAAGGCAGACTCGAGCCGCACATAACTACTTTCTGATACCTGTCTATCAAATAGGAGTGACACCAGTTCAGTAAGGTACCACATGCGCACCAGCGGATAATTTCTTTTCTGGCAATGTCGAATGATGTACCTTGTCAAAAGCTTTGCTTATGTCCATATATACAGCATCAACCTGTAGAACGTGATAGATTTCGTCATATTGATGAGACACATATGTAGTAAGATTAGAGATTAAAGATAATATGGTAGATTTTTTTACGACATAGGCGGCAGATGAGCGGCCGGATCACCTGATGGTAAGCGATTGCAGCCGCCCATGGATACACCCAACACCAGTGGTTAATTGGTGTCTAAAACTGTATTATATCATGTTATCAGTATAGATTGGCTACAAAAACTCGACTAAACACAACGCAAGTGCCTTGATTTTTTTATTAAAAAGAAAAAAATCAAAAGGAAAAAACCTATTCTTTTGTCCCGGATGCGTCCCAAGCTGTCGTTTCAGACCACAAGGTCCGCTTTCCTACTTCGACTCCTCCACTTTGCACGTTATTTGCCCTCATTCCTCATTCCCTGAGGGGAACCTAAGTAGTCATGCTCACTCAAATGTCTCTGAGGTGGTGGCGCTATGTGGCGGGTCATTGCATTCCCTCTAATATGGTTGAGTGAAATGATGGCTGGCACGTACGTCATACTTGTGAACAGGTGCCACCTTTGGGGACTGGTCTGCTTCGGTTTACCTCATAATATTTATTTTATTATTATTTCCTTTATTTTATTTTGTGTAACAATTAAACTGTATGGCTCGGTATGATGATGACACAACATTGTATGAAAGTTTGGCGATTAAAAAGGGTAACTGGCGAGTTTCTTGCCGGGTCTTCTCGACCAGAAACAACTTTCCGAGCCGGTGGTAGAATCGCATTATGTTTATTTATTTCTTTAGTATATTTTATGTATCAACATATATATGTATTAACATGTAAATTATACATAAGTACTTATAAATAGTTTTAAGTCATTCAAATGTATGACGATTTGTAAGTGCTGTGTACAAGCCTATGCCTAAGCCCAAATAAAGAATTATCATTTTGATTGACTCACTCTTACCGAGGTGTCGTAAAAGGCGACTAAGGTAAAGCTGCTGGCATGATCATCAGCACCCAGAGAAGGAAAACTCTGCATTTATATCAAAACCCTCGCCAACCCGTCTGCCAAGCGTGGTGAGTATGGCAATTACCCCTCATGTGATTGAGGGAGTCCCGTGCCCCAGCAGTGGGGACTTAAATGGGCTGATGATGATTTTGATTGAACTTTTTCGCCAACAGACTGGAAGAAGCGTGCCAACGCAGCGACCCGTCGGTGGCCGCGTGGGCGGCCGAGGACGAGACGCTGCGACGCCTCCTGAGCGCCCCCGGCGCCCCGGGCGACCGCGCCGCGCGCCTGCTGCACCGCACCTGCCGCGAGATCTACCGGCTGCGGCGCTCGCGCCAGGGCCACAGCAAGCCCGACCTGCTCACCCTCCGGTGAGTAACCAGCCCATGCTCCTTCCTGTCATCTCTTCCGAGAGACTCTACAGTTACTTGCTAACGCCTCTTTCTCTAGTGCGTTTCTTCACTCCCTACAGCTAATGCTCATCTATCGACGACCCGATTGGAACAGTGGTAGTGAACGCTGCCTCTGATACAAGGGTTGCGGGTTCGATCCCCGCACAGTACAAACATTTGTGTGCATGAACATGTTTGTTTGTATTGGTCTGGGTGTTTGCTATGTATTATAAGTATGTATTTACAAAAGAAAAGTATTATATGTATATATTTGTAATCCCACTGTTGATTCTGATATCCGTAACACAGGTGCTTGAGCTACCTATCTCGGAGTCAGATCAATGTATGTGATGTTGTGAAATATTTATTATTTATTATTATCTATCCACTTCTCGCTCGCACACTATTTTCGTCTATGCTCGCACTCGTGGGCCAAAATAAAAGAAATAAAATTAAGTAAGATACTATATTCAAATACTAAGCTTTCAAAGGCTGGATTCGACCAATCTTTATCCGCTAATAAATCTATGGTATGACGTCAGATTTGTATAGAATGAAAATAAAGTTGGTCGAATCGGCCCTTAGTGTTCTAAAATGTTTCTACAACCTGAGCGGATAAAGAATGGGATCAGAAATGGCGCATATACCATCTAATTAATTTCTCGCTCGCACACTATTTGCGTCTATACTCGCACTCGTGGGGTGGGAGTATAGACGCAAATAGCGTGCGAGCGAGAAGTAAATAGATGTGCCGCCATTTCTGATCCCTTTCTTTATCCGCACAGGTTGTAGATGATAGATCGACTTGCGTACTGAATCTTGAGAGACGCACACCAGGTGCTTGTTAACAGCTCTGTCCCCGATGCGCATCTTCTCTCCCTACAGCCCATGCTCCTATCGAGATGGTGGCTCGGCATGTGCACTAAATCTCGAGAAACGCTCCTAGCGTTTAAGCTAGAAGCTCTTTACCTGGTGCGTTTCTTCTTTCCCTACAAAGTCTTTGCCTGTCCTATCTTGCCCGTTCAATCTTAATGTCATATCTCCTCAATGGGCGTGAAACACCAAAGCTCGAGCAACTGGCGCTCGGGCAGTTCCACATAATTCAAACTCCTTCCTAATGACCAGCCATTTATGCGCGAACGTTTACTTATAACCGCTCGCTCGCTTGTGAAAACCTTTGAGGGTTTTTCATTTTCTTCTCTGTATATGTGATACATTTTTCATAAAATTACTAAATAAAATTTTCCTTCCAGAGAAAAGATGGCATTCTTCACACGCAGCAAATCCAACATCCCAGTGCTACCGGTCGAGGGCGTCGACGCTTCCGAAGACGAGTGGGAAGACGAGCTCGAGGAGAGGAGGACCCCGGACGGACGCTCCTCCAAGACCTTCTACGAGCTCCGACACCGCGACGCCAAGGCCTCGGAGCAGACACCAGCCAGAGAAGAGCCGGAGAATACCGCCGAGGCCAACGAGGTCGTCGAGTGCAAGAACCCGTGTCTCAACGAGCCCTGCTACGAGAACCTGCCCGCCAACGAGGGCAAGAGTGAGACGGACGAAACAAAGACTGATGAGGTGAGGTATGAATTTGTTGTTGACAGAGTTTTGGGTGTACAGGTTTGAATGGGAGATGACGGGAGTTTTGAATTGTTTTTGCTCTAATTGCTACTTATTGATAATCTCTGGTTCCACTATCTAAGGATTGCGAAGGGCAGACGTCAACCGCTTTCACTGACCATGATTGAGGATTTAGCAAGTCTGATAATTACACTTAAACAGACTTGCCAAGACCTGAATCATGGCCAAAGCTATTTTTATTACATTCATCAAAAATGCTATAAGTTTATTAATAATATCATTTTGTAGCAAAAACGATCCAAATAAACCCTAAAGAATGGCCTTGTTGTGTTAAAACGGCACCATGAAATTTGCAACTAAAATATTTAATATTTACTGTGATTATTATTGCCTATTGAGATTTCTGGAATGAAGACTGAAGTTGAAAAAAATATATGTTATAATAACCGCTATGTATTCGTTGTATTGGTAATATATTTAATTCTATTTTATCAGGACTCTGAGCAATGTACGTAACGTGCAAAATGGAGTGCCATAGGAGTTCATGAATAATGAAAAATAAAATAATTAACTACTTAGATTTTGGAAAAGTTCGTTATACAGTAATGACATGATTGATTGATTGCCATTTGTAATATGCATTACTCGTACCTATATTAAAACTTTCAAAAAAATAATAAGAACATAAACTAGAGATTGGGTGTTATCTCACACTGAAGTAATAAATCCTTACCGTTAATGGATATTTCCATTATCTAAGATACAGTATCATGTTTGTAACATCATTTTATATCGTAACCATTTATATTGTATTGTACAAAAGCAAAGTGCCTTAAAAACGTTGGTGCCTTCAGAATAAGCCTGCAAAAGTGCCATAGTGCGGCATAGAACGAACGGGAAAATATTTATGTACAAAATAGATGTATGGAGAGTCACAAAATATATGCCAAACATTTTAATGTAATTAGAACATAAACGCAGTGGAAACGCGACTATTTCAATTGTACATAAATACGTAAATATATCTACATAAGCGACTGCCCACCGAAATAGTTGTTCTGCTGTAGATATTAAAACGAGAGATAATATTAAATGTTGTAGGAAATTCTCCACCGAGTAAGAGTATGTGTAGGGATGTCAGGCCAAAAACGAACGCTTTGTAAATACAGGCTTTGTAGATCGTGAGTCGATTTGGTGGGAGCATCAGTGGAGTGCTGCCCTTAAATTTCATTCCTAAGGGGCTCAGAATGTTTAATTTTTTTATATCAAATAACATTTTTATTTTAACGTGGCATATTTAAATCACTAGTTACTAGTTAATGAAATAATATATTTTATTCTCGTCGAGTTTCTCCATTTGAAATATGGAGAAGCATAACGAAGAATTTCTCCTTTTCAATTTTTACTGTAGCAAAATCCTGTTGCCTAATATTTTATATGTTAACTTTGCTATTTTTATTAATCGCTGGGCATTTGGCATATTTTTTTCTGGGTCCAAGTAGTTTTCGTGGGTGTTCGGTCAGAAGCAGGCGTTTTATCGTTTTCTACGTGCAATATTGAACGTACTTGTCTTAGTTATATTCCATGTAACGTGTAGAGATCTGAACATTAACGTTGGTTGTATCTCATCGTCATTGTATGTGCGTTGTATGTATCATTCAGAATTATCCTTAGATAGCGGGGAGAGATGAAGAATACTTTAATTTTATGTTTCAACATAATAGAGTTATCTATTATTGTTATTGATTTTTTTCCAACAAGTTTTCATCTCTACTCTGTATAAATTGGTAGATTAATATAATAATTTTACTGTACATTTTGTATTATATTTAATATTATTTCCTAGCGCATAATTCTCTTGTAAATAATCTGAAAATAATACTTCAAGAATTTGCATATCTGTATTCTGATTTTGTTTATTTTTAATTAATAGTTAGCAATATTAGTCGATGTTAAGTATTTTTATAACATAGTCTCATAGTGACCTAGGCGTACGATGTTACATTTTTGTAAAAAATGTATATTTTATATAAACATTTATGTTTTATAAATATCTACTTTTGTAATTGTTATGACTTATGAGGTTAATTTGGATTTGCCAAATTAATATAAGCCTTGTTTTAATTCTTCCATAAAAGAAAGGGAATATAATATTTCGTAAAGATGCCAATATTGACGATAGCAGGTTGATATAAATAAAAAATGAAAATAAAAATAATAAATTATATTTGCTTGTTTGATTTTCAACCCTCAAGTGCCTGTTCTAAACAGATTATCTGGAATTATTTATAAGATAGGTAAACTAAATACTAACCCTACCAAAATATTACAGTTTAACCACAGAGCAATGGCGGATCAGCTTTCAAATCATAGGGGGGCAAATAGAACCTAAAGGGATTCAACCATCCCAGTGCGATGGCATCATAATAGTACACAATGTCTTTGATTATATTTTGATAACCTTAGCAATTGCAGTTAAAAAAGATGTATGGAAGGTAAATTGCGGTTTACGGTTTATAACGTATTAAATAAAAAACTACTCGCTATATCTAGTTCAAACCAATTTTCGTTGTTAGTTCTCATGATTATGTACATAATATATTTTTTTTAGTGTTATAATTAATTTATTATAGAAGTTAAAGGGGGGAGGGGGGACAATTTACCACTTTGGGAGCGTCTCATGCGCAAAGTATTGTGTTTAGAAAAAAAATACTTATGTTAAAAACCTCAACATCATTTTTAAAGACCTATAGATACCCCATAGATGGGTTTGTTGAAAAAAAAAATTTGAGTTTCAGTTTCAAGTATGGAGATCCCCCCAATTTTTGTATAAAAATCGTAATGCGGTTAACAAAATACGTCTATTTACCAAGTGTCAATAGTATAGTTCTTATAGTTTCGGAGAAAAGTGGCTGTTACATACGGACGAACGGACAGACGGACAGACATGACGAATCTATAAGGGTTCCGTTTTTTGCCATTTGGCTACGGAACCCTAAAAAAACCAAGACATCATGATCCCCACGAATCCCCCCCTTCCCTGCACCCGCGCTTGCCTATGAGCACCTAAACACACACAGCGCCATAGTGAATCTAAAAATAATGTACAGTGGCGGACAGGTCAAGCTGTACAAAACAGTCAAATTTCCTCAATCGATTTCGATCTCAATTTGTAACATTATAAGGTTTATAATCGAATGAAGAAATTTGACAGTTTCGTATAGCTTGATGCGTCCGCCACTGCCCCCTTCAAGCTCGCCACACGGTTGGTGATTGGCGCCTAACAGTAGCGTCTACCTATGGTTACGTACCTAACGTATTAGTTTCATTTGCTACTTCGAAGTTTTAGTATACCTATTGGATTTATGCACATTGGCCTGTAAATACCGTAGGCCACTACTCCCAGGTCAATATACTAGATAGATAGATATTCTTTATTGCACAAAAATAAAATACAAGCATGATACAACGACAGCAACAGACAGTACAATAAGTATAGTACTAGGCAGTTTTTTTAGAAGATGAGATCATTCCCTAGATAAAAAAATATTAAAAATGGAGACTGGAAATTACAATACCTGTGCTGGAACTAAATTATTGAAGAAGAAATCAATAGACGCAGTCATCACCATCATCAGCCTGTTGCAGACCACTGCTGGACATAGGCCTCTCCAAATATTCGCCATTTCCGATCGATCTTTGGCTACCCGCATTCAGCTCCTGCCAGCCATCATATAGATGCAGTAAGTATATTTTCATCCGTGGGAGAGCCACGCTTCGGCATGAATGGGCTGGCTCGACAGGAGTGACACCACGGCCTCACAGAAAACCGGCGTGAAGCAGTGTTGTGCTTCGCTGCGTGAGTGAGGGTGCCGGAGGCCCAATTGGGGTTTGACGGTTGGCCGCGCATTTTGACTACTGGTGTCGCGGGTGTCTATCGGGCGGCGGCAATCGTTTACCTTCAGGCGATCCATCTGCTTGTCGGCCACCTAGGGAGCGTTCAAGTATTACGTAACACAATTTTTGAAGATTTTTGACCTTATTACATCGCATTAAGGTCGAAGAGTTATTTACCGGGAACTTTGTCAGATGTATGTACATAAGGCGTAAAGTAAGTATGAGGTGCTTTTTAAAACTATTTAAGTAATTACTTCTGTGTGGAAACGTTTCGTATATACCGGCATTTCTTTTACGTACAGTTAAGGTGACGGGTAGGGCACACTAGCGACGCCAATCGATTTTAATTTTTAGCTACTAAACCGGATCTATTTTAAACAATTTCGGGGTTACAACCTCTCGGCAAACACTTATACTATTTATTAAATAACCTTGCACAAATGTTGGGTCCAACTTTGGTTTGGTTGGCGTCGCTAGTGTGCCCTACCCATCACCTTAATGCAATAATCTATCTAATGTCCTTACTTGCCATTCTTTCTTGGTTGGATATTTTACGAAAAAAAACTTCCAAGTTGTACCTATTAATTCTAACTTTCATTATCCCCAATTCTCGGTAAATATAATGTGCGGAGAACGTGGTGGGTGTAGGCCGGCGGGTAATGGGCGCCGCACGCGAACCGACAATCCCGCAATCTGAGCTCACCATCGCTAGATTATACTCGAAACTAACGATGTAATACTTGCTGGGACGATTGTAGGTGCGCGTTTTTATATTTTAATCAAAGGTTTCCTGGAAGAGATCGCTAGTGATAACGCCGCCTTCTTTGTACAGACTGCCACACATCAGGTTACTAGAATCTGTCAAAATTCCCCAATTGATATTCACTCCAAATATGTTTGACATTAAGGTGAGAATCGAATGAAGAAATATGGCAGTTTTGTATACTTTGATGTGCGGCTGTATGTACATTACTTATGTACATACAGCCGCACTATGTAGTACTATGTAGTAATACCATTTTGCTGCCTCGGTGGCGCAGTGGCTAGAATCAGAATCGGAATCTTTATTGCTTATAACTGTAGGTATTATAATTTGCGGGTGACATTGCAACATATATTAAGTACAACAACAGTTTACCCATATCGGGTATGCAATACTTATTAATAACAAAATATAAAAATAAGCTTGAAAATATAAATAGGAAATGTTAGTGTTTACAGTTGAAATATTCAATTAGACTATAAAATACATTTTCAGTTAACCACTTTTTCAGGCGTATTTTAAATTTTGGCATGTCCATAGCTTTTATATCTGGTGGCAAATAGATAAAGATTTTAATACCTGTGCAAAAGCTGCTTTTATAAGACGCATAGAGGGACGCACTTCAAGACTACCTCGGTGGCGCAGTGGTTAGAGGGACGATCGACGATAGAGTTCGATCCCCGGGTTGGGCCAAAAATTTGTACCTAAGTTTTCGGTAAGGAATTCTTAGTGGCAGCCCGGAGTCTGGAAGTTGGCGGTCTTGTACCCCCGTGCTTCGGAAAGAACGTAAAGCTGTTGGTCCTGCGCCCGATCCCTCTCCGGTCGTGTCACATTCGTATCCCATCGGATTATGAGGGCAAGGGAATAGAGAGTGCACTTGTGTTTGCGCACACACTTGAGCACTATAATATATCCTGCGTCCGTGGCTGATCGTTGAGATTGGCCGCCGTAGCCGTAATCGGTTGGAGGATATTATTATAATACAATTTTTATGTAATTCTGGCAAACAGGCAGGAACACTCGCAAGAGCAGTGGAGTCCACAAGCTTTGCCAACCTTTAAACTCGCGTTCCCTCCTGTTTGGGCGGCCCAATCGGTCCGGTACCCTTACTCACTCGGTGAAACGCAAGTTTTCACGCTGCTGGCTTACTGACAGGCCATGGTTTCCGTGGTATCCCGTTGTGCAAGCTCATTGAGCCGAAGCGTGGCTCTCCCACGGTCAAAAGTATTCGTTCCCTATAGTGGCACCGGGTCCCTGCACAATGTTTATTTTTACAATAAAACAATGCCACTCGTCTGCACTATTGGCTTCTTTGCAAAACAAATAACATCACTTAAAATTCCATCTCGCACTCTAAATTAGCATGCGAACAATAGGTACCTTTCCTTAGGTACGTACTCACACGCACACATCCGGTGGTGCAGGATATGCCTAAATATAAGTGGGATTTACAATCCACCGGTCAAGAAGGAAGAATGTTGGTACCTTTACCCATTTTTTACCCCTGGGTGAGACCAATTAGGAATTTCGGGACCATTTTTGTCCCGGGGAGCAAATTAGATTTAAGGCGGTGGATTCCGGGGTTTTTATTTCTTTTTAATTTGTGTACTTGTGATTTGTGTCGCACGCGAGTTTTTGGTTGAGTGCTTGAAGATTTAAGAGCCCTTTTACGGATATGTTGCGCCACCCACCAGATTGAATGAAAAAAATATCAAGACATAAATAAATAGGGTACATATATTTGTGATTCTTCAAGTTTATTTTGCACACGCCATTCATGTCACTCTAGCAATATTTAAATTAATATTTATTTATTTAAATCTTGCTAGCTTTAAATTTTAGTGCCCACTTTTTTATAAATATTATTTATCATATAAATAGTTTAAAATTATTATTCTAGACATTTATGTCTTGAGACGCGGTATTTACACCCTTAAATGAGGATGAAGAGGATTTATGTCTTGATCATTTTTTTATTTCTTGTCTTAATTTAATTAAAATCAATTAAGGTGACGGGTTGGGCACACTAGCGACGCCCTTTGATTTAAATTGTTAGCATCTAAACCGGATTGCCTGACCGGATGGCGCAATTGGTAGTGACCCTACCTCTTACGCCAAAGGTCGTGGGTTCGATCCCCACCCTGGACAAACATTCGTGCGATGAACACTTGTGTTTGTTCGGTGTCTGGGTGTAATATATGTATTTAAGTATATATTTGTTCCTCTGTTGTCTGATATCTGTAACACCACTTGTGTTACAGATATCAGATTGGGCTACTTAGTACGGAATCAGGTCAACGTATGAGATGTTGTGAGAATTATTATTATTATTATTATATTTTTAATAATTTCGAAATTCGAGTATCTCGAAAAGAACTTATACTATTTTATTCATTACATATAATTAACTTTTTGGTCTGCTTCCTACTCGAAATATGAATTACGTCTACTTATGGCGTTAATCCAAATTTCGAGTGCAAAAACAGATCAATAAGTTAATTATAAGTACCTATTAAATAAATAGTATATATTCTTTCCGAGATGCTCGAATTTTGAAATTGTTAAAAAGATATCCGGCCTAGTTGCTATCAATTTAAATCGATTGGCGTCGCTAGTTTAGGGCCACCCGTCGCCTTAAGGTGAAGGGTAGGGCGAACACTTATACTATTTATTAAATACTTATACTTAACTTTTGAGTCTGCTTTTGTACTCGAAATTTGAATTACAATTCAGTGAATCAATTTTTCGCGTACAAAAACGGACCCAACATTTGTGCATGGTTATTTAATAATTAGTATAAGTATTTGCCGAAAGATTGTAACCCGAAATTGTTTAAAATAGATCCGGTTTAGTAGCTAAAGATTAAAATCGATTGACGTCGCTAGTGTGCCTTACCCGTCACCTTAAAAGTTGATGGCGACGGCCCTGATTCGGAAAAGGGCTCTTAAAAATTGTTTGTTTGGACAGACAGGTGTCAATTTGGTAGGTACCGTCCTAAAAGCCAAGTCCGAATTATACACAGGTTTAACGCAGCCATCCGAAATTCATACAAAATTCATGAATGGAAAGCATTAGTCCGTAAATTATTCAAATCTAGTTCGCCGTGATATGATTGATGAGGTCCGAGGCGGTAAAGAACAAAGTAACGTACACCTGAAGTCACCAAGGTAAATTTTATACCGATCTAAAGTTTTTAAGCGTAAAGTTCAATATCGAACCTTCACCTTAGTACTTATTGTGTTGATGACTGTACTAAGACATGGAAATTCGGAGGTTGTATTTATTTTTATGAGGGGATGGGGAATGAAGGAAGGAACATAATTTGATAAATCGTTACACAAAAGCATACTCAAGGCGGTGGTTTATGTAGGTCATGCCAGGTTTTTGTAAGTATGTTTTTATAAACATAGGTACCTAAAAGGGGTAAGTATAACACAAAAAAACACGCGGCTTCAAATAGAGGCCCCTATGAATCGACGACTCTGTAGATGTACGTACAGCACACATCAAGTATACAGAACTTATTCCAGCTGCATTTTTTCACCACCGCACATCACGTCAGAACGCCAAATTCCATCCACATCACCTGGATGGATTTATATCGACTACAGTGCGTTTCTCACGTCATTTCCTACCACGCACAGTAAAACTGTGGAACCAGCTGTCGTCCGTGGTGTTTCCGAACAGATACGACCTGGTGACCTTCAAGAAAAGGGTGTACTCCTTTCTTAAGAGCCGGCAACGCATATGTGATACCTCAGGTGTTGCAGATGTCCATAGGCGGCGGTGATCACTTTCCATCAGGTGTGCCGTCTGCTCGTTTGTCCGCTATAATGTAAAAAAAAAAGAACTGTCAAGTTTCTTCAGTTCAACAGCAATGCAGGATTTGTTATTTATTTATTTATTTGCATTTGACGACCCGTTTGGAACAGTGGTAGTGAACGCTGCCTTTGGTCCAAGGGTTGCGGGTTCGATCCGCGCACAGTACAAACATTTGTGTGCATGAACATGTTTGTTTGTATTGGTCTGGGTATTTCCTATGTATTTACAAAAGAAAAGTATTATATGTATATATTTGTAATCCCACTGTTGATTCTCTGATATCCGTAACACAGGTGCTTGAGCTACCTATCTCGGAGTTAGATGAATGTATATGATGTTGTGAAATATTTATTTATTTATTTTATTCATTTAACAGTCACCAATGTATTTTGACAGATAGTAGTAACCAGGAGCCGAATACGGTATTTGACTATTTTATTTTATTTTTGTAATCAAAAGACCTCTGAATGATAGAAACATCGTTGAAAGAATTACTTGATTCTCATTTAAACTACCTGAATCTTTAAATCACATTAATTTGGGCAAACCCAAAACGCTCCATACAAATAGCTACTAAGATGTGACGTCACACGCAAGTATTTTGTATGCATTTCATTTGAATTTTGTATGGTAGCTATATCAAATGTTTCGTTTATGTCAATGGTTCTATTATAGTCGTTGGTACAAATTGTATGGGTTATTCAATGGTATAATTATTTTTTAATAATTTCATACTTTTAAAATGGACTTTCCCACATCACAGTGCTGCTTCACGCCGGTTTTCTGTTAGGCCGTGGTATCACTCTGGTCGAGATGGCCCATTCATGCCGAAGCGCAGCTCTCCCACGTTCTTAAACTTAACCCTTAAAGTATTTGTAGTAATTTAAAAAAGGGTGTAATACCTACAGCTTTATGCATGTTATTAGCGTATTTTCAAAAGTGAATTTTAACCGTCCCAATCCGACCTAAATAACAACCCCTATTCGACCATAGCCAGTTTGAGGTGGCCCGAAATAGGTCGCGAATATGACTTCCGGTCTTATGCGTGACCGGACTCACGCGCTCCGGAAGTCCAGGGTGGCAGGGGGAGGGGGTAACCACCGCTGCTACTTTCGTGGAAATTGTTATGTTTAGTGTTTTGGCTACTTATTCAAATTTGAGAAGACCGCCTACTAAATAGTAGTGATTTATGAAGATACTTAAATAAATAAATATTTCACAACATCACATACATTGACCTGACTCCGAGATAGGTAGCATAAGCACCTGTGTTACGGATATCAGAATCAACAGCGGAATCACAAATATAATATATACATTTCATACTTTTTCTTTTGTAAAAACATACTTATAATACATAGAAAACACCCAGACCAATACAAACAGACATGTTCTGTTCATGCACACAAATGTTTGTACTGTGCGGGGATCGAACCCGCAACCCTATCACTAGAGGCAACGTTCACTACCGCTGATCCAAACAGGTCGTCATACTTGAATGAAGGAAACTTTTTTTATTTTATTGCACGTAGAAACGATTAATCAATTAAAGCTGAACTCGAAGGCACAGTGGCTATTTTGTTGTGCCCAAATGTGACAGGTCCCGGGCTCAATTATCCTCATCTGAGCGTTTACTCAGTTGCGTCCAAAGCTGCTTTTCTAGATTTAAATCGTTTGTGACAGAGTATCTACCAGGCCACTAGCCTGATGGATCTTTCCAGCTCTCTCGCCATTGTCCTACCTAACATTTAGGGTATCGCTTTATTGTTTTCACCTGTGATGAATTTGCAAGTAAGTAAGTACTTAAAAAACAAAACATCGCGGCCAAAAAACAAATATTTTTTTGATTACGTTCAACCAGTCAAAATGTGGATAATCATAATAATGAAGATGAAATTAGTATACTGACTGCCTCATTGGCGTAGTGGTTAGTGGGTCGCACTATAAAGCGCCGGCTGCGCAAGAGATCCCGGGTTCGATCCCCGGGTCGGGCCAAAAATTTGTACCTAAGTTTTCGGTAAGAAATTCTTAGTCAGCCCGGAGTTTGGAAGTTGGCGGTCTTTTACCCCCGTGCCTCGGCAAACACGTTAAGCCATTAGTCCTGCACCTAATCCCTCTCCGGTCGTGTCACCCTGGTGTCCCATCGGAATATGAGGGTAAGTGAATAAAGGGTGCACTTGTGTTTGCGCACACACTTGAGCACTAAAATATATCCTGCGTACGTGGCTGATCGTTAAGATTAGTGTAGCCGTAATTAGTGGAGGATAATAATGTAATAGGCCACCCTCACTCTTACCGAGGTGTCGTAAAAGGCGACTAAGGTAAAGCTGCTGGCATGATCATCAGCACCTAGAGAAGGAAAACTCTGCATTTATATCAAAACCCTCGCCAACCCGTCTGCCAAGCGTGGTGAGTATGGCAATTACCCCTCATGTGATTGAGGGAGGCCCGTGCCCCAGCAGTGGGGACTTGAATGGGCTGGTGATGATGATGATGATGAATAATGTGTCATGTGGCTGTTCTTAATAAATAAAAAAATAGCTGTAGCTCTGGAGCCCAGGGTACGCTTGGACCATGATTCAGGATTGGGAGGATCTGGTAATTACAATGAAGCGACTGCCGTCTGACCTTCGCAACCCTTTAACAGGGGAACCAGACCAACTGAATCATGGTTACACGTTTCGGAAACTATCCGAAACGTACTGGTTTTCTCACGTTGTTTCCTCTCACCACGTAGCTATTGGTGGAATGAACATAGATTTGAAAGATCCAGAGGTTCATGCTCGGACTCGAACCAGGACCGCCTGGACCCCCGTATGGAATGCGCGTACTGAACCGCTGAGCTACGGCAGGACAATTTGATGGTGGTGCGACCAAAGGTGTCATTTCGAAGAAATGAGCGTCCTCCCCAAAAAGTCGGCAGCGCACCTGTGACTCCTTTGACGTGGCAGGTGTCCATGGGCGGCGGTATTCACTTACCTTTGGGTGATACGTCTGCTCGTCTGCCGCCTATATCATAAAAAAGTGCGAACTGTAAACTTACCTGCCTGCTTTGTACAGACAGCCACAAATGAGGTTGCCACGATCTGACAAATTTCCTTAATTGATATTGAACCAAACGTGATATTAAGGTGCGAATCGACTGAAGAAAGACTGATTTATATACATTGATGCGTGGTACGCCGTGTGGTCCCCGGCAGAGTAGAATAGGCCACCCTCACTCTTACCGAGGTGTCGTAAAAGGCGCTTAGTCGCCTTTTAAAGCTGCTGGCATGATCATCAGCACCCAGAGAAGGAAAACTCTGCATTTATATCTAAACCCTCGTCAACCCGTCTGCCAAGCGTGGTGAGTATGGCAATTACCCCTCATGTGATTGAAGGAGGCCCGTGCCCCAGCAGTGGGGACTTAAATGGGCTGATGATGATGCGTGGTTTACCGAGCCTATTTGAAACTATAAAAGCAGGCTATGTGAAGTCCTTCTGCATGGCAGTAACCAACAATAACCCGTAATAATATTCACGGAGGGTCAATTTATGGAAATTTTCTGACAAACCTCATGTTTAGAGCATTTTGATGGTGGCCGTTATCACATATTATATTATTTATAATAGCCGTTATGTTGAAGTTGAGTTGGGTAAGCTGAATCCGTAAGTAAATGCGGGGAGAGAACGGTAACACATTTTCCAAAATACTGTTTTGCACCTAAAATGTAATACTTTGCTTTTAAAAAACCAATCATGAGCTGCGGACCTCCACGAAGTGTCTGCTTATGGCAATCAGCAATTATCAATGCGGCTAAAGTACACTTTTTGGGTATTACAAAGGATGCTTTTGGTTGTGATTTAAACCTGAATGCTCCAACCTTCCACCGACTCTCAATATTATATCATCATCCACGTCAAACTCATAACCCCCGACGCAGACACGACGGGGTGTTATAAGTTTGACGTCTCTGTTTGTGTGTGTCTGTGTATGGCATCGTAGCTCCCGAACAAATGAACCGATTTTGATTTTGTTTTTTTTTTGTTTGAAAGATGAATAAGGGGGGAGTGTTCTTAGCTATGTTGGATAAAAATCGATCCAAGATGGCCGGCGTCACAAAGATATGGATTGTAGTATGGTTTAACACAACTCCCACAATATGGGTAGGTATCATATAAAAGGACTTGAGTAGCAGAATATATTTATTGTGACAAATTTAAAATCCAAGATGGCCGCCGTCGGGGTTTTTTAAATTTTAAATTTTTAGGTAAGTTTCTTTGTTTTTTAATTATCTCATCCTTGAAATTTACTGCTTGATGTTGCTTTATACAGATATCTAATGCTTGATTTAGCTCTTGAGTAGTTAGATAATCTCATTTTCTCTCTTCAGGCTTTACTCTTGAATTGTTTGCAAACCGCATGCAGTATGCCATTACTCTCTTCATTTTAGTAAGAGATGAAAACCTTTCCCATATACCTACTAGAACGGGGAGATTTACATATTTCGTAGTTATTTTCATAGAGAGTTATATGTATAGTTGATATTTTATAGCAATCTTATGCGATTTATTCTTAAGTAAATAACACACTTAAAAATTTCATCTCGTGTTCAGGCGGGACTCGAACCCACACCTTCCACAATCCGGGTGAATGTACTACCAATTATACCACTGAACGCGTTACTTAGTCGACGAAATTTGTAAGTGCTTGATTCGACATGAGCTGTCGATAGTCTCATCAATATTGTAGGTATATTTACAATATCCAGTGGAAATATTGTTACAAATATTTGACCACCAGTTAAGATGAGACTGCTAAATCAATAGTTGATATTTTATAGCAATCTTATGCGATTTATTCTTAAGTAAATAACACACTTAAAAATTTCATCTCGTGTTCAGGCGGGACTCGAACCCACACCTTCCACAATCCGGGTGAATGTACTACCAATTATACCACTGAACGCGTTACTGAGTCGACGAAATTTGTAAGTGCTTGATTCGACATGAGCTGTCGATAGTCTCATCAATATTGTAGGTATATTTACAATATCCAGTGGAAATATTATTACAAATATTTGACCACCAGTTAAGATGAGACTGCTAAATCAATAGTTGATATTTTATAGCAATCTTATGCGATTTATTCTTAAGTAAATAACACACTTAAAAATTTCATCTCGTGTTCAGGCGGGACTCGAACCCACACCTTCCACAATCACAATATTTGTAATAATATTTCCACTGGATATTGTAAATATACCTACAATATTGATGAGACTATCGACAGCTCATGTCGAATCAAGCACTTACAAATTTCGTCGACTAAGTAACGCGTTCAGTGGTATAATTGGTAGTACATTCACCCGGATTGTGGAAGGTGTGGGTTCGAGTCCCGCCTGAACACGAGATGAAATTTTTAAGTGTGTTATTTACTTAAGAGTTATATGTATTATCATTAAAGTAGGATCTTAATACAATTTTGAGACAGATTTAGAAATATAGCAATAAGTATATCAACATTTCATTTGTTAAATAAAAGATGCGAATCACACCATGCACATAAGAAAATAGGTATTGAATCACGAGTAGGTAGGTACATACAGGGTGTATCTGTGGACATTTATCTACATCCATTTAACCACGTGTTCTAACAACCATTCTGATCAACACTAGTCCTACGACTTTTCGAAATTAGTCGAAAATTATTTCGAGACGAAGTCACGTGACCGACTTTGTATGAGAAGTTGAAATCTTTTTATGCGAATTTCTAAAAGTCATAGAACAAATGTTGCTCAGAATGGTTGATAAAACACGTGGTTAAAGGGATGTAAATGTTTACATATCAGTGGCGTAGCGTGCCTTGTCGGGGCCCCGTATAAAAAATGTTTGGAGGCCCTTATATGGGGGTAAAAAAAATTTACAAAAGAAAAAAAATATTGTGAAAATAAATATTTATTTATCGTAACATAATTTAATCATTTTACGAATAAAAAATTTAAACTTTTCAACGCAGGCTTAAGGCGGGAAGAAAAATTGCTTTACAGAATTTTGTCATTTGAAAAATAAAATAAATTAGAAAGTTTTTATTTTTTCCTTACACACTTTGGGGGCCCCGTATAATTGATACGGTAAATACGGCGGTAGCTTAGCCTCTGTTACATATAAACCCTGTATTTTTTAGAACAGGTGGTATTTCGCTAGCCGCAATGGCTTAGAAGTTATTATTCTTGGAAAATCTGATTTGATATGTAGGTATAATTTATTAGATATAATTTCTCCCTACGGGTCCGAATGTAGGACGTAACCTGAGTATAGTATACTCGTATGTCAGGTACAGTCAGCGACTGATCAAGTTACCCCCCTGCAGTGGAAAAATAGCACTTGTGCCCCAGACATAAGGACGGTCCAAAGGTCAACAAGGGTAACTAGACGTGACGTCGTGTGTACCTACCTACCTACGTCCAATAGTTATCTAGGTAGCCTGTCTTATATGATTTTATTATTATTTGATAGAAATGGAGTGAGCCCTGCGTCTCATAGCCACTGCGACCAGTAGATAATTTATTGTGGCAGCCCCATAACCTATTACAGCACCTCATGTAGCTCCAGTTCCAGGATAAACCCGAGAATGGAGCTGATGGGGGAGCTTTTGAACTCGTCTGCCGAGAACATGTGTGCTCCTAGGTGCCGGCTTCTGCAGTGGTGCAGCGCTATGCACTCGCCGAGGACGTAGATAATCGTTTCCTCGTCCTCGCGACAGAACCTGCAGATATCGGTATCTGAAAGGCCCATGTTGTGCAGGTGCTTGTTTAATTTGCAGTGCCGCGTGAAGGTCCGAGTGAGTGCCCTAACATCTCCTCTGCTCAGTTTTATTATTTCTACAGCTCGTTTCTGATCGAACGCCTGTATCAACGCCTCAGACTGTTCTAGTCGAGGTAGTCTTATATTATGATACCCACAATGATACCTAACAAGTAACAACACTGTAATTGGGAATGGTGCATTGACACTACGAAATTCTTTAGAAAGTAGATAATATATCAAATCATTGGTAACTAGATAGATTTGTCAAATTTATTATAACTTTCATCAAAGAAATAAGGAGTGATGATTTTCAAATTCTACCCTAATACTCGTATAATTTCGATATCGCTAGGCAGAATACTCACTATTTTCGCTTTTGAAAACTTAAAAGCTTTTCTCCAATCCTAAAAGGCAAACATTTAACAAATACGTAGGTATCTAAGTATAACAACGACATCGTTAGGGTTGGGTTTTTGCAAATCATCCCTTATTTGTGTTCGAAAAGCGCAATTTATTGGATATTTCGTTCTATAGTGTCAGGTCGTACTATGCGATGTATAGTTTGTAGTTCAATGGTTTTTGGACAAAGCAAAATTGACTACGGAAATGTGTAAAATATAATTAATAATAACACGGTGTATTTCGATTTGCGGTTAATAGAAGCAGCTCACTCTTTTGACTCAATATCTTGGGGAATATGAATTAATAAGTGAGGGTCCGGTGCTGAGTTATAATATGCCAACTTCATTTTGCAGAGAGGGCCATCCGTGCCATTTACGGTCTTAGATCACGTGACTCACTTAGATAAGTATTCAAAGAAATCAATATTTTAACCGTCCCATCTCAACACGTTTGTGATTGTATTTATATTCATATCAAATCTTAGACTTCATAAAATTGGATATTCATTTGTGGGATTGAGCATTAGAATGATCAATAACTTACTTCAAAAAAGGTTTGATTTCCCGGTATATAAATTTATTTATTTAAGTGGCATGTAAAAAACTGCCTAATGCAGAAAGACTACTATAAAGTAGACGATTATTCAAATGATAAGGATTCCTGGACATGTTGAATTGAAATTGAAATTATTTATTTAAGTCATCGTCATCGTCAGCCCATTTAAGTCCCCACTGCTGGGGCACGGGCCTCACAATCACATGGAGGGTAATTGCCATACTCACCACGCTTGGCAGACGAGTTGGCGAGGGTTTTGATATAAATGCAGAGTTTTCCTTCTCTGGGTGCTGATGATCATGCCAGCAGCTTTACCTTAGTCGCCTTTTACGACACCTCGGTAAGAGTGAGGGTGGCCTATTCTACTCTGCCGGGCGCCACACGGCCTCCGGGCACCACACGGCCTTTATTTAAGTACCAAAAATAAAAATTACAGAGCAACTTAATATTTCTCAATGCGGCACTTAAAAAGGTCTCCGCTCAGCATCTGCCAAGGACACGTGAGGTCACACGGGTGTTGATCACTTCGCCTGCCCTCTAATGTATAATTTCATTTTGACAATTTATCTAAACGATAGGAAAGCATTGTAATGTCATAGTATCACTGTAATCTATATTTTGCATAAAAATGAAAATTGTAATTACCATATTATTTGAAAAGAGTAACTACTGAGTTTCTTGCTGATTCTTCTCGGTAGAAATTGACATTCCGAATCAGCAGTAGATTACATAATATTTGACATTCATATATGTTCTGTATGGACTTAAATTGAATAAAGATATTTTAATTTTGATTAACACACATTATGTACGTACAGCTACACATCAAATTATGTATACAAAACTGTCACTTCTGTCGATTCTCACCCGTTCGGTTCAATATCAGTTGAGGAAAAATAGATTGTAGTAACCTTTTGTTTGGTTGTCTGTACGGGTCTGTAAGTTCCTAAACATTTGTGACGTAGGTATTTTTGTATTCTGTAACAATATACACTGTGCTATTTCAATCGTCTTACTCCCTTATTGAAATTATAATACTTTTCCCCCAAGGCATATAGGGTCTTATTTCAGAAACAAAAACAACTTCCCATACAAATGTAATCAGCTGATTGGTGCAAATTGTTTGAGGAGGCAAGTTTTTATTTTGAGATTAGACCTTATGTTCCTTGGGGAAAAATGATTGTTATCATCAGTATAATGCCCTCGATAGGGGAGTGAGACGGTTAAAAAAGTACGGTGTATTATCAGATCATCAATCAAGTATCATCATCAAGTAAGGTATTTCCTATGCTTGACATTATTTGGATTCTTCTTCAATGTCCTTCAAATGTTTAACTTTTATCTTTCAGGTTGGGCCTTGATCTGAGTAAAGAAAAATACCAACAAATGAATCACTCTTATTGCACATCTTCATCATAGGTACCTACAGTTGAGTGAAATGATGGCTGACTCATACGTCATACTTGTGAACAGGTGCCACCTTTGGGGACTGGTCCGCTTCGGTTTACCTCATATTTAGCTTTTAATTTGCTTCATTCTATTTTGTGTTGCATTAGACTGTATGACTTGGTATGAGGATAATAAACCATTGTAAAAAAGTTGGCGATTAAAAAGAGTAACTGGCGAGTTTCTTGCCGGATCTTCTCGACCAGAAACAACTTTCCGAGCCGGTGGTAGAATCGCATTATGTTTATTTACTTTTTTTAGTATATTTTATGTATCAACATATATATGTATTAACATGTAAATTATTACATAAGTACTTATAAATAGTTTTAAATCATTCAAATGTATGACGATTTGTAAGTGCTGTGTACAAGCCTATGCAAATAAAGAATTATTTGATTTTGATACAAACACCTACCTATGCTTAGTATAGAGACCTCCCTATTTATATAAATTGTTTCTACATTAGTATAAGAAACTTTGTCTAGTTATTTGCTTACATTTTGACCCACGTAATGTAGCATAACAAGGCAGGGTACCTGTTATTATGACTAATCGAAAATACGGGGTGGTCAAAGGGTTCATTCAAATTCATCCCTTTTGAATGAATAATACTTTTGCACTCAAAATAAAGTATGAAAACTTGGAACTAAGTAAGTATTGGTATTACAGGAGATGTACAAAGAATGCAGTCTTATCACTATGAGTGATCTCTTAGTGATAAGATTATGCATGTACATTTTACATTCTCGTCATTTTTCATCAATTTAAAATTCTAATTCTAGAATTTTAAGTTCAATTAATTACTTTATAAAAGAGTCTCGTGCTCTACCGACTGACAACGCCCCGGTTGGTCTAATGGTTCATGATCTCGGGGTTCTGGGTTCGATTCCCGGGTCGAGCAAAGGTATGTTTCGAAATTTTCGAACATAGCTCGGGTATGTGATCACCAATCCACATTAGGCAAGCGTGGTGATTAAGCCTAATCTTATCATAGTACCAATGACTTGATTTCTATGATGGAGGCTTCTGACCTGCAGTGGGACTTATACTTTACTTTTACTTTTTACTGCAGTTGACTGTTACAACGTTATCTAATATAAGGGCAATCTACCCTGTCCGCGATCATCCTCAGGACTGTATTCGGTAAGAAAGAGGTATAATAAGCTAGTATTAGGTATTACATCTAATCATATGGTGACAGCCCTGGGAATGTGCCTGTGGAACAGATGCGCCCGCGCACCTGTCCCCGCGCGTGCTCTAGCGTAGATCCTAGGGGGGCGACAGGGAATTTGTGCTGCTACCATTAGTCGCTGTAATTACCTTGCCTATCTAGATAAACCGAGAAAAGTAAACTATACTTTTAGCTGCTGTTGGGGATTCTTGATTAGTTGTATGAGGAAACGGCCGGATGAAAATTGAATTATAAAAAAACAGAAGTTCTGGACCGGCGAGAATATGCTCGCCGAGAGTTTGGCCAAACTGCCCGTTGTCCGTACGTAGATCATAGAGTAACTTATATATACTGAGATAGAGGCAACAGTCGGCTAGCCAGGACCAGTGCTAGCGCCATCTAGAGGAAAACGACCAATACTTAACGGCTCTGAGTCGTCAGGGAGACGATTATATAAAATATCAGAAAAAATTGCTATATAACCAAATTCCCAATACATTTCCATACTTTATTGAAATCGCTAATGTAGCCAGGCGGCTTGAGGTCATTGTTTCGTAAACACGCTTTACTAGTGCGAAGTGAAAATGCATAGTGACATCTTCCGAAACAACGCCGAACCATCTGCTTGATTGCTTTTTGAAGCTACATCTACTTTTTACAAGCTTCATCTAACGAAAACCGCTGAATTATTTTCCTATACTGAGGCAAAAATTAAATGAAAAGACCCTGGCGTTGATGTCTGTCTGACGTGTGTGGCGCTGGGGGGCGCGATGCTCACCCGCTCCTGCGCATGGGAAATTCAACTTTGAATTTGTGTTAACGGCTACTGTATTTTTGTAGATGAAGAGCTCTTTGGTAATTAAGTTTAATAAGGTAATTGCTGAATGAATCTAGATAGATCTCATTCAAAAAATTCTATAAATATTGATATATTTTTATATAGCAGAAAGTCACACGTATGTACAGAAAGTCGCAGCCGTGGCAGGCCTCCTACAAGGTGGACCGACGATCTGGTGAAGATCGCGGGAATCCATTGGATGCGGGCGGCACAGGACCGATCTGTGTGGAGAACATTGGGGGAGGCGTATGTACAGCAGTGGACGTCTACTGGCTGAAATGATGATGATGATGATGATGAGAAGAAAGTCATGTTAGTTACATTTTTTATAACTGAAGAATTGCTGAAACGAATTGGTTAAGATTGGTGGAAGAGGTAGCTTAAATATAACCAGAGACAGGACATAGGATATTTTTTTATTATAGAATTGTGAAGATTGCCCACTATAGCCGAAATTAGAAAACTCAAGTTATTATTCTGACGTGGAAGAGCTACACTTCGGCATGAATGGGCCACCTCCACCGAAGAAATACCACCGCCTCACAGAAAACGGGACAGAATGCTGTGTTTAGTCGAGTGAGTGAAGGTCCACAGACCGGTCCAGAAAACCGATCTACAGCTTTAGCTGTGTACAAATATATTAATGAAATATTAGATAGTAAGCGATATGGAGTGAGCATTCTCCTGGATATGACGAAGGCATATGATAGCGTGCAACATCACCTATTATTACTTAAACTGTACGGGTTAGGTATTCGGGGGTCTGCCCATGACTGATTTGCATCATATCTTAAGGACAGACAGCAATTTGTCGAGATAGAAAATGTTGACTCCACCGCCAATATTATCTTATCCGTGCGCTTTGACTGTAAGATAATAAATGCTTCTTTACCCCAAGGAAGTGTCGTTGGATGTTTTGCGTGCCCGACAGGGTCCATAACATTGTTCCATTACTATTGTAACATCTTATTGTACATTATGGTTTTGCAATAAATGATTGAGTATTGGGTACGGAGGCCCAATCTTTTCGAGGCACGGGGGTGCATGACCGCCGACTTCCAGATACACTAAGAATTTCTTACCGAAAACTTAGGTACAAATTTTTGGCCCCACCCGGGGATCGAACCCGCTCTAGCGCAGCCGTCGCTTTAAGATGCCAGCCACTAACCACTGCGCCACCGAGGCAGTCGATTACAGTGAAACACTGCCCGTGCATGAATTAACACTCCAGACCGATAAGGATCGCGTAACAATAAAATCCATAGTTTCCCAACATCCGGCGTTGCTCGCGTTCCGCTCCGCGACATGCAGACGGACAGACGGGCCGTCGGAGCATGTAATGAGATTGTACGCTACCACAGTTTAGGAAACGTCCCAGTGAAGAATCTCTCTAAATTATTTCTCTGTCAACTAGAGCTAGCTACTACACATGCTCATTTGTAGCATGCTTAATGAACTGTTCACATTTACTATCAATAAGCATGCTATTAGCTATCTAGTAGCATGTTTGAAAATAAGCAAACTTGTGTACACGTGCTAGAGCACTCCGCCACACTCCCACTTCCACCCGCACTGCAGGTAGCATACTCAAAAACGACGTTCGATTTTTGATCATGTTCAAAACTAGCATGCTTATTAGTAGCACGTCCGTCCACACATGCTACTAGGTAGCACTTGCTCAGAAGTAGCATGTGTAAGCATGAAAATAAGCATATGTACAGTACCTTAAGAAACCGATGCAAGAAACGAATTCGATGCCTATCTTAAGGATTGGACGACTGTGATGGCTCGTGATGTCAAAACCTTGGAGCCTTTGCCCTGCAGTGGGACAGTACAGGCTTACATTAAATATACAACAACATAATATGTTTTTGCTCATTCAATTTCTGATCTAAATTTTGGAACATTTTAACTCAGACTTTAGGGGACAAGCACATTGACAATGCTGCCAACCAGTGGTATTCGAAATTAATGCGCCCTGTTAGCCAATACAAAGTAGCGCCACCTATATAGTTACTGTCACAAAGACGATGCTGCCAAATGGCGCCGTCAATTTGTCGCCTATAGTCATGTTGTCAATAGAAAGTGCTGCCATCTATAGTTATAGCGCGTGTCCTATTGTGTGTGGCTATTTAGGCTAAATTGGTAGAATAATCCAAAAAGTGTAGATTTTTTTATGTAATAGGTGGCAAACGAGTAGAAGGATCACCTGATGGTAAGCGATTGCCGACTCTCATGAGCACCCGCGACATCAGCGGAGTCACAAGTGCGCTGCCAGCCTATAAATCCCCCTTTTCCTCCGAATTGGGCCTCCGGTACCCTCCCTCACGCAGCGAAACATCACTGTGCTGCTTCACGCCGGTTTTCTGTGAGTCTGTGATCGATAACTCCGGTCGAGCCGGCCCATTCATGCCGAAGCGTGGCTCTACCACTGTAGTATTAATTAAAAGCGCGAGGGTAGCTCAATGGATAGGAACGTACATCATATTAGTAAGGCTTATTTTTTTAAACAATAGGCGTTACAAATTACTTCCACAACTTGTTACTTTTTTGGAACTTCCAGTCCAATGTAAACGGGTGTCACTGCCATTGATTAGACTGTGCCGTTACTTCCATTTCGTTCGTTACGTCACGTTACATGTATTAGTGTGGTCACGTTTTGTAAACCCTCGAGATAAGAGTTGCGTTGCTATTTTACCACATTTTGTGGTCAACTTATGTAAATAATGGTCAAAATAAGATAAAGAAGGGTACAACGATGTAGTTATGTGACTGGTTGACAAACAAAAGATTTTTTTTGTAATAATCACGCAACATTACATTCCTCAAAATAAGTAGTTTAAGCACTTCATCGTCATCGTCAGCCCATTTAAGTCCCCACTGCTGGGGCACGGGCCTCCCTCAATCACATGAGGGGTAATTGCCATACTCACCACGCTTGGCAGACGGGTTGGCGAGGGTTTTGATATAAATGCAGAGTTTTCCTTCACTGGGTGCTGATGATCATGCCAGCAGCTTTACCTTAGTCGCCTTTTACGACACCTCGGTAAGAGTGAGGGTGGCCTATTCTACTCTGCCGGGGACCACACGGCGATTACGCCGTGTTACGATTGAAATGTATTTACAATAATACCACTTAAGTTAAGTTTAAGCACTTAAATTGTTTGTATTAGATTTAAAGAAAGTACGACAAATATTATTATAGCCCAGACTGCCTCGGTGGCGCAGTGGTTAGTGGGTCGCATTTTGAAGCGACGGCTGCCTAAAGGACCCGGGTTAGATCCCCGGGTCGGGCCAAAAAGTTTGTATCTAAGTTTTCGGTAAGAAATTCTTAATAAGCATGCTAATTTTGAGCATGCTACCTGCAGTGCCGGTCGAAGGGGAGGTGTGGCGGAGTGCCTTAGTACATTGTGTAAACAGGATTGCTTATTAAGCATGCTAATAAATGGCTAATAGCATGGTTATTGATAGCAAATGTGGACAATTCATATATTACACCCAGACACTAAACAAACCCAAGTGTTCATCGCACGAATGTTTGTCCAGGGTGGGGATCGAACCCACGACCTTTGGCGTAAGAGGCAATGTCACTACCAATTGCACCATCCGGTCAGTCCTATTAACACAGTTATAACAAAGTTAGCAAGAAAGTTAAAAGTTATTTTTAACATAGTTATTATTTTCAACGAATTGGTTCAATGGTTATTTTTAACCATGTTGTTATTTTTAACACAGTTAACTCTTTTTTTTTCAATGATTTTGTGTACAGCACATAGTAAGTTAAGCCCAGTTCCTCCTGGGCTCCTATGGCATCATTAAATGATGACGATTGAAGTGTATTTACAATAATACCAACATAAGCTAATGCTTATGTTGGTATTATTGTAAATACACTTCAATCGTAACACGGCGTAATCGCCGTGTGTCCACGGCAGAGTAGAATAGGCCACCCTCACTCTTACCGAGGTGTCGTAAAAGGCGACTAAGGTAAAGCTGCTGGCATGATCATCAGCGCCCAGAGAAGGAAA
Organism: Marasmia exigua; assembly: GCA_019059595.1. NCBI lineage: Eukaryota > Metazoa > Arthropoda > Insecta > Lepidoptera > Crambidae > Marasmia > Marasmia exigua. The sequence continues at coordinate 16,588,635 of CM032481.1, forward strand.
ACTCTGCATTTATATCAAAACGCTCGCCAACCCGTCTGCCAAGCGTGGTGAGTATGGAAATTACCCCTCATGTGTTTGAGGGAGGCCCGTGCCCTAGCAGTGGGGACTTAAATGGGCTGATGATGATGATGATGATGTGGACAATTCATTAAGCATGCTAAAACTAAGCATGTGTAACCAGTAGCTTAACTCCGGTCGAGCCGGCTAATGAGCAGAACATGAATGATTTCGAAGCGTGGCTCTGCGATTAATAAAACAGTGTTTAAATTTTAAAATAAAAAGTAAAAATATTCCCAGCAAAATTTAAGGGGCCTTCACTCTCCCCGGGTTAGGGCGTCGCTACAACGCCAGTTGGCACCAGCTTTCGCGGTCAGCTGTCGGTTCTCTCTGCCATGCCCCTTAATTAATGGCACAGAAGGAAGCTACGAACGAAATGGGAAACGGGAAATGTTAATGGTATGAAATGAACTATTTATAAATAATCTGCTTTAGTAGGTGTTATTTAATTAAATTAATACAATAATTAACTGTTCCTTAAGGTGACGGGTAGGGCACACTAGCGACACCAATCGATTTTAATTTTTAGCTACTAAACCGGATCTATTTTTGATTTCCGGATTGTTGATTTACCAATGCCCAAATTTAAAACACATGTTAAAAATTATTTAATGGCAAAAGCCTATTATACAGTTAATGATTACTTAAATGACAAGAATTTGTGGAAATGATAAACTGTTCGCCTACACCCATGACACTGTACTTAAAAAAAATTTTTGGTGATTAAAAAGAGTAACTGGCGAGTTTCTTGCCGGATCTTCTCGTCAGAATCAACTTTCCGATTCCGGTGGTAGAATCACATTATATTTATTCATTTCTTAGTATATTTTTTGTATCGACATATATGTTTAATAACATGTATAATATACATAGCTATAATTTATATTTTTCATGTATGACGATTTGTAAGAGCTGTATATAAGCCTATGCAAATAAAGCACTTTTGAAAAAAAAATTAAATAATTTCGGGGTTACAATCTCTTGGCAAACACTTATATTATTTATCAAATAACTATGCACAAATGTTGGGTCCGTTTTTGTACGCGAAAATTGATTTACGCCAAAAGTGGCCGCTTTTGGCGTGAATTAACATAGATCCGGTTTAGTAGCTAACGATTAAAATCGATTGGCGTCCCTAGTGCGCCCTACCCGTTACCTTAAGAATATAAGGGACGTTGTTAATTTTTTTTTTGGCCGTCTGGAAGAGATCGCTATTAGTGATAAGACCGCCGTTATTGTATTTTCAGTGACATAGCTTTAAGTTCTGTAATAAAAAGTAAGTACTCTTTCATCATCATCATCAGGCCATTTAAGTCCCTATTGCTGGGGCACGGGCCTCCCTCAATCACATGAGGGGTAATTGCCATACTCATTGCAGATACTCTTTATTGCACAAAATTTGTTACAATAGGCGAACGTACTTCCAAAAGGCATTCTCTACCAGTCAACCTTATTGCATCATGTTTCAGTCAAAATGGATAACATACCGTTTGCCAGATATTTTTTCATAGGAAGCAGGTTTGAATCAGTATTTGAGTATTTTTGTTAGGAACTTTGGGGTTTGTCTGTTACAATAGCAGAAGCGTAGATGACACCAACTTCTTCCAATTTTCATGAGAAGTGAGGCAGAAAACTTGTGCCTCAAACCTTTTCCAGATGCTGGTGAAATATGTCAAAATATCTTTTCATTGCACCACATTTTGAGCAAATAAATTATGTCATTTTGTTAAAATTTAGTCGTAGATAAAAACACACACAAACAATAAATCGCGTGAGGGATTTATTCTCCCATTTGTAAAAGAGACAACAGCGTAAAATCAACTAAGAAAGTGAATTGGCCAGCTTTCCTTCTGACAATTGCTGGGGACAATTTTCTGCAATTACCAATTTACTGTACATTACCACGTTGTCCCCTAACACATTACCCTGGTCTCTTTTGCAAGATTAGAGGCTATTCACATTAGATTTTGACTGATTTCTTAAAAAATTTCGTACTTCAAAGTAAGTTTGAAACATTGCCTTTTTGAAATATGTCCCGAATATAATGAGGGTCGGCCACTAGTATATTATTCACAAAGACAGTAAGTATGTTTTTAAACAAAAAAAAATCTCATTAAAGTACTACTCTGATTGGTTAGACCATGATTCAGGATTTGGAGAATCTGGTAATTAGAATGAAGCGACTACCGTCTGACCCCCAGTCAAACTGAATCATGATTACATGTTTTTTTATGTGATAGCTGGCAGACGAGCAGACGGATCACCTGATGGTAAGCGATTGCTGCCGCCCATTCACACCCACGACCCTAGTTATCACAAGTGCGTTGTCAATATTTAAACCTCCCTTTCCCCTGATTGGGCCTCCGGTACCCTCACTAACGCAGCGAAACACAGCGCAGAGTTGCTTTACGCCGGTTTTCTGTGAGGCCGTGGTATCACTCTGGTCAAGCCAGTCCATTCATGCCGAAGCGTGGCTCTCTCAAGGTGTTTTCAGAAACTGTAGGTGGGTGAATATCACGCAGGTTTCCTTATCGCCGAGCTAATTAGTAAAGTTGGCGGTTTTGTACCCTCTTGCCTCGGAAAGCACATTAAGCCGTTGGTCCTGCGCCTGATCCTCCTTTGGTCGTGTCACAGTGGTGTCCCATCGAAATAGATAGAGTAAAGGGATAGAGAGTGCACTTGTGTTTGCGCAAACACTTGTGCACTATTATGTTCTGCGTCGATAGCCGATGTCTGAGATTTGCCGCCATAACCGAAATACCGGTTTGGAGGACATTACCTACACCGTGTATCGTTGACGTTTCAAATCCCAGTGTGCATGCACTATTAGGAATCTAGGCTATCTTGATGTGGTTATTGTATAGCGACCATTAAAATAAGTAATGGGTAATATAGTAACAAGACTGGAATAAGCTTTATGTTATAATAAATCGATTTAAAAGTTGTGTTGCACGCATGAGTTTGCGTTTGAGTGACTTTAGTGTTGTGTACAAGCTTTGCAATAATGCAAGACCAAAGCAAGAAAACAAGCTTTCTTTTTTTTTCTTGCTATAAATGTATTTGTATACATTTATTGCTTATTAAGACATGATACATATAAGAAACATAACCGTAGGTAAAGTAAGTAAATAATTTAAGCAAAAGGAAGTGGCTCAGCTTGTGCTGCCAGAGAATGAGACATTCCAAGACAGCGCTGAATTAATGAATGAATCAATGCTTAATGTCTGTTTCCACAGCAAATTGGCTTTTTTTATTTACGGATGAAATGGAACCTGCCTGCCATTGAATACCTACTTGCCACTGTCTCGATTTGATAAGTTTGTCGTCGCATACACGCCACGACATCAAGACCGGACTTGGTTTATCTATGATCGAGACGGAAATCTCGAACTGGTCTTGCATTTGGGCAACACTACCAACATGATTTTCATTTATGCTAATACAGTTTATATTCCCGTTGAGAACACTTAAACATCTGTGTGCAGAATCATAATTATGAAATGTTTTTGGATAGGCACACAGCGTGAATTAATTAAATATTACATAAATTATAAAAAATAGATAAAAATATTATAATAACTTAAAAAATATATCATGGGATTTTATTTTATGTGTTCCAATAGGTATATATATAGACTTAGATAAATAGGGTTGTGCCAATTCACACCGATTGATCATCTAGCCATTCAGAGTAAGTATTTTTAGTATATAAGTACTTAGTCATGACATAGGTTGAGTGGGGGCCATTTATGTTGGAGGTCACAACACACAATATATTATTTGCACTGCCTGGTTATTAGTACTAATTATTTTGTTTTTCCTTTGTTTTGTTTTTTTTTTATTTTCTGTATCTATTTTGTTTTTCTTTTTGTTTGCTTGTTTTTTTGTAACTAATGTTGTACTCGTATGTAGTGTTGTGATGTCCAAAATAATAAATTTTTCTTTCTTTCTTTCTTTCTTTCTTAGTAGTAATGATACCTAGACTTCAAACAACTCAGTAAAGTTTGTTTTCAAAATTGAACCGGGCATCCGCTCTTGGGCACAAACTCAGCCGCTGTATTTACTTAATTTCAATAGGAGATCTAATCACGGCCCGTAACGCATCACCGACTGCCTAGATCTTGAAAATGTTCATCGGTGGTGATTACTTACCATCAGGTGAACAAAAAAAAATCAATGAAAAAAATCTGCTATTCCATACATAATAGACTTTTATCAACCGGCAATAATGTATGGGACAAATGATTTTTTTTCGCTTATTTTGTCGATTGAACATCTTAAATTACCATCATTCATTGGGTGTTTTCTGTGTATTATAACTATAAGTATATATTTACAAAAGAAAAGTATTAATGTATATATTTGTAATCCCACTGTTGATTCTGATATCCATAACACAGGTGCTTGAGCTACCTATCTTGGAGTCAGAGAATGTATGTGATGTTGTGAAATATTTATGGCCGTGTGGCCGTGTGGTCCCGGCAGAGTAGAATAGGCCACCCTCACTCTTACCGAGGTGTCGTAAAAGGCGACTAAGGTAAAGCTGCTGGCATGATCATCAGCACCCAGAGAAGGAAAACTCTGCATTTATATCAAAACCCTCGCCAACCCGTCTGCCAAGCGTGGTGAGTATGGCAATTACCCCTCATGTGGCTGAGGGAGGCCCGTGCCCCAGCAGTGGGGACTTAAATGGGCTGATGATGATGATGAAATATTTATTATAATTATTTATTCACGATACCTATTATGTGTTTTTTGGGGATGTACCTAAGCGATAAAAAAGTAACGGTCTCATTCAATAATTAAATTTATTAAAAGGACATTCGTGAATTGAATTAAATTAAATAAACTTACATATACACCGTATTTACTAACACTATACGTTTATGGCCTGAAAAAAAAAGATTATTATTATAATGTATTTATTACATTTTATATATGGAACAAAAACACAAGACAATTAAGACAATAACTAAGAAATAAAATTAAACTAAAAGTAAATAAAAAGGAAAGTTAAAACAAAGTAGGTCCCCGTGGCAGTGTCCCCAAAATGCTGGCAGCATTACCCCGCTGGATCGCGATGGAAATTCGCTGGGCGAGGTAGCTGCCAGCTTTTGGCTCTCCATTGATTATAATTATACAGAATATAAAAATTAAGTCATAAAACATTATTTATGGATCGCTGCCATTTTGTCATTCTTCTAATGTAGCCTAAGGATAGTCTAAATTGCATTACACTTTAGCAATCTCTACACCGACCACCGAGTATTAAATCAAATCTTGCAAAACTGTGTCAAGTTATTCATCAAGAAAATATATTCGTGTGCCCAACAATTTGAGTGACACCTTGTTGTCTAATATGGCCATTAATATTCATACCATTTTGAATTCTCGCCCGTTGCAATAACAATTAATAAATCGCATATAACTGAGCAATAACATGATTTGAAAAACCTGTTTTGGCTATTTTAAAACTTTGTTAAAGCTAGATAGACTTTTTAATTCTTTGAAACTAATTAAAGAACGTGGTTTTGCCTGCAGATTGTTAATTGAGTTCATAGATTAAAGACGCTAAATTAAGTTATTAACTATGTAAATCGATTCAAACTTTAAAGCGGCTTGTTCGGTCCAATAACGTCGGGGTATTCTCCGGGAAATAGTACTGACAGCATCACATCAGATAGATAGATAGATATTCTTTATTGCACAAAAATAAAATACAAGCCAAAAATTGCCGTGTGGTCCCCGGCAGAGTAGAATAGGCCACCCTCACCCATACCGAGGTGTCGTAAAAGGCGACTAAGGTAAAGCTGCTGGCATGATCATCAGCACCCAGAGAAGGAAAATTCTGCATTTATATCTAAAACCTCGCCAACCTGTCTGCCAAGCGTGGTGAGCCTCCCTCAATCACCCCTCATGTGATTGAGGGAGGCCCGTGCCCCAGCTCTGGGGACTTAAATGGGCTGACGATGACGATGTATACTTTTTGTACGCTAGAGCCCACAAACGGGCAAGCGAGTCACCTGATGAACATCCGCGAAATCAGAGAGATCGCTAATGTGTTGCCAGGATTACTACTTACTTTGGGTCGGCTTGACCGGAGTGATACCACGGCCTCACAGAAAACCGGTGTGAGTGAGGGTACCGGATGCCCAATCCGGGGGAATGGGGGATTTAAAGGTTGGCATCGCACTTGTGACTCCACTGGTGTCATGGGTGTCCATGGGCGGTGGCAATCGCTTACCATCAGATGATCCATCTGCTCGTTTGCCTTGGAACTTTGATGCTATTTCTATTAATTGTGATGAAGTTAATCATTTATTGGGTGGATTGAATTAATTTTTCAATAATTTAGTGGACTTATTGCTCTCATTTAGAAAATTGTTGGAAGCTCTTTCTAAGTCCAATCGAGAAAATACCCTTTACTCCAACAGGAAATCGAACCCGCCAGATCGATAAAGAAACTAGTAAGCTAATCACTGGACAGGGAACTAGGTTGTGAAGTTTACTACTAAGGCTGTGCAGTGTGCACACTAGCAACACCGATGCATTTTTATTAATTGTATTGTAAAGAAAAGTAAAGTATCAGCCTGTATACTGTCCCACTGCAGGGCAAAGGCTTCCATCATAGAAATCAAGTCATCGGTACTATGATGGGAATTGGCTTAATCACCACGCTTGTCAAATGCGATGCGATGCGATTAATTCTGACGAATTATAATATGTATTTAGGTATAGGTACAATAAATCTCTCTGGAGCGCACTCGAGTAAGATATTTTTGAGTTTTAAATAGGTATATAAACACAACAAGACTAATAATTCCTACAGAATCTCTAAAAGTTACTGTGGTATATTTTTATTTTGGTTTAAGACCATATTTCTAAGGTGGATAATGTGCCATCATCATCAGCAACCCACACTCGTCCACTGCTGGACATAGGTCTCCCCTAATGCACGCCCTGCTCCCGATTTTCGGCCACTCTCATCCAGCCCACACGAGCCAGCCTTCAAATGTCATCATCTCATCTTGTCGCAGGGCGTCCTACACTACGCTTACCGAGTCGCGGTCTCCACTCAAGGACTTTACGGCTCCAACGGCTGTCAATTCTGAGGCTTATATGAACAGCCCACTGCCACTTCAGTTAATGTGTTCAGTTCAGTGTAATGTGTAGATCAGATAAAATTATATTATTGATCTAAAAAAATCTTGAAAGTGACTTCTTTTTTGTTAGGCAGAATAGACGCTGTCAGCATTCATAACTTTTTAAATAAACATTTTTTTTTCTGAATACCTATTTCTAAATGTACCTAAATGTTGTCCAATAAAGCACAGTTAAATAATGCCTTAATATAGTTAAATAATGCATTAATATGAAACAATACCATTAATATTTATTTTGAAAATTTGAAAAATATTAGTATGGAAAACACAGCTTTTAAAAAAATCTCCATAAAAATCAGCAATTTCAAATTTAACCCCTAATATCTAGTGTAAGTACTTACTTACTTACTCCGATGGCTCAACGATCCAAAATGAGTCTTGGCCTCCGATACGAGATGCCGCCATTTTATTGTAAGTAATTAGCCATTTTAGTGTAATTTTAGTGTAAGTAATAAAGTTTATTGCTTAAGGTGACGGGTAGGGCACAGTAGTGACGCCAATCGATTTTTATTTTTAGCTACTAAACCGGATCTATTTTAAACAATTTAGGGATTACAACCTCTCGCTTAACACTTATACTATTTATTAATGAACCATGCACAAATGTTTGGTCCGTTTTAGTACGCGAAAAATTAATTCACGCCAAAAGTGCGGGATAGCTACTAGCTAAAAATTAAAATCGATTGGCGTCGCTAGGTGCCCTACCTGTCACCTTAAAGTGACCAATTGTAGCAATAGCTTGCGCCAATCTGTACTCACTTCGAGTGATCATCATCATCTTAGCGTTTTGCCCGGTTGCATCTCAAGTTCTCGAATTCGAAACTTATATGGATGAATGTATTGAACCCCAGAATCGTCGAACTAATGGTTATATATTTTTTTCACAGTGGCACAGTACATTAAAGCCGAGCTATAAGGTTCATTATTGAATTAGGTTTTTTTTTTATATGAGAGGTGGCAGACGGATCACCTGATGGTATGCAATTCCGCCGCCCATGGACACCCGCAACACCAGTGGAACTCCACTGGTGTTGCGGGTTACAAGTGCGCTGCCAACCTTTTCCCCTTCCCCCCCATTGGGCCTCTGGTAACCTAACTCACACGGCGAAACACAGCGCAGGCGCTGCTTCACGCCGGTCTTCTGTGAGGTTGTATATTTATTAGTGCACGTGGCTGTACATTGGCTCACCTTAGCCTTGTGGTAAGAAAAAGGAGAGGCCAAGTTGCAATCACAACGGACGCTATGGCATGGCATCATATCCGTTAGCACTGGCATACACTGGCAAGCGAGATGCTTCTTCATGCTTCGTTTGAAGGAGCATATTGTAGGACGGAGGAAAGACCATAGAGTCCCGTGAAGAGTGCGCTGCAGTCGCCATCAAACAACAATCACATTTGAACTTTAGGTATGTTCATAGACACAAGGAATCTAAGTTTGTAGTGGCGTGTTTTGCCGCGGGACCTCTTTCGTGGCACGACTTCTATTATCGGATATTTCTATTCAGTGGTTAGTTGTAAACTGGCAACACCGATCAGACGAGAAGTCCAGGCATAATAATTATGATGGTTGATAGGCCTGATTGGGATAGTGCAGCTATTGAGCCGGTGTGAAGGCTTCCGTTATAGAATCAAGTCATCATGATTACTAGAATTGCAGTCATTTCGTGATTAACATGATAAATTGAATGTGATTTTCTTAAGGCCATTTGCTGGCCCTACCGCACAAAATGGGATATACTTATTAATTTTAATGAATTCTACACATTTGCAGTATTTTTATGTGGTAGAAGAACAGAGGAATCAAACAACAGTGGTAAGCAAATTCCGCCGCCCATGGACACCCTTAGGACATGTTGGCGACCAGCATCGATATGATACTTTTTGGCCAATATTTCCAAATTTTAGTGATTTGCTTTTTATACATTTTGTTTTTATGTCTTTTTTTCTCCTGTCATTCTGCCAATAAATTTCATCGATTCTACACGCGAGTACGTTTTAATGGTGAAATCATCCTTTCGGCAATCCTCAATAGCACCAGTGGAGTTGGCTCAACTTTAAGCTACTCTCCGGTACACTCACTCACTCGGCGCTTCGCTGCTTCACGCCGGTTTTCTGTGAAGCCTTGGTATCACTTCCTTCAAGCTGGCCTATTCATGCCGAAATCTGGCTTTCCCACGGTAATTCAGATGACAGTATTAAGTTCACAATGATCATATTAGGGTGTGTTTAGTTATTTTAAGCAGTAATACCGACACTTAAATGAGCTTTTATGCGTAAACCAACATAATTATAATTTAGATAGAATAAGTTGTTCGCAACAAACATACACAGACAGAAATCCAAACAAAATTTTATTAAACTTGTATTCGACGCTATTAAATTTTGGGAGTTTGCAGCGACCTGATTTATTGCCATTAGAGTTGCGAAAAACTTTCAATGTCGATATTTTTTTTATTGATATTTCATGGACATGATAAGAAGCGCCATATCTACCCTTTTTTTCCCAGGGGAAACCATAATGGCCGTCACCTTGCTTCATGTAGGGAACATGGTGGTGTGTGGGACTCAAACCCTAACTAAAACCCCTGGGGTGTCCACCTCCCCGCAATCGCGGTCGGAAACCCCACAGCCGGGACTAGAACGTACCGCTAATTGCGCTCGCCGCTTTACCCCTATCTGGCGCAATACAGCTCTTCAACGGTACGACCTACCAGGAGGACACCCAGAAGTGTCGTCCCCCGCGGAGTCGTATGCTGAGCAAGCCACTCCCCAGCAGTGGATACGCTCACGTACTCCGAAAGCCCGTTTAGTCGCCTCTTACGACAGGCCGGGAAAAACCTTGGTAGTATTCTTAAACGCCCCTAGCTACAGAGCGCCACATCTACCCTAACCTAACCTACTTTTAAAATTATAGAAGCATTTATTTAGTTGGTAAAACTCATAATTGAATTGGAAGTCTGTAATTTTTTTTATAGATTTTATTATTTAACTCATGCGATATCATTTGGATAGGTATTCCTCTCTTATAGATATTTTATATCGACTGCTCACAAATGTACTAACTGATGGGCACAGGCCTATCCTCTCGCAAGAACTGATGCCCAAAGTGGCCTACTGCGGATTGGATTAACTAATTACAAATACTTTATAATTTCTTTTTTCGCATACTTATCTATTACGATCCAGCTGGTCCTGTTACTCTATCTAAAGGCTTGCGAAGTTCAGATGGCAGTCGCTTCATTGTAATTTCCAGACTTATCGAATTCTGGACCATGGTTCCAGATTATACAGGTATAGCCATATGGTTATACACATACAGGTAAATTTGTGAGCTTCATTGTTATTACCAGCCTCCTTAAATCCAGGTCCAAGCGTACCCCGGGCTTCAGGGCAACAGCTACGGACGCAACCGGGAATTACACTTTAAGATAAGGAGTAGGTAAATTTGTGAGCTATTTTAATATCTACCAACTCTGCGTTGTTATCGATATAAAGTTGCAACCCTAATATACAAATGGGATCAGTTACTGATCCCATAAAATGCAGCCCTGACAAATATATTTATGTTGTTTTTATAACAATATTATGTAGTCCTCTAAATTGATGTTTAATGCCTTAATACGGTATTTAGCAAATAAGTATTATCATATTTTCACCATTCTCTTCCGAAACTTGAAGAGTGAAAAATAATTTATATTATAATAGGTAACCAATATTTATAAGCAGATCATTCATCACATTTTAAATTTCAATGTCTTTGTGATCTTTACGTATGTGTAAGTAAGTTTTTTTTTTATGCTAGAGGCGACACGAGCTAGCTAGTCATCTATTTTTATGTTGATCAGTTTTTTTTTATTATTTTTTTATTTCATTTATTTAGCTTTGTAATTCGTTAGTTTTTATTGTTGTAGTTTTAAGAAGTTGTTACGATACCACTTACCAGTTTACTTTTACAAAGACAGTTACATAATGTATATCTTGTTCATTCCTTTTTGTATTTTTTTACACTATGTCATTATTTAAAATCGAAGTTTCCTTTCCTTCCTTTCCTTTTTTATTTTTTTTAGTAAATAGATAATTGTAGTGAAAAATAAAATCTATAATAATTATATTTGTAAACAAAACAAAAGTAAGTCAACTGACTCACGTCTTGTCAATACCCCTGATGCGCTTCCACAGGCTCTTTCCGTCAAACTTGTTCGACCTCACAGAAAACCGTCGTCAAGCAGCACTGTGCTGTGTTTTACTGCCCAATCCGGGGGAAAGGGGGTATGTTGTAAAGGTTGGCAGTGCGCTTGTGACTCTACTGGTGTCGTGAGTGTCTATGGGCGGGGGCAATCGCTTACCATCAGGCGATCTGTCTGCTCTCTGCCACCTATCACATAAGAATACGAAAGTAAGTCAACTGACCCACGTCTTATCAATTTCCCTGATGCGCTCCCACAGGCTCCATCCGTCAAACTAGTTGGACCTTATGCGTTTCTAAAAGCGTCACACTTCTAAGTGGAGCCCAAGAAGGTTGTCACCGCCATAACAACATTATGCTACTATAGTTTGTTTGCTATTGTTTTTTACTATGAGCAAGCAGGTGCGGAGGCGTGGAGGGACCAACTTACAAACGCAACCACTTTCAACTCTATCTGCCAGCAATTAAAGTCGAAACAAAAAATGAAAACGGCATTCGTAAGTTGGTACTAAGTAAGGCAAGTTAACGCACGCGCTCTATGCCCCAGTCTCTAACAGGCATGCGCGTGAGTCGAACGCGCGCGTTTCGTTTCGAATTTCGAATTTACGCGAAAAATTCGTCGTCGCTTTTCGGGTTCTTTTCTAACCCAATTCGTTTTGTACCCCTGTGATTGTTCAGTTTGTGTGAAGTGTTTGTGTTAAAAAACTGTGTGTGTTCTGGGATTTTGATTTTCGATGTTATCGCGGTGATTTTGGAATTGTTTTCGGTAAGTTAAGCGGTTTGTTAATTTTGAGTTAGCTCGGATTTGGGCGTGAGATATTACTATGGTGGTTCCAGTCACGATTTGTTTAAATGCTAGGGTACAGTGATAAAATCCTATAAACCTAATGAAAATTGTATCTTCAACATTATCTTTGTAGAATTGTGTACAAAATTCAACAGAAGTAGGTAGCTCTATCTACATATATAGTTAGTGCACTTTACTTCTAAAGATAATTTATCTTTAATGTATCAATACGGGAATAACACGATATTTATTATGTGAAACAACATTGTGTACTCACATATTTGGCTCGACGTTTCGGCTACGTTACAGCAGCCGTGGTCACGAGCGAACTGGCGCTCACGAACAGTAAGAATAAGTCCGCTCGTGACCACGGCTGCTGTAACGTAGCCGAAACGTCGAGCCAAATATGTGAGTACACAATGTTGTTTCACATAATAAATATCGTATTAATCCCCGTATTGATACAGTATAGTTATAATGCAACGCGAAAATCTAAAAAACTATATTGTATCTTAATTGTAACAACTGCATTTCATATTTACCTGTGATTCACAATGAAGATTTTATCATTATGATTATGCTTGGTGACCTTTTGTTGTGGAGGCCAAAATTTATCTGGTTTATTGTACCATTGGAGTGAGTAAGTACACATATACAATATGATACAGTGTAGAACAAAAAATAATTTGATACATATGACAATTTTACATAACATACCTCAGCATTAAAGTAATAAATAACATACGTTTTACGAATTTATGATTCTGGTTGAGATAATAAAATCGCACCAAGCTGCTTAGGAAGGCGTATTGTAGTTGAAGGACACGTCAATTACCAATAACTCTGTACTATGTACGTACAGTCCACAGCAATAGTTGATTACAATCTTTATTTCGACATTCGACATAAAAGTCATAATGAGAATTATTTTTTTCGACTTTCGACACAAGAGTCGAATGAGAATGAGAAATACAAGGTGTATCTGTGAACATTTACATCCCTTTAACCACGTGTTCTACTAACCATTATGGACAACATTTGTCCTATCACTTTTGGAAATTCGCATGTCAAAATTTCAACTTTTCATACAAAGTCGGTCACGTGACTTGGTCATTTTGTATGGGGAGTCCAAAAACTTTTCGATGAATTTCGAAAAGTCGTTGAATAAATCTTGTTCAGAATGGTTGGTAGAACACGTTGTTAAAGGGATGTTAATGTTCACAGATACAACCTGTATGTACAGCACAGCTAAAACATAGTATAGGTATAGGTATCTAAGTATAAACGCACTATCTATATGTATGAATGTTAGTAATATTATGTAAATAATTCCGTTTTTGTTCTCTTTTCGGGCTGCAGTCCGGCCGCTCTAAGTTTGCGTCTGACACCTGTCACTTAAAGGGTAAGGGATCAGAATGCACTTCAGTGACATTGACAGGGGGCGTTGTAAAACGTATTTTCAATGCAAAAATTTCAAAACAGCATTAGTACTGAATGTTGCCACGTGCCAAGTGTGGGGATACCTAATCATGTTTAGTCTGTCAGCTATTTGAAATCTCAATTGTAACAAATGCATTTCATGTATACCTACCTGTCAATTACAATAAAAAAATTATCATTATGATTATTGACTGACCGGATGGCGCAATTGGTAGTGACCCTGCCTCTTACGCCAAAGGTCGTGGGTTCGATCCCCACCCTGGACAAACATTTGTGCGATGAACACTTGTGTTTGTTCAGTGTCTGGGTGTAATATATGTATTTAAGTATATATTTGTGTTCCTCTGTTGTCTGATATCTGTAACACAAGTGCTTACGCTACTTAGTACGGAATCAGGTCAACGTATGAGATGTTGTGAGAATTATTATTATTATATTATTATTATTATTATGCTTGGTGACCTTTTGTGGTGGAGGCCATAATTTATCTGGTTTATTGTACCATAGACATTTTAATGGTAAGTACATATATTCGATGCGATCGGACCGTATGATCTGTGGGGATACCTAATCATGTTTAGTTTGTCAGCTGTTTGAAATCATGTTCTAAATTCTAATCATATGTCAAATAAAAGATTCCCAGAAATCAAGAGCTTCCATTTTTTTAATGTAATCTGATTATGTAATGTAATTTTTCTAATCAGTATGTATGTTTCCCTTGAGAAATAAATAAATAAATAATCTTGAAATAATAACACGAACGGACAAACAAACGAACAGGAGTGACAGGAGTGAAATTGTGTCAAGCACGATTAACAAAGGCCATTAGACAGCTGAAAGTATGGATACCACACACACACACACAACAACACAGGTGCTTGAGGTACCTATCTCGAAGTCAGATCAATGTATGTGATGTTGTGAAATATTTACTTTTTATTATATCCCATGCCAACAGCGTTGATGAAATTATGACCTCTATCTGATATGGGTCAAATTATGGTTTTTATCATATGGATACCACCCAGTAAGGGGTTAGATAAAGATAAAGATAAATTTATTTGCCAAGAAACAAATGCAAAGTGCCAACATGTTCTACCATTACGGTGTACAAAATGATTGATTAATGAACAATGATAATAAAATTAAATGCAAATATAAGTCACAGTTATAAAATTAGTCAATACATTAAATTTATTAGTCAATTAAAAAAACTTTCTCACTGCAATAGCTGTTATTAATAGGGGCCACCGCGTGTGAAATATCCGCTAGATGGCGTGCCTGTGAACCGAGGTCCAACTTCAACATCATCGGCGGATTTATTCGTCAATTGACAATTTGACATATTACGTCTAAAAATACCCAATCAACTTGTAGATGGATCTGAGGCCTATAGCACGCCATCTTGCGGATTTTTCGCGCGCGATAGCCCCCATTAGGTCAATACTAGCTATCCTATGAACACGACACGTAAATCGAACAGAATTTTCCATACAATTATGAAATGTACTATTGTGTTATTGGTTTATTACCCATTATCTTTGTTTAGCTACGGGTACCTACGTGCGATTATTGGGAAATTATTGTTAGTTTGTCCTTCTTTAATATTGCAGTAGTTACTCAGTTAAGGTGACGGGTAGGGCACACTAGCGACGCCAATCGATTGTAATTATAAGCCACTAAACCGGATCTATTTTTAACAATTTCAGGGTTAAAACCTCTCGGCAAACACCTACTCTATTTATTTAATACATATTTAGTTAACTGTTTGGCCTGCTTTTGCACTTGAATTTCGAATTACTGCCAAAAGTGCTTTTGGCGTGAATCAATTTTTCGCGTACAAAAACGGACCCAACATTTGTGCATGGTTATTAAATAAATAGTATAAGTGTTTGCCGAGAGGTTGTAACCCGGATTTTTTTCAAAATAGATCCGGTTTAGTAGCTAAAAATTAAAATCGATTGGCTTCGCTAGTGTGCTCTACCCGTCACCTTAAACAAAATAAACTCAGCGGCAGGGAAATCAGGCCACAGGGTTTTGTTTTCATACTAAATCGTTCACTTTAACGTCTCATATATCAATGAAGAAGGCAAACGCCCAATAAATAAACGGACATTTTCAAAATTTGTAAAAATCTCTTGAATTTTCCGAAACATGGAAAACAATGAACCGAACTCTACGCCCCATATAACGTAATATGGGACATGAATTTAACCTTATGGTTCTTCCTTATTGAGTTTATTTCGCATATTTTTTTCTTTTTTCAAATGTGATTTTATTTATTAGACATTTGGTCTATTGATTGACTCTTGATGAAATGGTAACGAAAAAAAATCCAGAAAAGGTGGTAAGGCTTGCTTCGCGCTCAACTTGGCGGGGCCACTGCTAAGCCCCCAGTTCACACTGGATGTTACTCACCCATTTCGAATTGTGTGACGGTTAACAGACAACAGAGGAATTGCAAATATAATAAATACTTACTTAATTGCATTATGCTTTGGGTGCAATATGCAATTAACAACAAACACAAATGCACAACAAACACAAATCTTCATCACATTAATGTCCCGAGTGGAAATAAAACTATCAAATGCAGAATTGCACCGGTCCCAGTTGTATGTATCAAATTGCCTTATAGCTAGTAATAGTACCGTAATAAAATTGTTACCATTTTCAGCACTAAATTAGCAGAAATCAAAAGTACTTCAGTCGCTTTAGCCTACTTAACCTACTAGTGTAAATCTCCATCCTTGACGTTTATGGTGTAGAATTCCCATAAAATCCCATAACGTTTGTATGGGCACGAGTGAACGGACCTCCCCATATAAAGAGATGGAAAACTATCGATAGTTTCTGCTGTCGAGGACGATTTTTTTTCATTACAGTGGCCAATTCTACTCGATATAAAAATCACCACGCAGGACCACCAGGTTATCAAACCACTAGACCAACAGAACGTCAATAATGTATTATAAATTTAATAACATTTCTACCATTAGCTCGGCGGTGCGGGAAAACAACTAGAGGAAACCACCACGTTTCTAATAATTCGATACATTCAAATACAAATACAAATTCTTTATTTGCAAAATATGGGTAGGTATAAAAGCTGTTAAGTTTTGTACAATGGTTCGCCATATTTGGCCAAAAACGGCATGCAAAATTGGGCCAGTGTTTATTATTAGAAATTAAATCATTGTAATAACAAAAACTGTCTGATAAGCTCGTTCATTTTGATTTGATAGGTGGCAAACGATTGCCTGATACGCTTACGCAACACTAGTGGAGTCACAAGTGCGCTACCAACCTTTGAAATTCCCTTCCCCGGATTAGACCTCTGGTCATCATCATCATCATCATTTCAGCCAATAGACGTCCACAGCTGGACATAAGCCTCCCACAATTTTCTCCGCACAGACCGGTCCTGTGCCACCGCATCCAATGGATTCCCACAACCTTCACCAGATCGTCGGTCCACCTTATGGGAGCCTGCCACGGCTGCGACTTCCTGTACGTTCCTGTACTCCACTCAAGGACCTTTCCGTCCCAACGGCCGTCTGTTCTCCTCGCAATGTGCCCTGCCCATTGCCACTTGAGACATGCAATGCCTTTACCTATGTCTGTGGCCCTAGTTCTCCTGCGGATCTCATCATTTCTGATATGATCACCCAAGGAGACTCCGAGAATAGCCCTCTCCATTGCCATAGCCTCCGGTACCCTTACTCATTTTGCACAAGGCATAGCGCTGTTTTATGCCAGTTTTCTTTGAGGCCATGGTATAGTGGTATCACTCCGGTCCCGCAAGCCCATTCATGCCGAAGCATGGCTCTTTCACGGTCAATTAGGATTATTCATGGGAAAAATCAAAAACCGAAATCAAATCATGGGAACTATTTAATTTTTGTTTAAATATATATTAAATTCCACAGACACTGGTTCCGTGCCTTTTTTGTGCTTATTCTTTTTTAAGGGTCACAAGTTTTAACATTTTCTTCGCGACAAAATTAAATTAAATAAAATTACAGTAGCTTAAGTTTAGGAAGTCATGCATGGTTATTGTTAGTAGGATGAATTTAGTGGGGTTTTTTATGTCTCTGGGGATAGGGGGTTGGTCTCAGAGGGGAGGGTTTTGGGGTAAGTGGATATATTTAAATTCTTAATTTACTTCACTTGCATATCCAGCGGCTGTCTGTTAAGTTCTTGATAAAATTATCGACACTTTTCATTACGACTCAGCCCATCACTACACACGTACCCCTGATTGCACCATTACCATATCAAGAGGAAACTGTTACGGCAAGGAAGTGAAAAAAAGTGGCACGAACTGGTAAAGCAATATTGAAGTCTGTTTGCAATACTGAATTCAAAGCTGGTCGGTCGCTAAGGAAGTCATGATGACATAAGTTTTTGTAGGGGGTCTAAGGGCCCTAGCGCGAAGCCATCCCATAACAAACGAGAGTATACCTGTCGCATACAAACAAAGGAGAAACACAACGCGTATGAAAGGGAGGGGAACTCCGATTCAGGTTTTCGGTTGTAGTAACGTCGGGTTTCGCGTTAAGGCTGGATAGATGCAATCTATAGAGGTAGAGTTTGTGAGTTGAGTTTTTGATTGTGGGACTGCCAGGCTTTGACATGTACGGGCCGGTTTGATCATGATACCACGGCCTCATAGCAAACCAGTATAAAGCAATGTCTGTGCTGTGTTTTGCAGAATGAGTGAGGGTACCGGAGGCTCAATCCAGGAGAGAGGGACGGTTTAAATGTTGGTAGCGCACTTGCGACTCCACTGTTGATGCGGATGTCCAATTGCGGCGGCAATCGCTTACCATCAGATGATCCGTCTGCTCGTCTGCTGCTTATCACATAAAAACAGTAATCTCTGGATCTAGGGATACTTTCTATAATAGAAAGTTACGCTATTTGCGAATACTGTGACAAAGGCTATTGTTAAAAGAAAAGTTAAAGCAATTTACGTGACTAGCAAGATGGCGCATTTGGTAGTGACCCTCTTCGTTACGTTTCCAAGATAAAAAATATATTATGTCGTATTCATATGGTTAAATTAGCCATCCAATTAGACACCTAGGGCGTTCGTTAAACGGCGGTATCCAATAAGATGCTTATACCGATAGTTGTTCGAACTAAAATCGCTCAACGTTTAACAGGTTGGCGTATTGTAAGTTAGCCCATTCGAGATGACTGATCAAAACACAGCTAAGTGATTCAAATTTGTTTCCTGTTTCCTCCACTGCAGCGCTATTAATCATCAAAACAATGGCGCATGTAAGGAGGCACAAGACCGCAAACTTCCAGACTCCGGGCTAACACTAAGAATGTCTTACCAGAAACCTAGATACAAATTTTTGGCCTGACCCGGTGATCGAACCCTAGCTTGGCGCAGCCGTCGCTTTAAAGTGCGACCTACTAACCACTGCGCCACCGAAGCAGTATTACATTTATTATTATGGCAAAATGTACGCATCTAAAAAGGTGTCGTCGATTCTCCTCTAAAAATGAATGACATCATTTAATCTCCAAGTAATATAAATAAAAGATTGGATATCATTTCACTATACTTTTATTTTTTGGCTACCAGCCGTTTCGACTGACCGAACACGTTTCGGCTTAGCTGCATTGTCTACTGAGGCGTGTATTTTAGTCGCGCATTTGTCACACGTTCCATGCATACTGTAAAAACTTGACCAAAATATAAAGAATCCTCATTCTATCAACCAAAGTTATTGATGAAACTCCGGAGAGTAGCGTATTGAATTAAATAAAGAAATTAAATTCAATATCATTTATTTCAACCGAATTACAATTAAAAATAGAATAGATAATAATAGCAATACAATATTTGACATTCATACATTGTAATAAATAAAGTAAAATGTCAAGTTAAATTAAATTAATAGGGGATTATAAATGTCAAGTTAAATAGAAATTCAGTACATAAAAATTCAATGTCAAGTTACATTAAAATTGGATATAAAATTAAAACTTAAAAATATCATAAACATGCAAATTTAATACAAATTGAAAATGAAAATTCAATTGAAATTTACGTATTATAAAATATATAATGTCATTTAAATTGCAGACATTTTCAGACAATAGTGACTCACTGAACATAGGACAGCAAAGCAGAAGGCCTGCAACGAACAAAAATCCTGTCACATCCTAACAAAGTAGACGGATAGCCCACCCCGTGTGAAAGGTAGGCGGGGTACGGCGATAAGGATTCGGTGTTTAAAAGGGTTTCAAATTGGTCCTACCACTACCTACTAATATATCTTTTTTTTATCGTGGCACTACCCGAAGATAGCATGGTAATGTCAAGTCACTAATTGAAAATAAGTGACTTGCCAATGTCAAGTCACTTATTGAGAATAAGATAGTCAACAGTTGAAGTCAGTCAAAGTCATATTCACTCAATAAAACGTCGGTGTTTTACGTTTTATCGACCTGTGGATTCAGCCGATACCACTCTACACCCAATCGCGGGTTTTAAGACCATTAGGTACAAGCAATTTGTCCGTGACAACTCACTCGACACAATAGCAGTGTTAAAAACGATACAATTCAACTATTATTTTTATCAGGATCAATTCGCAGCACTTCCCTGCACAAATAAACACCAAATTTGTTCACTAAAAACCACTAGATATTAATTTAAAACCTTTGAATTGCATTAGCCCACGCGGAGTGTTTGACTCTTATTGCCTGAATCACATCTGCTAATATCATAAATCCTCTTTCACATAATAACTACTGGAGCCCAATTCTCGGGCTCGTGACATTTATTTTCATACGACATATATCACTAAAACATAGTTTTTTTGTATGGTTTTTAGGTGATATCCGCCATGTTGTCAAAATGTCACGATCCCGAGAATTGGGCTCCTGAACGGATTTTAATAAAATTCCATAATTACTTAACTTTCATAACATAATAATCCACTACATATCATGAAGATAGCATATGGGTGAAACTCCGAAGCGCAACTGAATTCTGATTTTTAATTGATCTGGCGACCTGTTTGGAACAGTGGTAGTGAACGCTGCCTCTGGTGCAAGGGTTGCGGGTTCGATCCCCGCACAGTACAAACATTTGTGTGCATGAACATATCTGTTTGTATTGGTCTGGGCGTTATCTATGTATTATAAAAGTATGTATTTACAAAAGAAAAGTATTATATGTATATGTTTGTAATCCCACTGTTGATTCTGATATCCGTAACACAGGTGCTTGAGTTACCTATCTCGGAGTCAGATCAATGTATGTGATGTTGTGAAATATTTATTATATATATATATATATATATATATATATATATATATATATATATATATATATATATATGTGGTCTGATTTTGCGGATGTTCATGGGCTTCATTGATTACTTTCCATCAGGTGACTCGCTTGCTCGTAGGTATGTCCGCCTCTAGTATAAAAAAACAGACAGATGTAATTTTTTTATATACGACGTCGGTGGCAAAAAAGCGTGCGGCTCGCCTGATGGTAAGCGATTACCGCAGCCTATGGACGTGTGCAAATCCAGAGGACCTGCATACGCGCTGCCGATCCCGTAAAAACCTTAACATTCCTTTTTTGAAGAACCTCATGCTGAACTCCCCCGGGAAGACCTCTGATGGCAGCTCATTCCACAGCCTGAGCGGGAAGAAATTCCTCTGGATCCGTACTGTCACACTCATCATCATGTGTGGCATCCTCATACATTTTTCTACTTTTGACAGGCCCAAAATGTAAAGAAACTTGTTTTTTTTATTGCGAATAATAGGCAGACGAGCATGCGGCCCATCTGATGGTAAACGGTAACCGGCGCTCATAGACATCAACAATGCCGGAGCACAGTCATGCGGCTGCCTACCGTGAAAGAAGAACTCTTTTAAAACTCATTTAAATAAGGACATCTCGTAGCGATTAGGGAACACCGCGGCTGGAAGCTCATTCTAGAGTTTGCATGATTTGCCTCTGTCACTTTAGTCCACATTTTAAAGTCAGAGTATAGTGACGAATAAATTTTAAGACGCTGCATATTCGTGTGCGAGTAGATAGTCGCCTTTAGGTGTTACTTATCCATTGAATATTTTTTGTACATTTTGCCTTTTTAGCGGTTTACAAGGAAAACTGACCTACCTAACACGTTCGAGTATCGATGACGACGATTTGCTTTTATTCGGTTAAGGCCGATTCGACCGGGATCAGTGGTTTAGAACGCGCCTAACATACGGGGGTACCGGGTTTGAATCCGAGCATGCACCTTTGGATTTTTCAAATCTATGTGCGTATGTCTACTATTAGCTCGGCGGTGAGGGAAAACATCGTTCTTTTTATGTGACGAGCAGACGGATCACCTGATGGTAAGAGATTGCCGTCGCCCATTGACATCCACGACACCATTGAAGTCACAAGTGCGCTGCGACCCTTTGAACCCCCATTTCCTCCAGATTGGGCCTCCGGTGCCCTAACTCACGCAGCACAGTGCTGCTTCACGCCGGTTTTCTGTGAGGCCGTGGTATCACTCCGGTTGAGCCGGAGTTCATTGATGCCGAACCGTGACTCTCCCACGGTAAAATCTTGAGGAAACCTGCACGTTTAGAATAGTTTACGAAACATGTAATCATGTTTCAGTTGGTCTGGTTACCCTGTTAAAGGATTGCGGAAGTCAGACGGCAGTCGTTTCATTGTAATTACCAGATTCCCCAAATCATGAATCATGCTTCATGCCCACCCGGGCTTCAGAGCGACAGCTTTGGACTCAACTGGTAATCATACGTTAAGTTTAAGAAACCTATGTTATACTTAACGTCAGATTTGTAGCATTCAATAAGTTATACTACCTACCCCTTCTCTACTATGAAAGAGTCCTTTACTCTAAGGTTGTCTGGTAGAAATTTCAATTTCGCTTTCAGCGATAAGACCGCCGAAATTGTACACAAAATATCTTTAATGCCTCGTACTTAAAATGTGTATTTTCTGCAATAAAGTATATTTGACGACCCGATTGGAAGAGTGGTAGTGAACGCTGCCTCTGATACAAGGGATCCCAGCACAGTACAAACATTTGTGTGCATGAACATGTTTGTTTCTATTGGTCTGGGTGTTTGATATGTATTATAAGTATGTATTTACAAAAGAAACGTATTATATGTGTATATTTGTAAACCCACTGTTGATTCCGATATCCGTAACACAGGTGCTTGAGCTACCTATCTCGGAGTCAGATCAATGTATGTGATGTTGTGAAATATTTATTTATTTCTTTTTATTTATCTATCTATCTATAAGTATTTAGTATCGGAATAAGATTGGTCCAATCGGCCCTAATTTACAATTTTCTACTTTATTTTGGATCAAGAGAATCAGTGGTGTCTGTTGTATGTTTGTTTCCAGGTTTACTCACGATGTTTTCCCTCACCGCCGAGCTAATCGTAGAAATATGCACATAGATTTGAAAAATCCAGAGTTGCATGTTGGGATTCAAACCACGACCCACCCGTATGAAAGGCGCGTTCAAAACCAATGAACTACCATCGCTCTACACGAATATATGTACATATTTACCAAATAGATTCATGAAAATTCAAGAAAAAGATATCAAGCAACAATAGTTTGTGTTAAATAGTTTGCAAAATGCATAGAACGTCCTAGTACTTATGTAAGTTGTTTGGACTATAAATAGCATAATTACAAAATGAATATAAGTGCATGTTGGTTGCGGTAATTATACTCTTAACGGTGGTTATTAGCTAAGCACGTGAGATGCTCTAAGGAGGTTTGTAACTTAAACAGCCCACCCACAAACACATTAGAAATACGAGTAGATTTAGCTCTACATTTTTAGGATATTATGCTATGTGCACCTATACTAAACGCAAAGACGTCAGACGGTAAATTATTTATTCATTTATTTTAACATATTACAACGTGCAACTTGGTCTCTTCTTTTGCTCACTATTTGGCTGTGGCGAGTCAATACCTCAACTCTCTCACTATAAACCAGAACTTCCCTTTAAACCTGCTGAAACTAGTGAAAGAAAAACATTCTATTCACTAAACTGACCCATTTCGAATAAATGAACTATCATATATTATTCATTATCTACATTTATCACCTGCGGTGTTTCCGGACCGATGACTTCATTGACGTGGCAGGTGTCCATGGGCGGTGGTAATCACTTACCATCAGGTGATACGTCTGCTCGTCTGTCCCCTAAATTAAAAAAAAATACACTACCGCCTGCCACGAGTCTTTGCATTTAGTATAACTACCTATGACTGCCTCGGTGGCGTAGTGGTTAGGGGGTCGCACTTTAAAGCGACGGCTGCGCATGAGGTCCCGGCTTCGAGCCCCGGGTCAGGCCAAAAATGTCTTAGTGTCAGCCCGGAGTCTGGAAGTTGGCGGTCTTGTACCCCCGTGCCTCAGAAAGCACGTTAAGCCGTTGGTCCTGCGCCCGATCCCTCTCCGGTCGTTTCACCCTGGTCTCCCATTGGAATATTAGGGGAAGGGAATAGAGAGTGCACTTGTGTTTGCGCACACACTTGAGCACTATAATATATCCTGCGTACGTGGCTGATCGTTGAGATTGGCTGCCGTAGCCGTAATCGGTTGGAGGATATTATTTTTATTAACTACATATGATTTACACTTGCTGTGTTATTTGCGTTCATGTTAACCTTGTGTGAAACAATAAAAATTCTGCTGCTCTATATGGTGGCACTCAAACTGTTAATGATAGTGCAAGATCCTCTGTTAGAGCCTCACTTAATTACCCCACAATATCTGCGCAGGAGTGCCAGACAGACCGCATTTTTTTGAAGAAGACATTAAAAAGCTTTTTTCTATGTTCTGAACTACTTTTGACCTTAGTTTTAACCGACAGTTCTAGAAAACACGTTAGGAATCTTGGTTTTACAAAGTCATGGAAAAAACCTATTAAGTTTTACGATTCGTTACAGTCATAGTAGATTGTGTGAAAGTAGACCAGATATAGTACGCTTGACAATAAATTGTTTGATGATCTATTGACAGATTTAGGACGAAAACATTAGTTTTTATCTCATCATCATCAGCAACCCACACTCGTCCACTGCTGGACATAGGTCTCCCCTAATGCACGCCACTGCTCCCGATTTTCGGCCACTCTCATCCAGCCCACACCAGCAGCTTTCGAATGTCATCATCCCATCTTGTCGCAGGGCGTCCTACACTACGCTTACCGAGTCGCGGTCTCCACTCAAGGACTTTACGGCTCCAACACCTGTCAGTTCTGCGTTCAGTTTTTATCTAATAAACTAAAATGATAGTAACTTTCCTTGAAGACATTGACATCAGAAGTTGTTAAATTCTTCATCTTCGTGTTTACTTAACAGTTACGTCCAAAGCACTTTCTGGAGTCCAGGTGCGCTTGGAACACGATTCTTAATTTGGGGAGTCTGGTAATTACAATGAAGCAACTGCCGTCCGACCTTCGCAACCCAGGGGAATAGGGGAAAGTGACCAACCGAACCATGTTTATACGTTTTAAAAACTATCCTAAACGTGCAGGTTTCCTCACGATGTTTTCCCTTACCGCCGAGCTAATGATGGAAAAGCGTTTCTCCTACGCTTTTAAATTCATAATTAATATCTTGGTATTATCTAGGCAAGGCTCTATCTCTGAGATAATGACAAAACCTAGCCAAATATAGTTTTTGTGATAGGTGGCAGATGAGATAAGCGATTGCCTCCACCCATGGACATCCGCGACACCAGTGGCGTCACAAGTGCGCTGCCAACCTTCAAAGAGGGGTTTGAAGGTTGGCAGCGCACTTGTGACTCCACTGGTGTCGCGGTTTGGGTCTCCGGTACTCTCCCTGACGCAGCAAAACAGCGCAGTGCTGCTTCACGCCGGTTTTCTGTGAGGCCAAGGTATCACTGGCCGTGTGGTCCCTGGCAAAGTAGAATAGGCCACCCTCACTCTTACCGAGTTGTCGTAAAAAGCGACTAAGGTAAAGCTGCTGGCATGATCATCAGAACGCAGAGAAGGAAAACTCTGCATTTATATCAAAACCCTCGCCAACCCGTCTGCCAAGCGTGGTGAGTATGGCAATTACCCCTCATGTGATTGAGGGAGGCCCGTGCCCCAGGTTTCACTCCGGTTGAGTCGGCCCATTCATGCCGAAGCGAGACTCAAACCACAAGGATATCATTTCTACACCGAGGGATATCGGCAAACAGAATTCATAATGACTTTACCTGCGTTTTCTTGTTTTCGCGAAATCTTTTACAATGTAGAATTCAAATAAGATAACAACTTTTATTGGCTTCATATTTTACTTTATTTCAAAAGAAATAATAAGAGGATTCGAAACAAGATCTTTTTTATTGTTATTAAATTATTTTTAAGTGTAAAAAATCCAATTTAAATACATTTTATTAGTCATTATAAAGTTTAAAAGTGGAATATTTTTTTGGTATTTTCGGAATGATTTAGATATACCGTGAACGTGTATTAGGGCTGGCAAGAACCGGAAAAAACCGGATGAGTATCTAGCAAATCCAACCAAATGCCTGAAGAACTCCTAGGCAATTCGTTGACCGCAACGTTTGACCAGATGTCTGAATGTTTGTCGCCACCATCATCCAATGGTGGCCGTGTGGTCCCCGGCAGAGTAGAATAGGCCACCCTCACTCTTACCGAGGTGTCGTAAAAGGCGACTAAGGTAAAGCTGCTGCCATGATCATCAGCACCCAGAGAAGGAGAACTCTGCATTTATATCTAAACCCTCGCCAACCCGTCTGCCAAGCGTTTAGAGTATGGCAATTACCCCTCATGTGATTGGGGGAGGCCCGTGCCCCAGCGCTGGGGACTTAAATGGGCTGATGATGATGATGGTATCACTCCGGTTGAGCCGGCCCATTCATGCCGAAGCGAGACTCAAACCACAAGGATATCATTTCTACACCGAGGGATATCAGCAAACAGAATTCATAATGACTTTACCTGGGTCGTTCTTCTTTTTTATCGACAATGAGCCAAACTTACAAATAAACATTTAACTTTTATATAACAGACTACAAATGATAAATAGTATGTCCTAAATATTCGTTAATGTACTATTTTACAGATGGACTATTACATGATGTAAAATTTAATTGATAAAGAATACTTTTTGATTGAAATGAACACCTCCGTCACGTCCCCCGAAATTAGTGCCATTTACACCTCTGTCACGCTTTATATATTTTTTTACATAGTTCAATCATACTGAAGCACCTACGAGGTGTTAAAGTAATGTCATTATTTCATGGTAAATTAGGAATATCTTGATGGTGTGACGTTACTAAGGACGAGCTTATTGTCGATAAAAAAGAAGAACGACCCACCTGCGTTTTCTTGTTTTCGCGAAATCTTTTACAATGTAGAATTCAAATAAGATAACAACTTCTATTGGCTTCATATTTTACTTTATTTCAAAAGAAATAATAAGAGGATTCGAAACAAGATCTTTTTTATTGTTATTAAATTATTTTTAAGTGTAAAAAATCCAATTTAAATACATTTTATTAGTCATTATAAAGTTTTAAAGTGGAATATTTTTTTGGTATTTTCGGAATGATTTAGATATACCGTGAACGCGGATTAGGGCTGGCAAGAATAGGAAAAAACCGAAAGAGAATCTAGCAAATCCAATCAAATGCCTGAAGAACTCCTAGGCAATACGTTGACCGCAACGTTTGACCAGATGTCTGAATGTTTGTCGCCACCATCATCCAATGGGGGATCTATCCATCCTCGTATTGAAAGTCTGCCCATTTTAAGTGTATGTGAAATAATATTGTCAAAATAGTCTACCAATAATAGTATGTCGTCTGCAAGTTTTTACGAAAAGTTTGAGTCTAGTGATTTTAGTTCAGATAACTATTTTAGGCATCCAATAGGGGCCGTGGCCTATCGCGTGGGAAAAATCCGCAAGATGGTCCATCTACAAGGTGATTGGATATTTTAGACGTGATATGTCAAATTGTCAATTAACGAATTAATCAGTTAATGATGTTGAAGTTGGACCTCCGTTCACAGGCACGTCATCTAGCCGATATTTCACATGCGATAGCCCCCATTGGATGCCTAGAATAGTTGTCTGAACTAAAATCACTCGACTTGGCAAGCGTAATGTAGGGCCCTCTGGCTAGGTGGGGGGACGATCTGCGCAGGATGGCTGGCAAGAGCTGGATGCGAGAAGCCATGGATAGATCATAGTGGCGAATAATTGGAGAGGCCTACGTCCAGCAGTGGACTGCGATAGGCTGATGATGATGATGATGAGCCCCCATTGAATGCCCAGAATAGTTGTCTGCACTAAAATCACTCGACTCAAACTTTTCGTAAAAACTTGGACGTACTATTATTTGACATATCCATGTTTATAGACTATTTTGACAATATTATTTCACCTACACTTCGAATGAGCCCATTCGAAGTCGAACTTTCAATACAACAAGCTGTTAAATGTTGAATGATTTTAGTTCTAACAACTATCGGCTGGGCATTCTATTGGATGAACGCGCTCGGATCCAAATGGATCGCTAATTTAACCAGATGGCTGCGACATAGATACTACCCGTGCGGATAAAGAATGGGATCAGAAATGGCGGCGCATCTATTCACTTCTCGCTCGCACACTATTTGCGTCTATACTCGCACCCCACGAGTGCGAGTATAGACGCAAATAGTGTGCGAGCGAGAAGTGAATAGATGCGCCGCCCTTTCTGATCCCATTCTTTATCCGCACGGGTAGTACACCCGATTACCCGACGACCCGTTAGGAACAGTGGTAGTGAACGCTGCCGGTGGTCCAAGGGTCGCGGGTTCGATCCCCGCACCGTACAAACATTTGTGTGCATGAACATGTACAACCTGTGCGGATAAAGAATGGGATCAGAAATGGCGGCGCATCTATTCACTTCTCGCTCGCACACCCACGAGTGCAAGTATAGACGCAAATAGTGTGCGAGCGAGAAGTGAATAGATGCGCCGCCATTTCTGATCCCATTCTTTATCCGCACAGGTTGTATGTTTGTATTGGTCTGGGTGTTTTCTCTGTATTCTGTATTTATTAATAAACGGTAGACCAGGATTTACGTTTCTCATGTATGTTTACATCAGTATATTATAAGTATGTATTTACAAAATAAAAGTATTGATTGTATATATTTGTATCCAACTGTTAATTCTGATATCCGAAACATAGGTACTTGATCTACCTATCTCGGAGTCAGATCAATGTACGTGATGTTGTGAAAAAAATATTATAATATTTAAAATATGTTTAGGTACATAAAGTTAGAAGGAGCAATTTATATAAACACGAGATACCTTGTAAGTGCATTGCCTCAACACCCAGACGCAACATTCACACGTATGCGACTTTCTTCTACATTCATGACAGATTGCATGCCCATAAGCAATCCGTTACAGAACAATACACAATTGTAATATTTTATAATCATCTTCTGGGAATTATTGGCGTTAATGAAGTGTAATCATCTGGTTTGTAGTAACAACGGTTGTGTAATAAGGTTTGTAATGCTTCATCATCATCATCATCATCAGCCCATTTAAGTCCCCACTGCTGGGGCACGGGCCTCCCTCAATCACATGAGGGGTAATTGCCATACTCACCACGCTTGGCAGACGGGTTGGCGAGGCTACGCTAATAATTACATTAAGAAATAGTTCTTTTGGAACAGAACGACTTACTTGACCAACATTTGCAGCAATATATAAAAATTACAGTTAAATATCGGATATACTAACAAAAAATACACAAATTAGGTACCTAATCTGAAGCTATATCTTAATATATACTTATATTATGGGTATCAGACAACATGAGAAACAAAAATATTATTCTTATAAACATTTTTACACCCAGCCACTGGACAGACGAGTGATTACACGAATGTTGGTTTAGAGTAGGAATGAAATCCACGACCTTTGGCAGTTTTAGACCTGACTATGAGACGGGATCGCCACAAAATGCACCATTAGGCTATTCATTTCATCACTTGTGCGTGAACTAGCTCTAACGAAGTCTTTTAATCATATATGTCTATAGTATCACAGAAGACGGGCGTGAAGCAGCGCCTGCGCTGTGTTTCGCCGTGTGAGTGAAGTTACAGGAGGCCCAATGGGGGGGGGGGGGGGGGAAAGGTTGGCAGCGCGCACTTGTGACTCCACTGGTGTTGCGAGTGTCCATGGGCATCAGGTGATCCGTCTGCTCGTCTGCCACCTCTCATATAAAAAATAAAATAATATCTATTATGTCATTAATGTACTTCTTCGGTCGTCTATGTATAGATGCATTTTTTTCCTAAGGGAAACCATCATGGCCTTCACCTTGTCACATTTTTTTATGTGATAGGTGTCAGACGAGCAGACGGATCACCTGCTGATAAGCGATTGCCACCGCCTATGGACACCCGCGACACGAGTCACAAGTGCGCTGCCTACCTTTAATCCCCCCTTCCCCCGGATCGGGTCTCCGGTACTGCAGCGAAACACAGCATAGTGCTAGCTTCACGGCGGTTTTCTGGCGGCCGTGGTACTCCAGTATTACATGTATGTGTGTACTACCGTGTACACATGTAGGGAGCAAGATGGTCTGTGGGACTCTATGTCCTACACACCTGTATTCTACCTCTTGTGGTAATTGTATTGATAAATATTTACTTACTCACTCTAGCCCTAAATAAAATTGCGGTATTGTTAATTTAGTAAAAGAAGAGCAAATTAATGTAAGAAGATTAATTTTTGTTCGTTGAGAACCATAAGTATAAGCAAGCAAACCAACTATGTAACTACTAGCAAACAAAGGCACGGACCTAGAGTCTATGGTATGTATATAACCAATAAAAAAACCCTAAACAAAATCTCGCCGTGTGGTCCCGGTCGCCGTGTGGTCCCGGCAGAGTAGAATAGGCCACCCTCACTCTTACCGAGGTGTCGTAAAAGGCGACTAAGGTAAAGCTGCTGGCATGATCATCGGCACCCAGAGAAGGAAAACTCTGCATTTATATCAAAACCCTCGCCAATCCCGTCTGCCAAGCGTGGTGAGTATGGCAATTATCCCTTATGTGATTGAGGGAGGCCCGTGCCCCAGCAGTGGGGACTTAAATGGGCTGATGATGATGATGATGATGAAACAAAACCCCTAGGGTGTACATGTCAACGCGATCACGGTCGGAAACCCCACAGCCGGGACTGGATCCTCCTCAACATCAAATTCCAAAGTTTCTCCATAATATGATGTTAAAGAGACATACTTACTAACACATAGGGGGTAACGTACAGGAGAAACTTTATAGTGTTTGTGTTATTGTACTCCCGAACAGGTGACATTTCGTAGTGCGTTTTTTGTACGTAACGTACGAGAAACATGTTTGTCCTCCAATATTGGAAGGTCGCATTCATTCGCTAATGAGTAAACTAAGGCTTGACGACCACTGAAACACGGCAGTATATCGCATATACACCATGTATGAAGTTTATGAAGCATGTTTGATCAATAACATAAGCGAAAAAAAATCAGCTGTTCCATACATAATTTTCGGTTAGATATTCTATTTTTTTTTTATTAAAGAACACAGACAGTTTACAATCATTACAGATAATAACTTAATATTGTTTATTAAATTAACTTAAGTCTAGGATCGTAATCCAATAAAAGTGTTCCTAGCGTGTTTAAAATTAGTATTTTTTATCAAATTATAAAACAATTGGTGCATCACAAAACAAACATAATACACAAAAAAAATAATTGGTGAACATTGAAAATACACTGAGCATTACATTAAAATAATAATAATACTAATAAAAAAAACTACAATGTATTTATAATATATTATCTAACGAACAGCTGATTATTATATCGCTTATTTTGTTGATCTAACATGCTAAATGATCTTTATTCTTGATACCTATTATGAGGTTTTCAGGAGGTAAACCACAAAAAAATAACGCTGTATTTACGCTTTAACTTGCAAAAGTGTAACCCACCCAGGGAATATCGTAGACAGAGGCTTCGAGTGTTTCCCCAATATGGGCGATGAGGGAAAACCATAGGCAATTTATAGGATATGCCTTTCCCTGGATTCTCTTTAGGAGAAGCCCCCCGCCAAATGAGAGCCCCACATAACCCGGCCGCCCCCCGGTTTCCTAGGATGCATAATAAGGTAGTCGGCTCATCTCTTGAGCCGGCGGCATTTCCCCTGCGAAACCGAAAAAAAAAAACATTTGGGGAATCTGGTATTTACAATGAAGCAACTGTCGTCTGACCTTCATATTATTTTTTTGAGAAAGAGGTATAGGATATTTAGGATTTTTTGTTTCAAACGTCAAAACTGTTCTTTAAAACCGTTTTAGCTAGCAAAAATTTATTGAACGTTTATGAATAAAGCCCAAGTTTAACGAATAGTAACAAAGTGTCAGTGGAGCACAAACCTAAAGGATCCCTCGACATCTGTCGTGTGCACGCGCACATATTTGGTTAGATTTCCTTATTATCGCGCGCTTCATAAAATCCTAGTTTAGTTGGTTCTTAAACTCCAAAAGAAGAGAGTCTTAATATTAATTTACGTTTCGGAATGCCTTAGTGCAGCAGCACTCAGAGACGTCAAATTAACTTTAATGGTAAATTAAAAAACATATTGATACTTATTTCAATACGCATAGGAAGTAAAGACTATGTTAATATTAAGTAAATGAACATTTAGCTTAATTGAAATCTCTGAGAGAGGTAGGTAGTCACATTTTATGCATTTAACTTCTCAGACATGTAGGTACTGTCGCGCTGCTATGGCGCAAAGAAACTCTGATTAATCTGCAAAAAATGGTTAAAGCAACAATAGGAATTCGTACGAGTTATACGGCGGACGCGACTCCTCCGAGAGTGACTGCTATTCGATAAGCGCCCGCCGGAGGTCGGGATAGTGGTACCCTCTATCCTAGCTTGCTACATATATAGCGATCTGTGCTCTATTCTAAATGAGTTAAACTTTAAGAGTGAACCAGCATCAGCTCAATTGGCAATCACATTGACAACCGCCAATCTTCAAAAATAGGCTACTTGACAGTGATAAAATTATACATTTCTTTTATAACTTCAGTGTTAATATATTTTTTGTGGAGCGATTTGTAATAACGCGAGATAAAACTTTTGACTGTTATTATTTATTTAACTATTATTATTCGTCTATTTTATTTTTTTGCATTTATTTTATAATTTACGTTTGACATGTAATTTTCTGTGGAAATTTTGCTGATTTGTGTATTATTTAATTGTGTAAATTATTCAAAATAACTAAATTGTTTGTTTCCCAAATAAATAAATAAATAAAAATATTGCATTATTTCATCAAAATTCGTCTTCTAAAATTATTATTTTTTAAACAGGGGTCACGTGACTAAAAACGGCCCGTGACGTAGATTACGTGTAAGTCTACTGCCTATGGTTGAGTACCTTTCCTTCATAGGAAGAAACAAGAGAAAATCGAAACTATTTGAAAGAAACACTGAAACACCAACCAGCTCAATGTTTATTTATGGACAATCTACGTCACTGGCCGCCATATTGCTAAAAGACGCGTTTTTGCGGCATATTTGAATATTGCATTTTCTTTTTCGTTTTTTTTTATTAAAATATCTAAAATAAAAACAGAAAAGTATTTTTTTAGGGCTCCTTATAAACAAACAAGATAGTTTTCAGAATTTTGTCAAATAGCCTATTAGAAAACTTTTTTCTTTTAATAATTGGCCAATGTGTTAATGCCGCCAGCAACGAAGGAGTTCGCCATCGTTACAGTACCTATTTGCCATAATATTTGATAGTGGGGTTTAGAAAATAGTAGTTGCTATAAACAAAAAAAAACAGTTTATATAGATACATTTTGCGATGATGCAACACAAAGAGCGATGGTAGCCCAGTGGTTCAGAGCGCGCCTTCCATACGGAGTACCGGATTCGAATCTGAGCATGTACCTCTGGATTCTTCAAATCTATGTCCGTACTTCTACCATTAGCTCGGCGGTGAGGGAAAATATCGTGAGGAATATCTGCACGTTTCGGATAGTTTCTGAAACGTGTAACCATGATTCAGTTGGTCTGGTTCCCCTGTTAAAGGGTTGCGAAGGTCAGACGGCAGTCGCTTCATTTTAATTACCAGAGTCCTTAAATCAAGAATCATGGTCTAAGCGTATCCCGCGCTCCAGAGCGACAGATTTGGACGCAACTGGGAATTAGACGTTAAGATTAAAGATATAGATATATTTTGCGACACGTCACGTCCTGAGAAGTAAACCAAACCATTGTAGAGCATACTAGCGCTGTGTCTCGCCGAGTAATTGTGGGTACCGAAGGACGATTGAGGGGAAAGGGGGTTAAAAGGATGGCAGTGCACTTGTGACTCGATTGGTATTGCGGGTAATATAATAATATCCTCTAAACGATTTCGGCTAAGGCGGACAATCTCAACGATCAGCCACTTACGCAGGTTATATTAAAGTGCTCAAGTATGTGCGCAAACACAAGTGCACTTTCTATTCCCTTGCCCTCATATGGCTGGACCAACGGCTTAACATGCTTTCTGAAGCACGAGGGTACAAGACTGTTAACTTACAGAATTTCTTAACAGAAAAAACTCAGATACTAATTTTGACCCGACCCGGAATTGAACCCTGGACCTAAAACGCAGCCGCTACTTTAAAGTCCGACGCACTACCGATTGCGCCAATGAGGCAGTTGGGTAGTATAGTCTATGGGCGGCGGCAGTTGCATACCATCAGGTGATCCGTCTGTTTGTCTACCACATGAAACAAAAGAGTACTAACTAAACATAAGCCGCCAAATGTGATTACATCGTCAGCCTAAAAATATAAGACAATGTCACAAACGCATACTAAATCATAGAGTACATGAATGGCGCCCATTAGAAGTCAACTCACGCGCACGTATACAGTCCCCCAACCAACACAACTCATTCAAAATGTACCTTATTGCAATGCGTCAAGAAGTGTTAGCGTAGCATCATTCGACGTAGCTGTTCACCCCCCTCTGTATGTGTACAATCGATCTCGTTTAACTGTGAACCTTATTGTTATGAAGTTAGAGTTGATGTGTTTAGAAGGCAAAGTGGCATGACTGTTTCCTCTAGGGGAGTAGTGACTACTAAATATAGATAAGTCACTTCGCCGACTGTTGAGCGGCATTCAGTCAAATTGTTACTTGGTTAGGTTCCAGCTATCAATCAAGTTTTATGAAGTAAAAATGTTTATTTATAGCTTAATACTTACACGAAAAAGTGGTTTAACACTAAGTAAGGGCCGATTTACAAATGCATAGTCGAGAGATAATGTTTCTAGTTTTTAGATGCAGAAACAATATTTTCAGTTTTTAAAACAGCTTTTATTATTCAAATTCATTCAATTCAAATAATTCTTTATTTGCATAGGCTTGTACACAGCACTTACAAATCGTCATACATTTGAATGACTTAAAACTATTTATAAGCACTTATGTATAATTTACATGTTAATACATATATATGTTGATACATAAAATATACTAAAGAAATAAATAAACATAATGCGATTCTACCACCGGCTCGGAAAGTTGTTTCTGGTCGAGAAGATCCGGCAAGAAACTCGCCAGTTACTCTTTTAATCGCCAACTTTTTTTACAATGGTTTATTATCCTCATACCAAGTCATCAGTATTCTTAATTTAAGGTCCTAATTTTAAATTTTTTACTAGTAAACGTGTCTTTTTAAGACATCGTGAATATTCGCGGAGGATATGTTTAAGGTGACGGGTAGGGCACACTAGCGACGCCAATCGATTTTAATTTTTAGCTTCTAAACCGGATCTATTTTAAACAATTTCAGGGTTACAACTTCTCAGCAAACACTTATACTATTTATTAAATAAACATGCAAAAATGTTTGCAGTGTAATGTTGTAAGTGTTTGCCGAGAGGTTGTAACCCCAAAATTGTTTAAAGGAGATCCTGTTTAGTAGCTAAAAATTAAAATCGTTTGGCGTCGCTAGTGTGCCCTACCCGTCACCTTAAGACATCATGAACATTCGCGGAGGATTATGTTTAATAAACTTGGATGAGGAAGCGTCAATACTTCTTATGTGATATGTGACAGACGAGCACGTGGATCACCTGACGGGAAGCGGCTGCCGCCACACATGGATGGGTGTCCATGGGTGGCTGATGACAATACCAGTGACGGGCAGCAGCGTCACTGGCGCAAAAATCCACGTCCTGCGATCGCCAACCCGCCTGCCCAGCGTGGCGATTACGGGCAAACCCTCCAATGAGAGTAAAACTGCAGCCACGGCCCCCAGTTCCCGGCAGTCCCGCTATTCCTGGTCATGGTGGCGACCATGGTAACGGCGGGACGGGGGGTGCGAAGAATCTCCGGGCTACGGGAGGCCACCACAACATACTGACCCTGGCGACGTACAACGGACGAACTTTGCGGCTTGATTCGCATCTGGCACAACTCGAGGTGGAACTTGGGAAAATAAGGTGGCACATCCTTGGTTTAAGCGAAGTCCGAAGAGAGGGCGTGGACACCGTAACCTTGGAGTCAGGCCACCTAATGTACTTCCGCGAGGGAGACCAACATTCTCAAGGCGGCGTCGGGTTTCTGGTCAATAAGTCCCTCTCTGACAACGTAGTGGAAATGTCTAGCGTGTCGAACAGGGTAGCGTACCTCATCATCAAGCTCACCGAGAGGTACAGCCTCAAGGTGGTGCAAGTGTACGCACCGACTTCGACACACTCAGACGATGAAGTGGAGGAAATGTTCGATGACATATCGAGGGCCCTCCACTTCACCACCAAAACCCACTACAATGTTGTCATGGGGGACTTCAACGCTAAAGTGGGAGTACAGAATTGCAACGAATCGGTAGTAGGATCCCATGGATTTGGAGTTAGGAATCATTAGGGGGCGGATGCTTGTCAACTTTCTCGAACGAGAGGGACTCTTTTTGATGAACTCTTTCTTCAAGAAGCAGCCCCAAAGAAAGTGGACGTGGCAGAGCCCGACACTATGACTTAGAACGAGATTGACTTCATCATGGCGGACAGGCGGCATATATTCAGAGATGTCTCCGTGATCAACAGGTTCAATACCGGTAGCGAATCACAGACTTGTCCGAGGCACTCTGAATATCGACTTTAAAGCCGAACGAGTCCGCTTGATGAGGTCGAGACTCCGGCCTACTTACTGGAATCCATGAAAGGATCTGAAAAGTTTCAGTTAAACTGGAAAACCGATTCAATGCCGTGGAAAACCACAACGGACGTTGACCAGAACCTCGAAAATGTGGTTCGAGTCCTCAGGGAAGAAGGCACGAGATTTTGTAACATGCAGCGCAAAGGTAGGAAGTCGAAACTCTCTGATGAGACCTTGGGGCTAATGAGACAACGACGTGAGCAACCACCGTCCACTTCGTCAGGAAAACGGACTCTAAACCGGGAGATCAGTAAACTAGTGCGACGCGACCTCCGGTGCTCTAATACTCTCTCGATTGAAAGAGCTATCGAGCAGAATCGGGGGTCGAAGGTTTTCGTACAATCTCTCGGAAGAAGCACCCTGACCAAGCTGACCACATCACGTGGGAGAAGTTGTTGCTTCAAAGCCGGCGGTCCTTCGAGAAGTGGAAGACCTTCTATGGCCGATTATACGCTTCGCATGCATCTCGACCTGATCCCGAAAATGAGGACTCTAGGGCCACATTAACACGCCATTTCACCGAAGACTTGCCAGAAGTCAGCATTGGCGAAATCGAGATTGCTCTTGGACAGCTGAAAAATGGAAAAGCCCCTGGAGAGGATGGCGTTTACAACAGAGTTGTTGAAAGCTGGAGGATTACCCGTACTGAGGGAACTCCAAAAGCTCTTTAACGATGTCCTCTTCGAAGGGAGAACTCAGGAGGCGTGGAGTAAGAGTGTGGTCGTCTTGTTTTTCAAAAAAGGGGACAAAACCCTTTTGAAGAACTATCGACCCATTTCCCTTTTAAGCCACGTCTATAAGCTGTTCTCAAGAGTAATCACAAACCGTCTTGCGCGGAGACTCGACGAATTCCAACCACCGGAACAGGCTGGGTTTTCGGAGCGGATACGGCACCATAGATCACATCCACACAGTGCGGCAGATTATACAGAAGACAGAAGAGTATAATCAGCCCCTGTGTCTAGCATTTGTGGATTATGAGAAAGCCTTTGACTCGATTGAAATCTGGTCTGTTCTGGAGTCCCTGCAGCGATGCCAAGTCGATTGGCGATATATCCAGGTGATGAGATGCCTCTATGATGCCGCTACTATGTCCGTCCAAGTACAGAATCAGCAAACAAGTTCTATACCATTGCATCGAGGAGTGAGACAAGGGGACGTCATCTCCCCGAAATTGTTCACAAATGCAATGGAGGATATGTTCAAGACGCTGAACTGGAAGAGACGTGGCATCAACATCAATGGCGAATACATCTCTCACCTGCGATTTGCTGACGACATCGTCATAATGGCAGAAACGCTGCAGGACCTACAACAGATGCTGAATGACCTGGCTGACTTTTCTAAATGCATCGGCCTACGGATGAACTTGGACAAAACCAAGGTCATGTTCAATGAACATGTTCTACCGGAACCGATTGCAATTCACGGTGCCGTCCTCGAAGTTGTTCAAAAATACGTATACCTCGGGCAGACTTTGCAATTGGGTAAAAACAATCTTGAGGATGAGGTGAATAGAAGAATCCGGTTAGGTTGGGCAGCATTTGGAAAACTACGTCGTGTCTTCGTATCGTCGATACCACAGTGCCTAAAGACGAAAGTCTTCAATCAGTGCGTCCTACCCGTCATGACATACGGAGCCGAAACGTGGACACTTACGGTACGGCTGGTCCACAAGTTAAAGGTCGCTCAGCGGGCTATGGAACGAGCAATGCTCGGCGTCTCTCTCCGAGATCGAATCCGAAATGAGGTGATCCGGCAGAGAACCAAAGTTATCGACATAGCTCACCGGATTAGCAAGCTTAAGTGGCAGTGGGCTGGCCATAGTAGCCGCAGAACCGACAACCGATGGGGTAAACGAGTTCTGGAGTGGAGACCGCGTCTTGGCAAACGTAATGTAGGGCGCCCTCTGGCTAGCTGGGAGGACGATCTGCGCAGGATGGCTGGCAAGAGCTGGATGCGAGAAGCCATGGATAGATCACAGTGGCGAACAATTGGAGAGGCCTACGTCCAGCAGTGGACTGCTATAGGCTGATGATCAGATATTGTTGTAAAATTCATCTGCAGCGGATGCGAGCATCTTATGATTTTTTATTTCTTTTTTATAATATAATTAATTTAATTTAAAATTCTAATTCGAAATGACGAGAATGTAAAATGTAGATTCAATGTAATCTGGTATTTCTTCTTTATAACTATGATATGATATAAATAATAAATATTTCACAACATCACATACATTGATCTGACTCCGAGTTAGGTAGCTCAAGCACCTGTGTTATGGATATCTGAATCAACAGCGGAATTACAGATATATACATATAATACTTTTCTTTTGTAAATACATACCTTATAATACATACAAACACCCAGACCAATACAAACAGACATGTTCATACACAAAAATGTTTGTACTGTGCGGGGATCGAACCCGCATCCCTTGGACCAAAGGCATAGGTTCACTACCACTACCAATATAATGCAATTATGGGTGTAATTTGCCTTAAACAAATGACTATGTGTAGCTGACACCTTAGGTGTAGCTAAAGTCACGCAAAGTATGTTTTCCTCACTGCCCTATCATTAGCCACCAACACCAACCGCCGGTGATGATCACAGTTATCAAACAATGATAAATCACATAGTTACTATGATACTCGGCTATCGCAGCTATCGCGATAGCGACAGACAAGGACGGGGTATAACGCGCTGTGACGTAGAAAAGATATCAACGAGCTTTAAATTACATAGCATTTTTGTTAAAAATATTTTATTGGGTTTTCAAATTCGTTTTATATAAAATATTAACAAGAATAATATGAATCCTGACATATTTTTGTCTCAAAAAAATCTTTAGTTACTTTCCTTTATGGATTCACAGTTGTCCTTTTTTTAAAAAACTGTTTTATAATCGCCAAATTAATAGCTGGCGGCGATACTTACATAGATGCGTCACCTTAAATTACATTTTATTAACAATCTTTTATAGCTTTTTCAAATTCAGTTTTATTCGTTTCGTGTTGTTCGTTTCAGTTCTATCTGCTCGTCTGCCACCTTTCACATAAAAAAATATAAACAAGAAATAAAATACGACTCATCATAAGAGCCATTCCACATTCTTTGACAGTTCAACATCTGTCAAAACGCAAAGAAAAGTGTAATACCCCTCTTAAGGTGACGGGTAGGGCACACTAGCGACGCCAATCGATTTTAATTTGTTTTGTTTGGTCGGTCCACTACCATTAGGTTTTTATTTTTGTGATGAATTTAAGAAAAAATATCTTATACATAATTTACGCAGGAAGTCATTTTAGTATTTAAAAGATCAATTTGGTCTATGTTGCTCTCTGTGTTATTATTTTAATACCAATCCCGTTTGATAATAATTACGACTTTAAGGGTATGTGATAAGGAGTGTGATAATTATAACCAATACAAATAAAATCACAATATTTGTATTTTTTATTTCTTATTGCTTAAAATAATAAATAAATATTTCACAACATCACATACATTGATCTGACTCCGAGATAGGTAGCTCAAGCACCTGTGTTACGGATATCAGAATCAACAGCGGAATTACAAATATATACATATAATACTTTTCTTTTGTAAATACATACTTATAATACATACAAACACTCAGACCAATACAAACAGACATGTTCATGCACACAAATGTTTGTACTGTGCGGGGATCGAACCCGACAGACGAAAATAGGCAGACGAGCTTGCGGCCCATCTGATGGTAAACGGTAACCGCCGCTCATAGACATCAACAATGCCGGAGCACAGTCATGCCGCTGCCTACCGTGAAAGAAGAACTCTTTTCAAGCCTCGTTCAAAAAAGGACATGTCATAGCGGTCAGGGAACACCGCGGCTGGAACTGATTTCAGAGTTTATCACCGGCATAATACGAAATGAACCAACTTTAAAAAAAAATACAATTGTAAAGATCAAATGGCGGTACATGTGAATCGATTAGGTACTCTTTTTTAACAATAGATGAGTACCTGATGGATATTCTTGCCAATTTCAAAAAGTTATTTTCTTAGATTGACCTTCGTTCATTTTACAACATGTGCAGATAAAGAATGGGATCAGAAATGGCGGCGTATCTATTTACTTCTCCCTCGCACACTATTTGCGTCTATACTAGCACTCGTGGGGTGCGAGTGTGCGAGCGAGAAGTGAATAGATGCGCCGCCATTTCTGATCCCATTCATTATCCGCACAGGTTGTAGTTTTGATGGTTTTTCTGTTGAATCGCATTAGGCTAAGTACCTCAGAATTATCACGTGCTCTTTAGAATGAGATCCGAACACGATGCTGTTAAAGGTCGGTTAAATTTAGCACCATTTTAAACAATACTTGTGGTTCAAAGATTAAATCTACAAGTCACGGCAAAGATACTAGCAGCTAAACCGATTTGTTCGTAAAAGGGTAATTAAAGTTTATTTGCCTAGTACGAGTAGTAGGCTTTAACTCCGTTTAAATAGGATTTATCATGGTTCTACGGCTTTAGTTAGTCTGATTTCCCTGTCTAAGGGTTGCGAAGGTCAGAAGGCAGTCTCTTCATTGTAAATACGAGACTCTCGAAACCCTGAAACACTCTCTAAGCGTACACCGGGCTCCGGAGCGTTGGACGCAATCGGGAATTACAAGCCAAAATGTGGAGGAGAACGGTTAGATGGCTACATTACCATTGTGACAATGCCTGCCGAAAATTCTGACTAGATTTAAAAAAATATGATAATCCGCACTTATTTGCGACCGAACTGTCGCCACCGCAACAAAGCAAGATAAACTGCGATGTACAACAACGTAAAGAGGTTGTAA
This sequence comes from Marasmia exigua, assembly GCA_019059595.1. Lineage (NCBI taxonomy): Eukaryota > Metazoa > Arthropoda > Insecta > Lepidoptera > Crambidae > Marasmia > Marasmia exigua. The sequence continues at coordinate 16,630,424 of CM032481.1, forward strand.
TGACCGAGAGTTACGACCGCGAAAATGGCATTAATTCGTGGGGAACAGTTTTAGACAAAGAGTAAAACAATAAAAATAAATGCAGACAAGAACGTTATAAACGTTTGGACGCATAATTCATTGTTAATTTTCTTAAAGGTAGACACAGTGAGATTACGGCAGTGAAACATCTTCATTTTTCTTCAATCAGAGCACATGGAATTTGGTGACTCAGTATATTCTTATTTGCAAGTCGAAAAGGACTTTTTATGTGATAGGGAGGCCCAATCCGGGACAAAGGGAGGTTTAAAGGTTGGCAGCGCACTTATGACTCAACTGGTGTCGCAAGTGTCTATAGGCGGCGGCAATGCTTACCATCTGGTGATCCGTCTGCTTTTCTGCCACCTATTACATAAAAAAAGGTTGCTGACAAACACACGGATCACCTGATGGGAAGCAATTGCTGCCGCCTACCTGCAACACCAGTGGAGTCACAAAAGTGACGTCTACCTTTAAGTACAAGTGGTATTTAAAAGTAGACGTCCACTCCCGGTTGGAGCTTCGATCCTCTCATTTACTCAGCAAAAGACTGCTGCTGCTTTACGCTGGCTTACTAATGTGAGGCTGAGGTAGTATCATTCCGGTAGAGCCGACCCATTCATGCCGAAACCTAAGCACTACTACTAATAACAGTGAGTCGAAAGCTGCTCGCCCATGTCAGGCTTTTTATAAGTCCAATTAGAAGAAAAAACGGATCCACGATTTTTCCTCGATTTGTCTTCTTATTTTTGACCTAATTTATAGAACGTGCGCGTTGCGCTATTACCAAAGTACCTACAGGACCCGCAAAATAAGTCAGGTGACCTTGAGTGCGCAGAAACCATTTTTAGTTTATAGTGAGCTATTTCACAAGTGTGCAAACTAACAGCTACACTTACCTACGTGCCGCGGTTTACGTTCTGTTTTTCCTCCTCATCTTAGCGTGTGATTCCCAGGTGCGTCCAAGCTATCGGACGTACCTACTAAACGGCCTGTAAGGTTCTGTTCGCCTACAAAAATTCGGTCACCAATTAAATCAGGACGTGGACGATGTTAAAACTACTTGAAATTGTTTCGAATAGATTTACTGTGATTGAATTCTACACTGTACATCAGTTAGTACGTGTAGACAATGTGTAATTAGACAACAATATACAATTTACTAATTCCAAACGAAAGTTGTTGCTTTCACTATGCTAAACCGCGCAGATGTAGTGATGCGCAAGATGGCGCCTTTTTGTTCTTAGACATAGTATACTCACGGCCTCACAGAAAACTGGCGTGAAACAGCACTCCGCTGTGTTTCGCTGCGTGAGGTTTCTGAAGGCCCAATATGGGAGAAGGAGGTTTAAAGGTTGGCAGCGCTTGTGTCTCCACTGGTGTCCCGGGTGTCCATGGGCAGTGCGATTGCTTACCATCAAGTGATCCGTCTGCTCGTCTGCCACCCATCATATAAAAAGTATAAATATTAAGACGCAAACTTCGTTTAGTTTTAGTATCAGAGTTTTAAACCGTCCTAAGGCCTCTTATTTGGTAGGATAACGATCCCGATGGATAGCATAATCTTGGAATCATGGTGACCCATTTTGCACCCAAGTACTGGAAGTCGAGCGCAAGTTGAGAAGAAAGAATCACCGGTTCGATTGACGCATCTATACAAAATATGAAAAGTTGAAGAAAGTACAGACAACATCGAGTTATAAGTGGTCAGTTAAATAAGGACAATGACGGCTTGAATTAAATCCCATTTAGAATGAACTTTCACATCACTATTGCGTTTGAGTCACCCGCCCACCTATAGACTCATAAAGCTTTGAATATCTGGGCGAGCTTTTGCGTTACTAAGACGGTCGTCTTAAGGTTATGTAGTACAAGAGGTCGCCCACAGCTTCGCTTGAAATTTATTTTGCCACAAAGTAGCCTTATATCACGCTCCATCCCTTCATCTATCCTCAATTATCAATCAATTCGTCGCTTCGTTTTGCCATTCAAAATGGTCAAATAAACAGACAAGTACAAACACTTTCCCATGTATAACACTATCGCTCGCTTCCCTCGCGTGGAATTCGGTTTTCACTTTATGTCACTCCATTCCTTCAACTATCTCCAGTCTCATTAGATCATCACTCTATTTTGCCGTGAAAGACGGATCAACAAATAAATATAATACGCATTTAATAAATATTTCAAAACATCACATACATTGATCTGACTCCAAGATAGGTAGTTCAAGCCCCTGTGTTACGATTATTAGAATCAACAGTAGGATTACATATATATATACATATATTCGTTTTCTTTTGTATATACATACATATAATACTTATAAAAACACCCAGACCAATATAAACAGACATGTTCATGCACCCAAATGTTTGTACTATGCGCGGATCGAACCCGCAACCCTTTTTTTTGGTTTCGCAGGGGAAATGCCGCCGGCTCAAGAGATGAGCCGACTGCCTTATGCTTACCAGACCACCGGGGGGCGGCCGGGTTATGTGGGGCTCTCCTTTGGCGGGGGGCTTCTCCCGAAGAGAAGCCAGGCAAAGGTATACCCACTAAAAAGGCGCTCAGTTATTTGATGGAACAGATTGTGTCTTTAAAAAATATTTCTAGTATTATGAATAGTCATAACCATTGGTATGTTTTATACATCCGGTATGTTTGTCAAGTTACCTCTTTGATCTTGATTGTTTAGCAAAGGGACAATGGTTTGTTATGCTCGGTATCTCTTTATGGGATCACGGAAACAGTACGTGTATAATGTCAAAAGACAGAAATCTTTGATACAGACCGACGAATCGGCAGACTGAAGTGGCAGTATGCCGACCACTTTTTTATGTCGTTGATGACAGACTAGCACGCAGATCACCCGATGGTAAGCGATTGCCGCCGCCCATGGATGGACTCACACCAGTGGAGTCGCAAGTGCGCTACCATCCTCCTTAACTCCCTTTCCCACGATTGGTCCTTTGGTATCTCACTAACTCGGTAAAACACAGCGCTGGCGTAGCTTTACGCCAGTTTTCGGGACGCTGAGGAATTCCGATCGAGCCGACTCAATTCATGCCCATAGAGTAGATATCGGAGATGCCTTCTTTCACATTAAAAAAAGTGTATGATCCAAACTGACAGACTGCCTTGGTGGCGTAGTGGTTAGTGGGTCGCACTATAAAGCGACGACTAGCGCAAGAGGTCCCGGGTTCGATCCCTGGGGCGGTCAAAAATGTGTACCTAAGTTTTCGGTAAGAAATTCTTAGTGTCAGCCTGGAATCTGGAAGTTTACGGTCTTGTACCCCCGTGCCTCGGAAAGCACGTTAAGCCGTTGGTCCTGCGCCGAATCCCTCTCCGGTCGTGTCACGCTGGTGTCCCATCGGAATATGAGGGTAAGGGAATAGTGCACTTGTGTTTGCGCACACACTTGAGCACTATAATATATCCTGCGTATGTTTCTTATAGTTGAGATTAGCCGTAGATGAAATCGGCCGGAGCATATTATGATTCTGATTTTAAAAGAATTTACAGTTGGTACAGTGCGTGTTTTAACCTTACTGGGTCAAATGAATAAATTATTAAACGTAGATACCCACCCCCTTGTTCACCACTTATCGCAGTCAATAAAAAATATTTAAAACAAAACTAAAAACAAGGAAAACGTATGTTAACTGCACCACACACGAACCGGCACGATTCCGATCGATCTATCGGGAAGTGCGTTTGCGCACGTTGTAATTACCAAAAAATGCGCCCCGCCTCAGACGGCGCCTTTCATCGCGGTAACAATGATTAAAGCTGTGTTTTATGGTGAGGTGCATAGTGTTGAAAATTACAGTAAGCGGTCTCCAATCTGATGCTTGAAGTGTGATTTACACGAGGTCCTTTACCGCGCTGTTAATCTCGGACAACAAATGAGTGAGTGTTTCATGCTACAAAGTGGAAAATGACAGTGGGCGATATCCAACTGGAGCATGAGGTGTGATTTGCATGAAGCCCTTTACAGAGCTTTGCATTGCGTTAACAATGATGGAAGCTGTCGGTCATAGTGCAAAAAATGACAGCGAGCGTGGTATAGCAAGGTGAGATTTGTATGAGGTATGTAGAACTGAGATTTCCTGAGGCTCAGTATATGGAAATAGGTAGTGAGGTATGTAAGCCCAAGAACATGTGGTCCCTCCCGTTTGGCTTAAAAATGCACATAAAAGCAAAAGTTGATGCTAAATATGGCACCTAAAATGTGTTGTGCCCATCAGGGTCTACTTTGATCCTAGCATAAACATTAAGTTAACAACCAATGGAACTACAAATGGCAAGCAATAAAATAAAAAAGTAAAGTAAAGTAACAGCCTTTTAACTGTCCCACTGCAGGGCAAAGGTCTCTATCATAGAAATCAAGTCATCGCTACTATGATGGGATTAGGCTTAATCACCACGCTTGCCAAATGCGGATTGGTGATCACAAACCCATATTGAGTATAAAAAATTATAAAGGCTTTTATCAACTATAGGAGAAGCAAAACGACGAGTACCTTAAACTTTCCAGGGTATTTGAAAAAAATATATATGGGTGACCATTTATATCACTTTATTATTTGTTGAAGATTAAAATGATAGTGTTGAAGTAATAATGGAAAACGTGAGACAAGAGCTCCTTTATTAGGATATATTTTAATAACCATAGCTAGCGATTTCATAGGTCTGAGATCTTCTTACTTTACTGTTTTATTTTTTATAGTGTATATTGGAGAGACGCTCCGAGGCAATCGTGTAGGATCGGCCAAGCAGATTATAGGGGAAACAGATGGGATAGTTTGTATTTAGTGTTTAAAAAAACCCTCATACAAACAAAAATAAAACTATAAATAAAGGAAGCAAAGCCAAAACTTTTTACCAAGCCATTTTGTCCCAAGAGTTCATTTAAGGATTCATCCTCTGGATATTTTTCAAATAGAGACCCATTCCATAAACATAGCATCGAATTAATAAATAATACACACCCTCCTTACACACATACACTCACTCTCATATTACGCACCGGGAGATACAACAAAAAAAAAGCTCTCTTTAGGTTATCTTTTAATATTTATATTATGCAATTATAAAATGTGGAATGAATTTAATTTAGTTATAGAATTTATATTGCACAAGTCAATTTAATTATAGTTTGATATTTTAACTCAAATAAATTTAAAAAAAGAATGCAATTGACTTCTGTATTAATTAATCTCACACAAGTTTTTGTCTTTTTTTATTATTTTAATTATTTTTTATGTTTAAAACTTCTTGATTGAGCACAAATACAATTAACTGTTATCACAATATTGTAACACAAGGATGAGCGCTGATACCTGAGATACAAGCTATTTATTAACCTAGTTCCCGCGCAGATATAAAAAAACCGATTTAAAAAAAATGTGCTACATGCAATCAACTCTTTTAATTATACTTTAAATGCTGTCCCTGATTGGTCGTTGCTGTAGGACGATCTGTGTTCATAAAATTACAGCACGGAATCAAAGACGTTCAACTAAAGCATTGGACTCTTAACCAATACTCGTTCGCTGGGGTATGCCACATGGCGGTGCCGGACAAAAATTGAATGAAAAATGTCCAGAATACAAATGGATTTTTATACCGTGGCATTATACGTAAATAACAATAGGTATAGATAGTTAGCTAAAAGTATTATTATTATTTATTGCAACAAAATTAAATAAAAACCAACACGTTAAATGTCACACAAACGCAGTTTGGAAAATGATTAAAAAGGTTTTATGTAGGTAGTTACAATTGCTTTTTTGCAGCAAGCAGTAGCTCTGTATGAGAGATCCCACAAGAGACCATTTTAGACTTTTTTCTTGTGATTATGTATCCGGCACTACGTGCGCATACCGCAGAATATAACGCATAATGCGCAATGTCCAAATACGTGTTGCATTTTATTTCACGATTTTACTTCGAGAGTTTATACTTTATCAATAAATAATGCTAGCCGAATTTACTATCTCCCACGATAAATTACATTTATTTAGAAATGCCTTGTTACGGTCACATTACTGTCTGCTATTTAATTGTGACATGGAAATCTGTGCCTCCTTATCACTTAGATTTGACCGTCATCTTCCAAAAAAATTTAGCGTCTGGTGGCGCACCTACCCATTCTTATAAGAAAATATATGACTGACAACAGTCTTTGGCTGAGAAAGTACGTAAAATGTCATGTCATCCTACTCTATTAACACGTATCTAATCTCTAATGAATAACACACTCTACAATTAAAGTTAAGAATGGTTATTCGGTTTTTTTCAGATCTTTAAGCAAAAGTCTCATTGATTATATTAATTGAGGAAATTAGGCACACTGCAATGTAATAACTCGACGTGTTGTCTGTACTTTGCTTTTGTGTCCCATTCAAATAATGGTCATTGTCTCTTTAACCCCTTGATATTGGTAGTATTAATTTTGTTCTAACTGTACTTCAGGCTAATGCTGATGAGTTTTTATTGATGTATCAATAAAAGCTCATCAGCCTTCTTTCCTTTGCGTATAAATACTCCGTCCTGGGGCCCGATTCCCGGGATTTTCAATATGAAAAAGAAAAAAACAAAGCGGATGACCGCATGAAAACCCATATTTTAAAACGAAACTATGTTTTTGCGTTTATTAACATCACAAGCACGAGAATTGGCCTCATCAGCTGTTCGAATCTATATGGCCCCACCGTATCAGACAAACCTTTGGAAAACCATTATTTTTATTTATTTTCGAATGAGGGCATAAAATCCCCTCCTTTATCACTTGTCCCTGGCTGTATAGTCTATGTCCGAGGTCAGTGGGGCAGCGCGGTCACCCACGGCTCCCATATGCTATCGGCTTTCGTGCAAGATATCGGTCTCTCGAAATCTCGATTGCATTATACAGCTTACGGCTGTATTTATATTACAAAAGTTGTATAATGGCGGCATAAACGTGCTACAAGGGCTGAATGGAAACCAAATTGGTGGAAAAGAGAAATATGCAATTTTACTTGAATGGCCTATTATGTTATTTGATTACGTATTCTTGTGAATTCCGTATTTCGAAGTTTTTGGGAGGAATTTATTTGTTGTGATGGTGGCAAAGGAATATAGTAAACAGTGATGAAAAGGCTTTGTGGTCAGATGAGTCACTTATCCATTTTTTTTTGACGCTGGGTAATGCATCCTTATGCATACCCTCCTGCTGGTGGGCAGTCGGGTTATGTCGGGCTCTCCTGCCATTTTTTGAATGACAATTAAAAGGAATTACTTTACGTAGGAATTAATTACGTAACGCCCTGATGGTCTAGTGGGTTAAGTACCGGGCCGTGATCTCGGGGTCCTGGGTTCGATTCCCGGGTCGAGCGAAAAGTATTTTTCGAATTTTTCGAACATAGCTCGGGTTTGTGATCACCAATCCGCATTTGGCAAGCGTGGTGATTAAGCCTAATCCCATCATAGTATCGATAACTTGATTTCTATGATGGAGGCCTTTGCCCTGCAGTGGGACAGTTTATAGGCTGATACTTTACTTTACGTTCTTGAATAATATTGACCTTTATTTTATTTGAGTCTTATAGTTTCAAACGATAAAGATAAGTATAACCTACGAGCAATATACTTACTGCATCAATGTTTATTCTTTTCCTCTATTTTATAAATCTAAGTACAAGAAAACACGATATGGGGGAGCTTAAAGGTGGGCAGCGTCTGGTGTTACGGATGTGTATGGGAGGCAGCATTCGCTTACCATTTGGTAAACCATCTGCTCATTATCACCAATCACTTAAAAAACATGTTTCTGATATTTTTCTATTGTTTTATGATGAATAGATACCTAAGTTTCCCATATTGTATAGTATTGTTAAATATTAAATTAATTACAAAAAGTTAATGTTTTTTTTTGGTAAAGAATTTAATATTTTAAACCAAAAGTAATTTAATTCTATGTTCACACAAAAAAAAACTTATAATTAATGCATGTTAAGTACAGTCAACCATACATTTATCTTAATGTTAATTTATACTTACAACAGTAGCGCTAGACTTAAGAATCAAAATTTCTTTCCTATTAGTAAACACGAGTAGAATAAGCCTTTTGAAAATATTGTCTTATTTCGTGTACTCTTAACTTACAACATAATACATAGCTACTTTTTTCATTCCCAAGTTCCAAGTATTCAGCAGTTTGGATTATGATAAGAGGCTCTATTTCCCTGCGTAAAAAAGCGCCATTAGCGGTGTTTGTCGAGCACGCGTGCGCGCGCGCAGGTCAGCCGCTGACCTGTGAGTCATCGCGTTGGGTAACATGCCTTAGCTATTTGGTACAGACAGCCACACGTCAGACGCACCTGTAGATTTTAATATAAAATCTTAGCGTGTAATTTCCCAGTTGCTGGGGTACCCTTAGATCATGATCTTTCAAATCTATGTGCATATTTATCTACCTAAAGGTTGTCAGGAAAAAATCAATACAAGCGATAAGACCGTTTTATTATAGGTTGCCAAAACAGTTGTTATTATTTTGTTTCTGTGCAATAAAGAATATTTATATATTTCTATCATTAATTCGGCGGTGATGGAAAACATTGTATGGAAACCTATACGTTTCGGATAGTTTCTGAAACGTGTAACTATGGTTCAGTAGGTCTGTTTCCCCTGTCTAAGGGTTGCGAAGATCAGACGGCAGTCGCTTCATTGTAATTATTCAAGAATCATGGTCCAAACGTACCCCGCTTCATTGTATGTAATTATCGAACTCCTTAAATCCTGGGTCATAGTCCAAGCGTACCCCGAGCTCGGGTAACCCGACCTGACGTCGTGATACTATTTTTTTTTCAATAAAACTATTCAACTAAAAAGACACAGTATTTGACTTTAATTAATGGGTCAATAGACGCTCACTGCTGGACATAGGCCTCCCCCAATGTTCTCCACACAGGTCCTGTGCCGCCCGCATCCAATGGATTCGGGTCCACGGCTCTGCCACGGCTGCGACTTCCTGTACGTGGCCTCCACTCGAGGACCTTTCCGCCCCAACGGCCGTCTGTTCTCCTCGCTACGTGCCCTACCCATTGCCACTCGAGTCATGCAATCCTTGGGGCTATGTCTGTGGCCTTAGTTCTTCTACGGATCTCATCATTTCTGATACGATCACTCATGGAGACTTCGAGCATAGCCCTCTCCATTGCTCTCTGTGGTTGGCGGCCACGTTTCGTGGGTATTTAATGAATAATGATAGATAAGATAGATAATATACTATTTATTTGCATCAAAGGACACACACACATGCATAAATTTTAAAATGATAAAAAAATCAATAAATAGATTGATTTGGATCAGTGGTAGTGAACGCTGCCTCTGGTGCAAGGGTTGCGGGTTCGATCCCCGCACAGTACAAACATTTGTGTGCATGACCATATCCGTTTGTATTGGTCTGGGTGTTTTCTATATATTATCAGTATGTATTTACAAAAGAAAAGTATTATATGTACAAATTTGTAATCCCACTGTTGATTCGGATATCCGTTACACAGGTGCTTGAGCTACCTATCTCGGAGTCAGATCAATGTATGTGATGTTATCAAATATTATTATTATCTTATATATAAAAAAGAAATGCAAGACAAAATAAGCTCACGTGTGCCGCAGCGATACAGAATAATACTAATAATAATAGATAATGCGTTACTTAAAAAAATTAAAAGGTACTTTTTATGAGTTGATGTGAAATTCCTAAGCTAAAGAAAACATTAAGTTCAACAAACACCGGAGTATAATACATCGGAATGTGATGAAAGCAGATTTACTATTACGTGATGGATTACATGGGAAATAGCAATAGCTCAATGATCATTTGTGGGTTGTTTTTGCGCGCGACTGTACATGCGCGTGAGTTTGTTTGTGCGTTCGCGTCGCTGGGATGCCACCGAGATTTTTGCTCTAATGAGGAATGTTCCTCGTAGAAGGCGACTTGTGTTACTCAATGTAGAAATAAGAGAAATACTAGATAAAGCTTAAGAATGTCAATTTTTTTTATGTGATAGGTGGCAGACGAGCAGACGGATCGCTTGATGGTAAGCGATTGCCGCCGTCCATAGACACCCGCAACACAAGTGCGCTGCCAACCTTTAAACCCCCCCTTTCCCCAGATTGGGCCTCCGATACCCACAATCACGCAGCGAAACACAGTACAGTGCAGCTCACGTCGGTTTTCTGTGAGGCTGTGGTATCACTCCATTCATGCCGAAGCGTGGCTCTCCCACGGTCAATATTATACAGACTGTCCACATGGGTTACGAAATCTGTCATAATGGGGGCTACCGCGTGCGAAAAATCCGCAAGATGGCGTACTATAGGACTGAGGTCCATCTACAAGGTGATTGGGTATTTTTAGACGTGATATGTCAAATTGTCAATGTCAAATAGCCGTGTGGTCCCCGGCAGAGTAGAATAGGCCACCCTCACTCTTACCGAGGTGTCGTAAAAGGCGACTAAGGTAAAGCTGCTGGCATGATCATCAGCACCCAGAGAAGGAAAACTTCTGCATTTATATTAAAACCCTCGCCAACCCGTCTGCCAAGCGTGGTGAGTATGGCAATTACACCTCATGTGATTGAGGGAGGCCCGTGCCCCAGCAGTGGGGACTTAAATGGGTTGACGACGATGAATAAATCAGCCGATGATGTTGAAGTTGGACCTCAATTCACAAACACGCCATCTAGCGGATATTTCACACGCGACAGCCACCAATCATTAAGTTTGACTTTGACAACTCTGAACCTAAAAACATTTATTAGGTATGTTATGCTTTAACAATAGATAAGACCTCAAAATAGATCGGAAACCCTTAAAATTGAACCGGTCTAATATTAATATATAACGTGACAAACACTTGACATTGGCGGAATCACACGTGCGGCCGTCACCGCGCGCGGGTTTAGGACCAAAAAAAAAAAAACTATGTTATGCTTTTTCCAGGAAGGAAAATGTTTTCGTTTACCTAGCAGCAATTTTATGTATCTATGTTGTGCCACATTTATGAATGCAATAAAAACTTTAACTATTGAGCAACTGACTTAAACTACTCTACCACCTGGTGCCATAATGTATCTCAATTAGTTCCGATATTTTCCGCTTGAGAGTGCCAATCTTTGAAAAAGTTTGAAGATGCAGACTACTCAGGATCAGTGGCTAAAAAGATGAGCAGATGATTATTTGGGGTAGGGTGTTGGTTTGGGATATTTTGATAATACTTAAAAAAAGTACCTCTTCATTATGAGAGAGTCATTTGATTAGCCAATTTCAAGTGCCATATCGAAAAAGTGCCAGTAATCTAAAACTATAAATAAACCACAGGTGTTTAAAGGTTTTTTTCATTATATAGAAATTTGTATTGAAAACAGGAGCGATCCTTTTTTTCTGACAAGAGTAGTTTTTTTTTATGAGAAAGGGGGGCAAACGAGCAAGCGAGTCTCCTGATGGTAAGTGATCACCGCCGCGCCGCCCATGAACATCAGCCACACCAAAAGGAGTGGAGGTGCGTTGCCGGCCTTTAAGGTGACCGGTAGGGCACACTAGCGACGCCAATCGATTTTAATTTTTAGCTACTAAACCGGATGTATTTTAAACAATTTCGGTTACAACCTCTCGGCAAACACTTATACTATTTATTAAATAACCATGCATAAATGTTGGGTCCAACGCGTACGCGAAAAATTGATTCACGCCAAAAGCGGCCACTTTTGGCGTGAGTCAATTTTTCGCGTACAAAACGGACCCAAAATTTGTGCATGGTTATTTAATAATAGGTATAGTGTACGCCGAGAGGTTGTAACCCCGAAACTGTTTAAAAAAGATTCGGTTTAGTAGCTAAAATTAAAATCCATTGGCGTCGCTAGTGTGCCCTACCCGTCACCATAAGGCTCGTTACTTGAAGATCTCAACGTCGCCGTACCGGTTCGGAAATACCGCTGCGGGTAGTTTTTAAAGTTCCTATACCGTGATGGCGCAAATATACTCGTAAGTACCACTAAAATGTTATACGCCTTCCAAATATCTGGCAGAAAACGAATGAAATAAGTAAACACCCGCTTACAAATACCACGCGAAGTAAATAAAAAGCTAATTAACATTGCAAATTAATGACTCTCCGCGGTTGAGTAAATAGACAAAAGTAGTGTCGTGTTCCAGTCTCGGTCTTGCAATTGAACAAGATAAAGGCTAAGATTAAAATAAATTAGCACGTATTATACCGGGCTCTCATTTGGGTCTCTCTTTTTTTAATTTACAGATACATCTTATCTACAATTATATTATAGTAAATGCTAACATGCTATAGCGTACATATAGAAAATTGATAAGTAAAGGTAAGCAGTACGCAGCAGAAAATTTATGGCATTGAAGCAAAGAAAGTAATACCAGGATAGGAAACAGGGAAAGAAACCACACAGATTTAGGAAAGAAAGTAGAAAATGTGCTTGAAAATTGGAAGGATTCGGGCGATTGCTAGAAGAGAGGCGTATGTTGTTCCAGATGCGGATGGATTTAACAGTAAATGATTGTGAGAAGAAGTGTGTGGAGTGGAGATGTGTACGTCCCTGGTCCATACCGACTGAAATTCCAGCAGCTCTCTTGTCGCCTTGGGGTGCATCATAGTCCTATACTTACACCCAGTTCGTCTTCTCCCTCCTCCGGGGTGAGACCTACCGCTTGATGGAGATAGTTGGGAGCACCGAACATCCCCATCAAATGGTGGCAGGGGCCTATGCGAATACTACTTGACGTCAAAATAGCGTAGCCGTTTGCATGAAATTAAAACTGAAATTTATAGTTTTGGTCTTGCAGCTGCACTTCAAACTTTCCGATTCTAGATGGTGGTCCATGCTTATTCCGGGCTCTGAAATGACAGATTTGGACGCAACTAGGAATTTCACACAAGATAAGATGGGTCTTGCAGTGGCCTTGCACCTGCACAACACTAGGCAATGTAGTACCTATTCACTCGAGTCGGCCCCCTTTGAAAGATCACTGATTAATATGTATTGTACTTTTATATTCTTTTAAGGATTTGATGAATAAAACAAATGCGGGTAAAGATTTCTTTTTATATGTACGATCAACATGATTATTTTGTGCAATTAAAATATTTTTTTGTATGGATAAGGCAAAGTAGAAAACTTTGGCTTTACCTTTTACAACAACTCTATTTTGCTTTTATATGATATGTTAGTTTAAGTAACTTAAGGTATCGCATCAACGAAACTAGCACCGCTAATAGGAATCTATTAATTGGGATAAATATGAGACATTTAAAAAAGTATAACGGTGAAGCTATAAAAGAAGGTATTCAGAATAATTTGAGACAAAATTGACTCATAATTTTTTCCTACAAGTAACCAATTTTTTTAATAGCCAAAAGTGGCCACTTTTGTCAATAATATGATTTTTATTTACTTTTACGAAAACAATATGACACATATACATCTCAAATATTCCTAATACTTTTCTTTATGGATTCAATCCAGGGGAAGGGGGGGTTTAAAGGTTGGGCAGCGTTATCCGTCTGCTCATCTGCCATCTATCACATAAAAAAAATCACGATTGTACTTTTTTATATCATAATCGTCACAATTACTAAAAGTCGATGACCTTAAGCACTGTTTTTAGGGATTCTTGAATGGTTGTATAGGGAAAGTCCGGATAGTTGACTATGAATTTACTTGGTGAATTATTAAATTACTTATAGTAGTTTCATCTGGACCAGCGGGTATACGCTCGCCAGGAGTTTGGCAAAAGACATCTTCTAGGTAAACGCGTCAGATCCTAGATCTCATCGTCCATTCTCCATCAGCCTAAGACTGCGGTCAAGCGTGTGCCTATTTTTTAGCCTCGAAGTTTCCACTGTTCTAAAAGAGAGGCCTATGGTAAAAATAAAGATACTCCTACGTAACTCAACAGCACTGACGATGTTTCCACAGCTTACATTTTATTTTACAAATGTCTGGCTAATTTATTTATTAATTGCGGCTATAAAAGAGACATAAAGTCGTCGTCTGTTTGTCTAACATTCAGTTTTTTTTCTAATAAGCCATAAAGATATGGTAATATGCTTGTTGTAGACGACTAGTCTGTGTGTTGAAGCCCAGAGTTTCTCAAAAAGAGAATGGCAACCCCTGCCCCCTATGCATCCTTAACCTAATTAAAATAAATTAGACATCGGAATCACGGGATAAATTGACTACAAAAATATCAAATATAAGCTCAAATTACACTTCCTTAATTCTCTCATTAATATATAAGATTGAAATGAGTTATGATTACCTATACATAAAAAATGTATTTGTCCAAATCTTGTATGTGTCTTTTGTGTAAATGTGGATAGGCGTAAACAGAATATTTAGTATATAATTACAAACCTTAGTGGTTTGCAGTGCTGAGTTAAACCTGATTCATGTATGTAAGATTTTTTATGTGATAATAGATAATAGAAAAAAAACTTCGACTTAGCTTGTCAGGCTAGGTTGTGTTCAAAAACGTCGTAAAATATAATTCTTTGGACTTCCTACATCCTACTTCATGCAAAAGAGCATATGCAAGAGACCATCATGATCAGGCTGTTCTCCACATAGATCGGTCTTGTACTGCCTACAACCAAGGGATTTCCGAAACCTAGACCAGATCGTCGATCTACCTTGTGGGGGCCTGCTGCAATTTCCTATACGTTGCCCCCACTCGAGGAACTTTCCACCCCAACGGCCGTCTGTTCTCTTTGAAAAAAGGCTAAATCAGTTATGATGACCAACAAATCAGACCATGCAAGAGTCACGCTTCGGCATGAATGGGCCGGCTTGACCGGTGTGATACCACGGCCTTACACAAAACCGGTGTGAAGCAGCATTGTGCTGTGCCGGAGGCCCGAAACCGGAGGAAAGAGGGGTTTGATGGTTGGCAACGCACTTGTGACTCCACTGGTGTCGCGGGTGCCTCTGGGCGGCGGCGTTCGCTTGATGATGACTACTTGGCTAGTTTTCGTGATAGGTGGCAGACGTGCAGACGGATCACCTGATGGTAGGTGATCCGTCTGCACGTCTGCCACCTATCACAAAAACTAGCCAAGTAGTCATCATCTCGGAGATAAAGCCTTGCCTAGAAAATACCAAGATATTAATTATGAATTTAAAAGCGTAGGCGAAAGCTAAGCGCAGCATTAGCACGGCGGTGAGGGAAAACCTGCATGCTTAGGATAGTTTTTGAAACGTATCTGTCTGCTCGTCTGCCACCTTTTACGTAAAAAAAATACAAATGCGCACATTATTGAACATTCAGAAGTCATGCTCAGATTAGGAACTATGACCTCCCTCAAGCTTAAGAAGCGCACGTTCTTATCCAATGGGACTACGTTGCTCTAAGTTTGACAAGCGCTGACCAGTGACTAATCAAGGTAACCAACAAATGTGCAGATATTATTACTTAACTGTTATTTTGCGTAGGAGTTTTATTGTTTCTTGACTGATTTATGTTTAAATTTGAACTCTCGTGCTATAAATAGTTGGGAGCTATATATAAAATTTCATTACAGCATGCGAAACGATAGTGTAGTGTAATTGTGTATCTGTTACGGTCAATTCTCATGTAGATGTAAATCATTTTTGACCGCCATTTTTTTTTACTGTAGATAGGTAAGCGTTTGACCATATTTCACCTGATGTTAAGTGATAATATGGTCTAAGATGTAGCACGATTACCTAGAAGATACCTATTCACTCGCGCTTCGAAACCCCCAAATTGTAGCCTCTAGGGAACACCTCCTCAGGCAGCTGATTCCACTGTTTCGCAGTACGAATAAGGAAACAGGATTCAAACCAAATTCATTCAGGTTTTATATCTTCGGGCAAAACTGTTTTTAACTGATGCCATTCATCTAAATCTTTCTGCCTCGCCCCAGGATGACTGTATACTATTAAGTCCGCCATTTGTATCTTATTTGTGCAATCAAGAATAAAAAATAAATAAACCACTATTGCCCATTTTTGCAAACAAAAGTTGTTCTAATATCGAAAGACATTGGTCATCAAAACAGTTATTAACTTTTTGTTATTTTTATCTATTTGTCATTGGTAACAAAGACGAATTTTTGAATGTACCCAATAAGCTATTCTTGCTGTTTTCTTTCCCTGATGCTGAAGTAATTACCTATCTGAGGCAAGCTTGCGGATATAGTGCAGTCAGAAACTAGGTATAGTGTAGGTAAACAAGTACACTAGTGCGCATGGGTTGGGTTGCAACACGACTAGGGATGGGCTAAGTAATACTCATTTTTACCCGCCTATTTGTTATTTTTACTGGGAAGAAATGAAAGACACTACAGAAGTTTTCCACAGATCCTTAAGCTGAAAGGCATTCATGTGTAAATCTAGTAACGATGCGATATAAAGGCTGATCTCATGATGTAACAGACAAAAGAGACGACCCAAACTCGGATGATATATCATATAATAAATAAAATAAAATCCCTTAATCCCAATTCTATAATGAGATGTCAAATATGACATCTCATTATAGAATTTAAATGTAAATGTAAATTTAGTGACAATGCAATAGCATTGTCACTAAATTTACATAAGTAGATAATGTATGCCAATTTCCAGCTGAATCGGTAACAAGTGGGCTAAAAGCTTTTAAAAATGTTTCTTATTAACTAATAAAAAAATAGTGAGGGTCAATAGGTATTAATTGATATCTACCCAAAATCGGTTATTTACCCGTGTAGGCGCCCATCACTAAACACATCGGATCCGACCTGCGTGCGGCATCTGGTCTGCCCAATGCAGCCGACCCCAATGAATCTTAAGTACGCAATTACACAAGCTTGTAAAGTGTTTATGTGGAAAATTGTACCCGTGTAGGAAAATAGATCGTTAGATTTGAGGCTCTTGGACCGTAACTTTTTAAAATTTTAACCTATTTGTGGATGAAGAGGTCTCGGATTACTTACCCAGCAGCCTTGTTCACAAATTTAAGGCAAATGAGTGAACAGACATCTTTTAGGACAAACGCGTATCATCCTAGACCTCATCGTCGCTTTCCATCAGGTGCGAGTGTGGTCAGGTTTTTTTTTATATTAAATGGGTTTGCACTTGACCTCATTTCACCTGATGGAAAGTGACAATAAGGTCTAAGATGTAGCGTGCTTACCCAGAAGAAGCCTATTCACTCTCGACTTAAAGACACCAAAATTGTAGCTCTCTGGGAATACAGAAGCCGGCAAGTTGTTCCATTCCTTAGCAGTTCGTACCAAGAAAGAAGAAGTGAAACGCTTAGTACGAGCTGGTGGAACTTGCACAGTGTAAGGGTGGATTCCTGTCGTCTTCCGTAATGTCCGGTGGTAGAAAGGAGAAGGTGGTATCAGGTCGTGAAGCTCATTCGAACACTTCTACAAAATACATCCTATAAAAAACCGATAGACATGCCACTCTACGTGCTAGAGCTCTCTAGGTGCTAGCCTATTGACCAAAAAAAAATTGTAATGGCTTTTCTGAATAAATCTTTCAGTATAATGTTAGCTGTCAAGAAGAGTGTTTTATATTCTCATCTTTACGGCAACTTTATAATATTCGAGCTCCAAAGTCATTTCCAAAAGCGCATCCATAAAAAAAATCAATAGAGAATATATCATCGTCATCATCATCAGCCCGGTAGTACCCACTGCTGAGTATAGGCCTCCTCTCGTTTACGCCAATGTACCTGGTCCTGAGCCGCTCGGATCCATGTAGCACACCAGTGTAGTCATAAATAAGTGCACTGCCAACTTTTAAACCCTCCTTCCCACGGATTGGGCCTCCGGTACCCTCACTTACGCAGCGAAACACAGCACAGTGCTGCTTCATGCCGGTTTTCTGTGAGGCCGTTGTATCATTCCGGTCGAGCAAGCCCATTCATACCGATCTAGCGCTGAACGCTCTCCCACGGGAGACCCAAAAACTGGGACTGTTATTTTAAAGAACCCATCGTCATCGTCAGCCCATTTAAGTCCCCACTGCTGGGGCACGGGCCTCCCTCAATCACATGAGGGGTAATTGCCATACTCACCACGCTTGGCAGACGGGTTGGCGAGGGTTTTGATATAAATGCAGAGTTTTCCTTCTCTGAGTGCTGATGATCATGCCAGCAGCTTTACCTTAGTCGCCTTTTACGACACCTCGGTAAGAGTGAGGGTGGCCTATTCTACTCTGCCAGGACCACACGGCAAAGAACCTATATTTAATATGTATTATAATAAAATCAATTGATAGAGGAATGAAAGTTTAAAAATCTAAATTTGGAATTTTGAACATATAAGTATAGATAAATCTAAAATTGCGATTTATTACATTTTTTTTGTTTTGTAGAAGTAATATTGGTCATACATCTCATTCATAATGCAAAATGTCAGACGGCAGTCGCTTCATTGTAATTAACAGACTTCCCGAATCCTGTGTCTGGGAGAGCCACGCTTCGGCTCGACCGGAGTGATACCAGGGCTTCACAGAAAACCGGCGTGAAGCAGCACTGTGCTTTGTTTCGCTGCGTGAGGTAGGGTACTGGAGGCCCAATCCGTGGGAAGGGAGATTTGAAGGTTGGCAGCGCACTTGTGACGCCACTGGTGTTGGGGGTGTCCACGGGCGACGTCAATCGCTTACCATCAGGTGATCCGTCTGCTCGTCTGCCACCTATGACATATAAACAAATCTTGGTGCAAACGTACCCCGGGCTCTGTAGCGACACTTTTGGTCACAACTGGGAATGATAGGCTAAAATAAGGAGGAAGTTGTTACAACCCGTGGGGATAAAGAATGGGATCAGAAATGGCGGCGCATCTATTCACTTCTCGCTCGCACGCTATTTGCGTCTATACTCGCACTCGTGGGGTGCGAGTATATTTGACATTATCTTGATTAACCATTTTCTTGACGGTTCATAATATCCAATTTGTATGACTTCACGCAAACCATAAATCAAACTAACTTTGTATAATTTTACGATATTACGAGGATATGAAGATTAAAATTTATTAATTGTTAATGTTCATATAATTTAATTAAAGAAGTATGTAATAAATTATCTTCCGCTGTATCATGAGGCAAGATAAATTGTAACTGTTTTATGTTAGCAGTTACAAGCGTTTTTCAACTTTTCTCTAGGATTTGAGAAAGAAAGAAATTAGAACTGTATATAATGTTTGATGATTCTACGTAAAATACTTAACTATGGAGTAAAAGTGACTGAGTTCTAATTTTTAATTTTGAAGACGTACAACCTGTGTTAGGAGCCTAATAATCATCATCAACAGCCCATTTAAGTCCCCACTGCTGGGACACGGGCCTCCCTTAATCACATGAGGGGTAATTGCCATACTCACCACGCTTGGCAGACGGGTTGGCGAGAGTTTTGATATAAATGCAGAGTTTTCCTTCTCTGGGTGCTGATGATCATGCCAGCAGCTTTACCTTAGTCGCCTTTTACTACACCTCGGTAAGAGTGAGGGTGGCCTATTATACTCTGCCGGGGACCACACGGGGGCACCCTAATAATAATTAAATAAAAATAATAATAATTAGTCACCACAGATTTAATTTAGTTACCAATAACGTCTTAGTGTGCCCTACTAGCGACGCCAATCGATTTTAATTTGTAGCTACTAAACCGGATATTTAAAATAGATCCGGTTTATTTTAAATATCCGGTTTAGTAGCTACAAATTAAAATCAATGGCGTCGCTAGTGTGCCCTACCCGTCACCTTAAGGCTCAATGGCTAAGATTTTCCACGTTCGGCGCCGAGCGTTCCGAGATGCAAAGTGTTGGGACCCTAATAATAAATAAATAAAAATAATAATACTAAATAACCAATAACGTTTTAAGGCTCAATGGCCCAATGGCTACAATTTTCGGCCCATAGTGTATTTCTATAATGTATAAATACGGGGATTAACACGATATTTATTATGTGAAACAACATTGTGTACTCACATATTTGGCTCGACGTTATATAACGTTCGTCGTGTACGTTTGGAGCCAAATATGTGAGTACACAATGTTGTTTCACATAATAAATATCGTGTTAATCCCCGTATTGATACATTATAGTTAAAATGCAACGCGAAAATTTAAAAAACCATAGTGTATTTGTCATAAAAACGTGATAAAAACGAAACTTTATTTAACATGCTCTACTTTCACCCGTAAAATGCTTCACTTTTTCGAGCATTTCAATAACCAAAGGATCGTTCCAATTTGCCCAAAAAAATAAAAAAACTTAAATCTAAATTCTTGTCCTAAACAAGGTTCCATAGAGTTTAAAAAAATACTTTTTTTATTTTTTTGGGGGAATTGGAAGATTTCCACAGAAAGAAATTAAAAGGAAGACTATAGAAGCAGACATGATAATCTTCGAGTGCGGCAGAATTAATTCTCCATAGAGTGCTCTTAAATTAGATTAACGCTAGTTAAGTCTCAACGCTCAGCATCCTATTTCTATATTCAGAGCAGCTTTTCCTTTAAACTAATCGGCAGAAGACCAATTAAAATATACCTCCGTATGCCTCTTGAGTACGGACACGACACGGCTGCATCATAAGCAGGAAATTAGGCATCATAAGTTTGTATCCTTACGAGCAGGACACAGTAGAGTTGATAAGATAATAGTTTTGTAACTCTGGTCAATCAATTTTAATTTTAACAACCTGTACTTAGATACTTACACAGTGGATAGGCAGAGCTCATCTTAACACGTGTTAACATTGTGTCTATATTTTGCGGAAAATAAAAAAAAACGTTTTTTATTTGTTCATTTTTATCATACACTAATTAACAAAATTTAGGGGATTTTTTTTTAATTTTTATACACATAGTATAAGTTTATTGCGACAGAAATAAGGTAATGAATTAAAATGGGCAAATATTTTTTTCCATGGTAGTTTAAAAGAATTCATGAAAAAATGGCTGTTTATTTCGAATTTTATTATTTGCCTGATGGAATGTTTTGATATGGATCTACATTATTATTTTATTTTTGCATCAATATGGTAGTTTCCTCATCATCATCATCTTTTCAGCCAATAAACGTCCACTACTGGACATAGGCCTCCCTCAATGATCTCCACATAAATCGGTCCTGTGCTGCCCCCATCCAAGGGATTTCCGCGACCTTCACCAGATCGTCGGTCCACCTTGTGGGGGGCCTGCCACGGCTTCGACCTACTATACGCAGCCTCCACTTTAGGACATTTCTGCCCCACCGGCCATCTGATTTTCTCGCAATGTGCCTTGCCCATTGATACTTGAGGCATGCAATTCTTTGGGCTATGTCTTTGACCTTGGTTCTGACCTTGGTTCTCATCTATCCTGATACGATCACACAAGGAGACTCCGAGCATAGCTATTGCCATTGCTCTCTGGGTGATGGTAGTTTCGTTACCCCTGAAACCATTCGGTAGTATCAAAGTTAGGGCGGACATACTTTGCTGTTATCCATTTCACTGTGGCCTAACGGTGTACGAAACACGCATCTGAGTATAAGACCGAGCACATAATCATTTCATAAACAAATTATTGCAAAATACAATGTTGTGGATGTTTAGAATCGATGAGAAATTTATTCTAACTGTTCATATCTTATACACGTAATAATAAAATCAAGGATTAATGTCTATGACCTTAGGGTCACATGGCGTCTTTTAAATCGTAAACGCGTTGCAAACGCATTAATGCGTTTGCAATAACGCGATCCATTTCACTGGCGCTATCAACAGATCTTTACTGATTGTAATGAAATTAAGACAGTACCTGAATAAAAATGGATGAAGATTTCATCTCGTGTTCAGGCAGGACTCGAACCCACACCTTGCAAAATCCAAATCCGATGTTCTAGTTCAGAACATCCACCCGGATTGTGGAAGGTGTGGGTTCGAGTCCCGCCTGAACACGAGGTGAAATTTTAAGTGTGTTATTTACTTAAGAATAAATTGCAAAAGATTTCTATAAAAATATCAACTAATGGATGAAGACATTTATAAATCACAAATCCTTTTTTATTTTAAATGTCTTGATCAAATTATCACGACCCGTTTGGATCAGTGGTAGTGAACGCTGCCTCTGTTGCAAGGGTTGCGGGTTCGATCCCCGCACAGTACAAACATTTGTGTGCATGAACATGTCTGTTTGTATTGGTCTGGGTGTTTTCTATGTATCATGTATTTACAAAAGAAAAGTATTAAATGTATATGTTTGTAATTCCGCTGTTGGTTCTGATATCCGTAACACAGGTGCTTGAGCTACCTATCTCGGAGTCAGATCGATGAATGTGATGTTGTGAAATATTTATTGTCTTCATTTCATCACGTTCGTTTTAGAATAAATATTTATTTTTCTTTGCATTATGGATCTGAAATTGAAATGCTTGTATTCTTCTGGTTTCAGGTAAGCGTTATATAAAAGACTCATCCTGACCCTGGTCGGTAAGTTCTTATAAAAAGTAGTTTATGGATACCATCGTCTCCTCTTTGCATGCTCTGTTCTTTTGGACATTGTGTTTATCATCATCAGCATTTTGTTCGTCGGTATTTTTTTATTGATGTTGGACTTTGCTCTTGGCTTCACGCTAAACCTAGAGTTGAGAAGTATAATAGGGCGAGTTTACCCAGAAGTAACATATTCACTCTAGCTTTAAAAAAATGATGTTGTAGTCATTACGGAAAACAGACGCAGGTAGGGCGTTCCACTGCTTTTTGCCTGTTGGTAAGCGATTGCCGCTGCCTATAGACACCCGCGACACCAGTGGAGTCACTAGAGCGCTGCCAACCTTTAAACCCCCCTTTCCGCAAAATTGGGCCTCCGGTACCCTCACTCACGCAGCGAAACATAGCAGAGTCCTGCTTCACGCCGGTTTTCTGTGAGGCCGTGGTATCACTCCTGTCGAGCCGGCCCATTCATGCCGAAGCGTGGGTCTCCCACCTTCCCTACACGTAGTGCTACGCAACGCTACGGTTACGCTTTTTTTTTCAATATTCTTGCCTATGTCTATCTATTATGTAGGTTTAGGACAAGTGTTTCCCATAAAATGACCTAAAATGTAGCCTATAGGACGGTACCTACGTAATTTGAAGCGATCATAAAATAGGTACCTATATGGATGTGAGGTTGTAAAGTTTAATTTGTCTACTAGATTATAAGGTAGATATTAGACATAATAAATAAAGTCAGGTATGATATCTACTGTTAAGAAATATTAGATAGATAGATACTCTTTATTGCACAACATACAAAACTTAAAAGCTAGGTATACAGAGATACCATGTACAATTAATTATGTTAAGGTAGCGGTTAGTGATATCGTAGTAGAATATGAATGGGTGATAACTTCAATTGGTGAAAAAACACAAAGAAAATGGATCCTGCAATGTAGTTTGTAAGTGTGCGCGAGGGCCGCTCATAGGTCGGTCTGTTAGTCTGAATAATGTGCTCCAAATCGATATTTCGGTCATGGCAGCCAATCTCAGCGATCAGCCATCGACGCAGGATAAATTATAGTACACAAGTATTTGCGCAAATACAAGTGTTTCTTATTTCGATAGGACATCACCTGCTTAACGTGCTTTCCGAGGCACGGGGGTACAAGACCGCCAACTTCCAGACTCCGGGTTGACTCTGAGAATTTCTAAGCAGAAAAACTCAGGTACCTACAAATTTTGGCCCGACTTCTTTTTTTTTTATGTCGCAGGGGAAATGCCGCCAGTCTTATGTGCAATGGGATGACATCCTTATACATACCGCTGTCGTCTTGACGTTTAAAAAAGACGTTCAGATAAAATTGCTAAAAGAGCAAACAAATAATTATTTTATTTTAATAGAGCGACAGTGTAATTGTGAACATTTTGTTCTCCGAGGGGCGGACGGGCTGTGTGGGGCTCTCCACTTGGCGAGAGCTTTGCCTAAGGAGAAGGCATACTCACCAGAACCATCCGCGACGGTCCTTCATCGTCTGAGTGGGGAGGGGACAAGCACACCGGCTTAGTAGCCTCTCTTCGTGTTCTTCTCTAGATGCAGCCCGCTTAGAGCCCGATTCTTTTATCTACTGTCCCCTTTTTTGTGATCTTTTTTTTTTCAAATTCAGATCTATCAAAATTCTCAATCAATTTACTTGCGCAACTAGAAATATAAACACGATGTCACGAATATGCTTCATGCGATTGTAAGTCCTAATGGTGATTGCTGTTGCACAAATGTGCAATAACAATTATTTTCTGCAATGCATTCGCGTATGCGAATCTTATTTAACTCTGACGAAACCTGTCTCGTCAACTTATAGTGCGGTTACCTATGTCTGTGCGATGGCAAAAACTAGGCAAACATTTCTGAGAAAACAACATGTTTGGTGTAACCAATCTACTTACTTAGTTGGTTTAGGCCCGATTCAACCTATCTTTATCTGAGAGTAAATCTATGGTATAACGCTACGCATCGTAAGGTATGTCAGAGTTATTTACTCAATTAATATTATTTAACATTGGTCGAATCGGGCCTTTGAAGCCCAATGTAGCTGCATTGCTCGGAAATCGTTGGGCGGAATATCCTCCTCCAACGGATTACGGCTACCCCGGCCGATCGTAACGATCAGCCACGTACACAGGATATATTATAGTGCTCAAATGTGTGCGCAAACACAAGAGCACTCTCTATTCCCTTACATTGCCTTACCCTCATATTCCGATGGGACACCAGCGTGATACGACCGAAGAGGGATCGGGTGCAGGACCAACGGCTTAACGTGCTTTCCGAGGCACGGGGGTACAAGACCGCCAACTTTCAGACTCTGACTAAAAATTTCTTACCGAAAACTGTGGTACATTTTTTTTTATCCCGACCCGACGACTCTTGCGCAGCCGTCGCTTTAAAGTGCGACTCACTAACCACTGCTTCACCGAGGCAGTCTGCCGGTCAGAATACCTCTATACTGTCATCTTCTCTCATCGTATATACTGTACCCAGTATCCGAGGCCCCGGGCAACGGGTCCTTTGACATGGCCCCTTTGGCGACAGCCCGCTGCAGCGCTCGCCCTTTCAACTTTGAACCTTTTTACAACCACTTAGAAACTATTGAGGCTAGACTGTCCACGATATGCTGAAAACGCATACTTGCATATTTCGGTCACACAATGCGAGGAAGAATTCTAGAGAAACTGATTGTGATTGGGAACACCGAAGGCAGAAGATCACGCGGTCGTTCACCAACAAGGTGGACCGATCAGTTAAGGTGACGGGTAGGGCACACTAAGGACGCCAATCGATTTTAATTTTTAGCTATTAAAGCGGATTTTTCGAAACAATTTCGGGGTTACAACCTCTCGCCAAACTCTGATACTATTTATTAAATAACCATGCACAAATATTTGGTCAGTTTTTGTATGCGAAAAAATGATTTACGCCAAAAGCGGCCACTTTTGGCGGTAATCCAAAATTTGAGTGCAAAAGCAGACCAAACAGTTAACTATAAGTATTAAATAAATAGTATAGGTGTATACCAAGAGACTGTAACCCCGAAATTGTTTAAAATAGATCCGGTTTAGTAGTTAAATATTAAAATCGATTGGTCGCTAGTGTGCCCTACCAGTCACCTTAAAAGACCCGTTGCCCTCAAACTTCTGCGCAGATGTAAGAGGTGCCCTAGACAGAAACCGGTGGAGGCAGATCATCCGCTCCAGATGCAGCCATGATGCTGACCACGATCCTCAGACATGAGGGAACGACTTAAGAGAGAGAGTAAGAGAAACTATTAAAGTAGGAAGAAGTTTGGTGTTTGTTTCTAAACAATATACAGTCAACTCCAAAAAGATGTAAATCTAGGTACGCATTATTGCCTCGTCACAATACAACCTTTTAAAAAAGGAGAAGTCTGATAGCTAGTTAAGTATTATGAAAATGATCCATAGTGTTTATATCGTGTCTTAAGACTTCGGACTGACACTAAGAGTTCCTAACCTATAACTAACAACGAATGTTGGGTCAGAACCCGGGACCTCACTCGCAGCTATCCTCTAAGTATGACCCACTACACCACCGAGGTAGCCAAATTTCCTTCGAGTTACCACATGAGTTACTTACTCTAATGTTAAACCTATTTGAATGTACTCTGTGACATGCAATTATATAATAAATAAATAGATCATGTTTCCGCCACCGTGAATCCGTCATGAGCCGTGTGGTCCCCGGCAGAGTAGAATAGGCCACCCCCACTCTTACCGAGGTGTCGTAAAAGGCGACTAAGCTAAAGCTGCTGGCATGATCATTAGCACCCAGAGAAGGAAAACTCAGCATCTCAAAACCCTCGCCAACCCATCTGCCAAGCGTGGTGAGTATGGCAATTACCCCTCATGTGATTGAGGGAGGCCCGTGCCCCAGCAGTGGGGACTTAAATGGGCTGACGACGATGAATAAATCAGCCGATGATGTTGAAGTTGGACCTCAATTCACAAACACGCCATCTAGCGGATATTTCACGTTTCATACCTACAAAAAACAAATTTGTAAAACCGCGTAAGTACTTAGTCATGCAATAGTTAGGAGGTAATCGTACGGTCTATAAATTTAACATTATTTAACACTAAACCAGCTCTAAAGAGCAACAAATATTTTAACGCGTGTACTTATTACTATACTAATGAAACGACGTATACGAATTTTCCTAATAATCCTAAATACATTTTGCAAGATGCGGAACGTAGTGGAAACGGATGCCGTATAGCAAACTATACTGAACGTAGAGACTCGTGGCAGACGGTAGGTAGAGTATTTAATGAATGATATATTATGACACCTAAATTGTTCAAAATGGATTGTTCATTCTGAACAACTTTAAAGGGAAGTAACTATTATAATCGAGCCAAGTACATCATCATCATCATCATCATCAGCCCATTTAAGTCCCCAATTGCGGTGGTACGTGCCTCCCTCAATCACAGAAGGGGTAATTGCCATAACTCCACCACGCTTGGCAGACGGGTGGCGATGGGTTAGATATAAATGCAGAGTTTTCCTTCTCTGGGTGCTGATGGATCATGCCAGCAGATTTACCTTAGTCGCCTTTTACTGACACCTCGGTAAGAGTGAGGGTGGCCGAATCTACTCTGCCGGGGACCACACGGCCCCACGAGCCAAGTACATCATAGTTATATTCATTTAAAATTCATTAATGGTATACTCTACCGTCTGCCACTAGTTCTTTGCATTTAGTATAAAATAAATAAATAAGGTTAGTTAATAAATAAGATTGGGTAAGGTTCGAGAAATTGGAAAGCCTTTAGACAAAGATACTGCCTTCTGACTCTTGCAACCTTTAAACAGGTGAACCAGTTTAACTTGGGCATGATTACACTTTCAGGAAAATTATCTCAACAATAAAGAAATCATCGGACCTTCAGGTTTCCTCATTAAAACTTATTTATATATACTTACTTATTATAACACAGAAGACTGGCGTGAAGCAGCGCCTGCGCTGTGTTTCGCTGTGTGAGTGAGGTTACCGAAGGCCCAATGGGGGGGGGAAGGGGAAAAGGTTGGCAGCGCACTTATGACTCCACTGGTGTTGCGGGTGTCCATGGGCGGCGGAATTGCTTACCATCAGGTGATACGTCTGCTCGTCTGCCACCTCTCATATATAAAGAAATATATTATTAAAACTTCTTTGACTTTGGGAAACGAAAAAGCCTACGTCTCTCCTAACATAAAACCCGATCTAAGTCCAAAGTTAATAAGCGTTTTATCAATTTGATTAAATAGATATATAGACAGATCAGACAACAGAGGAACACTAATATATACTTAAATACATATATTACACCCAGACACTGAACAAACACAAGTGTTCATCGCACGAATGTTTGTCCAGGGTGGGGATCGAACCCACGACCTTTGGCGTAAGAGGCAGGGTCACTACCAATTGCGCCATCCGGTCAGATAGATACACTTTACTGCACAAAATTTAGAGATCTTAGTCTATGGTATTATACTAGTACAATGTAGGCGGTCTTATCGCTAATAGACAACCTCGGGAATTTTTTTTTTGGTCGAAGTTGTAAAGTTGATTAGAATCTTAACTAAAAACACATGGCACATTTAGGGCCAAAGGTTTTACGGTGCATGTAGCCAAAAAACTCAAGCGATTCATTCAAAAGTAGGCACCCGTTTTTGCAATACAAAATACTTATAGCCCATTCCCAACACATCATGAGGAAACCAGTACTGGTCGCTATTCTATTCTAACTGGTCTCAAGAACCTTACCATAGACTGTGAGTCTACAATGTTCACACGTCACATTAAACTTAGAAACTGGAAATTAAGTACCCTGTATTTCCCTCGTAAAATCACACCTTTTAAATATTATCGTAAACTTTACAATATTATTATAATCACGTGTTAGTTAGTATCCAATTACTTAAACATAATTTAGGAATAAGTAGGAGAATATACATCTTGGTGTTATCATAATTGTCGAATTAGCTCTCAATGTAGGAGGAGTTAAAGGATCAGCAGAAAAATCTTTACATTACAATTAATTTGAGATCACAACGGGATCTACTTTTCTTTCATATCTGAATAAATATCAGACACATATATCATAAAGTAAATCATTATTATATCAGCCTACATCCACCCACTGCTGAGTATAAGATAGATAGATAGATAGATATTCTTTATTGCACAAAAATAAAATACAAGCATGATACAACAGCAACAGACAGTACAAAAAGGCGGTCTTATCGCTTGTAGCGATTTCTTCCAGGCAACCTTTGTGTAGAGGAAAGAAATATCGTATTCGTAATAAGGGAAGGCAGTGCAAAGTAATTTAACAAATGAAATTGAGAATGGCAGAAATATACATTATTTTATATATTAATATTATTACATTACATAAATAATAATAAAAGATACATACATACCCAATAATATATACATAGATAATTTATAACAAAAATTCAATAAAAATATTTCTTATAGATAGGTATAAATGACCAGAGAGCAGACCACATAAAAAAGGGAAGAAGAGACAAGGAAAAAACAGTGTACCTATTTATAGATATAGGAAGGGATTGTGATTTCCTGATTGGAAGGTGTAAGGAGTTCCAGAGACGAATGGATTGAACAGTAAAGGATTGTGAATAGGATTCTGAGGAATGAGGAGGGAAGCTAAGATGGAGTTTGCGGCATGACCGCATTTCTCGACCGTATAAGCCTCTTCTTTATCACTCCACTCCCTTCGATCCCCTACCAGCCTTATCCATTGTTTCCCCGCTGCCGTTACAATATCGTCGGACCCTCGGGCCTAGGTGGTCTACCCTCAGGACGTCACCCTATTCTTGGCTACCATTCGGTAAGTTTTATAGTCCGCCTATCATCTTGACCTTTTTGCCTTGCCAGGTGTCCTGCCCATCTCCACTTTAACTCACACACTCGTGTCCCAACTTCTACTACCCCACTTTTCTTTCGGATTTCATTGTTGGGTTGGTTGGGTAAAGGCAATAATTAATTTAAAAAGCTAATAAAATATATGTTGACAAAATATAACTTTGGGGAGACTCTTTAGACAATCTTGACCTTAAGGTTTACATGCTTTCCACAATCCGTAGATAACACCAGCTAAGGTAGACAAAGGTAGACCGCTTCTGACATCCTTTTTATAAATCTACACTTTACACTTTGATCTTAGCCAAAAGGCCGAGAAGCGATAAAATAGCGGCTCGACCGGAGTGATACCACTGCCTCACAGAAGACCGGCGTGAAGCAGCGCCTGCGCTGTGTTTCGCTGTGTGAGTGAGGTTACCGGAGGCCCAATGGGGGGGAAGGGGGAAAGGTTGGCAGCGCACTTGTGATTACACTGGTGTTGCGGGTGTCCATGGGTGGCGGAATTGCTTACCATCAGGTGATCCGTCTGCTCGTCTGCCACCTCTCACATATAATTTTTTTTTATTAAAACTTCTTTGACTTTGGGAAACGAAAAAGCCTACGTCTCTCCTAACATAAAACCCGATCTAAGTCCAAAGTTAATAAGCGTTTTATCAATTTGATTAAATAGATATATAGACAGATAGGTACACTTTACTGCACAAAATTTAGAGATCTTAGTCTATGGTATTATGCTACAACAATGTAGGCGGTCTTATCGCTAATAGACAACCTCAGGAATATTTTTTTTTGGTCGAAGTTGTAAAGTTGATTAGAATCCTTAGAGAGCCTTATTCTCCAGGGGAGTATTACCAATACAGGATCTAGCCGGCCAGAGGCATACCTACTAAATCCCAGCGACACTCCCTCATCGCCAGAGTGGGAAGGGACATGAGTACGGGTTGATGAACTTTACTTCACGTCCCTCTCCAGGCGAAGGGCCCACTTACACTGCGGCACTTCCCGACACTGCCTCCCCTAGTCATGTTGGGGGGCAATAGGGACTGCCGGGAGCGCCGGACTGTCCCTGCCAGGCTGAGGCAGAGGCCTGTGCAGTGACTGTGCTGGTACTCCCGTACTACGCGCCGCAGTAAAAACTTAGTACAGGAATACACCTTTAGTTCAAGTAGGAATTTAAAATTTTCATGCTGTCGCTACCCAGGAAGAAGCAACTCGTATGATTCGCAATGTAAAGTGTACAAACATACGAATCGACAGTTGACCGTAAGCGCGGCATAACCGAGAACCGCGCTTGCGCAGGACTCGTCTCACCGTACGGTAGAGACGTGAAAAATATCGATTATTTAAAAATCGATAAAGAAAAAAAAACTAAATCTACTTATACAAAACATTTAATATGTTTCGGCCTCATTCGTTTTGACTGACCGGATAGCGCAATTGTAGTGACCCTGCCTCTTATGCCTGGACAAACATTCGTGCGATGAATACTTGTGTTTGTTCGGTGTTTGGGTGTAATATATGTATTTAAGTATATATTTGTGTTCCTCTGTTGTCTGATATCTGTAACACAAGTGCTTAAGCTACTTAGTACGGAATCAGGTCAAGGTATGAGATGTTGTGAGAATTATTATTAATTATTATTATTCGTGTCAGTAAGTATTTAACTACAATTATGTAATATTGTACATGTTTGCTCCCTATCAATCAAATAAAAAAATAACTCTTTCACTGTGATTTGATTTGATATGCCGTGTGGTCCCAGTAGAGTAGAATAGGCCACCTTCACGCTTACCGAGGTGTCGTAAAAGGCGACTAAGGTAAAGCTGCTGGCATGATCATCAGCACCCAGAGAAGGAAAACTCTGCATTTATATCTAAACCCTCGCCAACCCGTCTGCCAAGCGTGGTATGGCAATTACCCCTCATGTGATTGAGGGAGGCCCGTGCCCCAGCAGTGGGGACTTAAATGGGCTGACGATGGTGATGACGACTGTGATTTGACTTTTGGAAAGGTAGGTAGCTGTTTTGAAACCGTTTGATTATTCGAGATCAATCTATCTCTTTCTTACTGTATTGTCTAAGCCCTGTTATTGTCAGAGTTTCAATCCGCACTAAGAATTCACACACACTCTAGTTTTCCCCGGTACAAGAAAGCTATTTCCAATATATTCAGAGACGAAACATCCTCGATGGCAATAAGATAGTTATTCCAATTTAATTTTGACAGTTGCAATACATTTTTAATTTCATCATAATACTTATAATTAATCTTAATTTCATTCCTTTTTAACTTAATTTATTTAAATTCGTGTTAAATGTATAAAAACTTAATCAGTAGACTTATTAGATTTTAATTTTAATTTATCGCAATTTAATTTATAAAAGTAGCGAATTTATATTTTGACCAAGCTGTGTACGCTACTTTAGGATTACTGTCTAGCTTATTTAATTTTAATTTTTATATATTGTTTTTTAATTGATTGTGATCTGTTTGCGTACCAAATTTAAATAAATAAATAAGAATCTTTGACGTGATTTAATATCGATATCGGGATCGACGACATAATGAGCGTAAAAGAATCATCTTTCCAAGGTTCATCCATTATTGACCAAAAGTCAATAATGGATGAACCTTGGTTCAAATCTGAAAGACTTAGCCTTCTAAGTTAGTAATCAAACTACTGAGTCTTTTCTGTTGGGACTACATTTCGGTCGATCTTGGTCCACTTCCTACCAATCATTACTGGTATAGTAGTATCAGCCTATAATATATAGTTCCACTGCAGGGCAGAGGCCTCCATCATAGAAATCAAGTCATCGCTTATGATTTGAGATTAAGCTTAATCACCACGCTTACCAAATGGGGATTGGTGATCAAAACCCAAGCTATGTCCGAAAAATTCGAAACATACTTATTGCTCGAACCTGGTATTTAAACCGTTAGACCAATAGGGCGTTGATTTCAGGGCAATCTATAATAAGTAAATCTATTATTTGATTTATAATCGATATGTCATATAAACTCTAACATCTCTACTTATGTTATCACACGATAGTCCTGCATTGATAAACAGAGTATTTCTTAAAAACTTACGGTTTGCAGTCACTGGGAGGAAATTAGTTCATTAGTAGTAGCCACCGTGGGCGGCCATTTACATCCGGGAAGTCTGGATTGCAAGATTATTAAAACTGTATAAAAATAAGCTAATCGTTTACGTGCTTTTTATCTACGAACAGTTATACAACATGTTAATTATAGCGTAAAACCTCAGACACCAAAATTTATAATTTTTTTTCATATTAGGATTACTACATTGAATTTAATTTTCGCGAATTATTTGCAAAGATATGTTATTTATTTTACCTGACTACGAAGTAAAAAGGAGGGTTATGATTTTTCGTGTGTTTGTTGCAATGCAAATGAATGGATATAATTAAGGATTTTAAAATGTATAGGTACATAGACTCTAATAAATGTCACTTACAAAAATCGTGATTCGAAAAAGATAAAAACATTATAAGACTAAATAAATCTTGTAGACAAACCTTAAAGCATATTTATACCTTAGCAATGACCGTAATAATGTTATATGATCCTTTAGGGCCATGTGCTATAAATATTAAGTATAAATAACTAAATATTTTTAAATAAATAAATAAACTTATTGACGTCTGTATTCTGCCCATCCTCACCTATGGTGCTCATACGTGGTCACTAACTGAAAGCCAGAAGTCCAAGCTCAAGATTGCTCAAAGAGCTATAGAGCGGAACATCCTAGACATTAAACTCGCGGATAGAACATTATGGACGTAGGTGCAAAATCCGCAAAGCTGAAATGGGACTGGGCTGGCCATACTGTGAGAATGCACCCGGAGATATGGACCCATGTTGTCACGAAATGGCAGCCTGCAGATGGCCGGTCGCCCACGAGGTAGGCCGAAAAAGAGATGGCGTGACGACCTAGACCAATACTCCCGTAACTGGCAGACGCTGGCAATGAATAGGGAGCAGTGGAGGCTATTAGGGGAGGCCTTTGCCCAGCAGTGGGACCATTTGAGCTAGAAAAAAAAATCATAACATCACATACATTGATCTGACTCCGAGATAGGTAGCTCAAGCACCTGTGTTACGGATATCAGAATCAAGAGCGGGATTACATTTTTTTTTGTAAATATATACTTATAATACATAGAAAACACCCAGACCAATACAAACAGATATGTTCATGCACACAAATGTCCTATACAAGATAAACATGTTGAGCTATAGCAATACATTTAAATGGACAGAAAAGTCCTCGCAGCAATCATTTAAATCACTAAACTACCACACCCGCGTCATGGCTCGCTGATTTAGATCCTATGTTTAAGGGTTATGTAGTACCAAGAGTCCACTTCACTCTGCATAGAAAGCTTAATATAGGGCGCCAAGATATCGTTGGAAAGACGAAATGTCATTGTTGTAACTGTCAAGACAAAATAAGTCAAAGCTTGTCAAGTTTGGTACAGGACCGGAAGATATGGCGTAATTTATTACATTTAACCGAATCTCCCTCATAATATTGTGCTGTATATGTGTATTTTGTATACGTTTTGTTTTATTTTAGATGGTGTAATTCTCAATTAAAATTTTAAAAGATCAGAAAGAGACAATCCCTACACCGGTCAATTTCTAATTAAAAACGTGTCTCTTTAATCACTCGACATTGGCAGAGTTATATGAGTGTTTGCCGTGGGCAACACAATAGCAGCCATTTAAAAAAAAATGGCGTAAATTGGCGTCGAAGGTTAGATTAAGACTACTAAGTAGAAGTAAGATAGGTGTCTTGTTCCTTCTCGAGTCGTATTCCTCAGTCTGAGGGACGTGATTCCTCGCGTGTGTCCAATTTGTCCATAATGATATGAGTAGTACCCTATCGAGCTTTTGTATCTTGGAGGGCATCAGGCAACTCATTTTCCAGTGAGGAACATTGATGATCAGAGCGATCATCTCATAATCATCATCTTAGCGTTTTGTCCCGGTTGAATTCCAAGCTGTCATTTCGGAGCTCGGAGTTCGCTTTCATGTTTTTACTCCCCCACTTCGCGTGGTCTTGTGATACCATTGTGATCAATTTATTGGCACGCATGTCATCCTTTACGATATCAAGATACACCAGGACATGACCATACTAGCCTAGGCGACTCTCTAGCAGTTTGTCTGCTATGTCACGGGCATAAAGACTTCCACCAGTGCGTGAGTTCAATCAATTTTTAAGTTTAATTCAAATCAGACAGATCATCTTAAAGTATCAGCCTATATACTGTCCCACTGCAGGGAAAAGGCCTCCATATTAGAAATCAAGTTATCGCTACTATGATAGGATTAGGTTTAATCACCACGCTTGCCGTAAGGATTGGTGATCACAAACCCGAGCAATGTTTGAAAAATTCGAAACATAATTTTTGCCCGGCCCGGCAATCGAACCCAGGACCCCGAGATCACGACCCGGTACTTAAACCACTTGACCAACAGGGTGTTCTTAAACCACTAGACCAAGAGGGTGCTAACCGATCATCTATTTGGGTTTAAATCTCGGTTCATAAAATTGTAAAAGCCTCCTTGTAAGATAAACCCTTAGAATTTGTAAAACGTAACCCAGGTTAGAAACCTTACACGGTGCAAATGGTCAATAACACCAGAACCAGCTTTAAAAGACCATTCAAGCCTTTTCACAACCATAACCTCGAAGTACTGGTGTGCTAGATACTTTATTTATAAGCATAATCATCTAATAGTGTTGTTATGAATGTAGAAAAGAAAAGATTCAAGTCTTACGAGTGATCAGGCTGTGTTTCGCTTCAAGAGCCAGGGTACCGGAGGCCCAATCCGGGGGAAAGGGGGGTTTAAAGATTGACAGCGCACATGTGACTCCACTGGTGTTGCGAGTGTTTATGGGCGTCGGCAATCGCTTACCATCAGGCGATCCATCGCGACGGCTCGTCTGCCACCTATATCATAAAAAAAAATTTGGGAATAATCTAAATAAAATTGAAAATTTAAAAAACCCCCCAAGGCGGCCATCTTGGATTTGAAATTAGTTACAATAAATATATTCTACTACTCAAGCCCTTTTATATTATAATCATATTGTGGGAGTTGTGTTAAAACATAAAATCCATATCTTTGTGACGGCGGCCATCTTGGATCGATTTTTATCCAACACAGATAAGAACACTCCCCCTTATTCATCTTTCAAACAAAAAAAAACAAAATCTAATCGGTTCGGAGCTACGATGCGATAGACAGACACACACACACATACACACACAGAGACGTCAAACTTATAACACCCCGTCGTTTTTGCGTCGGGGGTTAAAAATGGCCCCATTCAAAAGTGATAGGCTGATTGATCCAATTTGAATTATGTTCTCCTATGTTCCTTGGCGAAACATTTTTATTTCTATTTGTGACTTATTGATCGCCTTCGAGAAATTTCTCGGGTTTTCCATAAGTCAGGTCGTATAAATTCACGAGACCCACAAACTCAGGTTATTCCAACACTATGTACAATGCGATAACTCCACTTGGCTGGTGGTGTCGTAAAAAAATAATTAAATCTCTCACAGTAATAACATAAATAAGCGCCACGACACATGACACTAAAACTCGGCTGTGTCCTACAGCGATGTTTCTCAAAATGGGGCATTCAAACCCCAAAAACTGAAGGTGTTGTTACCTCGATGTTCGATCGAGATCGTAGATCGATGATAGAATCGATAAGTCGACATTGATCGATAGTTTCCACAAGACCTATCCATTGATCGATGGCGACTCATCGGTTCTACTAGCGATCGATTTTCGATCGAGGGCGTAGGTCTATGTTAAAATTGATAAGTCGACGTCAAGACCTATCCATCGATCGATCTGCCAGCGATCGGTAATAAAATGGCTGTTTAGCTGTCAAGGGTGTACAACACCCATAATATTATTTTGCTGCAAAACTTTGTCATTACGTGAAAGTGGTTTTTCACAATTACATTATACATATAAAAACCAAGTATAAAAATATAGTATGTACCAATTCATTAGCAATATTTTTTGTGTAGGTATGTGATAGTTGGCAGACGAGCAGACGGATTACCTCATGGTAATCAATTGTAGCCGTAAGTGGAGTCCCTTTTCCTCCGATTGGCATCCGTTGCCCTCACTCACTCGATGAAACATATCTCACAATATTGTGAAGCGAGCGAGAAAATAAAAGTATCTTCTAGGAATTAAACATTCTCACCCAACGACGCAGCGAAAGCTAAAAGAAGTTTTAAAAATAGTATTTTATACTTTTTAGTTCTTAGTTTTTGAAGGCAGTTTTTTTTCGTAGAATTTTTTTTCTGCGTTTTTGTGTCAAATTTTTTAGCAGCAATACAGATTTAATATGTAGGGCACGACATTGAGGTCTGACACACGAGCGACGACAACGAACCTATACCTTCCTAAAAGGCCTTCAACGAATCTCTTACTCTTTCTGGTGATGACTCGCGCTTGTTTGCCTCCCTTTCTCATAAAAAAAAACATACATACGGTCGAACATAGAACCTCGTGCTTTTTTGGAGTCAGTCAAAAGTAGGGCTTACTTCGTTTTCTCTTATGGGGGTCAGTTGTTAAGTAGCGGGGCGGAAAGTTTGGGAAGCTATTCCTTTAGCCGCAATTGTTTATCGGTTGTGACATTGGTCCTTGCCTCATAAAGTCCACAACTTCATTAACAACAATGTAAGCAACGTGCTAAAAATATTTATGTTTATTTGTATTCAACTAGTTTTTATTGTCAGAGCTAGGAGAGAAACGCAGATTTAAGTGTCGTATAAATAGAGTAGATATTCTATATATCTTTTATTATGACCTAGATAACGAACATGTGTTTTGTGATATGGCAATATACTCGTACTATAATATAATATACTTGGAATGTTAAGCACGTATTAAATGACACATCTAACAGTCCGTAGCAGATATTTTATTTACTTGCACTCTGATCAACTTTAGTTTAACTTTACATAAATTCCATACATACTTTCGAGAATCATTCCCGCTTGTGGATCAAAACAAGTGGCTTATCCTCAAGGTACCTTCTTAAAAATTAATCAAAAGTTGCTTTAGCTTGAACGTGGAACAGCCACGCTTCGACATGAATAGGCCGGCTCGACCGGAGTGATACCACGGCCTCACAGAAAACCGGCGTGAAGCAGCACTGTGCTGTTTCGCTGCGTGAGTGAGGGTACGAGAGGCCCAATCCGGGGAAAAGGGGGGTTCGAGGGTTGGCAGCGTACTTGTGACTCCACTGGTGTCTTGGGATCCATGGGCGGCGGCAATCGCTCGTCTGCCACCTAGAATTAAAAAAAAAAAGATACACCACATGGGATAAACCAGTTGAACTGTAGATAGATTATGAAAATGGGATTTAAAAGTTGGAAGCGCACTTGTGACTCCACTGGTGTCGTGGGTGCCTATGAGCGGCGGCAATCGCTTACCATCAGGCGATCCGTCTGATCGTCTTCCATCTATCACATAAAAACAGTTTATCCCTAAGATCGGCGATAAGACGGCCGAGACTGTATTTGCCAGTGACCATAGCATAAAGTTTGTGCAAAAAGAGTATTTGTCTATATATATTTATAGTGTTGACGCATAAGCTACCTTTAACAATAATGAACTAACAACACTTTACTAATCTATCCTGTAGAGACTCCATGCTCTTGTATGCAAGACTTGCTCGAGTACATAAGCTTCCTTCTTTGCGTCCTCCTAGGAGTGTAGGTACTCACATGATGGTCTGCATGTATTTTGTTGGGCACATAAAGAAAGAGCGTCTGGGAATACTGAAGATTTTTTTCATAATTTTTCTTTTGCTAAATACATATTTAATTTAAAAATCGCTCCGGTCTCTAGATGCTATAATTAACTCTTTTTAAACAACTAAACCTTGGATCTAAGTTAAGTACTCTGAGTAAACAAGTGACAAAAAGCTGTTACCATATTACGTAGCATCTATGTAACGTTGTGTTGTGACAACATCTTTGTAAGAAACGTGTAGTTTCTTTTTAATGATAGCCTTCGCTCCCTTCGAAGTGATAAACATTGGTTGAAAACCCGCCAACACACTTAAATTTACCACTCTTTTAGAAAACACAGTCCCATTGTATCTCCAATTACATCCCAAGCGTAACATCTAGGCATGGGCGCTATTGGTTCAATTGAACTAGTTTACTTATTCAGTGTGGAGTTACGCGGAAAGACCGTAGGAAAGCGGAGAGCGGTAGCGAAGCGAGAGCTTAGAATGCAACCGGGACAAAACGCTAAGATGAAGAAGGATAGTCATTCAGACGATAGTTTTGCTTCATTTATTAATGTCCTACGGTTTTCTTCTAGGTTTGATGGATAGGTAATGAAGAGTAAGAAGCAGAGAGTTGATGGTTATGTTTCTTTGTAATAAAGGAGCCAGAAAGATGTTAAGCTAGTGTGGAGAATTTTAATTAAGTTTAATAAAAGACTAAGTAAACAATTTTGTGGTTAACTACATTGATTAGACGACCCAATTGGAACAGTAGTAGTGAACGCTGCCTCTGATACAAGGGTTGCGGGTTCGATCCCCGCACAGTACAAACATTTGTGTGCATGAACGTGTTTGTTTGTATTGGTCTGGGTGTTTGCTATGTATTATTAGTATTTATTTACAAAATAAAAGTATTATATGAATATATTTGTAATCCCACTGTTGATTATGATATCCGTAACACAGGTGCTTGAGCTACCTATCTCGGAGTCAGATCAATGTATGTGATGTTGTGAAATATTATTATATTATTTATTTAATTTAAAATTCCCAGACTTCTTGAATCACCACGGGCTCCGAAGCGACACCTTTGAAAACAACTAAAAATTACACGCTGAGGTACTTATATTTATTTAATTTAAACTACAAAATCAGTTTAGTGGAATAATTAATTCTTCAGCTACGAGTGAACTTTATGTATCTTTTCACTCGTGTGAGTGAACTGTTTACGCAACTCTAGTAACACGTCTAATGAAAAGCAACGCGTGCGATTCAAAAGTGCCAATTAGTGGAAAAACGAAAGTATTCGCACGATACTTAGAGTTATGGTTTTACTCGCCCTTGTTTGTGTTTCAGTGAGTATGGAAAATCGAATCATCATCATCATCATCATCAGCAACCCACACTCGTCCACTGCTGGACATAGGTCTCCCCTAATGCACGCCACTGCTCCCGATTTTCGGCCACTCTCATCCAGCCCACACCAGCCAGCCTTCGAATGTCATCATCCCATCTTGTCGCAGGGCGTCCTACACTACGCTTACCGAGTCGCGGTCTCCACCCAAGGACTTTACGGCTCCAACGGCTTTCAGTTCTGCGGCTAATATGACCAGCCCACTGCCACTTCAGTTTGCTGATTCGGTGGGCTATGTCGGTGACTCTGGTTCTGTGTTGGATTATATCATTTCTGATGCGGTCCTTCAGAGATGGAAAATCGAGTAGAAATTAATAATAATAATCTATCTACAGTCCAACTGGTTTATCCCATGGGATGTATCTTTTTTTTATTCTAGGTGGCAGACGAGCGATTGCCGCCGCCCATGGATCCCAAGACGCCAGTGGAATCACAAGTACGCTGCCAACCCTCGAACCCATCTTTTCCCTGGATTAGGCCCCCGGTATCCTCACTCACGCAGCGAAACACAGCACAGTGCTGTTTTACGTCGGTTTTCTGTGAGGCCGTGGTATTACTCCGGTCGAGCCGGCCCATTCATGCCGAAGCGTGGCTCTCCCACTGAAAACGCACTAGACGTAGACGTATCTAGAGTAAACGCAAGGACTTGCGGCAGAGGCTAGAGTATTTTATTCATTTATTATGAATGAAATATGACACCGACTGCCACTATCCTATTTTAACTTTCCTTTAAACCTACTAACTATTTTGAACTACTTAGGGCAGATTCGACCAACCTTATTTCGATACTAAATCTATGGTATAGCGCTGTCATTCAATTCAAATTTGACGTTATACCATAGATTTATCCACGGATGAAGATTGGTGGAATCGAGCCTTAACTGTTATTACATCATTAATTTAATAAATGGTAGTATATGAATGTCACATAAATAGACAATGCTTTCCATATATTTAAATTTGAACTGACATCGATTACATACGCCGTGCGTCACGTCGATTTACCATTGTTGGACTTTGGACCATCCTTATGCCTGAGATACAAGTGTTATTTCCGCTCTGCGGGTGGGAACTTGACCTGACGCCGTCTGTACATTTACTTCCGTTACACAACACAAAATTATTTTGAAACACTTAGGGCGGATTTAACTAACCTTATTCCGATACTAAGTCTATGGTTATAGCCCCTGTCATTCAAAACAAATCTGACGTCATCCACGGATAAAGATTGGTCGAATCGGGCCTTAACTGTCATTATATAATTCATTTAATAAATGGTAGTATATTAAAACAAAATGGCATATTAAATTTAGAATACTTTCCATATCCCTCACTCTTACCGAGATGTCGTAAAAGGCGACTAAGGTAAAGCTGCTGGCATGATCATCAACGCCCAGAGAAGGAAAACTCTGCATTTATATCAAAACCCTCGCCAACCCGTCTGCCAAGCGTGGTGAGTATGGCAATTACCCCTCATGTGATTGAGGGAGGCCCGTGCCCCAGCAGTAGGGACTTAAATGGGCTGACGATGACGATGACTTTCCATATATTTGGATTTGAACTGACATCAATTACGTACACACTGCGTCACGTCGAATTACCCTTGTTGGTCTTTAGACCGTCCTTATGTCTGAGACACAAGTGTTATTTCCAATCTGCGGGTGGTAACTTGACCTGACGCTGTTCGTACTCTCTATTCCGATACACGACTACAAATGCTAAGAATATGATTATTACAAATTATTTAGTAATTATCATATTCTTAGCATTTGTGCCCCAAACGTATTATGATATCTGGCCCAAACTATCGTTTCGGAGCCCGGAGAGCCCCACATAACCCGTCTGCCCCCCGGCTGAAGGGTATGCATAAGGAGGTCAGCCCATTGCACATAGGACTGGCAGCATTTCCCCTGCGCTAACATAAAAAAGGATCCACTAACATTAACACACAATTATTTGGTGTACCATAAATTTAAAAACATATTTTGTACACAATATAGAAAAGTCACGAGTCTCATGGGAAACCTTTTAATGTTAAATTTACATAATATTATATCAGATGTATAAGTGGAACTTGAACAAGTTAAGATACGAACTAGGCATGTCGCACGCGCATATAACAGTAGACGCGTATGCGCGAGATTTGTTGCGCGGCGGTGTCATCTTCTTGCGCCTGCGCGGTGCGAGATGACACCACACTTTTCGTTATTTTTGAGACTTACGTAGGCTGAAATAAAAGTGTACCCCAGGGTTCAGGAATTATATTTCTTTATTTTCTCCTAGGAGAACTAAGGTCACAGATGTAGCCCAAAGGATTACATGTCTCAATTGACAATGGGCAGGGAACATAGCGAGGAGAGCAGACGGCTTTTGGGGCGGAAAGGTCTTCGAGTGGAGGCCACGTACAGGAATTCGCAGCCGTGGCAGACTCCTCGAGGTGGACCGACGATTTAGTGAAGGTCGCAGGAATCATTGGATGCGGGCGGCGCAGGACCGATCAGTGCGAAGAATATTAGGGGAGACCTACGTCCAACAGTAGGCTTCTATTGGCTGAAATGATGGTGTTTTTTTCCTAACGTCTCTGATTCTTCAGTCGCCGACAGTTATTCGCCTTCTATCTCTCTCGCACGACATCTTAATTCAAACATCGATCTCTTAAATGTTTCTTGCCATGCATCTACTGATCACCAATCCAACTCTTTTCCTTTCTTTCATATTGTCTCCTGCCATCTTCACCCACAGTTTTCTAGCTTCTATCGTAATATATATTTTTTTATTTTATCATCGTCCAAGGGGAAAATGATCTTCCCACTTGTTTTTGCTTTGTTTGTCATTGGTGGCAGCCAAGCAGACGGATACACATATTGGTAAGCGATTGCTGCCGCCTATGGACACCCGCTATACCAGTCGAGTAAAGGCACAAGTGCGCTGCCTACCTTTAAACCCACTACCCCCGGATTGGGCCTCCTGTGCCGGAGAGCTCTCACTCGGTGAAATACAGCACAGATGCTGCTTCACGCGATTTTTGTGAGCCTTAGATTCGCATTTGGTTCTAACTAGTTGTTCTGAAAATTTTCACTAAAACTTCATAGTATTTTTTTAGTTAAAAAAATAGATAGATAAATATCTTTATTGCACAAAATTTTACAGAACTTATTGCCATGGTCAGAGCTACAATCTTAAATAGGCGAATTATACAAAAAATAAAATCCTACACCTTTCTCTTTGAACACATCGTACAAAAATGTATCCTGAATATTTTTCAGTATCATGGTCCGCCTATTCACAATTTCACGTGCTACTACCGGTTGAACTATTCAGTTTTCCACCAAGCAAAAGTAGTCTCTAATCCGTTGTCTCAAGGTCTTCATACACAACCAACGGTCAGTAGTACGGTATAGTTGCGGGGAGTTGGCGTTTTTACTATTTGTTGACAATACACACCTTCAAGACAGGTACTTAAAAACTGATGTGCTAAAAGAACTCGAGTTGCTACAACGTCATTTGGCCGAATATTGAATACGGCTCTGCTGTCGGCCGAAGCGCCGAATATTTGCCGCAGCACTTAATACCAAACACATTTCAGAAGTAGGTAGATAATTTACACAATAATAGATATTATTGTTATCAACAGATGGTGCGTTTTATATTTCATATATGAAAAGGTATAAAAAATAGTTGATTCGTAAAGCAATGGTAGGTATTTCTTTTTTTATTGATGCGTTTATTTCGTATACCTACTGTTTTCGCCATAATAGTTTGCAAAAACTTGCCGTATACGCCGATTTATTTTCATCACCATCTTCAGAATTAGTTGTTATCTTGTTACTCTATTCCAGCTCCCTTCATGCTAAGCGATTTGCGCCTTTTACATTCAATTTTGTCCTACGTCTAGTATGACATCGCCCATCCCGTTAGATAGTGAAAAAGCTATGCTTCGGCATGGCTCTTCGGCACGCCTGCACTGTGTTTCGCCTAGTGAGGAGGGTGCCGGAAGCCAAATCCGGGAGGAAGGGAAGTTATTGTTCGCAGCGCACTTGTGAGTCCGCTACTGTTGCGAGTGTCCATGGACAGTCGCAACCGCTAACTATTTATAATCCGCTCTGTCAACCATCATATAAAAAACCCATCTCACGTTAGACGGCATTCACTGCGCGGTCCCGAGGGTCTGAGTCCAAAATCCGAGTGTAAAGGGTAAATTGTACGCTTCGCATACCCGGTCTTCTCCTATGTTGGTCTAAGGTGGTAGGTCCCGAATATCTAAGAGAGGCCGAATATTCATGATATCTCTAAAAAGAACAACCGATGTGAACTAGTGCAATGAATGGACCAATACTTAGTACGTAACGGATCGCGGGCATTTTGTATGTCCGTACTAACTGTGGTACTAATTTCCACTGTTGAAAATTTTTTTTACCAATCAGTTGGTTAGGTAGCAGTATTTTTATAGTGACACAGTACATTGTCTCGCCTCAGCCTGATGGTAAGCAAAAAGAGAGCCCTCGTTGCAATAACAACGGACGCGATGTCAAGGCATAACTTACTTGGAGCTGCCATACTGGCCCGCGAGATGCTTCTTCACGCTTCGTTTGAAGGAATCCATATTGTAGGAAGGAGGACATGCGCCCCCTTGTATAAGAAAGATGCTTATATTTTAGAGATTCTGTTCCCGTGTTTCTAATAGAAATGTCTTAGCAACGCAAGGAATACAAAAAAGGGCAACAAACTTATTTCGGTTTCACACGGTTACCATTTAGCAAAATCGACTTTGGTAAATGTTGATAGATAAAGATGTTTAATTACGAAAACATGTGTAAGAAAAACATGGGCTGGTACAAATTGTGAATTTCAACATGTTTCGCCAATATTTGGCGTGTAAAATTTAAATTAAATGAAGATATTATTATTATTTATATTGATGAAAAAAAATTCTCCGCTTGGCAGCCGGTACTTTTGAAACTAGTTATGGGCACAGAGGCCAAGTAAATAATTCAGTTTTTGAATTGAATTTGAAATGGATTTTAATTAAA
Organism: Marasmia exigua; assembly: GCA_019059595.1. Classification (NCBI taxonomy): domain Eukaryota; kingdom Metazoa; phylum Arthropoda; class Insecta; order Lepidoptera; family Crambidae; genus Marasmia; species Marasmia exigua. The sequence continues at coordinate 16,675,145 of CM032481.1, forward strand.
CACAGATGTTACAAATTATTATTAGACTGCCACACTCAGAGTCGTTGATTAACTTAGTTGACTACTTAAGAAAAAATATTGACACTTATTTTGATACGCATAAAGACTACCGATACTAAAGTTAAATTACGTCTCTGAGTGCGGCCGGAAGACAGAGAAGATTAAAAGCTACACGTAGGCATGTTTCTTTTCCCTTCAGAGTTCTGGGTACTTGACGATATAGTTATCAGAAACAACGACGGTACCCTGGTGTAGTGTGCCTTATGGGGGCGGCAGTATCAAAATTAGTTAAGGGGTCCAAACGCAGAAAGAGTTAGAGGAAATTATCATACGGGGATGGGAGAAGTTCCTTCTAACTACACGCGTTAGGAGCCTTACGAAGGCGCCACTAAGAAACAAGACTATTGTCAACCTACATATTTAAGAGTCCGGTAATGCCTTTTTTTTAGATTTGCACCTGCCTAGGTAGTTTATTCTCGCGCCTCTTTGTAGTATTAAAAAACCGAGGAAAACATTAACATTTCTTAATCGCCTAATGTATTGTATCTACCAGAAAACCGCAGTATTTTTAAGCCAGTAGCTTGTCTACGCTGACCTCCATAGGTAGGTATAAAATTGGAGGAACACACGCTTTCAAATGTCTTTGCTCACGATTGTTACATCACCGACAAGGAGTCTAATTCTAGTGCTTATGACATTTATCATCATACGACATAGGTATATCACTAAAACATAGTTTTTTTTGTATAGATTTCATTTGACATCTGCCATGTTTTCAATATATCACGAGCCCGAGAATTGGGTTTAAGATATGTACATGTATTTTTTATGTTAAGTCAGTGTCAAACAAGCGTGTAGCTCGCTTAATGGTAAATAATTACCGCAGCCTATGGACGTCTGCAACTTCCGAGAACCTGAATACGTCATGTCTGAAAAACTTTAACATATTTTTTTTGAAGAATCTCAAACTATATGACCCTAAGACACCCTCTGATTGGAGCTCATTCCACAGCCGGAGCGTTCCCGGAAGGAAATTCCTCTGGAACCGTACTATGCGAGAACATTTGGGTTCCAACGTATGAGGGTTAACGCTCTGACGACTGCGAGCGGTGCGATAGTAGAATGCGGATGTTGGCATTATGTTGAACATTTCCATAGAGCTCAAAACATTGAAATTTCAAAAATTCATATGTTGCGTTCTAATTAGAATGCAGAGTTTTCCTTTTCTGGGTGCTGATGATTATGCCAGCAGCTTTACCTTAGTCGCCTTTTACGACACCTCGGTAAGAGTGAGGGTAGCCTATTCTACTCTGCCGGGGACCACACGGCTGAACTATCTGCTATTTTTAACACTATCCCTATTGGCTGTAATAGCAATGCTAATAATGTTTTTTGGAATCCATAAATTAAGAAATACTGTGTTTCTTGTTACGTGTCAAAGCAATGTGCTGGTCCCAAAAAAGGTTTTTTCTAATGTTGTGTTAAATATACCTAATGAAGGCATATCAAACGTTCAAAGTGGACCAAATGCGAAATCGACGAAATACTAAAAGGACCAAGTGCGAAATGGACCACATCCGAAATTGTCCACGTGCGAAATGGACCAAATGCTAAAAGGACTAAGTGCTAAATGGACCATATGCGATATCGACCAAATGCTAAAAGGACCCTGTGCGAAGTGGACTAAATACTACCTAGCATTTAGTCCAATTTGCATTTGGTCCACCTGGGCCAAATGCGAAATAGACACGTTTTCGTCTAGTAGACCAAATGCGACGAAATACTTGCTACTGATCATCATCTGCAACCCACACTCGTCCACAGCTGGACATAGGTCTCCCCTAATGCACGCCACTGCTCCCGATTTTCGGCCACTCTCATCCAGCCCACACCAATATTCTGCGGCTAATATGACCAGCCCACTGCCACTTCAGTTTGCTAATTCGGTGGGCTATGTCGGTGACTCTGGTTCTCTGTCGGATTACATCATTTCTGATGCGGTCCTTCAGAGATACTCCGAGCATAACCCTTTCCACTTCCTTGCTACTGTTTAGGTATCTCTATACTGTGCCAGTACTAATTGCTGTAAAGTTGCGTGCGCGCATACATTACGCGTTTAAGACGCAGTGCCGTCTCTAAAAGGAACGAATCGCTAATTTTGGGCAGCAATGGGAAGACAGCGTGGCCGATCGGCTGGTAACGGCTGTGCATGCTGCGGTTGGTTCTGGTGATTTTTAGGTATCGGTTCTGGTAACTAATAAATGAGTACCACTCTAGTCAAGTTTGCCGTGTGGTCCCCGGCAGAGTAGAATAGGCCACCCTCACTCTTACCGAGGTGTCGTAAAAGGCGACTAAGGTAAAGCTGCTGGCATGATCATTCAGCACCCAGAGAAGGAAAACTCTGCATTTATCAAAACCCTCGCCAACCTCGTCTGCCAAGCGTGGTGAGTATGGCAATTACCCCTCATGTGATTGAGGGAGGCCCGTGCCCCAGCAGTGGGGACTTAAATGGGCTGATGATGATGATGAACTAATAAATGAGTACCACTCTAGTCAAGTTTGCCGTGTGGTCCCCGGCAGAGTAGAATAGGCCACCCTCGCTCTTACCGAGGTGTCGTAAAAGGCGACTAAGGTAAAGCTGCTGGCATGATCATTAGCACCCAGAGAAGGAAAACTCTGCATTTCAAAACCCTCGCCAACCTGTCTGCCAAGCGTGGTGAGTATGGCAGTTGCCCCTCATGTGGTTGAGGGAAGGCCGTGCCACAGCAGTGGGGACTTAAATGGGCTGATGATGATGATGCTCTAGTCAGCCGAGATATTATCTTTTGGTTACCATTTCACTTCGCTTCAAGTCAGTCCTATCGTCCTCGCTTCTGCAGCACCTAATCGTCCATCGTCAGGTTTGCATCGGGCAGCCACATTTCTATTTTCCTTGAGTATTCCACCCTAGGGCTTGCCTTAGTACGAGTACGTAGTCTGGTTCCATTCGGAGCGCCTAAATATTGGGAAGCCTTGTAAAAATAGGATCGCGTCAATTGTATTCCGAAAGTAAAATGGAACTTGGAAAAATGAATGTGATTTGACTAGGCTTCCGAATTCGATGGCTCTAATTCCTGACTTCAAGTAACTTATTTGGCCTAAATCTAATATCTATTTATTTATTAATTACATCATTGCATGTCACATAGTACATTCGTATAGGTGGAACATTTGGGTACTGAGCGTGTGACACCCAGAAAGGCGTAACAACATGAGAGATTGCTCGGTATTTTTATTTCTAATTTTAACAATCTAACGGCCGCACTCAGAGACGTCATTTAAGCTAATGTTCATTAACTTTAGTATCGGTAGTCGTATCAAAATAAGTGTCAATATTTTTTCTTAAGTAGCCAACTAAGTTAATAAACAACTCTGAGTCTGGCAGTTAATGTCAATGTCAGCAATGATTTGAAAAGGACCACCAATGCAGCCATTCAATCTCAGATATTATACATTCGCAAAAGGATTCTAAAAGCGAACATAAAAATCACAAATAACAGTTAGGTTAATGTCACTTGCTTCCTACACGGAATACTACTCTAATAGTCATTAAAATGCAAACACGGCGCTTCCAGACGATGACGGCTCATTATGGCCGCCGGAAGCTGGGGGGGAGGGCGGAAGTGACGTCAGATGCGCGCGCGCCGGCGCGTGAAGCCGGCCAGGGGATATTTTTATCAATTAATAACGTTATAACGGCTTTTAAGGTTTCGCAGCAGATGTTTCGCGTGGGACGAAAGGGCCTTTGAATATTCAACGGTTGGGGGTGTAAGGGTTTCGGGGGTGTGAGGGTGTCGGGGGTGTGAGGGTGTCGGATCATGATTAGGGTTTTGGGGTCAAATAGTGATATTATAATGATGCATCTGGCGGCTTACAATAACGTTTATTAACTTAAAGAATTATCACTATCATAGTAAAATGATGTAACTTATAATTAACCTTGAGTTTAGCAGAAAGAAAGAAAGAAAAATATTTATTTGGACACATAAAAAAATACAGGTACCTACATATTAGATACACGACTTAAATATTATACAGTAAGCAAATACAGGTGTACAAGCCTAAAATGGTGCCCAAAATGGTGTCCACTCAGCATGTGTTAGCGACTAAAGTAGGAGCCGCTAACGATGATTTTCAATGGAATCAGTTGTACGTACGTACGAGTGTAACATTTTTTGTACTATACCTACATTTTTTTTATGTAATAGGTAGGCACACGAACAGACGGATCATCTGATGGTAATCAATTGCCACGTACGGGTAACTATGTGTTTTTGTAGATGTGTAAATTTCTTTTGTGATAGGTATTATGCTTTTTATCATCATAATAGCGATGACTTGATTTCTATGATGGTGGCATTTGCCCTCCAATGGGATAGTACATAGACTAATGAAAGTCTTAGGCGTAATACTTTATTTTATAAGTACTATGTTTTAGTGTGTTGTAAATGAATGGTTAAATTAATGTTAATTCATAATTTTTATTTGCTTAAAACATTGTATAAAGTTGATACATAATATAGTTCTTTAAATTAAAAATAGACTTAGGATGCTCGCCATTCTAATTCTATGGAATAATCATTCCGATACCAAAATCCCTGCCCAGGTCTGTTTTTCCTGACGACAATAATCTGGAGATCTTTAAGGCAAGAGTGAACAGGCATCTTTTAGGCAAACGCGTATCAGACCTCATCGTCGCTTTCCGTCAGGTGCGATTGTGGTCAAGCCACCAAAAAAAACCGTCATGTGAAGTAAACCAGAATATGTCACAATTATCCATATCTTTAAAGTGGCCTGATGGGTGGTTGTGTGTACCTCTCCTTAACAATATGTGTCTAGATACTAAACGATACTGTGCTTAACACTGTGAATGTTTTTATTTTAATAAATAAACATTTTATTTTATTTTTTAATAATGAAGGGAATGGCGCCGAATGATAAAGAAAGCCGAATACGTGTCACGGGAAGAGCCGTGGCCAAAGAAAAAGTTTTTATTTAACCTTTATAAACATCTTTTTTTTTAATTTAAAAAATGCTGTTAATAACAAAACTTCTTTGATTCATCACCCTTAACTAATTATCTTTTTTTAAATATTTTTAATATGTAACATAATAATTTAAAGAATAAATTTAAATGCTCAATTTGGTGGTTTTTTTTTCTCTGAATAAAGTCTTGGTCCCGTTATGTCTATTTTGGAAGAGATATATTTTTCTCAAAGTTATAATGTAATCGACACTAGCGAAGCCGGGGGCTAAGCTGGTTAGGTATTTAAATTGTACCAGAAATACTCGTACTGTTCACTGTTTTGCATTACAGATAACTTGTAATTAGCTTATCTGTAAGTTCCGTTACCATTCAAGCTTTCACTGGAGGCCTAAGGGCAACTTATTGTTAGTCTGACCCTTAATAGGGATGTGGATTTCATAACCTATGGCAATTATTTGTTATTTTCCATCAGGTGGCTCGCTTGCTCGTTTGTCGGCCTCTAGCATAAAAAAATATAATCACAATTCTAATGGCCGTTGGTGCATTGGTGTCTCCTCCTGGTGATCCATTACATCCAATACATCGATTTTAATTTTTAGCTACTAAACCGGATCTTTTTTAAACAATTTCGAGGTTACAATCTCTCGGCAAACACTTATACTATTTATTAAATAACCATAGAAAATATATCCACGTACGCAACGTGGCTGATCGTTGAGATTGGCCGCCGTTGTCGTAATAACCGTAATCGGTTGGAGGATATTATTATTACTAAGACGATAAAAATATTAATAAAAATTAATCTAGATTTTCTCACATCCTTACCTTATGCCCTTGGGTAGCAGCCAAAGTCTGTCCTTCTGTTGTTTATCGGTTCAGCTATTGAGAAGCTCTGGTGGGAATGTATAAATGATCATGTTTGTTTGTTTGTTCACAGGTAAGGGAGTGAACACGGATGTATGGTAAGCGTCATTGAATAAATCAGTCGATGAGTGGGAAAAGGGCCATGTTTTCCGAGACACCAGGCATACACCTTCTCCTTCTAGACTTTTATCTGCAAAACTAAGGTACAAATATATATTGACAGAGTTTTTCTCCGCTTCTAAATACCTGACTGAAAGTGTTACAGACAATTACAAAAAAGTGTATCTAAATACCGCAATCTACCTAAATTCAACGGTCAGTTTTTACCAAAAAGAAATAAGTCACAATTGAGCGACTCCATTGAAGCCCGGAAATCTAGTGAAGTGGCGAAACAAAAGCCACTCGAGAGAAAAATCGTTCAGTCAAGTCACGTATTGATCGAGAGGTGCCTGAACACATACATATTGCCAAAATTTTTAATTCGTTGCCCGGTCTAAGAAAAGTATAAAAAACCGGCCAAGTGCGAGTCTGACTCGCGCACCGTGGAACCCTCGCGAGGGTTCCGCCTTACAAACGTAGAGGTTTACAATTTATGACGTGTTAAATCAAATTACCTCTGTATCAACTGTGTATTATGCAAATAAATAATGTTTCTGTTTCAGTTAGGACGCATTTAGGTTATATACAGAATTACATTCACCAAAATATTTAGATGTGTCGAAAATTTGTTGAAAATATCGACATAATCGGCTGTATCTTTTGATTGGCTTGGCTAAGAAGTTTAATATTTTCACAGCTTAGGTAAAGGGACAATAGATTTGAGTATTTCATGTGAATTTCAGCTTGATATATCCACGCGTTCTTGGGATAAAGGGTCTTGACAGACAGACAGACAGACGGACAACAAAGTGATCCTATAAGGGTTCCGTTTTTTCCTTTTGAGGTACGGAACCCTAAAAATAATTATTTATTAAACTAAATACATAGGATACACACCATTTCAATAATAACAGTTTAAAGCCACACCAAAATAAATTAAGAAATAAAAAACATAAAATCAAACACAAAAGTATATTTATATAGCAACACAAAATAAATTTATTAATTCAATATTTTATCTCCCATTCTTGACAGAGATTTCATTGATCGATTGTTTACATTACATCATAATGTTACATACCCCACCCCACGAGTGTAGACGATGTAGATATTGTATAGACGCAAATAGTGTGCGAGCGAGAAGTGAATAGATGCGCCGCCATTTCTGATCCCATTCTTTATCCGCAAGGGTATATAAATAAATTGATATGTATAACCATCAGTTTATGCCAGCAGTATTTATACACCGCAAGCATCATTCTATACAAATTGAATACAAAAAAATAGGGTCACCTTCTGGTTTATCAGGCAGTGGGAGAGCCACGCTTTGGCATGAATGGGTCGAATCGACCGGAGTATTTCCACATCCTGACAGAAAACCGACGTGAAGCTGTGCATACGCTGAGTTTCGCTGCGTGAGTGAGGGTACCGCAGGCCCAATCCAGGGGAAGGGGGGTTAAAAGGTAAACAGCGCACTTGTGACACCACTGGTGTTGCAGTTGTACATGGGCGGCCGTAATCGCTTACCATCAGGTGATCCGTCGTTTCGTCTGCCACCTATGTCATGAAAAAATAAAGGGAGTCAAAGCAACTAACTTTATAAATTTTGAAAATATACGGAATAATCTATATATGCTTATCGTTATAAATATGTATTCTTTCTATTTATTTCATATTTATAATATATATGTAATTGCTATGTATATGTGTATATGTTTATTATGTATAATATACGTATTTCTATGTATTTGTATATATATGTATAATTGTTTTTTGTTTTGTTCTCCACGTTCACGTAATCTTCTTTCGCCGCATCATTGTCCTTTCTGTATGACCCAAAGGTTGACTGGTAGAGAATGCCTCTTGGCGTTAAGTTCGCCCATTGTATAAACTTTTTGTGCAATAAAGTTTTAAATAAATAATATGAGTTTCAAAATGATCTGGTTTAAAATCTTCCTGACTTCAAGTAACTTATTTGGCCTAAATCTAATATCTATTTATTTATTAATTACATCATTGCCTGTCACATAGTACATTCGTATAGGTGGAACATTTGGGTACTGAGCGTGTGACACCCAGAAAGGGCGTAACAACATGAGAGATTGCTCGGTATTTTTATTTCTAATATTAACAATCTAACGGCCGCACTCAGACACGTCATTTAAGCTAATGTTCATTAACTTTATGCGTATCAAAAAAAGTGTCAATATTTTTTCTTAAGTAGCCAACTACGTTAATCAACAACTCTGAGTCTGGCAGTTATATGTCAATGTTAGCAATGATTTAAATAGGACCACCAATGCAGCCATTCAATCTCAGACATTATACATTCGCAAAAGGATTCTAAAAGCGAACATAAAAATCACAAATAACAGTTAGGTTAATGTCACTTGCTTCCTACACGGAATACTACTCTAGTAGTCATTAAAATGCAAACACGGCGCTTCCAGACGATGACGGCTCATTATGGCCGCCGGAAGCTGGGGGGGAGGGCGGAAGTGACGTCAGATGCGCGCGCGCCGGCGCGTGAAGCCGGCCAGGGGATATTTTTATCAATTAATAACGTTATAACGGCTTTTAAGGTTTCGCAGCAGATGTTTCGCGTGGGACGAAAGGGCCTTTGAATATTCAACGGTTGGGGGTGTAAGGGTTTCGGGGGTGTGAGGGTGTCGGGGGTGTGAGGGTGTCGGATCATGATTAGGGTTTGGGGTCAACTAGTGATATTATAATGATGCATCTGGCGGCTTACAATGACGTTTATTAACTTAAAGTATTATCACTATCATAGTAAAATGATGTAACTTATAGTTAACCTTGAGTTTAGTAGAAAGAAAGAAAGAAAAAATATTTATTTGGCCGTGTGGTCCCGGCAGAGTAGAATAGGCCACCCTCACTTTTACCGAGGTGTCGTAAAAGGCGACTAAGGTAAAGCTGCTGGGATGATCATCAGCACCCAGAGAAGGAAAACTCTGCATTCATATCAAAACCCTCGCCAACCCGTCTGCCAAGCGTGGTGAGTATGGCAATTACCCCTCATGTGATTGAGCCCGTGCCCCAGCAGGGGGACTTAAATGGGCTGATGATGCATCTGGCGGCTTACAATAACGTTTATTAACTTAAAGTATTATCACTATCATAGTAAAATGATGTAACTTATAATTAACCTTGAGTTTAGTAGAAAGAAAGAAAGAAAAAATATTTATTTGGACACATAAAAAAATATAGGTACCTACATATTAAATACGACTTAAATATTACAGTAAGCAAATACAGGTGTACAAGCAAGTATATGTGCCCAAAATGGTGTCCACTCAGCATGTGTTAGCGACTAAAGTAGGAGCCGCTAACGCTGATTTTCAATGGAATCAGTTGTACGTACGTACGAGTGTAAATTTTTTATACTATACCTACGTTTTTTTTTTATGTAATAGGTAGGCAGACGGACACCAGATCACCTGATGGTAATCAATTGCCACGTACGGGTAACTATGTTTTTTGTAGGTGTGTAAATTTCTTTTGTGATAGGTATTATGCTTTTTATCATCCTAATAGCGATGACTTGTTTCTATGATGGAGGCCTTTGCCCTCCAATGGGATAGTACATAGACTAATGAAAGTCTTAGGCGTAATACTTTATTTTATAAGTACTATGTTTTTGTGTGTTGTAAATGAATGGTTAAATTAATGTTAATTCATATTTTTTATTTGCTTAAAACATTGTATAAAGTTGATAAATAATATAGTTCTTGAAATTAAAAATAGACTTAGGATGCTCGCCATTCTAATTCTATGGAATAAGCATTCCGACACTAAATCCTCCCTGCCAAGGTCTGTTTTTCCTGACCACTATAATCTGGAGATCTTTAAGGCAAGAGTGAACAGGCATCTTTTAGGCAAACGCGTATCACCCCAGACCACATCGTCGCTTTCCATCAGGTGCGATTGTGGTCAATCCACCAAAAAAAAAACCGTCATGTGAAGTAAATCAGAATATGTCACAATTATCCATATCTTCAAAGTGGCCTGATGGGTGGTTGATTGTACCTCTCCTTAACAATATGTGTTACTAAACGATACTGTGGTTAATACTGTGAATGTTGTTATTTTAATAAATAAACATTTTATTTTATTTTATAATAATGAAGGGAATGGCGCCGAATGATAAAGAAAGCCGACCTCGTGTCACGGGAAGAGCCGTGGCCAAAGAAAAAGTTTATATTTAACCTTTATAAACATTTTCTTTTTTTAAATTTAAAAAATTCTGTTAATAATAAAACTTCTTTGATTAATCACCCCATGTTAAGGTACTTAACTAATTATCTTTTTTTTTAACAATTTTAATATGTAACACAATAATTTAAAGAATAAATTAAAATACTCAATTTGGTGGATTTTCTTTTCTCTGAATAAAGTCTTGGTCCCGTTATGTCTATTTTGGAAGAGATATATTTTTCTCAAAGTTATAATGTAAGCTAAGCTAGTTAGGTATTTAAATTGTACCAGAAATACTCGTACTGTTCACTGTTTTGCATTACAGATAACTTGTAATTAGCTTATCTGTAAGTTCCGTTACCATTCAAGCTTTCACTGGAGGCCTAAGGGCAACTTATTGTTAGTCTGACCCTTAATAGGGATGTGGATTTCATAACCTATGGCAATTATTTGTTATTTTCCATCAGGTGACTCGCTTGCTCGTTTGTCGGCCTCTAGCATAAAAAAATATAATCACAATTCTAATGGCCGTCGGTGCACTGGTGTCTCCTCCTGGTGATCCATTATTTTTAGCTACTAAACCGGATCTTTTTTAAACAATTTCGAGGTTACAACCTCTCGGCAAACACTTATACTATTTATTAAATAACCATAGAAAATATATCCACGTACGCAACGTGGCTGATCGTTGAGATTGGCCGCCGTTGTCGTAATAACCGTAATCGGTTGGAGGATATTATTATTACTAAGACGATAAAAATATTAATAAAAAAATAATCTAGATCTAGACCTTATGCCCTTGGGTAGCAGCCAAAGTCTGTCCGTATGTTGTTTATCGGTTCAGCTATTGAGAAGCACTGGTGGGAATGTATAAATGATCATGTTTGTTTGTTTGTTCACAGGTAAGGGAGTGAACACGGATGTATGGTAAGCGTCATTGAACAAATCAGTTGATGAGTGGGAAAAGGGCCATGTTTTCCGAGACACCAGGCATACACCTTCTACTTCTAGACTTTTATCTGCAAAGCTAAGGTACAAATATATATTGACAGAGTTTTTCTCCGCTTCTAAATACCTGACTGAAAGTGTTACAGACAATTACAAAAAAGTGTATCTAAATACCGCAATCTACCTAAATTCAACGGCCAGTTTTTACCAAAAAGAAATAAGTCACAATTGAGCGACTCCATTGAAGCCCGGAAATCTAGTGAAGTGGCGAAACCAAAGCCACTCGAGTGAAAAATCGTTCACTCAAGTCACGTATTGATCGAGAGGTGCCTGAACACATACATTTTGCCAAATTTTTTAATTTGTTGCCCGGTCTAAAAAAAGCATAAAAAACCGGCCAAGTGCGAGTCCGACTCGTGCAGCGAGGAACCGCTACGTTTGTAAGGCGGAACCCTCGCGAGGGCTCCGCCGTACAAACGTAGAGGTTTACAATTTATGAAGTGTTAAATCAAATTACATCTGTATCAACTGTGTATTATGCAAATAAATAATGTTTCTGTTTCAGTTAGGACGCATTAAGGTTATATACAGAATTACATTCACCAAAATATTTAGATGTGTCGAAAATTTGTTCAAAATATCGACATAATCGGCTGCATCTTTTGATTGGCTTGGCTAAGAAGTTTAATATTTTCACAGCTTAAAGGGACAATAGATCTGAGTATTTCATGTGAATTTCAGCTTGATACATCCACGCGTTCTTGGGATAAAGGGTCTTGACAGACAGACAGACAGACGGACAACAAAGTGATCCTATAAGGGTTCCGTTTTTTCTTTTTGAGGTACGGAACCCAAAAAATAATTATTTATTAAACTAAATACATAGGATACACACCATTTCAATAATAACAGTTTAAAGCCACACCAAAATAAATTAAGAAATAAAAAACATAAAATCAAACACAAAAGTATACTTATATACCAACACAAAATAAAATTATTTATTCAAAATTTTATCTCCCATTCTTGACGGGGATTTCCTTAATTAAATAAATAGATTGATATTTATAATATCTATTACGTACTTTTAAAACTATACCTACCACCATTAAAGCGGTACCTATTCAAACGATTTTTTTAAATGACAATTTATATAATTTAGTGGCGGCCACATTGCAAAGTAAGCCAGGAGTGGACTCAAGCGAGTTGAGTGAGTAATTTTAACTCGGGTCCCATCACTAGTGAAATCGTACAGCTTTGGCGTTAATGAACAAATTCTGTTATACATTTTTCAACGGTTTTCGTGCGGTTGGACGTTATTTTTTAGCGTTCCAGCGTTTTATTGGCAAAACTATAATGTCTTCCGAATGGAGGTATTGCGGGTTCGTGCTAGATTAATTTTACGATCACCGATCGCAACGATCAGTCACGTATGTCGGATATATAGTGCACAGGTGGGTACGCAGACACAAATTCACTCTCTATTCTTTTCCCTGATACTCCAATGGGTCAGAAGTGTACCAACTTGCAGATTTCGAGCTGACCATGCTATCTTCACCAAGATACCAGATACGATTGTAGCCAGACCTTGGAATTCCACCCGGGACCTTGCGACACCAAGACAATTAAGAATATTGATAGGTTAGTACATACCTACACGCATAAAAAAAGTTTGATATTCATACCAAAAACCTGTTTTCAGTAAAGGGATTGTTAAAAAGTAAATCTAGATCAATATTTTTTGATTTGGCACCAATTCAAACTATTAGACTGTTTTGTTAACTACATGAATACTACGTAGTTTTGTAAATCGATTTTTCGAAAAAAAAAACTATATATTTGTAGTGAAATTTTAAACTAAAGGAGTAGTTTGATCAAATTGAAAGGCATCGGACTTTTTAAAATTATCGCCATACCAATACTAGGTACATTCTTTATTTGAAATTCATTAAAACTTTTCTTTATGTGTGTATGTACGACAGCCACGTATCAGATTACCATAATCTGTCAAATTTCCTCAATTGATAATGAACCAAACGTGGTTGACTTTAAGGTGAGAGTCGATTGAAGAAATTAGACAGTTTTGTTAACTTTCCTGTGTGTGTATGTAATGTGTACGTATGTACTAATAATATAATGCCATAGACTAATGTCTGTAAACTTTGTGCAACAAAGTGTATCTATCTATCTACTTGAAAATCTAACCGATTGAAGCCTCACTAGACAAAGGGTGCATTTTATTTTTATGCGAGAGGCGACAAACGAGCAAGCGAGTAACCTGATGGAAAGTAATCATCACCGTCCATGAACATCCGCAAAATCAGAGAGATCGCTAATGTATTGCTGGCTTTTTAAAAAGGAGTACGCTGCCGTCGGGAAATACTCCTGCAGCCAAACCGTTCCACAAAACTGAGGTACGTGGTAGAAAGTTCCGCGAAAAACGCACAGTGTTAGACCGCCATCCATCGAGATGATGGGGATGGAATGACAATCGCTTGCGTGTGGTTCGATGTAAGAAGCTGCAGGGAGTAGACCAAACAGTTCCTCAGAGCACTGCTCATGATAGTATAGAATGCTGAGGGAAGATATATGCCGTCGTAGTGTTAGAGGATCAAGTCGATTAGAGGGTCAAGCATACCAAGCATAAAATCTTGACCCTTATCTTCCTATCCTAGAGTAATGAAAAAGTTATCAAGCGTAGTTTTATATCCATAACGGGTCCTAACATGTTAATCTTAAAAAAAAAATCTCCAGAACCAATGAGAATGCGTGACCAGCCCTCACTTAGCAGGCTTTTTGTGGGCAATAGGTACCCTTTGTCGCGGTCGAGAGCCTATCATTTGTCGGATCACTCGACTGAACCGCAATTTGAATAAAATTGTTAAGTGTGACTGCACCTGCTTACTTGCCACCCCAAATTGAACTTTAAATCCAAGCAACAAGGACAGTGGCAGTTAATTGGCGAGCGGTCGAAGATCGTTATTGCTTCTGACCGTAACCAGAAGTTTCTTTATTATTTTCAAGGCGTATGATTGTTAGATATGGATAGCAGAGCATTAGAATTTAGTAACAACTGAATTTGTGTTTTTTACACACATGTCCAAGTTGTGGAAAGATTATATGTCAATGTTATTTTAAAATACCAACAGCCGCACGAAGAGTGTATTTGCGTGTAGTCTCTATGAGGTTGGCTAAGAAATTAAAGTTAATGAAAGTCTCTGATTGCGGCAGTTAATTTATTTACAAAGGCAGACCTGGTAAAACGTATCTTTTAAAAGATTGAAACAATAGCATCTGGATCAGTGCAAAGATGCGGAACAGTGAAACGCTTCATTTGAATCTTTCGGAACGTCAAGTCTCAGATCCGTGATTAATTGTTTCTTTTTTAATAATCGATCCTCTCTAGCTGTACCTATATAGCTATGTAATATACCTATCTCTTTTCCCCGAGTAATACAATGGAAAGACGGTTACCTCTTCACCCCAGACAGCTACTCTTTCGCTGTAAATTTGGATCAATTTGCTCATTGGGATCATTCGGATCATTCGGTTCACTCGGACTCGAGATCCATTTGAGTCGAATGATAATTCGGATCGAACAAAAGAGATTCGGAACAGTGTATCACTTAACTGAGTCCGGATCATTGAGTCGTTTCATTTAAGAGTTACACGTCACATGTCTATTACCAGGTTTTGGCCTAAGGAAGGATGGGGTTAATCAGATTTTTTTTTTCATTTATTCAACAAAAATAACAATAATGCAATTTTTGTAAGCATCATAAAAACACGTTCTCGGTTTGTATGGATGCTTAGATCATCTTAAACAGTAAATAAATAGCGAGTCCATAATTTAGTAAGGTATTTAACAATACTTGAATTAAATTTTACAAATTATTAACTAGTTAGAGAAGCCAATAGAATAATTCAGCTAGGCTGGGCAGCATTTAGTAAACTTCGTCAAGTCTTCTCGTCATCCATCCCTTAAAGTCTTACTAGGACTGGTCCACCAGGTTCAAAGTCGCTCAAAGAGCTATGGAAAGGGCTATGCTCGGAGTATCTCTGAAGGACCGCATCAGAAATGATGTAATCCGACAGAGAACCAGAGTCACCGACATAGCCCACCGAATTAGCAAACTGAAGTGGCAGTGGGCTGGTCATATTAGCCGCAGAACTGACAGCCGTTGGAGCCGTAAAGTCCTTGAGTGGAGACCGCGACTCGGTAAGCGTAGTGTAGGACGCCCTGCGACAAGATGGGATGATGACATTCGAAGGCTGGCTGGTGTGGGTGATGGGAGTGGCCGAAAATCGGGAGCAGGTGGCGTGCATCAGGGGAGACCTATGTCCAGCAGTGGACGAGTGTGGGTTGCTGATGATGACTAGTGAGATCGTCCCAGCTGGTCTAGGGCCAGCAAGTCAATTTTCATAGGTCAAATTGTTCGCGACTGTTTTGTTTTCTAGACTTTTTGGATTTCCAAGGCGGCAGTTACCGGTGTTGATCTAGTTAATGGTTCATGATGCAAGCGTAAATGAGCTCTAATGCGACACCTTAAGCCTCAACTGAGAATAACACGATGAGATGATGATGCAGTTAGACCTATACGCTCTAGCGAATCAGCACAGTTTTGTCAACCGACTTCAAAGCAATTTGTTGAATTTTGGCAAAAGCCATAACGAATGACTTTGTTTTCACCAAATGAAATTCGTACTTACGTTAAAAAATACGCACAATGACGTGTCGGTATTTCCTCCCGCGAATGGCTGTGGAATGAACTCCCATTAGAGGTTTTCCTCCTCACCTCCTCCAATAGGACCTCAAATTTTCCTCTAATAGGTCCTCTAATAGGACCTCAAATTTTTTTGAAAAACCTCATGCTGTATGTAGATACAGCATGAGGTTTTTCAAAAAAAGGAGTATTAAGTTTTTTAAGGGTTTGCCTCTCTCTTTCTCATCTTAGCGTGAAATTCCCGTCCAAAGCTGTCGCTCTAGAGCCTGGGGTACGCTTGGACCATGATCCAAGATTTGGGGAGTCTGATAATTACAATTCCCCTTTAAGGTGAACGGCTTACCCCACTAGCGACGCCAATTGATTTTAATTGTTAGCTACTAAACCTACTACTATTTTAAACAACTTGGGGGCTTCAGTCTCTCGGTTAACACCTATATTATTTATTTAATAGTTAAAGTTAGCTATTTGATCTGGTTTTGCACTCGAATTTATTGTTACCGCCAAAAGCGGCCACTTTTGGCGTGAATCAATTTTTTTAGTACAAAAACAGACCCAACATTTAGGTAAGGTTATTAAATAAATAGTATAAGTGTTTGCCGAGAGACTGAAGCCCCGTTATTATTTCCAATATATTTGTTATGATGGCTAACAATTAAAATCAATTGGCGTCGCTAGTGTGCCCTACCCGTCCCCTTAACAGGGGAACCAAACCAACTTAATCACGGTTACACGTTTCAGAAACTATCCGAAACGTGCAGGTTTCCTCACGATGTTTTCCCTCACCGCCGGTTCGTTTTCCTCTATTCCATAAAATAATCAAGTATAGGTACGTAACCTCTTTTACTGTCCATTTACCCTCAGGAATCCTGGATCGAAACTTAAGGTGACGCATCGAGTAACTAGCGCCGCCATTACATTTGTATTAATTGTGGAAATTATGAGACATTTTTCAAAGAAGTAAGTCCAGCCGCGGTGTTCCCTGATCGCTATGACATGTCCTTTTTTAAATGAGGTTTGAAAAGAGTTCTTCTTTCACGGTAGGCAGCGGCATGACTGTGTTCCGGCATTTTTGATGTCTATGAGTGGTTACCGTTTACCATCAGATGGGCCGCAAACTCGTCTGCCTATTATAAGCAATAAAAAAAAACATAGGTACAACAGTGAATCCATAAAAAAAATATCAAGATTTTTTTGAGATATCCTTGTGTAATATTATCTTCGTACAAGTAACCATAATTTCTTATTATTGTCTAAAATGGCCACTTTAAACAATTAAAAAAAAAATGGTTAGGTAATGGTTAATAGGCTGATACTATACTTGTGGGGGCTATGATCTCGGGGTCCTGGTGGCTTAATTTGAAGCCGTCTCGTAATGAACGAGAATACACCTGTCGCATCCCAACAAAGGAGACACACAGCGCGTGTGAATGAGAGGGAAACCCCGATTCGGTCGTAACGTCGGCTTTAAATTAGGCCCTCTGGGTTCAATTCCCGGGTTCAATAACTCGGGTTTGTGATGACCAATACGCATTTGGCAAACGTGGTAATTAAGCCTAATCCCATCATTGTAGCGATGACTTGAATTCTATGATGGAGGCCTTTGACCTCCCCCTGCAATGGAACAGTTAATAGGCTGATACTTTACTTTTTCTGTCTCAAAAATTCTTAATACTTTCCTTTATGGATTCATTGTAGTAGTAGTATCAGCCTATATCCATCATAGAAATCTAGTCATCGCTACTATGATGGGAATAGGCATAATCACCACGCTTGCCAATTGCGGATTGGTGATCACAAACCTGAGCTATGTTCGAAAAATTCGAAACATACTTTTTGCTCGACCCGGGAATCGAATCCAGGACCCCGAGATCACGGCCCGTACTTAAACCATTAGACCAACAAGGCAGCTGGAATCATTGTACTTTTTCAAAAAAAATCTCATAATATAAATCTATTGGTGGCGCTAGTTTCGTCGATGTGTCACCTCTTTGTTATTGCCCGCCTATGCAAAGTGACGTCATGGGGTCAGCCGAGGGCAACGGTCGGTGGGAACACCTGACCTATTTCCGAAGCGCCCCCTTCCGGTAAAACCTATACTTTCTGTGCATTTCGACGAACTTCTAAATTACTTTCTTTTCCTTAAGTACAAGGAAAATGGAATTGGCTAACACGGAATAGTTAAATTATAGTTTGATTTATTCAAATAGTATAAGCCTTTTTATAAGATAGGGAGGGATTCGAGCAAGCGGGTCACCTGATGCTCAGATCACGTTGGCTCAACAACATTTAGTAACTACTAAACTACAACCATAATATCGCTTCTAGCAATAGGACCGCCTACATTGTACGTACAGCCTCATATCAAAGTGTATCGTCAGCCCATTTAAGTCCCCACTGCTGGGGCACGGGTCTCCCTCAATCACATGAGGGGTAATTGCCATACTCACCACGCTTGGAAGACGGGTTGGCGAGGGTTTTGATATAAATGCAGAGTTTTCCTTCTCTGGGTGCTGATGATCATGCCAGCAGCTTTACCTTAGTCGCCTTTTACGACACCTCGGTAAGAGTGAGGGTGGCCTATTCTACTCTGCCGGGGACCACACGGCCACATCGGCATTTAATTTTTAGCTACTAAACCGGATCTATTTTAAACAAACTTCAAGGTTCCAACCTCTCATCAAACACTTATACTATTTATTAAATAACCATGCACAAATGTTGGGTTGGTTTTTGTACGTGCAAAAATGATTTAATCAATTTTTTGCGTACAAAAACGGACTCCACATTTGTGCATGGTTATTTAATAAATAGTATAAGTGTATGCCGAGAGGTTGTAATCCTGAAATTGTTTTAAACAGATCCGGTTTAGTAGCTAAAAATTAAAATCGATTGGCGTCGCTAGTGTGTCCTACCCGTCACCTTGTCAAAGACGTTCGGTTCAATATCAATTGAGGAATTTTGACATACGAGTATTCTAGTAAAATGATGTGTGACGTATGTGTACGAAAAAGTCACGGTGTATAGAGATAGCGATTCCGTGGAAAGTATTGTACAGCAAAAATATAAAGTTCATAATTGAATGCCGCCACGGTGCGCGCGCGCAAAGCATTATGCCCGGCCGCAGGTGATTAGTGGGCTGCCAACTGTTGCGTTACGCCAGGTTCTCACGGGTACAGTGCCTTACTGGCTACTTTTGTATTCCTACTGAAGACTTTGTAGCAGAACCTATATAGATGCGCAAGCGGCTTTACTTTGATAGTGGTATTTTTTTCGCTTCTCAATTGAAACTTTGTGTTAAATTTTCTTACCTAATTTTGAATTTCGCGCCTATTCACGCTTGTCTTTTTTTTATGATATAGGTGGCAGACGAGCAGACGGATCACCTGATGGTAAGCGATTACCGCCGCCCATGGACGCCTGCAACACCAGTGGTGTCACAAGTGCGCTGCTTACCTTTTAACCCCCCTTCCCCTGGATTGGGCCTCCGGTACCCTCACTCACGCAGCGAAACACAGCGCATGCACTGCTTCACGCCGGTTTTCTGTGAGGATGTGGTATTACTCCGGTCGAGCCGGCCCATTCATGCCGAAGCGTGGCTCTCCCACTGTTAAAACTCCCACTCCCACTCCCACTGTTTGCCTGTGATGATTGTACTCTTTGACTCTATGGTGACATTATTAGTGGCTGTATGTGTTCTGTTTAAATTCATCTAAATAAAACAAAATATTCAACTAAATAGTTGTGTGGATTCAACAAATACAACACTCTGTAACCTCATCAATATTTGAAAAGAGTAACTACTGAGTCTCTTGCTGGTGTCTTCTCAGTAGAAATCGACATTCCGAACCAGCGGTAGATAATGATATTGTGTACCTATTTTGACATTCATAAGTGTTCTGTATGTACCTAAATTGAATAAAGATTTTTATCTTTATTTTTACCACCTAAAGCAGTGATTCCTTAACATTTCAATTTTTTACCCCTGACGCAATGATAACAACTCCGTATACTTTTATTATTTTATCATTGTAATAATTGAGTTCTTTATTACACCCTTAAAATCGCTGACTTACCCTCATGCTTGGAACCCAGGATCTAGATCTGTCCCGGGGAGGTGACCCTCACCGGGACCTCATCAGCTCTAGATTTTGTGTGTAATTGTTTGCTGTCCCAAATAAAATAAATATTGTTATCTATTGTGAGAGAAAAATAAATAATTCATTAATTAATAACATTGTAATTAAAATTTTTGGCGATTAAAAAGAGTAACTGGCGAGTTTCTTGCTGGATCTTCTCGTCAGAATCATCTTTCCGATTCCGGTGGTAGAATCAGATTCATTTCTTTGTAAATTTATGTATGGACATATTGAGTAATCTATATGTTTAACTTAGTCATGAGGTCCCGGCAAGTCGAAAGGCTTACTTTGTACGAGTGTGATTTAAAAGGCCTAAAACTTTCATACATCGCACACATATGAGATGCATTATTACCTCGCACCCGTTGCCAAGGTGTGTGTGTTAATTGGGACGGAGTGTCACCCCTCTGTCATTGATAGCACTGTCGACCAAGTGAGTACCGGCTTCACAAAACGGCGTGTTTCGCTGCGTGAGTGAGTGGCAATCCAGGGGAAAGGGGGGTTTAATTTAAAGGTTGGCAATGCACTGTAACTCCATGTCGCGGGTGTATGGCGGGTACAATCCTACACATCAGGTGATTTCGTTTGCTCTCTGCAATCTAGCACATAAAAAAAATATTTTTTTATGTTTTTAACGAAATGGTTGCCCAGCAATGACGACCCGTTTGGAACAGTGGTAGTGATCGCTGCCTTTGGTCCAAGGGTTGCGGGTTCGATCCCCGCACAGTACAAACATATCTGTTTGGTTGGTCTGGGTGTTTTCAATGTATTATAAGTATTGTGTAATGTGTTGTGGTCAATAAATTGTTTCTTATCTTATCTTATCTTATATATTTACAAAAAAAAGTATTATATGTATATATTTGTAATCCCACTGTTGATTCTGATATCCGTAACACAGGTGCTTGAGTTACCCATCTCGGAGTCAGATCAATGTATGTGATATTGTCATAGAATAATTTATTTATTTTACCAAAACACATACGTAGCTAATAGCATGCCTACCGCTATGGTTGCCAAAGAACGAGTGAAATGGAAGAGGTCTAGCAGGTCTAGTGTTGGACTCCGAAGCGACGGCTTTGGACGCAGCCGGGAATAATACGCTACGATTACGATTACACAATGTTAAGTCTAAAGTTTTCCAACCCCTTATAAACACAATACAACAGTCTTGAACATCCAAGTGTATCAAACCTCACCGGGTTATTGTTCCATAATTTCGGATTATGAATTCTATCCGTTTCCCGTGCATCAATATTCAGGAGGTATTGTTGCCGCTACTAGCGCACGCGCAGGTAGTGACGCAACTCTTGGGTTTCGAATCGAAATACACTAAAAAAATATCGGATAAAAGTATTCGGGCGAATTGGGATCTTCTAGGCGAAAGCATATCATTGTAGACTTCATTATTGTATTTTATCAGTTTTTATCAGGTATGGCAGACGGCCGTTCAGGCGAAAAGGTCCTCGAGTGGAGGCCATATACAGGAAGTCGCAGCCGTGGCAGGCCTCCTACAAAGTGAACCGACGATCTGGTGAAGATCGCAGGAATCCATTGGATGCGGGCGGCACAGGACCGGTCTGTGTGGAGAACATTGGGGGAGGCCTATGTCCAGTGGACGTCTATTGGCTGAAATGATGATATATAGGTATATGTATATCTACGTATGTATATATAGGTATATGTGTATATGTATATTATGTATTGTATAGTTTTTTTTTTGTTTTGCTCTCCACTTTCACGTAATCTTCTTTCGCCGCATAATTATCCTTTCTGTATGACCCAAAGGTTGACTGGTAGAGAATGCCTCTTGGCATTAAGTTCGCGTATTGTTTAAACTTTTTGTGCAATAAAGTTTTAAATAATAAATAAATAAATGTCCAAATTCACTGTCCATTATCACGGTTGATATGATCCGTCTGCCGCACAACACATTAAAATAACAGATTTTGCCACTTGCCAGACACCACTAAACTATTCTGACACTACCATTCAGGAATACCATATTTGAAGGATGATAAAATGTTTCTTAATCAGCTCCTGTTAACTATCTTTCACTTCACCTGATTAAAAGATGTCCTACACCTCGTTTACCGTGTCTGGTTATTGGAGTGGTATTCGAGTAAAATTGTAAAAAAGACTCGAATGAATCGAGAGACTCGAGACGTGCCACTGCTACTACTGTGCACGCGCAGGTCATCGGCCGAGCACGAAATTTGAAGCTAACGACTCGTGAATAGGGCGTTATGTGCTCGTCTGCGATAGGTTTTAGGGTTCTGTTACAAAAACAAAACGGTAGAGTTAGGAAAGAAGACACATCAATTTGTATAATTGAGATACGTGACGGTAAATTGTAATCATGGGTGAGCACTTACCAGATGTTATGTTATATTAACTTATTAATATATTAATAGTTATTCCTATAATAATAATAATTCTCACAACATCTCATACGTTGACCTGATTCCGTAGCTAAGTAGCTTAAGCACTTGTGTTACAGATATCAGACAACAGAGGAACACAAATATATACTTAAATAAATATATTACACCCAGACACTGAACAAACACAAGTGTTCATCGCACGAATGTTT
The DNA here is from genome assembly GCA_019059595.1 of Marasmia exigua. Taxonomy (NCBI): domain Eukaryota; kingdom Metazoa; phylum Arthropoda; class Insecta; order Lepidoptera; family Crambidae; genus Marasmia; species Marasmia exigua. The sequence continues at coordinate 16,697,750 of CM032481.1, forward strand.
GTCCAGGGTGGGGATCGAACCCACGACCCTTGGCGTAAGAGGCAGGGTCACTACCATTGCGCCATCCGGACAGTCATCTTTGACGTTTTCTTAATACCTAGTCAAAAACTTTTTTTTTAAATTATAGTGGAAAAAAGAGCAGCCGGCTCACCTGATGGTAGGTATATATACCGCCGCCCATGGATATCTGCAACATATGAGGCATCACAGATACGTTGAAGGTACCAATCAACAATGAATATTATAAGAAATAGTGACAGCAAATCTGCATTTAAAGCCGCTGAGTTCAACCCACGTGAAATATCGATATCGAAAGTTAATATGAAACAAAACAAATCACATATTGAAGCTACGTAAAATCAATCTTATCAAATATCCCTTCAAAAAAGAGGTTCGTGAACATTATTTCGCATCTTTGCTTTTTAAGATAAAATTAATAAAATAAACATATGTATATACAGTTTCTTGTATATACATATGTTTATTTTATGTATTTTATATAATATTTTGTATGTATGTATATAGTTATAGGTGGTTTTATTATTTATTATAAAATAAAATAAATTAATAAAAATGAATTATTCAGAAGAACTCTATTACAAGAAAAAATATATGACTGTTCTCACATAAGTGTTATGAGAGAGACAGGCTCTTTAAGGTAAAATGGTGGCACACAATCACGTGTGTTTAATCCTTACCTAAACTAAAATAAATTAAATACAACATACGCCATCCTAATTATACTTAGGTATAATTTGTATTAGGTATACACTTACTTGTATTAGAATAAAATTAAAGTTTATATGTTAATTTTCATTATTTATTTGTAAATTATATAAGTTCTCCTTTCACCGCACCATTGTCCTTTCTGCATGACCCAAAGGTTGCTTAGTAGAGAATTCCTTAAGTTCGCCTATTGTATCGTTTTGTGCAGTCAAGTTTAAAATAAATAAAAAGAAAATATGCCGAAATGCAAAAGTGCGGAAAATTATGCACATAATTAAAAATATACATTCAGCATAAGCACTTGTATAACGGATATCAGACAACAGAGGAATTACAAATACATTGACATATACAGCTCTTTGACAGCCCTGCTGAATAGTTAACCTGCAGAGAAGTACCTGTGATAGTACCCAGGGTCATTTCATTTACAATTTCATTCCTTAGTACCTATGGTAAAAATAGTTCAACATTTTTCGTTAGATGGAGCTTGCAAAAAGCAGATAGAGCTATAAAAAGCAATTGAGCACATGGTTCGGCGTTGTTTCGGTAGATGTCACTATTCATTTTTACATCGCGTTAGTGAAGCGTGTTTCCGCCTGCCCACATTAACAATTTCAAAAAAGGATGGGAAATAAATAGAACAGAAATCCAGAATTATATTATAGGAAAATAAATGATTTCTGATATTTTATTTAATGGTCTCCCTGAGTAATTCTAATTATTGGTCGTTTTCCTCTAGATGGCGCTAGCACTGGCTAGCCAACTGATGCCTCTCATATAAGTTACTCTATGGTAGTAAGTACCCTCTCCCAAATATTAACGATAGGGTTTGTAACCTCGACCAGCTGCTTACACACACTGTGACTTGCGATCCATTATACCAAGATGTAACATATTCTAACTTAAATACAAAAATAAACGTGAAGAGCTAAAAAGCCACTGAGATTCAAACAGCGTAATTTCGACTCATTCTTGGCTCGTTATTTTGTTAAGTATGTGTGTAATTTCAGTTCAAAACAGTGTGACTAAACTTTATTTTACGACGTAATGATTCCGGCCTTCTTGTCTTAAGTATGCAAGACAAATTTAAATGTAATCTGCTTGAGCCGTGTGTATGTTGGACTGTTATAAATTAGATAATGTTGTTTTGAAAGTGGTGACATTTTGCATAGATACTTACAGGTGGTTTTCTTAAAAGCTAGACAGCTAGTATACGTACTACGTCTTAGTCTGTATACAAATTATTATTTTATATGTTCTTTTATTTGAATGTATATTTAACCGCAGTTACTCCTCATAGGTATCTATGCTACTCTTTTTACATCGTGACAAAACCACCAGTTTTCGGATAGATTTTTGAAGCGAGATTCAGTTGGTCTGTTTCCCCTGTCAAAAGGGTTGCGAAGGTCAGTTGGTGGTCGCTACATTGTAATTACTCCCCAGATATTGAGTCATGGTTTAAGCGTACTCTGGGCTCGAAAGCGACTGCTTTGGAAGCAATCGGAAATCACAAGCTAAGATGAGGAGCTTCTCTGACTAGTTGATAAGCTTTGGGTCTTGCTTTCTTTGGATCAAGTCGATATATATGATGTTGTCTTAGCTAAAGCACCTCGTAAGACAAGTAAATTGGCCAGTTCAAACAACCCGTCTTCATTCTTTTTATTAGATGCAATAAAGATATTTACAAAAACAATAGACTTTTTCCACACACGAGTTATGGGAAGCGAATGACCAGAACCAATTTTACGATCAGTTTGTTTCTTGTAAAATATTACTTTATAGTTCTTTTGTGTTACTGTGTTGGAATTGGGTGCAAAGATTGGGCTTTTGACCTTGTGACTCATCATAAGTATTACTTCCTTAATGCTTTAGTGGTGAAATTAAATTAACACACACTAGTTTTTTGTGTTTTTGGAGGTTTTTATTATCGGTAAAGAATCACTATGGGTCGCTGCGCCAACCTACTCCTAGTTAGCAAGTTTTTGTGATAATGTACACATGCGTCATACTTGTGAACAGGTGCCACCTTTGGGGACTGGTCTGCTCCAGTTTACCGCATAGTATTTATTTTATCATTTTCTTTATTTTATTTTGTGTTACAATTAAACTGTATGGCTTGGTACGATGATGAATGATGATGAAAAAAAGAGTAACTGGCGAGCCGGTGTGGTAGAATCGCATTATGTTTATTACTTTTTTAGTATTTTTTAGGTATCAAAATATATAATGTAAATAATATATAAGTACTTAAAAATAGTTATGAATTGTAAGTGCTGTGTCTAAGCCTATGCAAACATTTTATTTATTGATTGATTGGATGGTCCTGCAATAAAAAAACTGGTTTAGTTTTTTATAGACTTTTATTTGAATGTTGTCTGGAATGTGAAGTCTATTTCTTTTACACTTCTTTTCTTTTACTCTTTCTTTTTTCGAGTTTTTTAAAATAATAAGCATCGTTAAACGATTTCTTTTCTTTGTGTGTTGCAAAATTTCAATTTATGAGTTTGTTCCCTCATTGGATGTTTTAATAACATATTAAAATACAAAGGTTTCTCCATTGACATTACTTATATCATTTTTATGCTTAATTCTACTGTATGCGTTTTAGGAATTTACCTGTATTTCCCTAAATATGTTTTGACCCAAAATACGTCATTGACCTCAGTATGTTAACTCATTTTATCCTTTTTTGTCCGAAATCTTTTTGTGTTAACACCCGTTTTTCGATTCGTGTGAGAATTGAAAGCTGCAGACTGTGACTAATCCAGTGAGCGATTCCTCGATTGTTCGTCCGTCTGTCTGTTTATTTTTGGTCGGTACAAATCGCTAATGCTACAACTGTGTATGGTAATTGTTTCTCCAAACGGTTGAAGGAGACTTGTGAATCATTTTGGGTTAAACTGTGAAAGTTAATGTAAACTGCAGGCAGATAAAGAATAAGGTGTGAGAAAATTAAAGGAATATCCCGTAAATACGTTTTAGAAAAATTTCAAATAACAATAAGTTTCTAAGAATAATGTAATAAAACTTAAGACTTACTTATTTTACTTTATTCGGCGCTAAAACCATTTGCGGGTCTTGGCCTCTTCTACTATGGACTGCTAAGCGCGACGATCCCTGGCTGTCCGTCTCCAGTTCATACATTTTTTCATCGCCTTAAGATCGTCTTCGATGCAATCGCGCCATCTCTTCTTAGGCCTTCCCCTTGGTCTCTTCTGCTGCGGCTTCCAGTCGGTCATTATTTTTGGAGCTCTGCTTTTGTCCATTCTCTCAACATATCCTGCTCACAGCTGAGACTTTATGACTAAGAGTAGTCGCAATAAAAGTTAAGAAGATTAGTCATAATATTAGAGTTATTAAAGGCTACATTAACACTAAGTACACACCCTAATGCAAGTAAAAACTTTAGAACGTAGCTACGGAAGAATTCGATCTATATAATTATTCGGAAAATATCTCATGCTTTTAGCAAAAGTTTTGAGTTATTGCCATGTTTCATCGCTTATGGCTCTTTATCACGCTACGAATATACGGATAGATGTTTTGGCGATAAAATTATTTTTATACATACGAACGACTAAATTGGCTACCTTGTTTCACTAGTCTTTTGATTTTTTATAACATGATGCGTCTCATCAGTATACCATTTATATGTATTATTACTCTTTAATTAGGAAAATCTTTCTTTTGCCAGAACTAATCTAGGCATTCAGTCTCTTTTGGCAAATATTTGTTCCAGGTATAATAGCATAAGTAGCAACATTCCTGATTTGGACATATTTGATTTTTGTTGGTGACAGAGTATCTATCAGGCCACTACCCTGATCATCATTGCCCTACCTAGCACTTAAGGTATATATAAAGTTAATTAAGTTACGTAATACATACTTTAACTCAATATATATACAAATATTAAATTTGTAAGAGTATTAGATCTAAACATGATGTATGGTGCATTCTGAAGCGATCTCTGTTTCTGTTGTAAGTAACTTGTATGTCAAATATGTATTTTGTTAGGTATCCGCAGAATATCAGCGTCGAGGCTCTGTGTCTCGACAAATAGCTGAGCGGGGACCTTTTTGGCGCCACTTAGAATATAGATATTATACTGTACCTAGATTAGGATTAAATTAATAAGTAATGTATAGATCTATATTTTGATCTATATCTGTATTTTTGGTGCCAAATAAACATTTTTCTATTTCTATTTCTAATAAAATCATAAGTGTTATGTACGCCGTTATTTTGGTGATCATCAGAATTGTAACTTTAATTATTATGTAGTCTGCGGTTGTAATAATATGTACCATGTGGCTGTACTAAATAAAAAAAGGAAAAGATAAACGGTCTCATAGTTCGTAAATGTCAAGTAATGTTTTTTTAATACGTTTAATCATCTGTATACCTAATATTGAGGATGAAATATGAGGCGGCCGTGGTAGCGGCGCTATAAGGAGAATAAGGGATTCACCTAGAGAACGGGCAGCTTTTAAATGCACTGTTGAGCGTAACTTTTATATTAAAGAATTTATATTATAAAAACACCCTTCTTTCTACCTATCACCGTGACACTTGAAATCAAACTCAATAAAAATATGAATATCAAAAAGAAGGAAAAGGGAAAATTCAAATATGTAAAATCCTTATAAAACTATAGATAATAAAAAAGATGTCTGTCGCAACACCTAGCTTTAAAGTTTGTTTGATGTGCAATAAAAAGTATCAGAAATCAAAAATCATTTATTTGCTTGAAACATGGTTACATACAAGTGGTTAAATACAATTACTGAGTTTGACATAAGTAGCATCATAACATAAGTAGCAATTACTGAGTAAAATCTACCGAGTTTCTTGCTTATTCTTCTCGGTAGAAATAGACATTCCGAATCAGCGGTAGATTACATAATATTTGACATTCATAAATGTTCTGTATGGACTTAAATTGAATAAAGACGTTTTTGATTTGATTCAATTGAGAACATTCATGCTTCACCTATCTCGTCGGCATGCAAATATTTTATTGCAATCAATCTAATTTTAGAGTCTATACTAAAAATACTATTGCATCATAACATTGCGTTATTAAAATAATAAACTGTTGGAAATCAATCATATCTCACCTCATCTTAGCGTAGTATTCCCAGTTGCGTCTTACTTCTTACTTTTGAGCTCGGGTTCGCTTGGACCATGATCCAGGATTCGAGAAGTCTGGTAATTACAATGAATCGACTGCCGTTTGACCCTCGCAACCATTAGACAGCGGAACCAGACCAACTGGCTCACGTGTCCTAGAATCAATACCTTCAAATATTTTAGGTATCCGCAAAATTTTCGAGATACTATCTGAGACGTGCAGCTTTCCGCCTCCATTTTTTCCCTCACCGCCGAGTTAATAGTAGAAATGGCAATAGCAAGTATCTATCTATTATTGGCAGTCTCGTCAACGACTTCCACTAAGCACTGGACCTCATTTACAGTTTATTGGATAATGAATTCAGCATCCTATCTTTATTAATACTATCACGACCAATATCTCTCCTTAGGATCCAAGAAGGCCTTTACGTTACCCCATGAGGTCCGTTGTGTCCTCGGTTTTATGGTATGTGCTAGATCAAATACTTCATGTATTATTAGCTCTGAATATACTATGATAGTAGAATCTACGATTTCAGAATCACCTTTTGCTAGCCAGATTTAGTAATGATAGAGAAGTTTATTACACCACAGACAAAAGCGAAACCATAAACAATAATGTGTCCGAGATACAGATAAACTGCACAGAAACCATAAACCAATTCCTAATAAATGTTACAGTTAAAGGTCTTACCTGACCACAGATAACTTTAAATTGAGTATCACAACCGTATCTATGGTTGAGACAATCACCTTTGTGGTTGCGTTACGTACAGTAACAAAAACTTTCATCTGTACAACTTTGAACTTTGTTCCATTGGTATAGTGTTCAAAAGTTTTATTCCTGTGGGTTCTAAGTTGTGTTTTTGTGGGCTGTACAATAATTTCTTGCTCATTTGTGAGGTTACAGTTGATTGGGTAGTCCTCTACTTACCGTTGATGTAGTGGAAGGGTGATCAAACTGACCTATATAGTATCAATATTGTTGCGAGTGGTCGCGCAGGAGAGCTTTTATTTTAGTTTAAGATTATAATTGGTGACAGTCTTGCTTTAGATTGCATTGCCAATAGCTATTTTACATGACTTTGCAAAAATGCAATCCCGACTTGAATTTCCGAATCTACGTAACTGCTTTACTCTTTTTTCAATCTAATAATGCTGCTGCAAAATGAAGAGTACACAAGCAAGCTACAAGATTTTTGTAATAAAAAAAAAAAATGCTTGTGTGTGTGTGTGTGTGTACTATGTTGAGTGTGCTTGATCGACGGTAATTTTAAAATCAGATAACAAAACAGCGGGTTTTGTTTTTCTTTTCCTGCAGTTCTAAACGAACACGCCACGATTCACATTTTTTTAATTCAACCAGGCTTTTGAATGGCACTTACAATGTACAGTCGGCTAAAAATATAATACACTCTAGTACCTTATCATGATATTATTATACCTTCCGCTTCCTCTAGATTCTTTTTTTATGTGATAGATGGAAGACGAGCAGACAAATCGCCTGATGATAAGCGATTGCTGCTGCCCATAGACACTCGCGACACCAGTGGAGACACAAGTGCGCTGCCAACCTTTGAACCCCCCTTTTCCCTTGGATTGGGCCTTTGGTACCCTCACTCATACAGTTAATCACAGCACAGTGCTGCTTCACGCCGGTTTTCTGTGTGACTCACTCCGGTCAAGCCGGCCCATTCCTCTAGATAAGGTTTGAAAATTGGATTTGGTTCGAAAATATCGGACCGTGAGAATTTAAATGTATTTTTGACGATTCCGGATTCTTTACTATTGAGATAGTCGACCGGTGCTTAAAATCATTTAACCATAAGCAAATTGGCCGGTCAACACCTGTCCTCTATTTATTTTAGTAATTGACTAAACGCTTCATTGGTTGAAGAAGTTTGTCTACCGGAGTAACATCTTGAGGTCGAATCAAGTGTCTTTTTGGACGGTATATAGTTGTACGGTCTTGCAAAGATCATTTAAATTCATACTGAGTTTGGCAAAAAGTTTGCCGACAAAACAACTTCATAAATTTCTTTCTATACACGGTTTCTTCTTGTATGTTAGAAACGAATTATTCGTGTGACACGAGGTTTGAATATATTTAATTTTTACAGATTTAAAAAAAGGATGAAGTTCTATGTTGATTACTTGATCTTAGTATACTTGTTCATTTAGAGTTGAGCCTCGTTGGCCCAATGGGTAGTGCGTCGCACTTTAAAAGCGATGGCTGCGCTTGGGGACCCGGTTCAAATCCCTGGTCGAGCCAAAATTTGTACCTGAGTTTTTGTGTTAAGGCGACGGGTGGCCCTAACTAGCGACGCCAATCGATTTTAATTTTTAGCTGCTAAACCGGATCTATTATAAACAATTTCGGGGTTACAACCTCTCGGCAAACACCTAAACTTTTTATTTAATAGGTACTTTAGTTAACTGTTTGGTCGACTTTTGCACTGGAATTTTGGATTACCGCCAAAAGTGGCCGCTTTTGGCGTGAATCAATTTTTCGCGTACAAAAACGGACCATACATTTGTGCATGGTTATTTAATAAATAGTATAGGGTTAGCCGAGAGGTTGTAGCCCCGAAATTGTTTAAAATAGATCCGGTTTAGTAGCTAAAAATTAAAATCGATTGGCGTCGCTAGTGTGCCCTACCCGTCACCTTGAAGGTTGACAGCGTACTTGTGATTTTACTGGGTATCTATGGGCGGTGGTAGTTGTTTGCCATCAAATGATCCGTCTGCTTGTCTGTAACCTACCATATAAAAATGAATAATAAAGGCCCTTTCTCCCTTTCAACACACCCAATGCCCTAAATATAAAACGGCTCATACCAACCAGATTAAATAAATATTAAAATAAATATTCACACATCACATACATTTATCTGACTCCGAGATAGGTAGCTCAAGCACCTGTGTTACGGATATCAGAATCAACAGTGGAATTACAAATATATACTAAATACATACTTATAATATATAGATAACGCCCAGACCAATACAAACGGATATCTTCATGCACACAAATGATTAAATGTCACTCTACGATTACCCCCAGATTAATGTACCACTATTCTAAATGCTACTTATGTATATCAGGTTGCGGAACGGGTCGACAAGATATGGCCGTCAGCCCGTTAGGACTTTTTTTAGCTGTGCCAGACTGGTCCAGCCATTATCCTACACCTGTTTGATGGGAACTGGGGATGAGGCCTATTCTGGACGCTGCTTTTTGCGAGGGTCTATTTTTGTATAGCTCTTATTAGCTGCACTTGTAATAACTGATGTAAACAAACCAAACACCCATGAGTTGGTACTTATAATAATAATACATATTTTACAACATCATATACATTGATCTGACTCCGAGATAGGTAGCTCAAGCACCTGTGTCACGGATATCAGAATCAACAGTGGAATTACAAATATATACATATAATACTTTTCTTTTGTAAATACATAATTATAATACATAGAAAACACCCAGACAAATATAAACAAACATGTTAATGCACACAAATGTTTGTACTGTGCGGGGATCGAACCCGCAACCCTTGGACCAAAGGCAGCGTTCACTACCACTGTTCCAAACGGGTCGTCTTACTTACTTATGCTACTAGACTTGGAAACGTTGGTAGGTATTTTAATTTTGTAATGATTCGAGCGATGAAAGCCTAAGGTTCTATTCAATTCAATTCAATTCAAAATATCTTTATTTGCATAGGCTTGTATACATACAGCACTTTCAAATCGTCATACATTAGAAATTATAACTATTTATTTTTAAGTATAATATACATGTAATTACACATATATGTCGATACATATAATAAACTAAGACATGAATAAACATATTTAATGTGATTCTACCACCGGAATCGGAAAGTTGATTCTGACGAGAAGGTCCGGCAAGAAACTCGCCAGATACTCTTTTTAATCGACAAAAAATTTTATACAATGTTATTTTTACTATTTTACTCGCATAAATAAGTCGATTTCATGTCCAAAAATAAATATATCCATTACAATATCTAAGGTGTAGGCGAACAGTTTATGATTTCCACAAATTCTTGTCATTAAAATAATCATCAACTGTATAATAGGCTTTGCCATTAAATAATTTTTAATGTGTGTTTTAAATTTAGGCATTGGTAAGTTATCAAGCTTTTGTGGTAAGTACGCACCTTTTATATTAAGAACGTACCTTCCATACACCTTAAATCTATGTGCGTATTTCTACTATTAGCTCGGCGGTGACGGAAAACATCGTGAGGAATCCTATAGTTTCTTGAACATTCAAGACACGTAACCATACACATTGATACACATGTAACCATGATTCAGTGGATCTGGTTGTCCTGTTAAAGGGTTAAGAATGTCCGAAGGAAGTGGCTTCATTGTATTTTTTCTTTGGTTTCCCGGGAAAAATGCATTACGCAGACCCTGCCGCCGGGGGGCGACAGGGTACTGTGGGCCTCACCCTCCGGGCCGCTTCTTCTAACAAGAAGCGACCTGAGGGCATACCCACTAAAACTCCCGGGGCTCAACCACCATTGGGTATGGAATGGAGTCACGGGAACTGCACGAGGCTATTCCCCGCAACCCCACTCCGCCACAGGCCCCTACACGGGGTGTGCGGCCACGCCCCTCCTCAGGCTGGGAGGAGGGGGGTTGGGGACAGCCGGAAGAGCTGAGCCGTCACCAACGAGCGGTGGAGGTGCCAATGACAGTGCCGGCACAAGGACCCCCGTCCCTGTTGCCGGCTGGCCACCTCCACGGAGAGGACGAAGAGTTCTCCGCCGAACTCGTCCTCTCCTTGCTCGAAGCGGGCCTGCGAGGGGGTTGGCTTCATTGTAATTAGCGTGACCTAAGTGTACCATGGGCTCCAAAGTGATAGCTTTGGACGCAACTGGGAATCATTCGTTAACATGAGGATTATAATTATTTGACCCATTACACACAAAGGACCGAAAGAGAGTTTAAGTGCGGATAAGGGGTCCACTTTACATTACATCCTCGTAGAATTATAATTTTGTAAGGATTATATAATAACATTCAAAACTGCTGATAGAACTGGAGAAAAATCTGTAGAAAAAAAACTTATTACTCTTTTTTTAATGTCTGCTATGCGTCGTGAAGATGCAAGCAATTCTGCCAATGTCAAGTTGATAAAAACAAGCTTAATAGTTAAAATTACCGGTGTCTTTAATTGTAGTAGGTATCTCTTATCACATTTGTATACATTCTTAATGTATACACACGTGTTAAATAAAGAAGAGATAAATGTCAAACACGTTTGGTCTGGAAATCAGACAGACTGTTAGTAACTGAATGTGTGGTTGTCTGTACAACGTTTTCCTGGGTTTATCGTCGTCATTATCTGGTTGTAATTTCTTGTCTTTTGTTATCCATCATCGCAACATCTGCATTTCAAACCACATCGTTATTTTACGATTCAATGACGCAAAACGCTTTGTAACAAAATAGTAATTTAGGTTAATATACTTTTCCATTCAACCATTCACTCAGGGCCGAAATAAACGTGTCGGGCCCCTTGGCTGCTGGGGCATTGGCCTCAAGGGCCCTGCTGACTGAACGCGAATTAATTTACAAATATTAAGTTTGAGCATAGATATTAAAAAGAAGAGCATTTATCAACTTAATCCAACGTAATTATTACCTATATTCTTTTTTGATGTAATAGTAAGCTATCATCACCGCCCAAATCCAAATTTGGATTGCAAAAACAGATCAAAAAGTAGTGCACAATTATTATTATCATCATCATCATTTCAGCCAATAGACGTCCACTGCTGGACATAGGCCTCCCCCAATGATCTCCACACAGATCGGTCCTGCGCCGCCCGCATTCAATGGAATTATTAAATAAATGGTATAAATGTTTGCTTAGAAACTTTCGCTTAAAAATTAAAATAGATCCGGTTTATAGTCCACTTTTTTGTGTTCTCATTCTTCCAAAATAACTAATCTTTCTCATTTAACCTGAAGAAGAACTTAAAATAATTATTACCAATAACATTTGTAAAAGATATCTTATGAATTGCATAATGCGGTAATCGGATTTTTTGCTCATAGGGATTGACACAAACAATCGAAATAAATCAGTAATCGGTATGTCAGCCATCTTACCATCAATACACGATTGTCCGTGCATTGTGCAAAATATGTCCGCATGGATTGCGTTAGGGACTGGTAATTTTTCTTGGTGACGAAGGTGGTTCCGACACGCCAATCGAGTTGTTATTTTTCAGATGATTAAGAAGCTTATTCATCTGAAAAATAGAATATTTTTAGTGGTACACACGCCAATAATGAAATATCATTATTGGCGTGTGTACCACTAAGAATATTTACATATTGTATTCCAAATCTAAATGTAGTTCAAATTCGTAGACAAAATGTTGATTAAGTTTAAAAATCAAACAAATCGAAATTCGATAAGATTTCTAAAGAAAAAATACTCGATTCTTAATAGAACTGCCCTATTCACCTTCACATACTGAATGGATTATAGTAGCTAACAATTTAAGTCGATTGGTGTCGCTAGTCGCTACCCGTCGCCTTAAGAAATTATTCGTGTGTTCAAGTGGAAATCTAACCTCGACCTTCCACATACCAGGAGGATGTTTTTACAACTGAACTACCGAACACGATAACAATACCGATATAGTCGACGGATTTTTGTAAAATCTTTGTAATTTTGTTTTTTTAATTGAACAATTTTTAAAAGAACAATTTTTTTTTGTACCCAAGTGGGGGCCCTTGACAGTCTCGTCTTATGGATCAGCCCTGAATTCGCTTCAAGATCGACAAGTCGCATACTATTCAACAAGAAGTTATCTATTTATACCGATACCAGAATAAGCCTCTACCCGTTACTCTAGTCGTAGGTAGTTACTCTACTCGTTCGACTAAGATATCGGCCATTGTCATATCGAAGTCGACCGATTAAGCACATTTGTCGTTTTTATTGCGATGCTATGAGCAATAAACACGTTATTTATATTGTATCTGTTGTACGTATTGGGTTCGCACGGTAATTTCGTAATCTTCGTGTATATTGCTTGTCGCTACTTGTTTGTGAAACTCTGTGAATCTAGTTTGGACAAGTATCGAGTATTTTACAGATGAGTTTATTTAAAGTCCAGTTAGCAACATGTAATGCCCTGTTGGTTTAGTGGTTTAAATACCGGGCCGTGATCTCGGGGTCCTGGGTTCGATTACCGGGTCGAGCGAGTAGTACCTATGTTTCCAATTTTTCGAACATAGCTCAGGTTTGTGATCACCAATCCGCATTAGGCAAGCGTGGAGATTAAGCTTATCATAGTAGCGATGACGTGATCTCTATGATAAAGGGGACAGTATATAGGCTGATAATATATAAAAGCACTTTGGTTTTTGTTTAATTCGAGAAGCAAGCAAATGAGGAAGTAACTCATCTATTTTTTTTATGTGATTAGTGTCAGACGGGCAGACGGATCACCTGATGGAAAGCGATTGCCGCCGCCCATGGACACCCGCGACACCAGTGGAGTCACAAGTGCGCTGCTAACCTTTAAAGACCCCTTTCCCCCAGATTCCCCCAGAAAGCGTGGCTCTCAAGCATGACCTGTACCCCAGCAGTGGGGACATTAGGCGATGGTGAATAATAAAATTCTTTCAGACGACTTAAATTAGGTGCCGAACCCATAACCTTTCACTAACCGGGTGAATTTTCCAACCAACATGGCTAACGAAAGCATTAGTCTTTCCATGTTTTTCTAAGTTACTTTTCTTAAATATCTGAATTAATTGCAAAGAAATTGCTAAGTATTATATTCCTTTCGCTTTAGCATAATATGGGTGACAGATGTCAATCTATACATTTTTCACGTTAGTCTCTTTCTAACGTGTGACTCGCGTATAGTTATGTCCTGCTGTCACCGATATCATGAAAGCGAAAGGAGTATAGTTTTGACGATGACCATTCCCTACACAACACCGTAGCTCAAGTCCATGAAGTGTCGATACTTTTTGAAGCAAGTACATCTCGGCAGTACCTACACGAGAGCCAATTAACAACGCTCCTGTACTTTCTAATGTTCCATTCCATCTTTCTCAATCAAGAACGAATTCAAAGCAGCATTTAATAGCCGTTAAACGCCAGTGGCGACCAGTTACAGCATTAGTGGTCCTACTGAATATTCATAGTAACCACTTCAATGGGCCATTGTACTGTCTATGACAAATGGAGACCTTATTCCCATAGTGGTTTGTCTGTCCGTCTGTCCGATTGTTCGTACGCAATTTGTCCGGCCGCATTGTGTAGTCATTTGACAAGGTCATGGGAGTTGTATGGTATTGTCAGTGCTTATGGCGTGGTGGAAAATGTTTGACGGTAATTATAATATTGATTTTGGAATGGCTGTTTTGAAATATCGAAGGCGAAAGTTTTTGTAACGTCACTGCTGGACATAGGCCCCCCGCCAATGTTCTCCACACAGATTGGTCCTGTGCCGCCCGCATCCAATGGATTCCCGCGATCTTCACATGATCGTCGGTCCACCTTGCGGGAGGCCTGCCACGGCTGCGACTTCCTGTACGTGCCCTCCACTCAAGGACCTTTCCGCCCCAACGGCCGTCTGTTCTCCTCGCTATGTGCCGTGCCCATTGCCACTTGAGGCATGCAAACCTTTGGGGTATGTCTGTGACCTTAGTTCTCCTGTGGATCTCATCATTTCTGATTCGATCAGGGAACTCCGAGTATAGCCCTCTCCATTGCTGTCTGGGTGACTTTGAGCCTCCTTAATCGGCACATTATAAGCATGTGCCGATTAAGGAGGCTCAAAGTTCACGTTTCGGTTCCGTCTGCCATCACTGGCACACTCGCATTGAAGCTTTTGTTTTGAGACACTGCGGTAGATGGGCCGAAAATTTTGTGGATGTATTTGATTGTTTTTTTTTCACTATAGTACGTCTGATTAGACCAAAATAACTAAAGTGTCTTGACTTATGACTTGTAAGAACGCTGGGGTAAAGGTGAAGGCATTATGGGCGCGTTCGGGACACGCCAGTCGATTGGTCTTAATAGGCACAACCAAGACCTCGTAAAATACAAATAATTACCAGTTTATGTTCAGGTCATAACAAAAGATCTCTATGAATTGAGAACCTCATCCTTTAAAGTCGGTTAGAAAGCATTCATTCAGTCAATCAATAAGAGCTCCCCTAAAGAGTGCCACGTATCCAGCCCTTTTTCCATCAATGATTTGCAGCATAAGGCCTTCTACACTACATTTCTCGATGAAGCATCCACGTACCCAATATTAAGTTATTTTTTTTAATTCACTACATCACATACATTGATCTAACTCAGAGATAGGTAGCTCAAGCTACAGCGGAATCACAAATATATACATATAATACTTTTCTTTTGTAAATACGAACTGACATGTTCATGCACACAAGTGTTTGTACTGTGCGGGGATCGAACCTTGCATCAAAGGCAGCATTCACTACCCACTGATCCAAACGGGTCGTCCAGTTATTAAATCTAAATGGTGAAAATATACATACATAGTACAGTTAAAAATGCATGACCGTTTTTTTTATCATGAGTGTCAAGGACTTTCCGTAAAATGGATTTTACTGACTTATTTACCTACACGTCATCATCATCATCATCATTTCAGCCAATAAATGTCACTGCTGGACATAGGCCCCACGCCAATGTTCTCCACACAGATTGGTCCTGTGCCGCCCGCATCCAATGGATTCCCGCGCTCTTCACATAATCGTCGGTCCACCTTGCGGGAGGCCTGCCACGGATGCGACTTCCTGTATACTACCGTACCTACATAGGTAGGAGCCATCGATTTATGTTTTACTGTAGGTATTAGTATTATAATATCTGTGCTGTAGGTAACTCGGAAAATTTCAAAATTATATTGAACACGTTTAGTTTTCTCGCTCGTACCAAACGAAATTTTGCCTAGTTTTGAATATAATCGTATCCACGACCTCCGTTTAGGTACGCTAAATGAGTTGTTTAAATCACGAATATAGTTCTTTATTTCCGTGTTCTCGACTCTGTAAAACAAATTGATTTAGCATTCATGGCAATTCAATTAAATTGTGCAAATTCAATTGTTAGGGCAGAGATACAATTAAAAGATAAATGTTACACCCCTTTGCAAATGTAGACTACTGTTATATCAAAGGTGTATAGACATACTGCAAACAAGTAATTTGTACTTACAAGTGCTTTTATGTCCATTTCTAATATACTCATAGTAGGTACTAGCATAGTTAAAATTGTAATCTATTTGTAGATCTGTGGCACAGTATAGTGTCTACGTATTAGTCCTTCTGCGATGAACATTGCGCGTAGATCTATGTAATAAATTATGATCTCATCTATTTCCTATGTTAAATAATTTTCTGTGAATCTTTCTTTTTTGTTTTGTTGTGTTTGTTAATTCACATTGCTTATTTCTCCTGCTTGTCTCCAGCGGGTGGACAGTGAAACAAAAAGTTATTCTATAATTGAATTATATATTTATAACACTTGGAATTTGCAATATTTTTTTGCAAAGGGGGGATCATTAAATTATACTTTGAAAAATTCAAAGAAAACATTTGCATGTCTGTAAGTTTGTTACAAAGAAACCCAACATTATAGGACTGTGTTTTCAAATACTTTCACCAGTAAATTTGGTACTTTATCCCTGAGTTACAACTGAAAACGTCTCATTCTTACATAAAAATATCATTAAGTCCGCACGGGGAACTCTTTGAGCGCAAACCTAGTAGTAAATACATATCTATCGTAAGCCCGAGCAAGCCGGCGACGCGACGACAGTACGTGGTCGCCTTGCCAATCAGCCTGAACATCACAATGTAAATATAGTCAGTAGTAAGATAAAATGTCCCCTTAACCGATATTTCGGCTTTGATCAATTACAATTTGGGTGTCTTTAAGTCGAGAGTGAATAGGCTCCTTCTGGGTAAGCACGCTACATCTTAGACCTTCCGAAAGAGTTTGTCACATTCCATCAGGTGAAATGAGGTCAAGTGCAAACCCATTTATTATATATATATAAAAAAAAGATCTCAACAATCAGCCATCGATGTAGGAATATTGTAGTGCACAAGTGTGTGTGCAATCGCTCTATATTTCTTTACAATTTTATTTCGATAGGATACCAGTATGACACGATTGAAAGGGGTCAAGCGCATGACCAACGCAACGATGCGCTCGGGGTTACAAGTGCAATACCGCCAACTTTCAGACATTGGTACAAACGTTAGCTCGACCGGGAATCGAAACAACCCCAAGATCGCACTTGGAGCGTAGCTTCCAAGTGCGATCTACTACTAAACACTGCGCTACAGAGGCAATAAGACTAAGGAATAAAAAAGTCTGCCTTCCATAGTCATTAGTCCATAAGTGAGTCAACTAAAAGAATGGAATTGCAATTTTTTTTTACAATTTTACGATTTGTCACATAGAAAAAGTTGTTTACAATAAGAATTACAAGGCCGTGTTTTTGGCTACTGATAAAAAAGCCTACCTTTTTGTCGAGCCACTGACAATTTCAACACTATGACATTATTTACGAGGAACGACAATGCCAACTATGACAGATAGCAATTACATGCGAACTGATTGTTTATGCATGTGCGCTTGCGCAGCGTGGGCGAGCATTGTGACTCTTGCGATGTCAGTGAAAAAGTGGAAAAAGTTACGGTGTGGGAAAGAGTGGAAAGAGATTCGCAAACAAAACATAAAATTCTATAAAAAAAAATGCCAAAGTTTACCACCAGAGATGGATAACATATTTTTTTACTCATTAAAATAAAAAGTTAAGATTTATTTTATTATGACTTGCTCTATGGTGCATCTGGTTATTACTCTTACCTGGTTCATCCAAAGATTCAGCATCCTCTCACTCAGCGTATCCACCCCAGTTACTGTCAGCTAACTAATGTTTTCTGAAACATTACTCACAATCGCCGTGAGGTCCCAAGCAGAGTAGAATAGGCCACCCTCACTCTTACCGAGGTGTCGTAAAAGACGACTAAGGTAAAGCTGCTGGCATGGTCATCAGCACCCAGAGAAGGAAAACTGTGCATTTATATCAAAACCCTCGCCAACCCGTCTGCCAAGCGTGGTGAGTATGGCAATTACCCCTCATGTGATTGAGGGAGGCCCGTGCCCCAGCAGTGGGGACTTAAATGGGCTGATGATGATGATATCCTTATTATTATTTATTTATTTATATCCTTATTAGAGTTTATTGCCTTATCATCAGTACCCATATTTAAAGACTTTTAAAAAAGCACGGTGTAGTTAAGCTGGGCAGATATATTAAATATAGGTAAATAAGGGTATAAATAGTCTTAAATCATTCAAATGTATGACGATTCGTAAGTGCTGTATACAAGCCTATGCAAATAAAGAATTATTTGATTTTGATTGATTTTGTTCCTTGGGATTTTTTTTAGTTCAGTATTATACTGAGCTGAAAAATCCCAAAACGCTCGAAATTTATCTAGCACGGTTTAAGAAGCATGTGATCCATCCACAAATTTCAAAATAGGTGAGATGAGCTACCAGCTCTCCCCATTACGTCATCCACATAACTCGGCGTACGTCCTGCGCTTGCGCGTGTGAAATACTTTCGGTAAAAACCTCGCCGGAATTAGAATTGAGGGATTTGAATTTTTGAGCTACTGTGAAATGGTTAAATTTAATGGAGAAATAATAAACAAGGCCACATAATTTTTATTAGGCCACGCGCGCAAACTTCTAATTTACTAACTAAGCACCGGGAAATTGACATAGCCTTTAATTAACTGGTTCATCTTCTTTACAACGCCAACTAAAAATGTTAAAGAAAGCGTCAAGTCAATATCAACAATTAATTTTCCTTGTCCTTCTGATTTATACATTGCAAACTAATTTACTAACTCAGCCACGAAATTTGTAACTCATCACCATATTACGTTTTACAGCTTCAATACAAGCTCCTCAAAAATTATGTATTCAAGCTTCAATACTCAACATCATATATTATAACTTAACATGTAAAATAATACTTCATATTCTTTTATCCTGAAAATAGCCACTGTACGATTTGGCGCGAGTGCGCGACATGACAGCAACCGGCCATTTGCACCAATCAGAGAGCGCTATTCGATACTTGTGCCGACCCGCCCGTCCGCCTGCCCTTATTTTATTTTTCTTTTAATCACGTAATTATACGTGTTAATGTTTATTAATAAATGATTATACTCGTTACACATATTAATACACACATTGATTTGCATAAATAAATGGTTTTACTATGACTGTCCTTAATAGTTCTTCTTCTTCTTCATATTTGCGTATAATTCCCGGTTGAGTCCAAAGCTGGGCTTTGGAGCCCAGGGTACCCTTTGATCATGATTCAAGATTTGGGGAGCCTGGTAATTACAACGAAGCGACTGCCGTCTGACCTTCGCAACCTTTTGACAGAGGAACAAGACCAACTTAATCATGGTTACACGCTTCTGAAACTATCCCAAACGAGCAGGTTCCCTCACGATGTTTTACTTCACCGCCGAGGTAAATATAGAAATATGCACATAGATTTGAAAAATCTAGATAAATCGACCCTCCGCGTGGAGGGCGCGTTCTAAACCATTAGGCTACCATCGCTCTGGCTGACTGTCCTTAATAGTTCATGTGTAATACATAATAATAATATGTATTATTGGCTTTAATTATAATATTTGATGACAATTTTAGGTAAATTTAACAATCGATTAATATAGGATGAGTTACATTTTATTCATACTAAATTATGCAATTAGAGGCTAATATTCTTACTATTTTGTTGTCATATATTAATACTTTAGAAGCTTCCTATTTGAATGCATACCACAAATTTAGATGCCAAAAAATAACCACTATGCTGAGTTATATTTACAGTGGCTTACATATCAGATAACTAGTGTCTGAGATACTATTATTAAGACGCGCATCGGTTGTGGCCGACTTAGTAATTTAGAAGGTAACATATATTTTCTGAGGCGAATAATGCTATTAAAAAGAAGCTTGTTTAATTAGTACCCAATTTAATGCGCCTGTTCTATCAGCTTAACTTGTGTGTTCGTGCAGTGTTAAACCTTATTTCCTAAGACATAGGGTTAACAATGTGTGCAGTTATTCACTTTTTTGTTTTTGATATAAAAAAAAATAAATGTTAAATACACAAGATTTAGAAGACACAACATCACAGACAATATCAGGCCAAACTACACAAAAACAAAATTAAATTCGAAGTCGTGTCAAAGGCCCTTGAATGTGCTTTTGGAGTCTTACGTATTTATTGAATTTTGTACAGTGGACGAATTCTTTGCCCATATGCATTCTCCCTTGATGCCCTGTTTGGATCAGTGGTAGTAAATGCTGCTTCTGGTGCAAGGGTCGCGGGATCGATCCCCGCACAGTACAAACATTTGTGTGCATGAAAATGCCCGTATGTATTGAATAGAAAATACCTGGGTGTTTTCTATGTATTATAAGTATGTATTTAAAAAAGAAAAGTATTATAAGTTGCAAACATTTGTGTGCATGAACATGTGTGTTTGTAGTGGTCTGGGTGTTTCCTATGTATTATAAGTATGTATTTACAAAAGAAAAGTATATTATATGTATATATTTGTAATCTCACTGTTGATTCTGATATCCGTAACACAGGTGCTTGAGCTACCTATCTCGGAGTCAGATCAATGTATGTGATGTTGTGTAATATTTATTATTTATTTATTTATTTATTTATATGTATATACCTATCTGCAATTCCGCTATTGGTTCTGATATCCGTAACATATGTGCTTGAGCTACCTATCTAAGGAGTCAGATCAATGTATGTGATATTGTGAAATATTTATTTATTCTCTATCAGTCAAACTTTTGAGCCATGCAAAAATTCTCTTCTCACTGACTTACTGGTAAACATTTGAACAAAATGTGATAAGCATTTGACTATTTTGCATTGACCAAAATTAAATATTATTATCAAAACATATCTCGCATTGTTTGTCGTAGAACCATACCATGTTGTACAACGTACGTACTTATAGTTCGTCTATGTACCTAGTAAAGTAAAGTTTAACTGTCCCACTGCATGGCAAAGGCATCCATCATGGAAATCAAGTTATCGCTACTATGATTTGATTAGGCTTAACCACGACGCTTGCCTAACAAAGCCGAACAATGTTCGAAAAATTCGAAATATACTTTTTGTGCGACTCGGGATCGAATCCAAGACCTGGTTCTTAAACCACTAGACAACCAAAGCATAATATCTAAGGAAAATTATGCGACGCAAGTTTCTTGCTATTTACTAACGTGATACCTAGCCTTGCATATTGAATAAGGTCAGAAGGTAATTAATAAACATAACCTAAGACAATCCCTATAGCTTTCGAATACGGCAGCTCATTGGGCAAGCAGTCTGTGCGTCCATAACTCATACAGCCAACTATGAACATTTTACTCTATCACGAAGCAGGTACTGTTACTTCATTTAGTAAAGTATCGATGCCGTGCGGTCGCCGTACACAATTAAATTGGCTGTCAGTTACACCGCATCACAAAACTGAAGTCAATCTCATGTATGGTTCGCAGGTATTCTGTGTAATTTTGCCGTTCATATACGGTGTCATTAGTTAAGAAAAACCCTTATATTATGTTGTACTATGCCTAAGGCAATGTATATTGCCGTGCCATTATAATTATATCTAAACATTTAATTGACGATTCAAGCTCCATTTACCCTCGTACCAAATTCCTCGTAAAATAAAATTGATAATGCGAAAATATAATTGCCAAGATGCAACGCAGCCGCAAGGCAAGCTTACTGACATTGCTACATGCCTCGCGACCATCCATAGCACGGACCTATGGCATCCGTAGCACGCATCCAGGGCACACATCTTTCCATACAAAAGATATAGCTTTTTTGAATCTGTTTCCACTGCTATCGTATGTGGACCAATGAGCATGATTGGTGGATATCAGACGTAACCATAGCAACCCTAAAACTAAATGAGCATAAGGTATGCTAAGTTCCTATATTGTGGTTATTCGCTTCTGTTGGCCCGGCAGAAAACCAAAGTTATTGACATAGCTCATTTGATAAGTAAGTAGAAGCGGCAAGCGGGCTGACTATATCAGCCGTAGAAATAACAACCGCTGAGTTCTGCACTGGAGACCGCGTCTTGATAAATGTAGGGCGCCCTTAAGCCAGATGGAGTGACGATCTGCGCAAGATGGCTGGCTGGAGCTGATTGCGTAGAAGATCGATCGATCAGACTTGGAGAGGCATATGTCCAGCAGTAACTGCAACATGCTGATGATGATGATTCGCTTCTGTGTGACAGCGTGCCACTCTCCTCTTCACTCCACAACTCGCGGCGGTATTGAATGTTTGCGTGCATCAATTACCTTGTTCTCCGCTGAGCTTGCGTCACTGGTGTGGCCGCTGCATTTGTATAATGGGTCAAATGATAACAACCGAACCATTTGGTGTTATTTAGAACTGGTTTTAAAACTATAAACCAGTGGTTCTTAGCCTTTTTGACATGAACTCTCTATAATGAAGGACTAACTGACGTAAATTTGATTAATAATCAAAGGACTATCCAGATGCTCTCCAAATTTTCCCAGCGTGCGTTTTTTCTGCATTGTGTCAATGTCTTATCAATTAATTAGAGTAGAACTTGAAATTCTTACAACGACCACCATAGTTATAAATGGTCGCACGATTGGGATACTTACTTGGGATTTATTCACATTCGAAGCAATGCAAAAGCTTGGGCTTGAATGAAGTATTGCTCACACCTTTAGATCGTTCAGCTATACCAACTAGCTGCACTTAACTGGATGAAAAGCAAAGCCAAAAAACTAATTGATGACGAGGATTTGGTAAATCCTAAGCTTCAAAATCTAGCCCGGCCTTTTCGACAACCGATTTTTTTGAAATAGAATTGTCCAGCGAATTGTTTTATTAAATTTTATGCAACTAACCAGGGAACAAAAAAAGATGGGAACGAAATTCATTAGTGAAAAAATAAAGTCTCCATTAGTCTGTAAACGAAACTTCGAGATACTGACTTTGTGTATAGAAGTCTTTCGCTCATTTAGCATTTTATCATAATTTATTCAGCTATATTGGCTACAAGGCGGGTTGGCCACCCGTGATCTAGCCCGTTGACGCTAAGTGGATTCGCTGGGCTAGCGCGAACTCGGTATTTCACAGGTTGTGCTTCGGAGAGTGTGCTACTGAGCTGCATGAACTCATTCCGCCATTCCATTTTACTACAAAGAAAGTAGACAAACTGTGGATTATCACGACTTCTTGGTAAATATTCCACGATTGAGCACACAGCGCTTTTGATTCTGATTTGTGATGTATTCTGCCACAGGGTGTAACGTCCTGCCAGTGTCTCCCGTTTTATCACAAATGCTACATCTTCTAGAGTTTAGTGTGAACCCTAGAGCAAGACTCATCACCATTTCAGCCTATAGACGCCTACATGCTGAAATAGGCCTGCCCCAAAGTTCTCCAAACAGAGTGGTCCTGCGCCGCCAGCGTCCAATGGATTTCCACAACCTTCACCAGATCGTCGGTTCACTTTGTGGGGGGCCTGCCACGACTGCGACTTCCTATACGCAACCTCCACTCGAGGACCTTTCCGCCCCAAGGCACGTCTGTTCTTCTCACTATATGTCCTGCCCATTGCCACTTGAGGCATGCAATCCTATGGGCTATGTCTGTGACCATAGTTCTCCTGCGGATCTCAACAAGCAAGAACAAGACTATCAACAACCAAAGTAAAGCAATGCAAAACGCATTGAGATGTCCATCATTCTTCTTCAGATAGAGCCATACCATGATCCACCATTTGGCATAATCACTTACACTGAAGCAATTGCCGTCTGACATGCGCAAGCTTAAGAAAGGGAACACAGAAAACCATTGTGAAGCAGCTGTTTCGCTGAGTGAGTAAGGATAGCGGTGGTCCAATCCGGAGTTTGGTAGTTTAAATATTGGCAGCGCCCTTATGACTCTACTGTTATTACGGGTGTCTTTAAATAGCGGCAAACAGTTAACATCAGGTGATCAGACCAAGAGTTACACGTTAAGAGTCATATCAATCTAACTAATCATTATTTTTCTTCAAAAATGTAAGAGCAATTACTCGGATATCACTCAAATATCGTTCGGATTGATTCCGAAACTTCGCAGGTGGAAAACGTACCTGCTTATTATGGGCTCATTTTACCTAACTTCATCATCAGCAACCCACACTCGTCCACTGCTGGACATAGGTCTCCCCTAATGTACGCCACTGCTCCCGATTTTCGGCCACTCTCATCCAGCCCACACCAGCCAGCCTTCGAATATCATCATCCCATATTGTCGCAAGGCGTCCTACACTACGCTTACCGAGTCGCGGTCGCCACTCAAGGACTTTACGGCTCCAACGGCTGTCAGTTCTGCGGCTAATATGACCAGCCGACTGCAACTTCAGTTTGCTAATTCGGTGGGCTATGTCGGTGACTCTGGTTCTCTGTCAGATTACATCATTTCTGATGCGGTCCTTTAGAGATACTCCGAGCATAGCCCTTTCCATAGCTCTGTGAGCGACCTAACTTATAGAGCAAATATAAAAAAAAACCGAAACGACATATTTTTTCTCAAAACTGCTCAAAACATTAGGTTCGGCAAAACATGACGTGTGTTGCATGTGGAATATTTAAATCGCCGATATTCGTAACATTTTATTCGGTTTTTATTTCAAGAGTAGTAAGGTTCATTTCAGTTTCAAATATTTCAAGGTGGTCGATTCCCATGGATTATTGGAACGAGTGCAAACTTGACGATGAATCGATGTTCTTAGAAAAACATCTGCCTTGTTTTTTACTTGTGTGGCTTTCAATGAAATGTATTGGCAATGGCAAATGCATTGTTTTAAATTCCTGCGACTCGCGAAACAATGTTTTTGGGCATAATAATATTTGTTATCTGCTATGTCTACTTTTTTATGAGATAGGTCACAGACGAGTCATGGACACATGGACACCCTTTTTTTATTGTTGACCCAGGAATAATGCGTTACGCATACCCATTCGTCTGTAAACGGATGGTTTATGTCGGACTCTCCTCTGGCGACGGCTTCTCCTAACGAGAAGCCAGCTAGAGGCATACCAACTAAAACTCCTGGGACTGTCCCTCATCGTCCATAGTGGGAGAAGTCGTGGGCCATGGTACGAAACCTGCCACCACGGCTTCTCCTGGAACACAAGGACACCCTGTGGGAATGCATGGCAACACCAGTAGAGACACAAGTGCAATGCCAACTTCTTCCCCCGGTTTTACAGGAAATGGTGACGGTAGACAGGGCGTCTCCCAACACACTCAGGCCCGAGTAAATTAAAAAACGTTCCTAAATTTTCCATACATATAACACCATAGCCAGTGCGCCATCATCATCATTACAACCAACATACGCCCACTGCTGGACATAGGCAAGGTTCAAGGCCCAAGGTTCTCCATGCAGATCTGTCCTATGTCGACCGCGTTCCCTCCTAACCCGCACTGGGTCAGCGTGGCTCTGGGTGTAGACCCAAAAACTTCGTGAATATTGGGAACGGGCTCAGTTTCCAATATTCATAGGTCTTGGCCGTGTGGTCCCCGGACGAGTAGAATAGGCCACCCTCACTCTTACCTAGGTGTCGTAAAAGGCGACTAAGGTAAAGCTGCTGGCATGATCATCAGCACCCAGAGAAGGAAAACTCTGCATTTTTTGATAACCTCGCCACCCCGTCTGCCAAGCGTGGTGAGTATGGCAATTACCCCTCATGTGATTGAGGGAGGCCCGTGCCCCAGCAGTGGGGACTTAAATGGGCTGATGATGATGATGATGATAGGTCTTAATAATAAAAATATGTAGTAGTGTAGTAGTAACTACAAACTAAACTTCATATACCACCCCTATTTCATCAAGAAAAGTAAAAACAATTTCCATTGTGCGTCTGATTAATGGTGGAAGCCTCCCACAAAGGGTGTCATTGGGCCAGGCTAGGCCATAAATCTTTCCAAAATGGGTTGTATGGCTGTAATTATATGTATTCCAACTCAATATGTAAAACTATCTAAGGCTGGATTTTAATTCAAATAAACATAATATAAAAGTCTAGACAGTAACTACAGGTAGGTATCTGATTTTTTGATGCACTTCCGCGAGCCCATACATTCTGCATATGCAACATGACAAAATGAAAAACCCACATCACTTGGATGGATGTTACTCCACCATAGTGCGCTTCTCACATCACTTCCTACCGCGCGTAGTAAAACTATCTAATCAGCTACCAACGATGGTGTTCCGAACAGATGTGACCTGGTGATCTTCAAAAAAAGAGCTTATTCCTCCCGTAAGAGCCGGCAACGCTGTGATGCCCTCTGTGTCGCAGATGTCCATGGGCCATTACCATCAGGTGAGCCGTCTGCTCGTTTGTCTGCCATACTGTAAAAAAAAAACTTATTTGGTATTTTCCATTAACTCCGTGGGAGAACCACGCTTCGGCATGAATGGGCCGGCTCGACCGGAGTGATACCAGGCCGGCACGGCAGCGCACTTGTGACTCCACTGCTCACTGGTGTCGCGGGTGTCTATGGGCAGTGTCAATCGCTTACCATCAAAATTAACTCGACTTATCATCAAAAAAACTCGACGCGGTTTACACATGCAGACTCATTGTTTGTTTTGAAATGCTTCTGTGGTGTCATAGTCAAGATCTTTATCTCAAAAAAAAAACAGTAACCATTTTGGTTAGGACTTATAGAAGCTTGAAATGAAATGAAAGAAATCCCCAATTAATAAAGTTTGGTTTTAGGTGGTGTTTAATAATTACCCAAACTCAATGAATTAAGGTGACGGGCAGGGCACACTAGCGACGCCAATCGATTTTTAATTTTTAGCTACTAAACCGGACCCAACATTTGTGCATGGTTATTTAATAAATAGTATATTTGCTTGCCGAGAGGTTGTGACCCTGAACTTGTTTAAAATAGATCCGCTTTAGTAGCTAAAAATTAAAATCGATTGGCGTCGCTAGTGTGCCCTACCCGTCGCTTTAAAGAGAACCAGCTCAATAATCGACCAATTTTCTATAGAACGTGTCTCTTTAATTACTTGATATTGGCAGAGTTGTCTCATACGAGCAGCAGCAAGCCATAAAAAAAACTAACGAAGGTTGATTCTCAAGCTGTTTTTCTTTATCTTCGGCTTATCTCCTCGACTCCTCTCATTTCTATACCCAGTCCTTTACCGTCCAGTCCATCCGTTTGTGGAACTCCTTACCCCTATCCATAAGACAGTCTCAATCATTGCCCATTTTTAAAGCCCGAGTCAAAACTCACTTTTTGCAACTTCAACACCCTCTTCTTCACTCTTCTTCATCCCATTAACTTTTTTACAATCGTCCTGTTATCGGCAGCCTGTAGTCGATGGTCCATCTTAGATCCATTTGATTATCATATTATTATTATTTTTGTCTTTTTCTGATATCGATCTCACAATATTATGTGTATGTATTTGAGCATAACTTATTTATTAGTTTATAATACTGTATTTTATTTATGTATTAGGGTTATATGTTATATTTTAACATTTACAGTTTCTTTTTTTTTTCTTTCCTTATTGAATATTGCACCCCCTACCCCTTCTCTACTATCAAATGTCCTTTACCCGAAGGTTGTCTGGTAGAAATCGCTTTCAGCGATAAGACCGCCGAAATTGTACACAAAATTTCTGTAATGCCTAGTACTAAAGTTGTGTATTTTGTGCAATAAAGTATATCTATCTATCTTATCTTTTGAGAAAAAACCATAATAGGCACAAATGATAATTTATTATTGGCGGTATTTCATTTCGCCTATATTTAAATAAATTCTCCAATTAACGAGCTAAACTATAAACCGTAAGCAAAACACATAAATAAGTGAACAAGTTAAAATTGGCGCGTTAGTGATTCATAGCCGGACCGTACGGAAAGTGAGCCTTAAATATTCATTCATGTTTACTAAAGGCTACTGGGCGCAGAACATATGTACTCAAAGAGCTCTGGGCCTATCGATCCATCGCTCTCTCTATGGTCATTCACCTGCACAACATGGGCCTTGCAGATACTAAAATCTGCAGGTTCTGTCGCGAGGACGAGGAAACGATTATCCACGTCCTCGGCGAGTGCATAGCACTGCACCGGTGCAGAAGCCGGCACCTGGGAGCACACATGATCTCAGCTGACGAGATCAAGAACTCCCCATCAGCTCCATTCTCTGGTTTATCTTGGAACTGGAGCTACATGAGGTGCTATGGTAATAGGTTACGGGGCTGCCACAATAGTTAGAGCTGCCAGAATATCGCAGTGGCTATGCGACGCAGGGCTCACCCCATTTCTATCAAATAAATAAAAATGGTCATTCACGCCGTGTATTGGGTATGGGCCGCGAGGTCCTCCTCAGCGGCCGCGCCTAAGTAGGCTAGTCAGTCACTGTCATGTCTCGGTGGTCTCTGATTTTTTTTGTGTTTGACACTCACTTATTTTTTTTTTGTTTTTGATGTTTTTTTTTTGAGACCACTAGATTCGTTTGTCGATTTAAATATGCACAAGCAATACAATAATGAGAACCGGTAAATACACCAAGCAATAGACTTTAAAGACGTTCAACCGAGAAACTAACTTTACGGTTTATTACTTACTCCCCGGAAAAATATATTCCCACAGGAAATTGGAAAAACCTCTCATTTGACGAGAACATTGCAGGTTTAATCCACTACTTCCCGTTAGTTAAATAAATATATACGATTTAATATTTACTTTTTGACTAGGATACAGACCGGTTAGGTAATTAATTTCTGCTAATATTCGGTTAATTTCTGACAGCTTGCAAGATAATAATAATAATAATAGTGCGTAGGGAAGTGACGACCCCATCGCCCGCTGGCGAGAGTTGGTGCTCTTGCTTAACACGTTAAGTGCGAAGCGAGGCCTAAATCACCCCTAATGCAACTTCCCTGTGGTGCGGCAAGCAAAAAAGTGAATTTCTCTGTCGTGCGAATGGCATAACTTTGGTTTGGTCCAGTGTAGGAAAGAGATAAATATATATTTGAGATCACTAATGGTTCCGGACTCGGTGGTGTACCTACCTTGGTACCGGATGTCTTAGGCCTCGTGCCGCACTGAATTAATATAATTTTAAAGCAGTGCGGAACGAGGCTAAAACGTCCCATATACCCCCTGACCTCGTACCGCACTCAACGCGAGCTTCCCGCGACTAGTGTTGTGCATCACGTCGATTGGAGAGCACGTCCTTTTACAGCGCCGAACATGTCTAAACGATGTCGAAAGAAGTTAATTAAAAAAAACCCAGAAACAGAGCAAAAACAGGTAAGTTTTTAATGAAAAAATCTTCAGTAAGTACCTAGTTTTTTCTTATCTTGGTAGCTATGTATGTACCTAAAGTAAGTGTAAGATATGATTACTTAAGTATACTCGAAAAGGGTGAAAAAAGGAGAAGATGTGTTGGTTGTTACCAAAAAATTTTTACCATCTCGTGAAGCTGATAAAAAATCTAAAAAGATTTTGACTCAGTGCACTCAGTGCAAAAAATCTTATTGTCTACCCTGTTTCAATGAAAAACACTCATAAATAAGTACATATATATTGAGATTTTTATAAAAAAAAGTATATTGAAACTGATTTTTTAATGTTAATTCAAGT
The DNA here is from genome assembly GCA_019059595.1 of Marasmia exigua. Classification (NCBI taxonomy): domain Eukaryota; kingdom Metazoa; phylum Arthropoda; class Insecta; order Lepidoptera; family Crambidae; genus Marasmia; species Marasmia exigua. The sequence goes on from CM032481.1 coordinate 16,727,460, forward strand.
TCTAATAAGTGTATTTTTAAAGCCCGAGGCAGAATAAATAGGACAGTTTCTTTTCTACTTCTGATTGCCTTTTTTTTCTATTCTGTGAACCGCATTAAGATTTTCATATACAAATAGAAAGATAAACCTTATGCATAAACCGTAATCCATTATTTTCCAATAATAAGTCTGTAATAGGTGCCTCTTAATGGTATAGAATGGAACGCTTCGTGCGCGAGTCCGACTCGCACTTGGCCGGTTTTTTTTCTTTATGGCGCCTTCAAGCACAATTTAGATTATTTAAATAATTGATAGCTTTGTGTTGTTTTGCCAGGTTTTGCCCTTAAAACGATCTAATGAGATATAATTGATCAAAATCGGTCAAGTCGTTGCGTAGTTAAGACAGTCTAAAAACGTCGATATTATTTTTCCCATCACTAATCGCAGCGAAAATTTGCCCTATGTCAGTGCGTTACGAGGTGTATTAGATCCCATATTTTGTTTTCCTAATAATTCCTAAACTAGCCATCCGATCCCGGGGCGACGGTGGATTAGGGTTCATCAATTCACTGTCTATATCAATAAGGACCAAAATTCTCATTTATCTTTGATTTCGCGCCAGAAAATGGATTTTAGTCTGTAAAAGGAGGTGGGGTCTAATAGACCGCGTGTCGCCCTAACGTCTGGTCACGGTACGGGCCGATTAAACCTCGTGCCGCAGGAACGGAAAGTATGCAAAAATTGGTGCCGCAGCTAACGTGTTAAGAGCAACAACTCTCATCAGTGCAGTTAGTCTCCCCAGGGCAGCGTTGTGGCGCGCTGAATGGGAAGTGACGTCCCTTGGGTCCCATATCCCCGAAAGTCGATCAGGCCCCTCTCCCCGGCTTGCCTTTATTGGCCGGCTGGGGTGGACCCCAGCAGGGGCTGCAGGACTTTCACCTCTGGCTTGCCTTCACCAGCCGGCCAGAGTGGGATGTCAGAGCTATATGCTCGCAGGGTGGAAGTGAAAGATGCATAAGTCGCGAGTTGGCACAGTGTCTGTCACCACAGACACTGGGTAGAAAGCGGTGTACACCTCTCGGCACCCTGAGCTGCTCACACCAATGTTGCCCGCCTTGCTATATCTGGTAGCTAGCTTTTGCTTGGCTTCCTGGTAGCTTATTATAGGGGGCCCATCTAGTGAGTGGCGAGTCACCACCTGCCCATTTTTTCGTGATTTTTATCATTGATCGGGCAGGTGCCATAGTCTCTCCATAGTACCAGTTAGCCGGTCCACTAACACCTCAACCCAATAGCCCAGGTCATTTTGTTTTCCATTATTTTCAATAGTCTTATGCCAACCGGGAACTGTCCTTGGCTACACTTCTGTAGTGTATACAGGGAGTCGCCGGCTGGTGTCACATCACATTATAGTAAAACTGTCAATTGAACGGGCCTCTACGTGTTGGCTTCGGCCCCACGCACGCCTTCCAAAAGTCCGGGACATAATTGCCCGTGGTTATGGAACAACTGACAAACATAATAATAATAATAATTCTCACAACATCTCATACGTTAACCCGATTCCGTACTAAGTAGCTTAAGCACTTGTGTTACAGATATCAGACAACAGAGGAACACAAATATATACTTAAATACATATATTACACCCAGACACCGAACAAACACAAGTGTTCATCGCACGAATGTTTGTCCAGGGTGGGGATCGAACCCACGACCTTTGGCGTAAAAGGCAGGGTCACTACCAATTGCGCCATTCGGTCAGTCAAGATGATGAATAAATAAATAAGAGAACAAATCAGGCCACCATTTTATTTTTTTATTTTATTTTATTCGGAAGACCAACAGCTGTCTTAGTACAGTAGCATTTTAAATGGATGTCTTAGAGCTAAACAGGTGTTCACTGATAGAAATAAAGTAGGTAACAGTTTTAACATGAGAAGATCACGGAAAGCAACAGATCAAGTTGGCAATGAAAAAAATAAATTATAAAATAAAATAATAAAATAAATTTAACAACACTGTTACATACTGTTGCCGTTATTGGCGGCTTCAGCAGCCGCAGAACAGAAATAATATGTAGGTAGGTAATTGGGGTAAAAATCTATTGAAGAAATTTGCCAAATTTGTAGACATTAATGTTTGGGTGTTCGTACTTGTCATGTTACAATTTATCGAAAAATTTGTCACACAGCGTCTTTCTCGCCCTAGCCACACTAAGAGTAAATATATCGATGTCCAAATGTTTTAAGCTATTAAAGGTTTTACTCGCTCGCAACATATACGAAACCTTACGATATTTAGTAGACCATGATGGAATATGGAGAAGGGGGGAGGATCTGAAGGTTCTACTAGATACGTAAAGTGATATTTTTATAACAGCTCGGATGAATCTACTGCACCAAATGCGATATTTATCACGTAAAGTACGTCGAATATCTCACGACGCTTAACCAAGGGAAGCCAGTGTTGTTTCTACATCATCATCGTCAGCCCATTTAAGTCCCCACTGCTGGGGCACGGGCCTCCCTCAATCACATGAAGGGTAATTGCCATACTCACCACGCTTGGCAGACGGGTTGGCGAGGGTTTTGATATAAATGCAGAGTTTTCCTTCTCTTGGTGCTGATGATCATGCTAGCAGCTTTACCTTAGTCGCCTTTTACGACACCTCAGTAAGAGTGAGGGTGGCCTATTCTACTCTGTCGGGGACCACACGGCCATATTAATTAATATGTTGCTAAATTTTCGCGTCTAACAGAAGGTAGGCATTCTAGACGTCTCGTATCATATCTAGGTGCCTAGATATGGCTAGATATGATTCGAACCAGGGAACCTGTCTGGCGCTACGCGCGCCGCATCGACTAACTTAGCGTTGTTACGAGCAACAAAGTGCAGGTTGCATAATACCACGTTGGAAACTTGCATTTTCCCATTCGGCACACACTTTACGACGGTCGCAGACAATCTTGCAGTTTTCACACAGCTGTAAAACGGTGTTTACTTGTAGGGGGAAATCTTGGATTTTACCGTTTTCAACTTGTATTTGCTTACAAAGTTTGCTAGGTAGGTTTGAAATATTTTTGTTTTACTTACATACATATACATACATACATATTTCACAACATCACATACATTGATCTGACTCCGAGATAGGTAGCTCAAGCACCTGTGTTACGGATATCAGAATCAACAGCGGAATTACAAATATATACATACAATACTTTTCTTTTGTAAATACATACTTATAATACATACAAACACCCCAGGTAGGTATTTATTTATTTTATTCAAAACTTTATTGCACAAAAAGTTTATACAATAGGCGAACTTAATGCCAAGAGGCATTCTCTACCAGTCAACCTTTGGGTCATACAGAAAGGATAATGATGCGGCGAAAGAAGATTACGTGAACGTGGAGAACAAAACAAAAAAAAACTATACATATATATACAAATACATAGCAATACGTATATTATACATAATAAACATATACACATATACAGGGTACGTAGTTGATTGGTAGGCTACTTTCATTATTTATATTCTACCTTATTATAAATCGCGATCTAAAGTTATTACTGTACTAATGCTCATGTCTATCCTTTCTAACACGCAATGTTACACGAATTTTGTTCCGGGACTATCCCGCGATTTGTAATAATCTCCATTATGTTTGGAAAAAAAAACTACCTCGGTGGCGTAGTGGTTAGTTGGTCGCACTGTAAAGCGACGGCTGCGCAACAGGTCGCGGGTTCGATCCTCGGGCCCCCCCCCGGATTATCCTATGTCCCCGAGCTGGGGCAGAGGGCGTCCTCAGCGGTCTTCCATCGCGTTCGGTCTTGAGGTTCGCGTTAAAGCCCTGCCGATGTTCTTCACCTCATCTGCCAACGTCGCCAAGTTTGTTTGGGCGTATGTGCTTCGAGAGACACGCTAAATAGTTCGTGCTTGACGCCTTTACTTTTTTTTTTTTTTTAAAGTCCTTACTCTTTTTTTTTATAATTCTCACAACATCTCATACATTGACCTGATTCCGTACTAAGTAGCGTAAGCACTTGTGTTACAGATATCAGACAACAGAGGAACACAAATATATACTTAAATACATATATTACACCCAGACACCGAACAAACACAAGTGTTCATCGCACAAATGTTTGTCCAGGGTGGGGATCGAACCCACGACCTTTGGCGTAAGAGACAGGGTCACTACCAATTGCGCCATCCGGTCAGTCTACTTAATTTGTTGATGTAACTAAGGCATTTAAGAGCAGTCATGATTATCTTGGTGTATTATTTCTGGTTAGCTTTCTTCGCCACGCATCAAGTTATCACAATCTGCTTTTCCTCAATTGATATTGAAACAAACCACTGATTGAAGAAATCATACAGATTTTATATACATTGATGTGTCGCTGCGTCTGTACATAGAGGTACGTTAGCTTTATTGATATCAGTTTAGTAGAAAGAGCTTTTAACGAGCGAACATTAGAAACTTTGCTTGATTTTATCATTGAAACATACCTGTCAAAAAAAATTTCAAATCATTCAATATAAAATCAATTCATGATGAATTCATTCGATATGACAAAAGGACTATTTTCGCAAGTGTTGCCTCAGAACGCGTATATCTCTCTAGTGCATGACGGATATTTAACCACCGACCGTATCACAATGACAATAGGAACCGATTTCGCAAGCGTTGCGTCAGGACGCGCTGGCGTGTGTACGCATCTAATCATAATGAACATTTAACCACCGACCGTATCGTGTTGATAATAGGGATTAATTTCGCAAGTATTGCGTTGGGAGCGTACGCATCTCGGGACCGCATCTTCGCTTGCGAAAGTTGGACATACGGCGCGTGAGTTTAGAGAACTGTACTGAATTTTGGCAGTTTTTTTTTTAATTTATCTCTTCCTCTTTGCATCGTTTTCTTTTGCACTACCGAGGTACGTATTTATGAACCACCAAAAGATGCCACCTTTCACGATCTTCTGCAGCGGTAGCCGTGCTGGCGTTAGTAGCAGTGTTTTTGCGAATTTTATTGGTCCGTTGCATATAGCCACATCACATGCTCTTAGTATTGTCCCAAGGATCTTTTTAATAGGTACTTAGGTACTTAACTGACACTCATAGAACTATCCCTGGCAAACTTCATTACGCCCTAATAAATTGTTCTTTTTTTTTGTGGAAATGACGGGACATATTTTCCACCTAATTTCAGTCAATTTAGTCCAGCCATTCTTAAGTTAAAATAGTGAAACTAACACGACTTTCTTTTATATAAATTAATATTGTGAGAGATTTAAACCCTAAGTAGATTGTTTCGACCAGATTGTGGATTGATCGACGAAATCGTTCGACATTGGAATAATTATTAGTAACAACGGTTTTTATCACAATGATCTTTCAACGATGCTCGAAGACATCAATTCGTTAGTTGACGTGTAATGGAACGTTATCTTTTTATCTGCAATCACATATATTCGTTTTCTTTGTTGTGATATACAATTTAAAAAAAACTTGCATTATGTTATTCTCTCAGAAAATGACGGAATTCTTCATTATCATGGTCAGCTTTTCGTATGAAATCCTTTGTTAACAAGCTTCTTATAACTAAATAAATATTTCACAACATCACATACATTGATCTGACTCCGAGATAGGTAGCTCAAGCACCTGTGTTACGGATATCAGAATCAACAGTGGGATTACACATATATACATATAATACTTTTCTTTTGTAAATACATACAATACATAGCAAACACCCAGACCAACACAAACAACAATAAAGAAAACGAATACCTAGGTACATTATCACTTGGACTCGGACCATCAATACCATCAATAGACTTTGATTAACATCGACAAATGCCATCTATTGTCGACCGATCGATTTGATTACACCCAAACATTAGATTTGCCCTTAGAATTATTTTATGAATTACCGCCGCCCACGGCCACCTGCAACGTCTAAGGAGTCATAAGTGCGCTGGCGGCCTTTTTCAAAAGCGATTACTCTTTTGCCCGGTGCCTTAAGTGTTTGCGAGGAAAATTTCCTGAGTTGTCCGTCCGTCCGCCCGTGTGTCCCCGGTGTACGTACGCACGACGCGTACATTTCGCAAAGCTGTCACGCGATGTTGCCATGTGGAGCGCTCGACAACGAACTTCCGCCGATTGTCGGAATCGTAGTCTAGGGGATTGCGTACCAAAAGCACACCCGATTAAAATCAAAAGTATATCATAAGCTCTCTTCAAAATAAAAGTACTTAAGAAATTACCAGTTAAAATGTACACAATATAATGCTACCATTGCGGCATATTTTATAACAGAGAAGATCCGACAGGATATAATCTCGACATTCAAACTCTTTTCAGTAGGCTATAGGTAGGCTAAAGAATACTATGAGATCAGATGCCTTACTTAAATGTACTCGTAGTTTCCTGGCCCACTGGCCTTTGTAACGGAACACCAGTTATTATCATTGCCTGTCTAGAGATGCTCTCAGTGTGTTAATTCGGTTTTACAACTTTTCCATTAAAGCTGTTTGTGTTTTATTGCGTGCATACGTACATACAAGTTAGCTTTATTTTATTTAGTTCTCAAAATGAAGCCAAAGAACTCGTACGTATCCACCTGCCTAATATTAATGTTTTTGGTACAAACTTGCAAAGATCAATCAAAGAAAAATGTTGGTATAGCAACCTACACTAAAACCTTTTTCAGCAGACCGTACCATATGTTCTTAGGTACCTGTAGATTTATTTTTTATTCTGACAAACTTGAATGCTGGTAATCTTTTTAAAACACTTATCAAACTCCATCTGCAATATAGTCAGTTAGTGGCGATCATTTGTTTCGGAAGTCAAGACTTTGTCCGGGTCGCTAAGCTAAAGGAGTAAGTTAAAAATGGTAGGTACCCTGTCCCCTGCTCTATATTAACTAGGAAAGAAAGTAAAATCAGTCGTCAAAACGAGCCTATTTGTCCATTTCCCCGTATCGGCGTACTGTTAATAGCTGGAACCGGCTGGACAAGCTATTGTTCACTGCTCGTACAAGCTGGACGAGCTGCTTTCCTGCCAAGAATCCAAAGATGTGCCGTGTTTTCGAATGGCGTTAAAATTTGCATTCTGTAGGAAGTAGTCTGCGATAGGCGAAGGCTCTCAGGGGGCTATGCGTCGTGACTTAGGTGGTATTTACCAGGGATGCGAAATGGGCTACAAAAAGGTCCCGTGTTTGATTCCTGGGCATAAAAAAATTTGTACCTACTTAAGTTTTCGGTAAGAAATTCTTAGTGTCATCCCGGAGTCTGGAAGTCAGCGGGCATGAAGCCCCGTGCCTCGGATACAATAATACAATTTATCTCCCGTTTAGAATCCTACGAAAGTTTATAAACTTCCTAGTAAATTGATACAATTACGGATCTTGTTATTTTCCGGTGACATATAACATTTAATACTTTTACTTTGTAATTACATACTTACAATACATAGAAAACACCCTGACCAATACAAACAGACATGTTGATGCTCACAAATGTTTGTATTGTGCAGGGATGGAACCCGCAATCCTTGCATTAAAGGGAGCGTTCACTACCACTGATCCAAACGGATCGTCGGATGAAGTTATCACTAACCGCAATAAGGTGACGGGTAGCTGCTCTAACTAGCGACGGCAATCGATTTAAATTGATATTAACTAAACCGGTTATCTTTTTAACAATTTCAAAATTCGAGTTTCTCGGAACGAATATATTCTATTTATTTATACTTATAATTAACTTTTTGATCTGTTTTTGCACTCGAAATTTGGATTAACGCCTGAAGTGGCCGTTTTTGGCGGTAATTCATATTTCGGGTAGGAAGCATTCTAAAAGTTAATTATAAGTATTGAATTTATAAGTTCTTTTCAAGATGCTCGAACTTCGAAATTGTTAAAAAAATATCCGGTTTAGATGCTAACAATTTAAATCAAATGGCGTCGCTAGTGTGCCCTACCCGTCATCTTAAATGATCATAATCCCTAGAGGCATGTTTTATGCGCAAATGTTGTTCATATAACCGCTTGTGGTTTTTGTTGGTGCCAAATCATCATCAACTGGCTTCTCATCGGCCATCAGCCCAATTGTCGAGTGACCTCGGGATCAATCGTCATTATATTTCAATTAAGTTAACATATACTGTGGGGCCCTTAGGTTTACACAGAGCACAATATGTTTGTCAATCATTCAATTTAATTGAGAAGGATTTATATAGAGTGGTATCTTTCTTTATATTTCGATTTTTTACTGTAGAAAAGTAAAAATAAATAAAATTATTGAGCCACACAATTAATAAAAAAGACGCACTTGTGACTCCACTGGTTTCGCGTGTGTCAATGGATGGCGGCAATCGCTTACCATCAGGTGCTCCGTCTGCTCGTCTGCCACCTATCACATGAAAAAAAGACAATTTCACATCGTTCGTTTTCTAAATTGACCCGGACGGGAATTCAACCTGGAACCTTTTGTGCTTTAGCACTGCACCTGAACCATTCCGTCATTAAGAATGTAAATATAAGACAAAATAGTAGCAACGGCGGACGGAGTGATACCACAGCCTCACAGAAAACCGGGGTGAAGCAGCACTGTGCTGTGTTTCGCTGCGTGAGTAAGGGTACCGGAGGCCCAATCCGGGGGAAAGGGAGGTTTAAAACCTTTAGCGCAATTGTGATTCCATTGGTGTTGCGGGCGTCTATGGGTGGCGGCAATCGCTTACCATCAGGTGATCCGTCTGCTCCTCTGCCACATATGACATAAAAAAGTCTAATGCAGCAAGATCCATTTTGATTTTCTATAAATTACTTTTAATTTTTGGACTACATAATGTAAATAATGTAATGTAATGTTATAATGAAATCTTGATTCTACATAATGTACCTATATGATTTTTATAACTACTCTAGAATACCCATGCATAAAAAAACTCTTCCAATTCAAATTCCTAACTTCGTAGAATCAAATCTAATTGGCTGTACAAACCCACTCCCTTTTTTATCGGCCACTAATTTATTCGTAAACTTTATCAATATAAATCTTAGTAAATTAACGTTTCGAAACAGAAGCTGGGCATTTAATCGATACACGGCGATGTATCAATCACCCTGTCTGCCCTGTGTAATTTCGACGGAAACTATATGTTAGATAATATTGGATGGGTTGAACAGAACGTGGAATTAAGGACAGAGGGCATTGGGGTACAACCCGGTTGAATTAGACAAAAAATCCGGCCAAGTGCGAGTTGGGGTCATGCTCGGTGGGTTATGTTATTTACAGTCAGTTCCAAAAAATCTTAGCATTCAAACTTACCAAAATATCTAAGCATTTGACAAAAGACAACTATGTTAGCCGTGTGGTCTCCGGCAAAGTAGAATAGGCCACCCTCACTCTTACCGAGGTGTCGTAAAAGGCGACTAAGGTAAAGCTGCTGGCATGATCATCAGCACCCAGAGAAGGAAAACTCTGCATTTATATCAAAACCCTCGCCAACCCGTCTGCCAAGCGTGGTGAGTATGGCAATTACCCCTCACGTGACTGAGGGAGGCCCGTGCCCCAGCAGTGGGGACTTAAATGGGCTGATGATGATGATGATGAACTATGTTAGTATACGCTGAGGTGCATTTTCGTTTGTTGTCCAAAAACCAATACATCAAATAAAAGTACAGTCAGCGTCAGATCAAGTACCCCCCTGCAGTGGAAAAATAGCACTTGTGCCCAGACAAGGACGGTACAAAGTTCAACAAGGGTAACTGGACGTGATGCTGTGTATCGTGCTAAAAGTGACTTTTGTTAATTGCTTAGATATTCAACTGAATACTTTCAAACCATAGGGTTTAAATGATATAACTATGGAGTTATAGTCATAATTATTTCTGTGCCTCCTGTGAAAAGTGGTACAAGTTTATTTTAAGGGTTCTGATATTGATTGTTGAGGAGATTAATTATGAAACTGACATAACATGTTGAAATAAATCGGTGCGTCCCTGTGAAAAGTAGTACAAGTCGACTTGTATCAAATTTCATTTTCTTCTTGCTACTTCATCACAAAAAAATCTTCTATTATTCTGTCTGATCAGACGAAAAAATTGAGAACTTTTTTGCACGTCTGATCAGACTTTTTTTTTAATGAAGTAGCAAGAAGAAAATCAAATTCGATACAAGTCGACTTGTACCACTTTTCACAGGACGCACCGATTTATTTCAACATGTTATGTCAGTTTCATAATTGACCTCCTCAACAATCAATATCAGAACCCTTCACATAAATATTTCCAACAATTGTTAATTGCTACCATTACGTAGCTACCATGCTAGCATTACGTTTTTATGCTTCTATAAAACCCGTACAACAAGCATTAGTTACAAGAATTGTCAATAGATGGCGTTGTTCACTTTTACATCGCACAAGCATTGTTTTTCCGAATCAATGGATTCGAAAAAACAATGCTTGTGAGGTGTCATAAATGCTTTATAATATACCTATTAGATCAGGCTACTTTGTGGTTTTATGTGTTAACATTTCTGTGTACCAGTACACAAGAGGGTATCGCCTAAACAATAGACTATTTGGCTTATCTGACTTAAATAAAAAGATAGAGACATTTTATTATAATCAATAATATCTTAATAATTTATTGCTATAACCTGTACATAATTGCCAGTAATAACAGGAACTAGAATTAAATTTCAAATTTAACACCCAACGAGATATTATTTTACCGTTTAAAAGCCTCTACAGTAAAGCACAATTACAGACTAAGTTATCTTTAATTACAGGCATAAACATAGCAAAAGAACATATCTTAAATTCTCTTCCACTAATTGTCTAACACGTGTTGAAAGTGGCAGTGTTATACCAGATAAGCCGCTTCCGTTGATGCAAATATATCTCGGCAGTTGCGATACATTGCGACACTCCGGACAAGCTGAACCCAGTGGACAGTTGTCACTAATGAGTAGGGTTGTGGTTTAAAGCTGAGTAATTTTAAAGTTTTTTTTTTTTTAAAACTGTAATTCAACGTTATAATTGAGTGATTTTCAAGTGTCAAGAGGGGAGTTGAGGCAGGAAAGTGGACCCCACGCCCTGTTGCTAGGGGCGTTTAAGAATACTGCCAAGGTTTTCCCGGCCTGTCGTAAGAGGTGACTTAACGGGCTTTCGGAGTACGTGAGCGTATCCACTACTGGGGAGTGGCTTGCTCAGCATACGGACTCTGCGAGGGACGACGACATTACTAGGTGTCCTGGTAGGTCGTACAGCGTTGAAGGGCTGTATTGCGCCAGATAGGGGTGAAGCGGCGAGCGCGATTAGCGGTACGGTTTAGTCCCGGTTGTGGGGTTTCGACCGCGATTGCGCGGAGATGGACACCCTAGGGGTTTTAGTTAGGGTTTGAGTCCCACACACCACCTTGTTCCCTACATGTAGCAAGGTGACGGCCATGATGGTTTCCCCTGAGGAAAAAAAAAAAGGAAAGTGGACCGGGACCAGGTTCCGAAACGACAGCTTGGGAACGCAACCGGGACAAACGATAAGATGATGGTGATGATAACTTGAGTGATTTTCAAATCACAATTACAAATTAAAATGTATTCTCACAGTTACAATGTACAGTTGTAACTGTCGCATCCAAACAGTTCAATCGCATCCAAAAGAGACGTCGATATATATTCGATCGCTAATTTCGTTTCGTTGTAGGCCCTCTGAACGCAGGGACCTTATCTCCCCTTCCTTTCACATGCGTCTTGTGTCTCCTTTATTTGGATGCGACAGGTATATTCCCGTTCGCTACGAGGACGGCTTCGCGCCTAAGGCCTGAGACCGTATCAATTGGCCAATATGGAACTCATTGATCGAGGTTTGTTACCAGTGAACGTATGTTCTGATGCTGCTATGATCGTGATTATGATTCTCTGTCATAACGTTTTAATAACCTATGTCAATGTTACAAACTGTTATAAATTATCTATACTAGTTACAAAGAATTTATTTCTTAATAAAGAACGTTAGGCTGACTTAGTATAAGATGCATACCTACCTACATAATTATAGTACCTATTTGCCCCTGGGAGGACCACGATATATGAATAAGCCGGCTCGTCCGGTGTAGTACGACATCCCACAGCAAACTGCGTGAAGCAACAGCGTCTTCGCTTTTTATCCGCCTAAAAATTGAGGGTATCAGAGGCCAAATCCAGGGGTAAGGGGAGTAGAAGGCCCGACAGCGCACTTATGACTCCATTGGTATTGCGGGTAAGCATCGTCTCGGTGACATCCTACCATCAGGTTATTCTTCCGCTCATCTGATACTTATCACATAGAAAAAGCTTTATAAAAATCAAAAATATTCAATCGTTGACTGCCAAGATATTTCTAATCGGCTTGACTCCTCGGCACTTGCGTAGAGATGTAGCCTCGATTGTATATCCGCTTATACTATGGGGAATGCTCTGAGGAATTGTTCGGACTAATTCCTGCCGCCTCATTCCGTCATCATTCCACTTGTCAACAGTTCCATGCCGATCATCTAGATGGTTGGTAGTCTTCAACTGTGCGATTCTCAATGAAACTTTCTACCTCGAACGACAAAACTGTGGAATAAACCAATGCTGCGTTATGGTCTCCGGCAAAGTAGAATAGGCCACCCTCACTCTTACCGAGGTGTCGTAAAAGGCGACTAAGGTAAAGCTGCTGGCATGATCATCAGCACCCAGAGAAGGAAAACTCTGCATTTATATCAAAACCCTCGCCAACCCGTCTGCCAAGCGTGGTGAGTATGGCAATTACCCCTCACGTGACTGAGGGAGGCCCGTGCCCAGCAGTGGGGACTTAAATGGGCTGATGATGATGATGATGAACTATGTTAGTATACGCTGAGGTGCATTTTCGTTTGTTGTCCAAAAACCAATACATCAAATAAAAGTACAGTCAGCGTCAGATCAAGTTACCCCCCTGCAGTGGAAAAATAGCACTTGTGCCCCAGACAAGGACGGTACAAAGTTCAACAAGGGTAACTGGACGTGATGCTGTGTATCGTGCTAAAAGTGACTTTTGTTAATTGCTTAGATATTCAACTGAATACTTTCAAACCATAGGGTTTAAATGATATAACTATGGAGTTATAGTCATAATTATTTCTGTGCCTCCTGTGAAAAGTGGTACAAGTTTATTTTAAGGGTTCTGATATTGATTGTTGAGGAGATTAATTATGAAACTGACATAACATGTTGAAATAAATCGGTGCGTCCTGTGAAAAGTAGTACAAGTCGACTTGTATCAAATTTCATTTTCTTCTTGCTACTTCATCACAAAAAAATCTTCTATTATTCTGTCTTATCAGATGAAAAAATTGTGGACTTTTTGCATGTCTGATCAGACTTTTTTTTAATGAGCAGCAAGAAGAAAATCAAATTGGATACAAGTCGACTTGTACCAGTTTTCACAGGACGCACCGATTTATTTCAACATGTTATGTCAGTTTCATAATTGACCTCCTCAACAATCAATATCAGAACCCTTCCCATAAATATTTCCAACAATTGTAAAAGCTACCATTACGTAGCTACCACGCTATCATTACGTTTTTAGGTTTCTATAAAACCCGTACAGTAAGCATTAGTTACAAGAATTGTCAATAGATGGCGTTGTTCACTTTTACATCGCACAAGCATTGTTTTTCCGAATCAATGGATTCGAAAAACAATGCTTGTGAGGTGTCATAAATGCTTTTATAATATACCTATTAGATCAGGCTACTTTGTGGTTTTATGTGTTAACATTTCTGTGTACCAGTACACAAGAGGGTATCGCCTAAACAATAGACTATTTGGCTTATCTGACTTAAATAAAAAGATAGAGACATTTTATTAATAATCAATAATATCTTAATAATTTATTGCTATAACCTGTACATAATTGCCAGTAATAACAGGAACTAGAATTAAATTTCAAATTTAACACCCAACGAGATATTATTTTACCGTTAAAAGCCTCTACAGTAAAGCACAATTACAGACTAAGTTATCTTTAATTACAGGCATAAACATAGCAAAAGAACATATCTTAAATCTCTTCCACTAATTGTCTAACACGTGTTGAAAGTGGCAGTGTTATACCAGATAAGCCGCTTCCGTTGATGCAAATATATCTCGGCAGTTGCGATACATTGCGACACTCCGGACAAGCTGACCCAGTGGACAGTTGTCACTAATGAGTAGGGTTGTGGTTTAAAGCTGAGTAATTTTAAGTTTTTTTTTTTTAAAACTGTATTCAACGTTATAATTGAGTGATTTTCAAGTGTCAAGAGGGGAGTTGAGGCAGGAAAGTGGACCCCACGCCCTGTTGCTAGGGGCGTTTAAGAATACTGCCAAGGTTTTCCCGGCCTGTCGTAAGAGGTGACTTAACGGGCTTTCGGAGTACGTGAGCGTATCCACTACTGGGGAGTGGCTTGCTCAGCATACGACTCTGCGAGGGACGACGACATTACTAGGTGTCCTGGTAGGTCGTACAGCGTTGAAGGGCTGTATTGCGCCAGATAGGGGTGAAGCGGCGAGCGCGATTAGCGGTACGGTTTAGTCCCGGTTGTGGGGTTTCGACCGCGATTGCGCGGAGATGGACACCCTAGGGGTTTTAGTTAGGGTTTGAGTCCCACACACCACCTTGTTCCCTACATGTAGCAAGGTGACGGCCATGATGGTTTCCCCTGAGGAAAAAAAAAAGGAAAGTGGACCGGGACCAGGTTCCGAAACGACAGCTTGGAACGCAACCGGGACAAAACGATAAGATGATGGTGATGATAACTTGAGTGATTTTCAATCACAATTACAAATTAAAATGTATTCTCACAGTTACAATGTACAGTTGAAACTGTCGCATCCAAACAGTTCAATCGCATCCAAAAGAGACGTCGATATATATTCGATCGCTAATTTCGTTTCGTTGTAGGCCCTCTGAACGCAGGGACCTTATCTCCCCTTCCTTTCACATGCGTCTTGTGTCTCCTTTATTTGGATGCGACAGGTATATTCCCGTTCGCTACGAGACGGCTTCGCGCCAAGGCCTGAGACCGTATCAGATTGGCCAATATGGAACTCATTGATCGAGGTTTGTTACCAGTGAACGTATGTTCTGATGCTGCTATGATCGTGATTATGTTTCTCTGTCATAACGTTTTAATAACCTATGTCAATGTTACAAACTGTTATAAATTATCTATACTAGTTACAAAGAATTTATTTCTTAATAAAAACGTTAAGCTGACTTAGTATAAAATGCATACCTACCTACATAATTAAAGTACCTATTTGCCCCTGGGAGGGCCACGATATATGAGTGGGCCGGCTCGTCCGGAGTACCTACGACATCCCACAGCAAACTGCGTAAAGCAGCAGCGTCTGCGCTCTTTATCCGCCTAAAGATTGAGGGTATCAGAGGCCAAATCCAGGGGTAAGGGGAGTAGAAGGCCCGACAGCACACTTATGACTCCATTGGTATTGCGGGTAAGCATCGTCTCGGTGACAAATTCCTACCATCAGGTTATTCTTCCGCTCATCTGATACTTATCATATAGAAAAAGCTTTATAAAATCAAAAATATTCAATCGTTGACTGCCAAGATATTTCTAATCGGCTTGACTCCTCGGCACTGCGTAGAGATGTAGCCTCGCATTGTATATCCGCTTATACTATGGGGAATGCTCTGAGAAATTGTTCGGACTAATTCCTGCCGCCTCATTCCGTCATCGTTCACTTGTCAACAGTTCCATGCCCATCATCTTGATGGTTGGCAGTCTTCAACTGTGCGATTCTCAAGAAACTTTCTACCTCGAACGACAAAATTGTGGAATAAACCATTGCATGCGTTATGCGCTTAAATAGAATAGGCCACCCTCACTCTTACCGAGGTGTCGTAAAAGGCGACTTAGGTAAAGCTGCTGGCATGATCATCAGCAGTCAGAGAAGGAAAACTCTGTATTTATATCAAAACCCTCGCCAACCCGTCTGCCAAGCGTGGTGAGTATGGCAATTACCCCTCATGTGATTGAGGGAGGCTCGTGCCCCAGCAGTGGGGACTTAAATGGGCTGACGATGATGACGATGATGCGTTATGCGAAGGTTTGCAGGTCCTGTTTCCGGACCGATACGTCCTGCAAACCTTCAAGAAAAGAGCGTACTCCCTTTTTAAAAGTCGGTAGCGCACTTTTGACTCCTTGACGTGGCAGATGTCCACGGGCGGCAGTAATCGCTTACCATCAAGTTATACGTCTGTTCGTCTGCTCCCTATATCCTAATAAAACACATGCTTTAAGTGTAAGCCCAGCTCTACTAACAAGACGAATGAATGACCATTCACACGGGCCCAGCATAATTCATGGGGTCCTGTGAAGTGATAAATATATTCATTACTAGTCTGATACTGCATTAATGAATTTGCCGGGAACCTGTTAATGAGACTATTCTGAATGTAGTGACATCATGAGGATCGATTAGGGATATTTAACAGGTGACCGTCATCATCAACATCAGCCCGGTAGTACCCACTACTGAGTATAGGCCTCCTTTCATTTACGCCAATGTACCCGGTCTTACTCTTGGAGCCGTGTGGTCCCCGGCATAGTAGAATAGGCCACCCTCACTCTTACCGAGGTGTCGTAAAAGGCGACTAAGGTAAAGCTGCTGGCATCAGCACCCAGAGAAGGAAAACTCTGCATTTATATCTTAACCCTCGCCAACCCGTCTGCCAAGCGTGGTGAGTATGGCAATTACCCCTCATGTGATTGAGGGAGGCCCGTGCCCCAGCAGTGGGGACTTAAATGGGCTGACGATGATGACCATGATCCATGTAGTCCCCACGATTTTGGTGATGTCATCGACCCATCGTGACACTGGAAGACCCGGATTTCGTCTGCCGATTCTAGGATACGATTTGGTCAGGATTTGACTCCACCTGCCATCACCGCGCCTAGCTAAGTGTCCTGCCCAATTACACTTTAGTTCCATCACTCTTGAACCGACGTCTTGGACTGTACTCCTGCGACTCGACCGGTGATACTCCGTAGTAACCATGAGTGTATACACTTTAGGACGTTGTCACAATATATAATATAAGAAAGTAAACCTCTACTTTCTTATAGGTAAGTATTGTGACAAGGTCCTAAAGTGAATACATATTTTTGGAGTTGTCTGTACCTGAGTGGATAGGAACGTGCCTTCCGGAAGTTATAAGTTCAAACAGTAGTTCAAGCTGTACCTAAGTGCCAACAGAGTCCCTGAAACGATTTCATAAATAATGCGTTTCATTATTTTACGGTAACATATTATACTAATCACCTATTCCACCATGAGAAACCAAAAGAAAACCAGACAAATAGTTAGTATTTAAGGAATTAATAGCAGCTTATAAATCAAATTATCTATAATATGTTTTTAAGTCATAAGTAACAAACGAGCAGACGAATAACCTGATATATGTATTTACATTTCTTATATTTGACTCCTTTGGCAAAACCAAAGGAGTCACTTGAGCTTCAAAGGAGCTTTGAGCTCCAGTTACCTCACTCACTCAATGAAACACAGTGCAGGCACTGGTTATCTGTGAGGCCATGGTATCCCTCCGGTCGAGCCGGTCTATTAATGCTGAAGCATTACAGGAGAACTGAGGTCACAGATATAGCCCAAAGGATTACATGCCTCACTTGACAATGGACAGGGCACATAGCGAGGAACAGACAGCTGTTGGGGTGGAGTAAATGCTACCTGCAGGAAGTCGCAGACGTGGCCCCCCACAAGCTAGACGACAATCTGGTGAAGGTCGCGGGAATCCCTTGGATGCGGGCGGCACAGGAACGATCTGTGTGGAGAACATTGGAGGCCTATGTCCAGCAGTGGACGTCTATTGGCTAAAATGATGATTATGAATGGATTGCTCTCCCACTCAAAACAAGATCTAGCTAATTCTATAAAACTCTGTGAAATATTGAGCGCAAGATAAGCACCATAACCTTAAAAGAAACGGGAAAAAATAAGGTGAATGATCTAATTTGGACTCAAAATCAATTTTCCAATTAACTTAATCTGTGTAAAATTGATATCGTAAAACGTTAGGGCCTTCGGTTCTGGTGAATTGTGCCAATAATCGGTCCGAAGTAAATTTAGATATACCACAGGATGGAGATACCCAGTAACTTCCTTTCATCTAAGCGTGTAATTCTCGGTCGCGTCCAAAGTTTTTAATTCCTAAAATATAAGTTTGTAAAACTCATAGCTCACGATAACACAAGACTAACCTCTGTGGTTTTATGTACATGTATAATATGTAATATTATTTGATGTTAAAAAAAATGGTGTCGCTTTGGAGCCCGGGGAATGCTTAGGCCATGATTCAGGATTGGGGAGTCTGGTAATTACAATGAAGCGACTGCCGTCTCACCTTCCCAACCCTTTTGACAGGGGAACTAGACAGACCAACTGAATTATTACACGCACCTGAAGCTATCCAAAACGTGCAGATTTCAACACAACGTTTTTCCTCACCACCGAGCTAATGGTAGAAATACGCACATAGATTTGAAAAATCAGATTAGACCACGACCACCCGCATGGAAGGCGCGTTTTGAAACTCTGAGCTACCATCTATGGTATCATGATAGCTGTCTCGGATAGTTTCTGAAACGTGTGACCGTGATTCAATTGGTCTGGTTCCCCTGTTAAAGGGTTGCAAAGGTCAGACGGCAGTCGTTTCAATGTAATTACCATACCAGGGATGACGTCGTAAGAGTTGGCATGCATGCCACCTCACTACAATGGACGCAAAAGACTATGTGAAGTGGATGAGATGTAATGTAACAGGAAATTGGACTACGGGCTCCGAAGCGTTAACTTGGGACCAACGGGGATTTAACGCTAAGATGATGATGACGATGATGATGAAATCCGAGTAAGCAAGACAGGTAATTTCAAAGAATTTTGACTGTGTGGAAGCCACGATTCGGCATGAATGGGCCTGCTCGACCAGAGTGATAACACAGCCTCACAGAAAACCGGCGTGAAGCAGCACTGTGCTGTGTTTCGCTTGTGTTTCGTGAGTGAGGATACCGGAGGCCTAATCCGGGGGAATAGTGGCTAAAAGGTTGGCAGCGCATTTGTGACTCCACTGGTGTCGCGGGTGTTTATGGGCGGCAGCAATCGCTTACCATTAGGCGATCTGTGTGTTCGTCTGCCGCCTATCACATAAATAAAGAACTCCTGGAAGAGCAAAGAAAAGTTATTGTTTTTATCATCTATTTAAGTATTTAGAAAACCAACAGCATCATAGATTGCATAAACAAACAATTATCATCATCATCATCATCATCATACTCACCACGCTTGGCAGACGGGTTGGCGAGGGTTTTGATATAAATGCAGAGTTTTCCTTCTCTGGGTGCTGATGATCATGCCAGCAGCTTTACCTTAGTCGCCTTTTACGACACTTCGGTAAGAGTGCGGGTGTGCCAGCAGAGTAGAAACAAACATTACGTTTGGCCAAACATGTGAAACTATTTTAAATAAATTTATTGTAAATTTAATTTTTGTACCGTGTTTCGAGTCAATAAATAGATATCAATCGATTTTCCCAAGCTGTTGAGCTACTGGCTATATTCACACTGTGGGTTTATGCTCCAACTTACTAAATATGTTATGGATGCCGTAAAAGAAATAATTAAACACTGTTTTAGTCAATTGAGATATACTGGGACTTGTTGATAAAAATACTTGTGAAGAAGTCATTTCACACGTTCCTTTAATGTAAAATGTTCTCGTGTTAGTTCTAGAAATATCTACGAGTACTAAAGCTTCGTAATAAATTATATCTTAGCTACCATTTACTTTACTTACCTTTGAAACTTGGTTTTTCTTTAGTTGATATTATGTTGATTTTCATTTGCGAATGGCACAAAATGATAGTACACCTTAAGGCTTACCTTATTGTGCTTGAAGTGACTTTTAGGTCCTATATTTATTCTGTGCTTTTAGTCAAATGCCCAGAGCCACAGATTAAATATAAGTAGAGCACAAAATTCTCGTGCTCGTGATATTTTGAAAACATGGCGAATGTCACCTAAAATTCATACAAAAAAAAACTAGTTTTAGTGATATATGTCGTATGATAATGTCACGAGCACGAGAATTGGGCTCCAGATATCTAAGCTAGGCTTGAACGCTAATATATTTTTGAAAGCTGACTGTACTTCGCTTAGAACATGATCTTTTATTCTAATATTTACATACGAGTATATTAAAGCGTACGCTTGCGTTGTGTTTCGCTGAGTGAGTATAGTATGAGGGTAACAGGTGGCCAATCCGGGAGGAAATGGAGCTTTTTTTTATGCTAGAGGCGGCAAACGAGCAAGCGAGTCACCTGATGGAAAGCAATCAATGCCGCCCATGAACATAAGAGAAGTCATAGAGATATTTAATGTGTTGCCGGCTTTTTAAAAAGGAGTACGCTCTTCTCTTGAAGGTCCCTAAGTCGTAGCCATCGGGAAATACTCCCGCAGCCAAAACGTTCCACAGAACTGAGGTACAGTGGCGGACACATCAAGCTATACAAAACTGTCAAATTTCTTCATTCGATTATAAACCTTATAATGGTCTGGTTAAATATAAGTAGAGAACTGAACTGACATTGAGTTCGAAATCGATTGAGGCAATTTGACAGTTTTGTATAGCTTGACCTGTCCGCTACTGTAGGTGGTAGGAGCGCCCTCGTGACGCCATTGGTGAAGCGGGTGTCTATATGTGGCAGCATTCGCTTACCATGTAGATGTCCGTTTGCTCGCCTGCCACCTATTACATAAATACTATATAATTATTTGAAAAATCCAAAGTGTGTGATCGGATTAAAATTTACAACATCTAGGTTTTTTCCAAGTGTTTGTTTTAAAAAGATGGGTTTGCTACGTGACCGCTATTTGATACGGTCAGCAAAGACGCAAGAATTATGAGGAAAGTCACTGTTGGGGGAATTAAATGTAATTACTAATTTGGAGAAAGTTTTTATTTTCCATAATAGTTATTGTACAAATAGTACGAAGAGAGACACAGTAGCAACGTAGAAAAGAACATAGTACCGAAGTGAGAAATAGAGGTTGACGGTTAGCTGAGGAGGATACGGGCAAGTACCCGTATCAAATAGCTTAGCACCGAATCGGCGACTCGCGAAAGGGCAACCAACAACATCTAGGTTAAAAGACAAATGTTTTACTTCAATTGTATATAACTTAAACAGACATTTACTCTGCTAATAAATCCTTAAAACTGCACAATGTAGTAGGTATTATTGTAATAAAACAATCATTAAAATATTATAATACTGACTGTTACTTTCCGAAGGCCAGTGCCTTAACTGGTCACCTAACTGGCATGGCAGCCGACGTCGGTTTAACTAGGTTTTCAATATCAGCTAAGATTGTATGGAGTTCACTATCAATTAGCCAATAGAATCAGAATCAGATTATTCTTTATTTGCATAGCCTAACACACAGCACGTCCAAAAGTCATACATTTAAGTAATTAAAACGTTTTATAAGTAGGTACACTTATACATATACATGTTGATACATAAAATATAAAAAAAGGACATAATGCGATTCTACCACCGGTTCGAAAGGTTGTTTCTGGTCGAGAAGATCTGGCAAGAAACTCGCCAGTTACTCTTTTTAATCGCCAAACTTTCATACAATGCTGTATCATCCTCATCCCAAGTTATACAGTTTAATTGTAACATAAAATAAAATGAACGAAATAATAAAATTAATAATATGAGGTAAACCGAAGCAGACCAGTCCCTAAAGGTGGCATCTGTTCACAAGTGGGACGTATGTGTCAGCAATCATTTCACTCAATCATATTAGAAGGGAATGCAATGACCCACTACATAGCGCCACCATCTCAGAGACATTTGAGTGATCATGACAACTTAGGTTCCCCTCATAGAATAGATAGCCTACTACCCATTGAGGCTCACTTTCCACCAGTCAATCAGCCAGTTTATGTAGATGTATTACTGAACGTAGGTGCATATCTACATCTGCATAGATGACGAGTATCAGAGGGTCTAATTTGAACCAGTCGTTACGACCGAATCGGAGTTTACCTCATTTTCACACGCGCTGTATGCCTCCTTTATTTAGATGCGACATTTCCTCATTCCTTATAGAACGGCTTCGAAATAAGCCACCTGTTCCGGTGTCAGCCCTTCTGGCTACGTCACAGCTTGAGGTACCCCATACCTCAGAGCACATTAGTGACTGTTTTTGTCACTGGATTATTTTATTAATAATGCCATACAACAAAACTTCGAAAGTAGAATCTAGTATCTGATGCCTTAGCAAAAATCATTAAATCTTGACGTTTGCCCCGGTTGCGTCCTTAACTGTCGCTTCGAAGCCCGGAGTCAACTTTCCCACTTTGACTCCTCCACACTACACCATGGCCGTAGCAAAAATATAAAATGTTAGTTATAATTGAATTTTTTACTTTAATTACAAATATATTTTTTTATTTGTTTCAGGTATGTGGAATGCAAAAGGTTTATGATGTTACATTAAAAACCGTTCTGGCGAATGTCTCTGATTTGTAAGCAATATGTATATCGGGCTACACAGTATGGTGTCCGGTCAAACCTTCAAAAATGTTAACTATATGAACTGCCCGGGGCTTGCCAAATTATAATAAACACGTCATTTTACCATTTGGCATACGTCTTCCCTTTTCTCTTACTCTCATAATCAGCTTTTACAAATGTCATACGTAATCCACTTTCCACGCCCACTCCGATCCAAATAAAGCGAATTATGAAGTCCGACTCCACACTCGGTAGCAGCTTGCTAGATACGACATACAGCTCGATAGACAAACATTAAAATTCATTCGTTTGTATTAAACTGAGCCGATTCGCCTAAATTAGCGGCACACTTCGAGATAATCAGTGCTTTGCGAATGGTTTAGCGCACCTGTTTTAACAACCAGGGTGACCGCACATGACTGAATAAGGGCTTTATTCATAAATGTTATAGAGCAGTTTTGACATTTGAAACAAAAAAAAATCATGCAATATTTTCGAAAAAAGAATTTAAACTGCTTTATTGCCATTATAATTAGCAAAAGTTTGACAAACATATACCCTTAGACTATGGTTAGTGTGACGGTTAGGGCACACTAGCGATGCCAATCGATTTTAATTTTTAGCTACTAAGCCGGATCTATTTTAAACAATATCGGGGTTACACTTAGACTATGGTTAAGGTGACGGGTGAGGCACACTAGTGACGCCAATCGATTTTAATCTTTAGCTACTAAACCGGATCTATTTTAAACAATATCGGGGTTACAACCATGCACAAATGCGGACCCAACATTTGTTCGCGAAAAATTGATTCACGCTAAAAGTTCGCGTTCGCGTACAAAAACAAGATTTGTGCATGGTTAATTAATAAATAGTATAAGTGTTTGCCGAGAGGTTGTAACCCCGAAACTGTTTAAAATAGATCCGGTTTAGTAGCTAACAATTAAAAACGAATGGTGTCGCTAGTTAGGGCTACCCGTCGCCTTAAGGTGAAGTGTGTTTCGCTGAGTGACTGGTGGTACTTTTCTAGAAAAGCGTAGAGTTAAAACGTTGGCAGCGCACTTGTACTTCCGCTGTGCCATAATCGCTTATCATCTGGTGATCCATCTTTCGTCTGCCATTTAAAAAGATAATTATATAGCCAGTAAGTAAGTAATTGTTAATTCTTATTCTTATTCTTATTCTTAATTGCTGCTACTCCAGTAGCAATATGGACGATGGTAGCTCGTAGATTCGAATCCGAGCACTTATGGGTTTTTAACGATCCGTTTGGATCAGTTGTAGTGAATACTGTTTCTGGTGCAAAGGTTGTGGGTTCGATCTCCGTACAGAACAAACATTTTAGTGCATGAACATGTCTGTTTGTATTGATCTGGGTGTTTTTTTATGTATTATAAGTATGGATTTACTTTTTATTTTAAATTTGAATAAAAAAAAAAATTTAAAAATGATAAAAAAAAAATTGTAAATCCGCTGTTGGTTCTACCTGGTGCTACCTATCTCGGAGTCAAATCAATGTTGTTATTGTATGTTAAGTATGTTGTGAAATATTTATTTATGTGCGTATTTCTAACATTAGCTCTTTATTATCTCGTAAATCCACAATGTCAACGTACAGGAAGGCGCAGGTGTAGTAGGTCCCCACTAGGTGGACCGATGATCTGGTAAAGGTCGCGGGGATTCGGCGGGTAGGGCTAAAAGAAGCCGCGTGGGCTGATACAATTCAAAGGTTTTAAATTAGTGTCTAGTGGTTTTTAGTGTGCAGGTTTGGTGTTTAATTGTGCAGTGAAGAGCCGCAAAGTGATCCTAATAATAAGAATCGTTGGATTGTATCGTTTTTAACACTGCTATTGTGTGGAGTGCGTTGTCTCGTGACAACTTGCTTGGACCTAATAGAGTCTTAAAACCCGCGATTGCTTTTAAAATGATATCCGCTGAATCCGTAGGTCGATAAAACGCAAAACACCGGCGTTTTATTGAGTGACTGTGACTTTGACTGACTTCGACTGTTGACTACCTACTTATTTTCAATAAGTTACTTGACATTGGCGAATTATCTTCGGTTGTCCCGCTTAATAATGCCTAAAATCTAAAACATGATAATGGCAGGAGTAGTTCTCAGTCGAGAAGTTGATTGCCACAAATAAAATAAGAAGAAGAAAGGTCGCGGGAATCTTTTGGATGCGGGCAGCAGAAGACCGATCTGTGTAGAGAACATTTCAGGCCTATATCCGTAACAATGGACGTCTATTGGCTGAAATGATGATCTTGAAAATTTACAATAATCACCTCAACTAAATTGTCTAGTACTGCCCATGCTTTAGTGTGTTGTAATGACAGCTGTTTATAGTAATGCTAGGTTTTGAGTTACATTCTAGTGTTTATGCGTGGAAAATTACTATGAAATATCTAATTAATGGCCGTGTGGTCCTCGGCAGAGTAGAATAGGCCACCCTCACTCTTACCGAGGTGTCGTAAAAGGCGACTAAGGTAAAGCTGTTGGCATGATCATCAGCACCCAGAGAAGGAAAACTCTGCATTTATATCAAAACCCTCGCCAACCCGTCTGCCAAGCGTGGTGAGTATGGCAAATACCCCTCATGTGATTGAGGGAGGCCCGTGCCCAGCAGTGGAGACTTAAATGGGCTGATGATGATGATGATGATGATGATCTAATTAATGGTATCTAGAGCCCAATACTCGTGCTCGTGATATTTATTTTCATACGACATACTATCACTAAAATATAAGTTTTTTTGTGTGGTTTTCAGGTGATATCCAGGTTTTTCAGGTTTTCATAATTTCACGACCACGAGAATTGGGGTCATTGTGTCACGCACATTTAAAACTGCCAGAGGTGTGTGCTCGGATTCGAATCTACGACCTCGAGTTTACAATGCGCTTACCCATTCAACTATCATCGGTCTTATAGTTTAAGAGCCCTTTTGCGGATGAATGGCGTCACCGCGTACAATAAAAAAATCTGGTGGGGGCGCCACTGTTCCGTAAAAAGACTCTTAAGGTAATGTCTCTAAATATCTATGTGACAAAGATTATTGTGATGAACACTTTATTATATAGCTTAGATACCTACATAGGTATCAGATTAAGATTAGGCTACAATTCACACAAACTGCGGGGCGCAGCTAGTTCATTAATAAATTAATAATTAGAACAGTTAAGTGGTTCAAAATGGTCCGTAGGGTCCATGGCACGAAAGAAGTCCCGCGAAAAAACACGGAACTAAAGCTTTAGATTCCTTGTGTCTTTTTAATTATAAGCGTTTTAAAATCGGTAGTTCTTTGCTGGATTTGGTCATAAACACAGTTAAAACATTACACTCGCTAGCGAGACAGCAATACCCTATGTATATGACTAAGCTCAAGATTTTATAAAATATAAATATTTTATCAAAATATAGGTCAATATGTGCCAATGGCAAAAATTCTCAAATAAAAATATATCGTCTAGCCGGTTTTATGGTCATTCAAAGATTCATGGGCAAGTCCATTTTAAAAGTATGAAATTATTGAAAAATAATTATACCATTTAATAACCCATACAATTTGCACCAACTATTATAATAGAACCATTGACATAAACGAAACATTTGATATAGCTACCATACAAAATTCAAATGAAATGCATACAAAATCCTTAGGTGTGACGTCAAATCTTAGTAGCCATTTGTATGTAGCGTTTTGGGTTTGCCCAAAATAATGTGATTTTAAAGTTGTGATATCTCAGGTAGTTTAAATGAGAATCAAGTGATTCTTTCAACGATGTTTCTATCATTGAGAGGTCTTTTGATTGCAAAAATAAAAAAATATAGTCATATACCTTATTTTTTATAAAATGTTTAGGGCCTTTAAACTTACCCCAGAACAGAGTGGCCTGCCTGGAATCTTTTCCCGTAGGAATAAGAAGTTTTCCTCTAGTCACTACAAAATTTCTTAATATAAGATAATATATCACTGTAACCATGAAATACATTTTGAAATCGGTTACGCAGTTTTTGACTTATATACATTTATACTTAGAATGTCAAAACGGTCATTTTTGCATCCCCAGACAGCAAGTTGAGATGTGTACTTACTCTACCGTCTATATTTGTCTATCCTATTAAGCGACGACTGCGCCAGAGGTCCCGGGTTCAATCCCCGGGTCGGGCCAAAAACTTGTTCCTAAGTTTTCAGCAAGAAATTCTTAGTGGCAGCCCGGAGTCTGGAAGTTGGCGGTCTCGGAAAGCACGTTAAGCTGTTGGTCCTGCGCCCGATTCCTCTCCGGTCGTATCACAGTAGTGTCCCATCGGAATATGAGGGTAAGGGAATAGAGACACCTGAGCACTATAATATATCCTGCGTACGTGACTGATCGTTGAGATTGGCCGCCGTAGCCGTAATCGCTTGGGACTTATTATTATCTATACTCTATAATATGTATAATATATATTAGTATTTCATTTATGTTTTCTCTATCGTCTGATCTCCGTAAAACAATCAATATATGAGATGTCATGTTATGTTATATATGAGATGTTATAATAAGTAATTGTATTTATTTACTGCCTTGCTCCAGAACCGCTATTAAATGTGGTAGACTTTTGTAGAATATTAAGTGAATTTATGAGACAAATTAACCTATAACAAATGGCTAATATCAAGACAAATACTTCCACTAAACTTAAAAAGATCGTGTTACAGCGTTAATTGGCTATAAAACTACTAGTTTTTGCCTCGAAACGTAATATTTAATTATTAATCTATAAATATACACGTTATCTAGATAGAGGTGTAGTAATGGCGACGCTTTATCGAATCGATTTTAATTTATCTAACGAGAGGATTTCATATTAAATTATATTACGAGTTAAGTTTTATCTTATAATGACTTAACCATCGAGTTCGTATTTAGCAAGACCGTAGTATTTAATTTTGTAAGCTTTTGTGCAATATGGATCTCTCTTACGAACTTGGGCTAACAATAAATGTAAGGATATTGAATGTTTTTTTCGTCCTTAAGGAGGCATTTTTTTTTTCAGGAGGGCGGAAAGACCTCCTGTCTTTCTCATCTTAGTGTGTAGTTCCCGTCCAAAGCTTTTGCTCTCTAGAGCACCACACACCTGAGCACCTGGGCTGTAGCCCAGGGTCCGCTTGGACCATGATTCAGGGATTTGAGGAGTCTGGTAATTACATTGAAGCGACTGCCGTCTGACATTCGCAACACAACAGGGACGGACCAACTGAATCATAGTTACACGTTTCAGAAATTGTCTGTAACGTACAGGTTTCCTCAATATGTTTTCCCTCGCCGCCGTACTAATGCTAGAAATACGCACATAGAGGCATAGTGCATGGTACGTGCTCGGATTCGGACACCTCCTGTATACTTCTTTTTTGTATCGCTGATGTTTCCTCTCAATTCCTCCGGAGCTCAATACGTGACCAGGGGCCTTAACGCGAAGATGTGCGTAATGAACGAGAATATACCTGTCTCATCCAAAAAAGGAGAAACACAGCGCGTGTGAAAAAACTCCGAATCGGCATGAATGGACTGGCTCGG
Organism: Marasmia exigua; assembly: GCA_019059595.1. Classification (NCBI taxonomy): domain Eukaryota; kingdom Metazoa; phylum Arthropoda; class Insecta; order Lepidoptera; family Crambidae; genus Marasmia; species Marasmia exigua. The sequence goes on from CM032481.1 coordinate 16,755,645, forward strand.
CCAGAGTGATGTCTCATAGACCGGCGTGAAGCAGCACTGTGCTGTGTTTCGCTGCGTTAGGGAAAGGGGGGCTTAAAGGTTGGTAGCGCACTTGTGACTCTACTGGTGTTGCGGGTGTCCATGGGCGGCGGCAATCGTCCTCAGGGGCAATGGTCGTCTGCCATCTATCACATAAAAAGAAAGTCTGGTTCGCGCATTACCCCGGACATTTTACTAATTTAGGGTGTCACTTATTTAGAGTATTACACATATGTCAGGGAATGGAGACTAGCTAGAGCATATCTTCAAAAATGCGGTGTAGGTACTCTGACTCCCATCACCATATTAAGGGGGTTGGTCTTTGCATTTTAGCCCAGCCTTGGCTTTATACCTCCGAGGTGGAATCGGTGTGCGCGACAAATCCCTGCTTAACAATTATTTAATATTTGATTATATTCATTAAAAATCCAAACACGAAAGTGACTTGTTTGTATAACACGTTTGTTTTACTCGTACATCCCATAAGAATGCAAACATCTTGATGAACGAATAATTCTCACAACATCTCATACGTTGACCTGATTCCGTACTAAGTAGCTTAAGCACTTGTGTTACAGATATCAGATAACAGGGGAACACAAATATATACTTAAATAACACATTTACAATAATGTATACGAGATTCTAAAAATACAGTTACTACAATTTTGGAAGAACATGATATTCCAAAGCATGAATATAAAATCGAATTATATTCTTAAGATGTTTATTGACACTTTAAATTAAAAGAATTCTTCTTTCACGGTACGCAGCGGCATGACTGTGCTCCAGCATTATTGATGTCTATGAGCGGCGGTTACCGTTTACCATCAGATGGGCCGAAAGCTCGTTTGCCTATTTTTCGCATTAAAAAAAAGTAGAGTTCCCGCCGCCGATAGGCGCCACTTCTGTCTTTGTCGACGTTCAAATTTGATCTTTATTCGCATAGTCAAAAGAACACAAATTGTTGATCCGCGTTTTGCCGCGGGGCTCCTTTCATGACGCGTACTCTATCAAGTCCACTAACTGTCTATCACGAATATAGGATATCCCAAAAATATAGAGATTTTACTTTTACTACTGGCAATATTTTTGCTACCATCATACCAGCAAGAAAATCCACTATTAGGTCACATAACGATGTTACAATAATTAATTTAATCTATAAATACTAACATAGCTGGAAATAGTTGGAAGGTTACAGGTTACGAACGGTTGAATTAGTAAATAAGTTATTATAACTGAACGTCAATCAATTATTTGTAACGACATCAGAGGGAAAGTAGATAATTAAATTATTCTAGGAATTATTTTACGACTACATACATACATGTTATTTTCCTGACGATTCATTTAACAGTGTAATTTGATGCCTTCGACAAAATAAAAGCAACATTCACGGGTTCAATTACACAGGGTTCCCACAGTAACATTTCTTGATAGTACAGATGGCGTCAGCTCAGCAGAAAAGTGGAGTCAAATTGTAACTAACTGGTACCCTAGAGATGGTAAAAGACATCGAGGACTTCAACATATGCGCTGGGAGAATGAGCTGAAGCTCACTGCAGGCCCGAAGTTGAGACGGGTCGCCCACGACTGCAAACAGTGGAAGACATTCGAGGAGGCCTTGGCCGGGTGGCACTGTGTTGAGAGACTTATTATAAACGAAATGTCTCCCAGTCAGTTCAGAAGGCTATATAAAAAAAAATGCAAAAATTATCATTTTTACTTTCGAAGTATAAAAACATATAACTCAAAAACTACGTAACCGATCTCAATTTTAAAAGCGCAATTTAGAATTTCTGATTGTAAAGGTTATTAACTTCTTGTACTTCTACGAAGAATATTAATTTTGCTACTAAATATACAAAATACCAAGCCATTATCTTTTACAAAAAACCCATGCCTTATACACGAACAGATTCGATTAGCAATTCGTAGTAAGCCCGCAATACTCAACGGAATGGAGACCGCGTCTTGGCAAACGTAATGTAGGGCGCCCTCTAGGTGGAGGGACGATCTGCGCAGGATGGCTGGCAAGAGCTGGATGCGAGAAGCCATGGATAGATCACGGTGGCGAACAATTGGAGAGGCCTACGTCCAGCAGTGAACTGCGATAGGCTGATAATGATGATGATGATGACTCATCGGAAAAATATACTAACCTCTTCAGATTAGCGTTTTATGGGCGCTTATACCTCTATAAGCTAGTTTTTGAAAGCGTATAGGTGTTAAAACCGTTCTGTAATTATATTGTAATTATGTTTTTATGTGATAGGTGGCAGACGAGCAGACGGATCACCTGATGGTACATGGACACCCGCGACACCAGGGGAGTCACAAGTGCGCTGCCAACCCTTAAGCCCCCTTTTCCCCGGTACTCTCAAAAAGTCCACCATTGCTGAATTTATTTATGAGTAAAAGTATCAGTTGTTCAGCATCTCGCTCATCACGTACTATAAAGACGTAACTGTCATTTTGCATATTTTACAGGACGGCGTTTTGAAGGTTTTTTTTACAGTTCTTTTGGGTTTGATTATTTCATTTTATATTATTTGTAAATGCAACTAGAACATTTTGAATGTTTGATTTTATAACTAGAGTATATTATCACAAATATGTAAAACTCTCAAGTAATACTTACCATTACAAAAATCACATATAGTAATTTAAATCATACATTTGTGTCATTTTTGCATTGAGAATGTTTTAATTTGTAAGTTGTGGCATTAAAATAGTAGTTAATATTGTTAGATTAAAACACTTGATTTGCGGCAAGTACTTATTTATTACATACTGTAAAATAATGAATTATTAAAAATAATTAAATGCACATAAATCACAGGTGTTGTCCTTGTGTCCCTCCGTCCAGCATAGTTGCGGGACGTCCCGCGTAACTGACCGTTACGGCATTGTTGCACTCAGGGCGAGTCTATTTTTTACCGTTGCAACAAAGACATTGGCGCCATCTTACGCACATTTGTTGAACAATAAAAATGACTTTGTAGCACCATGCGTATTGACCATTTTGGAATATTTTGGCATCATTAACTCATATTTGTGTCTCAAGACGAAAGTCTTTAATGCGTGTGTGTTGCCAGTGATGACATACGGAACCGAAACGTGGCCGCTTACAATGTGCCGATTAAGGAGGCTCAAAGTCACCCAGAGAGCAATGGAGAGGGCTATGCTCGGAGTCTCCCTGCGTGATAGTATCAGAAATGATGAGATCCGCGGGAGAACTAAGGTCACAGACGTAGCCCAAAGGATTGCATGCCTCAAGTGGCTTTAGGCAGGGCACATAGCGAGGAGAACAGACGGCCGTTGAGGCGGAAAGGTCCTCGAGTGGAGGCCACGTACAGGAAGTCGCAGCCGTGACAGGCCTTCTACAAGGTGGACCGACGATCTGGTGAAGATCGCGGGAATCCATTGGATGCGGGAGGCACAGGACCGATCTGTGTGGAGAACATTGGGGGAGGCCTATGTCCAGCAGTGGACGTCTATTGGCTGAAATGATGATGATGAACTCATATTTGCAATTTTTAACATTTGCGTCTTTGTAGTACTGAGATGAGCGATCTATTGCCGCTCTTCTTTATACAGCTGACATTCCCACAGAACATAGTCCCGAATGTCGTCAGCTTCTTCACAGGGACAGACTAGAAAAAAACATGTTTTCTGATTCCGAAAATACGCTAGTCTAAAAGAATTCCTTTTTACAATTATTACAATACTTTGCAATTAAAGGCAGCCAGTCACCGTGCAGGTGCGATGCGAATAAGGAAACCTGCAAGACATTGAGATCTGTTAATCGGCAACTCTTAAATACTCTTAACTCTTGTAACCTTTAGTAAATTATCTCTTGTATTCGAGTTGTAAGATGTTTTGATGAAGAAGTATATCGATACATAATTAAAATAGCTTATGATGAAATTGCTTGTTGTTTGTTTATGGATGAAAGTTAGGGCTGACCCTTTCTGAGGTCAACGACCAGACTGTGTATAAGCAGTCGGCTGCAAAAATATGTATAGGTACAATATAGATAGGTACTTAATATCTTTTCTGCCAACAATACAATAAATATTCTTTCATGCTTCACCATAGATCGCTATTTCAGGCTTTCCTTATCAATGTCTGCTCCTCATCTTAATTTCAGCGATATTTTCCCTCACGAGAGGAAAAACTCCATGAGTGACATTCAAAAGTAGAAAATACGCACATAGAATTGAAAAATTCAGAGGTGCATGCTCGGATTAGTGTTTCTGATTTTGTATCGGAACTTAAAAGAGGCTTAACCCTTATAGCGTTATAATAAATTGTGATCTAAGTTATTACCGTACTAATGCTCATGTCCGATACTATCGATAGTATTAGCGTTATTAATAGTATTGATCTATTATTATTATTTACTATCGATACTATTGGCAATACTATTCATTTTACTTTTACTAGTATTGAGTACAGGGTATTTGACTGAGCTCGAGATTTTACAAAATATAAATATTTTATCAAAATATAGGCAAATATGTGCCAATAGCAAACATTCTCAATTAACAATATTACGTCCAACCGGTTTTATGGTCATTCAAAGATTCATGGGCAAGTCCATTTTAAAAGTATGAAATTATTAAAAAATAATTATACCATTGAATAACCCATATAATTTGCACCAACTATTATAATAGAACCATTGACATAAACGAAACATTTGATATAGCTACCATACAAAATTCAAATGAAATGCATACAAAATACTTGTTTGTGACGTCACATCTCAGTAGCCATTTGTATGAAGCGTTTTGGGTTTGCCCAAAATAATGTGATTTAAAAGTTGTGATATCTCAGGTGGTTTAAATGAGAATCAAATAATTCTCTCAACGATGTTTCTATCATTGATAGGTCTTTTGATTACAAAAATAAAAAAAATAGTCAAATACCGTATTACCATCAGGTGACCCGTTGACTCGTTTGTTGTACAAAAGCAAATAAAATCTGTATCGTCAGCGTCTGGCTTTACCCGCGAACTTCCACACAAATGGAACCATTCTAGGAAAGCAACTCGTAGCTCGATAGTTATGCCGCAGTGCGCTTTTTGATATGTGATGACATTCTTACCTCGCACGTGGCAGAGTTTAGTGTGGACAAATTGCAATTGTAAGTTTTCCTTGGAAGAAAAAAATATCTGCGGTTGCGCGTAAAACAATGTACAACCTGTGAGGATAAAGAATGGGATCAGAAATGGCGGCGCATCTATTCACTTCTCGCTCGCACACTATTTGCGTCTATACTCGCACTCGTGGGGTGTGAGTATAGACGCAAATAGTGTGCGAGCAAGAAGTGAATATATGCGCCGCCATTTCTGATCCCATTCTTTCGATTAATTCTTTATCCGCACAGGTAGTATGCACGAATACTATACAAGTATACCATACAAGTATATACCTACGGATCTGTTTAATTTTTTAATAGATTCTGAATAATAAAAGCCGTTGGCCCTGCGTCCAATCCTTCTTCGGTCGTGTCACGCTGGTATCCCATCGGAATATGAGGGTATGGGAATAGAGAGTGCACTTGTGATTGCGCATACATTTGAACACTATAATATAATATCCGTGTGCCGGTATGCCGTGTGGTCCCCGGCAGAGTAGAATAGGCCACCCTCACTCTTACCGAGGTGTCGTAAAAGGCTACTAAGGTAAAGCTGCTGGCATGATCATCAGCACCCAGAGAAGGAAAACTCTGCATTTATATCTAAACCCTCGCCAACCCGTCTGCCAAGCGTGGTGAGTATGGCAATTACCCCTCATGTGATTGAGGGAGGCTCGTGCCCCAGCAGTGGGGACTTAAATGGGCTGATGATGATGATGACTAGGTTAAGGCTTTTTTAATGTTTTTATATGGGAATAATAGTACTTTAACCTTATCTCAGTACCTATACTTATTCATCCAAACCCTGGGATGTTACGTGGAAGTCCCCGGTATTTACGTCCGGAGACTGAGACTACACATTACTCAACCCCCGCCAGCCGGTCAAGGGAAGCAGAACACCCCCTCCTCCCACATTTAAGACCTAGGGCAATAATAGGGCTCCGAGCATCCGGAGACGAAACCGTTCGCAGGCGTCGATCCCGGCGTCTATAGCGGGGTTATCACGCCCTAACTCCCCTCCCATGTGTGCAGCTGTTATCCGTCGCGTAGCAATATGGCGAAACTCGCCAATTACTACCCGCCGTTGCCCAGGGACGCCAGGCCCCTTCGGTTATAGCAGCTCCAAACAGAGCTAAAATACTACCGAAAGGGCCACACGAGGAAGGCCGCCGCACCGTAGTCCCCTAAGCTAAGCAAGGGTCGCTTAGCATAAGGTGGTCCGTCTGCTTGTCAGCCACCTATTAAACAAATCAAATAATCCCGAATCCCGTTTCTAAATTGACACATACAAATCTAAGTCCGAAACCCTCTGTGATTGAGCAGTTAATAAAAATATTATTGTTTCCGTGAGGTACACCCACTTAATTATATAATTATACGAAACGCGACTAGGGAAAATTATTATTATAATATGGTATCCATGCAAATTAAGCTGGAAAAGTGACATTTTACAATTGTAGAAGTTTGAAAAATAACAAAACGTTAGGCTCAAAAGGGCTAGAACCCAGAGCCGTAAAAACATATTAAAAAAAAGGTTAGTTGCTGGTACTTAGTTTAATAAGTTATTTCTTTAACATTATTGTTCTTAAAAGTATTACTTACTAGTGCTATCTAATGAGCAGATTTATTTAGACCAAAATATGTATTTTGGCAAATAGACACAGAAACAGACTGTAATAATTCTGGATCATGTAAAAGAATATATACAGGTACCTATAATATTTACTTAAGCTGACGGGTAGGGCACGACGCCAATCGATTTAATTCTTAGCTACTAAACCGGATCTATTTTAAACAATTTCGGGATTACAATTTCTCGGCAAACGCTCATACTATTTATTAAATAACCATGCACAAATGTTGGGTCCGTTTTTGTACGCGAAAAATTGATTCACGCTAAAAGCGGCCTCTTTTGGCGGTAATCCAAAACTCGAGTGCAAAAGCAGACCAAACAGTTAACTATAAGTATCAAATAAATAGTATAGGTGTTTGCCGAGAGGTTGTAATCCCGAAATTGTTTAAAATAGATCCGGTTTAGTAGCTAAGCATTATAATCGATTGACGTCGCTAGTGTGCCCTACCCGTCACCTTAAAATATTTTTCCGAGATTCTACTATATAACGCGAATGATTTTGAATAAGCCAAACCCTTCTACATATTGCTACCATTCTACAGGGTCTAAAAAGCCCCTACCCAGATTTCTAGCCATTTGAAAGAAACCTCCTCGAATAGAATCCATGGACAACCAATCAATCACCAGGCACACTACATAATTAATATCTCGCCTTTGCCTGAAATCACCACCCTACATCAATTTGTCTGCCCCACGAATAAAGGTGGTTGCTTATCAGTCCATCATAGAAACAGGGGCCGGAATAATCAATAGTACCTGCCCCACCCTGGCACGCATGCGTGGTGGTGCCACCACCGCGGTGGTGGGACCGCCCCACGGAGAGGAGAAACCCACGCGGCGAACCCACGGCACATTTGAGTACCACGGGGCGAGGACAGAACACGTCGGCATGGATCAAGAAAATATTGAACTCTGGTCTTTTAGGCCCCCATGTAAGTTCAAAGGGTGAACCCTGTGGAAGGCTGCGTGGTTTTTGAACTTAGAATTTATTTACATAGGTACATATTTAATTACAATGTGAAGTTTTGACAGTGGTCCTATTATAGTTTTTTGGATTTTTCTAATAAAGGTATATTTGGGTATGGTGCGGTATACCTATAATAGTTATTCGATTTTTAAAAATATAATTGCACTATATACTGCAATATTACATTGCGTTAGATTATTTGACAGATATCTTGGAACTGTGTGATCGATGAAGAATGAAAGCGATTTGCTTTTCTGTATTAATGAAATCGGGAATTTAACAAAATCTTGTTTTCACAGAGATCGAGGTCACACGTCGAAGGACGGTAAGACAGAATTACAATTTTAAGTTTTTCTTTTAAACGTAAGTATACTAGGTACTTACTATTCAACTTTTGTGGATACTATTTTGTGTTTCGAATGTCTTTTTTGAGAAATATTCACTTTGTGTAAACACATCTCTTTATGTTAATCATAAAAAGATGTAAGATATACCTACAGGCATTGGCTTACATAACTATTAAAATAGATCTACAAAATCTAAAATATAGCAAGATCTGTAACGTATCGGCTTCTTTAATTTTATCCAATACTTACCATTGCCCTACAATAACAGAAGTATCCAAAAAAGTCTTAAATTTTTTAAGCTTCTCTTTTTTCCGAGCGTTTGTTTCCCAACCTGTAAATAATTAAACCCCACACTCGTTTAAGGTATACTACGGCGTATACTGACATAACTATGTACAGAGTTGAATAAACAAGCTTCATACACACAAGCTATTTTTTTAGCCTCACCTATCCGTTTTACACCACTAATGTGCGGTTCCATTAGCCCGATTAGTCGCTTACGTTTAAACCTTCTATCGTTCGTCTAAATTTAGAAACCGTGCCGTGCAATTTGTCGTTTTAAAACCCCCTATTTATTTCATTTAATTTGTTTGGTTCAACTACTCGACGAGCTTACGTAATGCTGAGAATTTGTAGGTTTAGTACGGTACTGCAAAATTCTAAGCCTGAACCGTAATTAAATGACTAATTACGTTGATTATTAAATCCTTTAAGTAGAAGATATTTCATGGATATCATAATTTGAAAGCGTTTAAAGCGGTAAAATTTAAAATAATCTAAGCTTAGATTAAAATCATTTAAGCAAGGACAGAAATGAATTATGACACAGATTAGCATACATCGTGCTTAAATTCAGATAAGTATACTTAATTGATCAAGATATTTACGGAATTTTATTTGAAGTCGTAATCTAACTTGAGTTGAATCAGAATAAGAGTAATACATAATTAAACGTCCATGATACCTAAATTTTGGGTACTAACTAATATATGTAGACAAGGTTTAGAGTTTAAGAGAGGGACATCAATATGGCTGCTGCTTACCGACTAAGAACTAGATTGAGGTATTAAATTTGAAACACCATTAAATGAATAGATAAATTTTAAATAACACTCGACAATCGGTTAAATTTTTGTATGTATGTATCAAGATAAAGACTTAGGTCGCTATTTCTTAATTATCGACAAAACTTCCCCTTTCTAGTTTTAGTTAATCTTTCTACCACCTTATTAAAAATCGCGATCTAGTACCCTTACTAAAGCTCATGCTACCCCGTTCCAACCCGCAATATTAAAAAGAGCTGGCACGAATTTTGTTCCGTGACTATACTAGTTCGCGATATTACTAAATATTAATACTACCTACTTATTTATTTGAAACAAAACAGTGTTCACGAAACGGACCCTTTGGCAAACATTTTGACTAAGCTTCCTGTTGTTTTTTTATGTAATTCGATAGTCGAGAACGAGCCGCTTCTCGAATTCGTTCCGTATCAATTTCATAAACTTAGCACTATTATTTTACTCTTTAGTTTGTGAAATAAAGTATGTTTTCCTGATTATGTTCATTATCCGGCGGAATAGTAAGAGAAAGTTGATTTCATAAAGTCTATATGTACTTTTTACAAACTTGATTAAGTCATATCTTTAGAACTTGGAATTATTCTCCAAGAATTACATATTAGATTAGAAAACGAATAATATCAATCTCACAATCTTCCGTTACTAAGTATAGGCAATGTATCCGGTACCTACCACTTTGTAGCTTTCGGTGTTGAAACACTGGGCCCATAGGGTTTCGACGTTCTCTCTTTCTTCCGTGACTTAGCTAAGCGTTTAGTCGAAGTCACGGGAGAGCCAAAGGCTGACAGCTACCTCGCCCAGCGAATTTCCATCGCGATCCAGCGGGGTAATGCTCCCTGCATTTTGGGATGCCCAGACCAATACAAACAGACATGCTCGATGCCGAACAAGATACCTGTCGCATCCAAATTAAGGAGAAACACAGCGTGTGTAGCGTGAAAGGGAGGAACTCCGATTTGGTCATAACGTCCAGTTCGCACTAAGACCCCATTAATTTATTTACTGTCGGTATTTCCATAGCGGCCGATTGTAATCAAAAGGCCCACAATGAAACGGAATCATAATCTTAATCCCCGGCTCTTTCCCACGCGTTGTGCCGCACAGTCTGTGCGTCTCATTTGTTTCTCGCCAAATTAAGTAGTTTTCTTCTCGTTCATAACGAGATTTGCTGGAAAGACAGATTGATTTTGGCGTGACTTTGGCATTCTCGCCGTTTATTAGATCGGTCACGTCAGCAATCATGCCATGGTAACATTCAAAGTTTCGATTTCCAAAATCGTGAATTAGCAGATACATTTTATTTCTCTAATCGTATTTTACCAAATCGCGGACTCCACTCAAGGACTTTACGGCTCCAACGGCTGTCAATTCTGCGGCTAATGTGACCAGCCCACTGCCACTTCAGTTTGCTAATCGACTCGGTAAGCGTAGTGTTGGACGCCCTGCGACAAGATGGGATGATGACATTCGAAGGCTGGCTGGTGTAGGCTGGATGAGAGTGGCCGAAAATCGGGAGCAGTGTCGTGCATTAGGGGAGACCTATGTCCAGCAATGGACGAGTGTGGGTTGCTGATCCACAAGTACGCCTAAATGGGCCTCAGGGGTAAATAACTCTAATTAACACCTTATTTGTTGAAAATCGGTTCAGCAGTTGTGACATCATGGGCGAACTAACAGTCGACGAATTTTCCAGTGTACCAGCGCTAGGCGATAATCGCTTGCACACGCAGCTGGGTGCGCGAAGCTCATGCATAGCGCAGTGCAAGCGATTTACCGGCTAACTAAAACACGTTACGTTCGCTGACCTTTTGACTTACTCTAATAGGGTAAAAAGTAGCCAAGTCTAAGTCTGAGCTTAGTTATTTAATTTGTTGTGGAAAATTTTACGATTGCAATTGCTGATTGTAGTTGCAGATTGAGTTACCTTATTTGAGTCCATTTAATTCAATTTGTAAACCCAATTAGTTTTAGATTTCCTTCCATGATTGTTAGTTAAATGTCATTGGTTATACTCTAAACCAGTTTAATTTTAAGTATTCACTTGTAAAGTTTAGACTGTTAAACCTGATAGCTTAATAAGCCCTCCGAAGTAGGATAATCACTTAATTTAACTGGGAATAAACCGAGCTAAGTCCTCTTAGTTGATTTAATGTATTGTTGTAGGTTCAAAACTTGGCTTGACACGCTGCCCCTAATCAACGATATAAGGCCTATCTACTCGTTCATACAGTCTTAAACAAGAGTTTCACATATATGTGATGTGTGGGAGTCTAAATGAAATTCCTAAGGTATCCATCTCAGCGTGATCGCGGTCAGTTACTCCACTGGTAGTGGAGTGGATTGCACCACCTTCCCCTCTTCTATCTAATGTATTTTACCTGAAGGTTTTCTGGTAGAGATCGCTCCCAGCGATAGGACCGCTTAAATTGTACATTATATCTCTGTACACCTAGCCTTTACGTTTTGTATGTTGTGCAATAAAGAGTATCTATCTATCTATCTATTGGGTCCTGATTGCCTACAAATTATTTACGGGCTTTCAGAAATAAACAAAGAACAAAACTTGACTTAAGACCACCACAGGGGTATTTATTTATAAATATTAAGATGCAGTTTTGGACCAGTTGTTATAGTCATTTCAAAATGAGATTACATCACTCCTCAAAGTCATGTATATTCTTTTCATTCTTTATTTTGCAGCCAGTCTTACCATTAGCCAACGTTAATAAAACTCGAGGCTGTTTAAGTGTTCCCGCAACTCCCCTCGCGACCCTAATAGCACCTTCAATCGTATAAATCTATTATCAACCTTCCAGCCTTAACTGATTGGCGCACGATTAATTTTTAATTTGCGTTTAGCCGACAAAGGTTTCTGGAAAAATCGATTTGACTTCGCCTGGAAAATACCGCTATCGATTATTCTATTATTGTGTAACAAAGAGTTCTTTTGTGGCGCCTTTTATGATTAGACAAGGATATGTTATGGAAAACGTTAATCACTCGCTAGTGCGTATGACTCAGGGCAGTATTAGTGGTGTGCTCTTCCCTGTAAAAAATACTTTAAGCTACGTAATTTCCTTCTAGCAAGTCAAATTTTACATCTTAGTATTAAAGAAAGAAAGAAAGAAAAAATATTACGCAGTCATTGTTCGAAAAGAAACTTAGAAATCGGGGGAATATCATCATCATCATCATCAGCCCGGTAGTACCCATTGCTGAGTATATGCCTCCTTTCCTTTACGCCAATGTACCCGGTCTTGAGCCGCTTGGATCCATGTAGTCCCCACGATTTTAGTGATGTCATCGACCCATCGTGGCACTGGACGACCCGGATTTCGTCTGCCGGTTCTAGGATTACCATTCAGTCAGGATTTTACTCCACCTGCCATCACCGCGTCTAGCCAAGTGTCTTGCCCATTCCACTTTAGTTCCATTACTCTTGATCCGACGTCTTGGACTTTAGTCCTGCGACGGATTTCAGAGTTCCGGATTCGATCATGGAGTCTGATGCCCAGCATTTTTCTCTCCGTGGCCCTCTGTGCAACTCTAATTTTGTGCACAGTCTCCTTTGTGAGAGTCCATGTCTCGGCACCGTAAGTCATGGTTGGCAGGATACACTGGTCATAGAGACGGGTTTTCAGGCATTGTGGAATCTTTTCCGACCTCATCCCGAGTTGTATTCGCCTATTGACCTCCTGATTTTGTAGCTCCTTGTCAAAAGAAATATAATTAAGTCAAAAAGATAATAATATTATACAGATTGTAAGTTAAAAAAGCCTGATCGCACACTTGTTAAGATAATGATTCTGATTGCGTAATTCACGATCCATTTGGTCTGGTTCCCCTGTCCACCTAAGGGTTGCAAAACTCGCAAAGGACAGACGCGAAGAATAGCGCATTATTGCAATTCTTTTTCTTCTTCTAAGTCGTACACTCCTCACTGGAGTGGTCGTCATTATGGATTGTCTGTATGTTGGGTTGAGGCTTTTGCGAGACTTCTCCATCTTTCTCTGTTTGTGGCACTGCGTGCACATTTAGTCAAGGAACACTTTGTAGCAGACTTTATCATTTCTGTCCACTTTGTAGGTAATGTGCCTCGAGAGTGTTGACCTTCCACTCTTCTTTGTACCATTAAACATTACAATTGTAATTACCAGAGAGATTAATAATTTTATTTATTGTTACCTTATCAAGGATACATGCATTGCAATGCCCCTTTGGGGTTAATTTTTAAGACTATTGTAATTTATTTTAAGACCTCTAATGCACTACATGAAAACAACAAATATGACTCACCTAATACTTACTGGATCTGTTTCAAATACCACAGGCTCCCAAGCAACGGGTTATGATGATGATGACCTTTCCTCACTAAAGTATGGACTCTCTCTCTCGCTTATAGATCATAATATTGGACGGTCAACGATTTAAATTAGTATAAACATATTTTATTGGTGAGTCTAAAATTTAGGGCTATTGCACATTCTCGTCGAGACATTTTTGACAAATTACTCGTACAATTCATTAGTCGTACCGTTAAAATATTTCACAATTTACGATCAAGACATTTCTAGCGTTCGACAGTAAAAGAATTTAAAGCCGTTGTGAATTTATTGTTTTTTCCGTGGGCGGGCACGTGCCGTGCCTCACGTGGGGAAAAATTTACGACTCGCACAGATTCGAGTCGTGTGGGTGCACTGGGTCATTACGGCCGGAAATAACAATCAGCTGTTAAAAAACTATTAGTATCCATGCCTACGGAATGACAACAAAGATAAATATATAATTTGAGTGATGGTACTTCTTAAAATGGAGATTAGCAGTAGAAAATAGTTCAGACTAGCGGTCGCCCGCGCAGCTTCGTTTACGTGGATTTTGGGTTCCCACAAAGTAGCCTATGTCACATTCCATCCTTTCAACTGTATCCATTTAAAAAATCACGTCAAATAAATTTATTTTTGAAATATTATTTAATCGTCTCCCTGACTGATTTTCGAAGGTGGCCGTACTACATAGCCGTTGAGTATTGGTCGTTTTCCTCTAGATGGCGCTGTCACTGACTAGCTGACTGATGCCTCTATCTCAGTATATATAAGTTATTAAGTTACTCTATGGTACGTGTTAGTCTGGAGACGAGGATTCCAAGTAAGTAAACAACCACAATACAACCTTCCGTTTACGGAACCGTTACATTACGTCCTACGGTCGGCTGCAAAGAAATGTATACACTTTAGTACTTTGTCATAATAATAATGAAATAATAATGTCCTCCAAACCGATATTTTGATCATGGCGGCCCGTCTCAGCGATCAGCCATCGACGCAGGACATATTATAGTGCACAAGTATTTGCACTATTCCCGTACCCTCTTATTTCGATGGGACACGAGTGTGACACGACCGAAGAGGGATTAGGCGCAGGACCAACGGCTTAACGTGCTTTCCGAGGCACGTGGGTACAAGACCGCCAACTTTCAGACTCCGGGGTAACACTGAGAATTTCTTAACAGAAAAACTCAGGTACAAATTTTGGCCCGATCTGGGGATCGAACCCGGGACCCCAGGCGCAACCGTCGCTTTAAAGTGCAACCCACTAACCAGGCACTAACTAAGTGTCTATTTTTGCAGCTGACCGTACTTGTATTATAATCTGTGAAATATGTACGCACGTTCAATACAACTTGTTCGTTTGGAATACGCACCTATTTATAAAATCATAGATAACAATTTTCACAATACGTTAAGTTATCACCCCTACCTATTGGTAAAAAATGCGAATACAAAACCAGCTCCCAGCCTCTTCCATTGTTGAAGCTATTATCCCAAGTAACCAATAAATCAACGTCCACCTAGTTTGTCAAACACCTCAGGTCGGCCGTTTTGTAGTAATAATCTTGCCCTAGATCTGTCGATTGAGATAATATGACCAGTGAACCTAGAGACTCACTGACAAGTAATCCAGTCAAGAAAAACATTTGACCTAGGACAAATTCGCATAGAGCTGAAAATATGTGGAAAATACACTACTTTAATATATAGATAGACAGATAGATACTCTTTATTGCACAACACACAAAACTTAAAAGTTAGGTATACAGAGATACCCTAGCCGTGTGGTCCCCGGCAGAGTAGAATAGGCCACCCTCACTCTTACCGTGGTGTCGTAAAAGGCGACTAAGGTAAAGCTGCTGGCATGATCATCAGCGCCCAGAGAAGGAAAACTCTGCATTTATATCAAAACCCTCGCCAACCCGTCTGCCAAGCGTGGTGAGTATGGCAATTACACCTCATGTGAATGAGGGAGGTCCCGTGCCCCAGCAGTGGGGACTTAAATGGGCTGACGATACAGAGATACGCTGTACAATTTAGGCTGAGAGCGATCCCTACCAGACAACCTTCAGGTAAAGGACATTAGATAGAAGAGGGGAGGGTGGTTCAGTCCTTCTGATATTAAACATAGATTTAAAGAAATGTATATTATAAATACACATATCTAGATAATAAATAAAATAAAACGTTATCATATACTAATATATACTAATGTTACCTTACTAAAATATAATATAACCTACACAAATTATATAAAATATACTACTTACAGATACCTACGTAATCATTTTTAAATCAGATGTTTGTCAAAAGTCCGCTTCGATTTATTAATTTTTTTTTTATATTAAGGTAGTAGTTTAGTAAACTATTATAACTATTTTTACGATAGAACTTGCTATTTTTGCCGACAAGAGTTGTAGATACATTCTTATTATTCTGTTAATTTTTTTCGTGACTCACCATTTCATGGGATGTCGCGCTTTTGATTTTGATTTAGATACAGTATATAAGTACAGTATGTAAAATAAATATTTCACAACATCACATTGATCTGACTCCGAGATAGGTAGCTCAAGCACCTGTGTTACGGATATCAGAATCAACAGTGGGATTACAAATATATACATATAATACTTTTCTACGTCTCGGCACCGTAAGTCATGACCGGAAGGACGCACTGGTCGAAGACTTTCGACTTAAGACTTTGAGGGATGGGTGACGAGAAGACTTGACGAAGTTTACGCTAAGTGTCAAGTTAAACTGGTCTTTTCTAACTTATTGCCCGTACTGTCGTTTAGTGAACTAGTTAGTAATTAAAAGTACAAAATGTTAAAATTGCAAGATCAATTAGATATGAAAGAATAAATTAAGATCTTGCGTTGCATTTTGCGGCCGTGGCACAGATATTGATTACAATCGATCCGCTTCGAGACTGATGATTAATAAGTACTTAGTTAGCGTTTATGGTAAATAATGTCGGTACCAGATTGTACTAAATAAAAACAAGATACAGTTTAGGCTTTAGTTTTACCCAAAATATAGTTTAAAAAGACACCCCTGCATCCCCGGTGACAGCAATAAATTTTTATGGTCTGAATCGTGGGCGTAAATAGCAAAAATTTGAATCAATAATAATACTCTATTACCGTGAGAGAGCCACGCTTCGGCATGAATGGGCCGGCTCGATCGGAGTGATACCGCGGCCTCACAGAAAACCGGCATGAAGCAGCACTGTGCTGTATTTCGCTGCGTGAGTGAGGGTACCAGAGGCCCAATCCGGGGGAAAGAGGGGTTTAAAGGTTGGTAGCGCGCTTGTGACTTGTCCATGGGCGGCGGCAAACGCTTACCATCAGGTGATCCATCTGCTCGTCTGCCACGTATGACTATGATGAAAAAGAAACTCTTTTTAGGAAGTGTCACAGTATTTGACGACCCGTTTGGAACAGTGGTAGTGAACGCTGCCTTTGGTCCAATGGTTGCGGGTTCGATCCCCGCACAGTACAAACATTTGTGTGCATGACCATCTCTGTTTGTATTGGTCTGGGTGTTTTATATGTATTATAAGTATGTATTTACAAAAGAAAAGTATTATATGTATATATTTGTAATCCCACTGTTGATTCTGATATCCGTAACACAGGTGCTTGAGCTACCTATCTCGGAGTCAGATCAATGTATGTGATGTTGTGAAATATATTTAAAAATATATATATATTAAAAAAAATTGTCACGGTTATTGATATCTCTAAAAGTAAAATTTAAAGGGAGCTGTTATATTCGACCCAAATACTCGTGGCAGTGGATGTCATATTTCATTCATAATTAATGACTGAAATACTCTACCGTCTGTCACGAGTCTTTGCGTGTAGTTTAATTTAGATTACTAAGCGAACAGCCAAGGAGTGGATCTCGTTACCCGCCGATGTATTTCCTGAAAAATACCTGAGCCTCTCTCGTTTAATCGGACAATGGTATAATAGTTTCCACCAGATTTTGAACCTTATGTTGACTTATGTTGCCATGACTGGCATAAGAGCGAAAACCAATGAAATTTTTTCATGGAGTCATATCCGGTTAAAGGTTAAGGCAAGAGTGAATAGAATTTTCACAGGCAAGCATGGCGCACTTAGACCTCATCTTCACTTAAAATCAGGTGGGATTGAGATCAAATGCTCGTCTATAATATATAAAAATACTAGACATTTGGTGACCATCTTGCTCATTTGTCGCTTAGATAAATCCATGACCTCTGACGTATGATGCATGGTTATCATGACTAAAAGCGCCACTCATTCAGAAAGAAAAAGAAATAAACATAGCACTTAAATATACCTCTGCAACTCTTAAGTCAAGCTAAAGAAGTGCATATTTCGCAACCGATAGATAACATAGATTCAGTCGATACCCGATCGTCTGAGGCGACTATCAGCTGTCGCAACACGTATTAATTAGACGACAAAAAACCTTCGCGGCATTTCTCCTTCGAGGCGAGAGTAATCGCTGCAAAGTATGGACAGCAAAAATGATAGCTAAATTGACTAAACCTAAATTAACCCCATTTTTGGTTAATAAATACTTACTAATTACTACATACTATTATTAAACCTCACGCTAAATGGGTTTCTGATAGCCAATTGCATTCGATGGCATCACCCTCGTACCCTCACATACTCGTTTTAAAACTGAGGTCAGGTTTCACGTGCGTTTTTTTATGAAGCCGTGGTATTACTCCAGTCGAGCCCATTCATTCCGAATCGAATATTTTCTCAAAATGAACTAAAAAAGTTGTTTCATTTGATACCCCACATGGTACCGCCAAGCAATGTTTTTTTTATTTCCTTACTCTAAGTCCCCTAGAGGGCGCTGTAGTCAATTTGACGTGATGTCATGTAACCTATAACCAGAAAACAATCAAGACGCTTCTAACGACACCTCATTTGTGCAAATATGATAACTAGTTTAGAAGTTATGAGGGAACAGATGAACATACATACATACATACATACAAGTCAAAATCATAACCCTCCTTTTTGCTTCGCCGTAGTCGGGTAAAATTGTGGAAAGCTACAATATTTTAGATAATGATTCCGAACGTGTAACCATGATCTGGTTCCTGGTAAAGGGTTAATCAGATGGCAGTTGTTTCATTGTGATTACCAGACTCCCCAAAGTCTGAATCATGGTCTAAGCGTACCCCGGATCCAGAGCTTTGGACGCAACCGGGAAACTGAAATGAGGATGAGTAGATAATTTTCTCGTCCGTTACAAGACGGGTTCATTGAAAGCCACCAGGTCTTTACAACCCACATTATACATTGAGAAAAAGGTAAATCTTTGTATTAATATATGTCTGCTGACTGTACCGTGCGATAATTAATATAATGGTACTTGGTCTTAACCAGGTCAGGCCCTAATGAGCAGAGACCGATGGTAATCGTTCTAATTATGTAATTTAAGTGCGATCTTCTGAAATCTAAGTTTTATTGACTAACGACTGCGCAGGATTCGTGTCAGTTTCGGACGGGGCATTAGGTTCAAACTATTGTGAAAGTTACGAAAGAGTGTTTATTATGTACCTTTGTGATATATTCAATATCAAGATTTACAGTATTTGGTACTTATTTACATATAAAATAAATTAAAAAAAGCAATTCACAAAAGATGATTACCATGTGCCATCCTTAAACAAGACAATCGAATGAAACGGCCAAATTCATGTTAATAAGTTATTTCAACGTTTTTATAAATCTTATATGTTAATATAAGACCAATGGGATTACATTTAACGGGTCAGCATAAAGAACTATCTTAGCCTACCCAATAAATAAACGATTGCTCAGCAAAAAATCTATTTGTATGTACAGCAGATTAATATTAATACAATAATCAACATTTATTATTATTTGAAAAAAATGGGGTGAGCATTGCGTCTCATAGCCACTGCGACCAGTAGATGATCTATTGTGGCAGCCCCATAACCTATTACAGCACCTCATGTAGCTCCAGCTCCAGGATAAACCCGAGACTGGAGCTATGGATGGATAATCAACATTTGCTGGGCAATCGTTTTTTTTTTTGCTGACCAATATAATTAGTTCTCAGACCCAAATAGCATATAAAATAAGTGTTTAAGAAATATACAACTATTTACCGATACCCTCCATAGGTAGGTATTACCTATCCTATTTTTTTCCCAAGTGTTTGAAGTTAAAAAAGAGTTTGCTACATGACCGCTATTGGATATGGTCATCAAAGACGCTAACGTTGAGAGAGGGAAATCGCTATTGGGGGAATTAAATTACTAATTTGGAAAAATGGAAAAACAAGATATGAGATTATACAAATAGTACGAAAAAGGGACAAAATAGAAAACCTACCTATCCTATTAAGGCCACACCATTCATAATACTCCATAACAGGCAACCAAACCTACATTATTACTAATATCGTGTTACATTGGGCATTGCGATTAAAATCAGTTCCTAATTTATTCTAGCCCCTCGTTAATACTGACGGCATTAGTTATTGGAAATCGGAGCCTTTAAATAAAACTCGGTTAACCTATTCAAGTGATTCTTGGTGTCGTGACTTAGGTCTAAATGTCCGCTATCTAGTTATAAAACAAATTGTAATGTCTGTACGTGCAATGCGTTAAAACTAAAGACTTTGGCTTTCTTATAGAAATCGTTTATTTTATAGACATCACTACACATACAAAAGAGAAAAAATTTAAAAATATTATTCACTAAAAAACATAACAATAATATATTAAAAAGTAGAAAATAATCCTGGCAGTGGCAAATGTTTGCGTGTGTTATTATGGCGTATTATGACGTCTATTTTTTAAGGCATTACAGGTTTTTTTTTATATTATTGGCCATAGTTCATCTTATAATATTTGTAGACGTAAGTACAGACATAGTTTTTTAGATTTTCGCGTTGCATTATAACTATAATGTATAGAAACGGGGATTGAATGCCGCGGACAGTCCGTTCGTGACCACGGCTGCTGTAACGTAGCCGAAACGTCGAGCCAAATATGTGAGTACACAATGTTGTTTCACATAATAAATATCGTGTTAATCCACGTATTGATACATTAAAGTAAGTACAGACATTCTAAAAGGACTTATTGTCTTTTTACATGTACTATGGAACTGCTGATCTTTTTTTAGATTTTACTATCGCTTCAATAGGAAAATGTATTAAGGCGTCGGTTAGTCCTAACTAGCGACACCAATCGATTTAAATTGTTAGCTACTAAACCGGATCTATTTTAAACAATTTCTCTATGCAAACATTTATACTATTTACTTAAATAATTGTGCACTACTTTTTGATCTGTTTTTGCACTTGAAATTTGGATTAACACCATAAGTGACGTTTTTGTCGGTAATACATATTTCCAATACAAAAGCAGGCCCAAAAATAACTTTTTGGGTCTAATTACTATATATTTAATTCTTATACTTAACAGTATAAGAATTAAATTAATATTTAATTTTTATACTTGCCAGTAATGCTTATACTTACCAGTATAAGAATTAAATAAATAGTATAAGTGTTTTCCAAGAAGCTGTAGCTTCGAAATTGCTAACAATTTTAATCAATTGACGACGCTAGTGTGCCCTACCCTGATGTTACTTGATCCCCACTCTCAATCTATTGAATACAATAGTTTCGCATATTTTTACCCGACTACGGCAAAGCAAAAGGAGGGTTATGATTTTGACAGGCTATGTATGTATGTATGTATGTATGTATGTATGTATGTATGTATGTTCATCTGTTTCCACGTAACTTCTTAACTACTTATCAGAATTCGACAAATGACATATCATTATAAGCGTCTTGATCGTCCGCTGGTTATAGGCTATATGAAATTTCACAAAATCTAATGTGGCGCCCTCTAGCGGACAAAACATACAGAGTAAAAAAATAAAGTTATGATAAATATGCCGTGTTTGGTATCATTTGAAAGCGCTTGACTTGTACATTTTGAATATATATATATATATTACTAGCACTTGGACACCAAAATAGTACAAATAAAATAAAAGTAAAAAAACTAAAACCCAACTACGACAAAAAACGTCGCTGAAAAAGTATAAAACAAGCCTTCGTTGTCAATTTATGCAATATTCACTATGTAGAGATAAAATTTCATGTTTGGAAATCCGCAGTCATACGTTGTCAAAGGGAAGTATATTTAACGTGTGACTACGCCTTTCCAAACATGAAATTTTATCTCTACATAGTGAATATTGCATAAATTGACAACGAAGGCTTGTTTTATACTTTTTCAGCGACGTTTTTTGTCGTAGTTGGGTTTTAGTTTTTTTACTTTTATTTTATCTATAAAGTACATGCTATAACTGATAAATTATTATATTAATCTTTAACCTGAGTCATTACTAAATAATTCACAACATCACATACATTGATCTGACTCCGAGATAGGTACTCAAGCACATGTGATACGGATATCAGAATCAACGGTGGGATTACAAATATATACATATAATAATTTTCTTTTGTAAATACATACTTATAATACATAGCAAATACCCAGACCAATACAAACAAACATGTTCATGCACACAAATGTTTGTACTGTGCGGGGATCGAACCCGCAACCCTTGTATCAGAGGCAGCGTTCACTACCACTGTTCCAATTGGGTCGTCGTCGGGTAATAATCGATATTTACAAATAATGAGATAATCAACTAAAACTAAACTAAAATGTAGCGCAAGCGAACCCAAAGGCTAAAATTACTTCACCACAGACAAGGCTTGTTGACAGCAAAGTGAAAAATGATAATTTTATACATCATTCATCACTCACAGATACGATCAGTGAACGGAATGAATGGATAGAGATCGTGAATATTATATTGGCGCCCTTGTGTTATATAATGATTGTAATGTTTAGTTGGTATTGTAAAATTTTACCTTAACTTAACACTTAGGATTTTTATTACTAGTACCTAATTGTTATGAATTGAGACAGTTCAAGATAAAATCTATTCTATTACTATTATTATTATTATTTTTTTATATGAGAGATGGCAGACGAGCAGACGGGTCATCTGATGGTAAGCAATTATTAGGTATTATGATGGATCATATTTAGAAAAGGAAGCTAATGGCAAGCAAACTGGGACAAATCATCATAATAATTACAGAATAGGTAAGCTATAAGTTCCTTTCACTTTATCATGATATCGGTGACAGCAGGACAGAGTTATACGTAAGTCACACGTTAGAAAGGGACTAATGAGAAAAATGTATAGATTTTGACATCTGTCACCCATATCATGCTAAAGCGAAAGGACTATAGCATCTCAAAATAACCCCTGTCTTGTATCGCACCCCTCTCCCCCTTCACCCCAAGAAGCAATTATGATAGATATACATGAATAATATGACAAAAAAGATCCAAACAAAGGCACGGCTCAAAAATCCGTAAACCAAACTTATGATCTAAAGAAAAGGGAAAAGCCATCAAATCTGTGAGTGATACCACGGCCTCACAGAAAACCGGCATGAAGCAGCATTGTGCTATGTTTTCGCTGCATTGTGCTCTTTCACTGCGTGAGTACCGGAGGCCCGATTCGGGGGAAAAGGGGGGTTTAAAGGTAGGCAGCGTACTTATGACTCCATTGGTGTTGGACACCCGTCCATAGGTGGCGGCCTTCTTTTACCAACAGGTGATACGCCGTGTGGTCCCCGGCAGAGTAGAATAGGCCACCCTCACTCTTACCGAGGTGTCGTAAAAGGCGACTAAGGTAAAGCTGCTGGCATGATCATCAGCACCCAGAGAAGGAAAACTCTGCATTTATATCAAAACCCTCGCCAACCCGTCTGCCAAGCGTGGTGAGTATGGCAATTACCCCTCATGTGATGGAGGGAGGCCCGTGCCCCAGCAGTGGGGACTTAAATGGGCTGATGATGATGATGATGATCCGTCTGCTCGTCTGCCAGTTATCACATAAAAAAATGTTCTTAAGAATATCTTGACATTAAAATAATAATTTATTCTCGTGTAACTACAATAATGTTTTTCCAAAAAGTTCTACTCTCTATTAGGAGCAACTTAAACATGCATTTTATATAGAATATCAAGATTGACGTGAAATGAATTTAGTTTTTTTGTTTGTTGACAGGTAACTCTGGAGAGAGTAATCGACAATGTTTCCGTGACGTCACCGGTCCTGTAAGGTAAGTCATTATTTTAATTGATACATTAAGTTTAGCTTTAGGTCCTAGCTTTTATTTTCTAAAGCGTTTCTTCTTTTGTTCAAAAAATACGTCAATTTTAAGACGCAAATCCAAATTAAAAATGATCGACCAATTTTTTCGTCAAACGTCAGTTATGTTTGAAACAGTTGATATTTATTCCGCTTAAATAGGGTATACGACTAAGCTCAAGATTTTACAAAATATAAATATTTTATCAAAATATAGGTCAATATGTGCCAATGGCAAAAATTCTCAATTAAAAATATAACGTCTAGCCGGTTTATGGTCATTCAAAGATTCATGGGCAAGTCCATTTTAAAAGTATGAAATTATTAAAAAATAATTATACCATTGAAGAACCCATACAATTTGCACCAATTATTATAATAGAACCATTGACATAAACGAAACATTTGATATAGCTACCATACAAAATTCAAATGAAATGCATACAAAATACTTAAGTGTGACGTCACATCTAAGTAGCCATTTGTATGGAGCGTTTTGGGTTTGCCCAAAATAATGTGATTTTAAAGTTGTGATATCTCAGGTAGTTTAAATGAGAATCAAGTGATTCTTTCAACGATGTTTCTATCATTGAGAGGTCTTTTGATTGCAAAAATAAAAAAAAATTGTCGTATACCGTATTGTTCATCCAATTTACTGAAAGAACTATAACAGATAAGACGGAATTCAGGACATACCATTTGATTGGACAAATCTATAATCACCTTCGATAGATCAACATAAAGAGCTACTACTTTAGTTACCTAACGACGGTTAAGATCCAATACCATCTACCTTCAGGAAAGCACAAGGTCAAAATTGAACTTTAATCCTTCCTAATTATGTTCAAATTTACGAACCCAAAAAAAATTAGATAGATGTTATTGGTTCTTAAATGTCGCTATGTAGGTACTTTGATAAAAAAATAATTTGCAGTAATTCCATGGAGACTGATATCTACTACCGTTACAAACCGTGAACCTGTGACCTTTTGTCGACAAACTAGCTGCCGAACCAACGAGCCCGTTTCTCATACATCTCATATTATCACACAAAGGGCCATACATATGAAGCAGTGTTTTATGATTCCGGGTTAAGCGATATTGTGTAATTGTATGTGATTAGAACTATGTTTATGTCTTTGATAAACGATATGTTACAGACTTAGCTCTTCTCATACTGTCTTTTTTATGTGTTAGGTGGCAGAGGAGCAGACGGATCACCTGATGGTAAGCGATTGCCGCCGCCCATGGACACTCGCGACACCAGTGAAGTCACAAGTGCGCTGCCAACCATTAAACCCTCTTTTCCTCGGATTGGGCCTCCGATCAGGCCCCACTTAGGCACCGAAACCCGGAAAAGTACTGTTTCACGCCGGTTTTCTGTGAGGCCGTGGTATCACGGCATAACTGTAGAGAAGTGGCCTATCTAGTATCAAAATTCAAGTCCTTGAATACCCTAAGACACTATATTATTATAACATTACTTTGCACTGCCTTCCCTTATTACGAATACGATATTTCTTTTCTCTACCCAAAGGTTGTCGGGAAGAAATTGCTACAAGCGATAAGACCGCCTTATTGTACTGTCTGTTGCTTTTGTATCATGCTTGTTTTTTGTTTTTGTGCAATAAAGAATATCTATCTATCTATCTAACATTACATTACCAATAAGTTAAAAGAAGCAGCGTGTCTATTGCTTTCGCTGTGTGAGTGAGGGTACCGGAGGCTCCATCCGGAGGAAAGAGGGGTTTAAAGGTTAGCAACGCACTTGCGACTCCAGTGATGTTGCGGGTGTCCATGGGCGGCGGTAATCTCATACCATCAGATGATCCGTCTGCTCATCTGCCACCTATCACATAAAAAGGAGAATGCAAAGTTCAGAATCAACTGAACCAGATTTTTGACCACCTGTTACCTTTCGCAACTAGGTGAGGGTAACTATCGCCCGGTGACATCCAACAACTTGGAAAAGTTGGTTGTTGTGAAGGCAAATAAAGACGAAGAGGCGTATCGCCTAGACAGCCAAAATTCACAGAAACAAATGCCAATAAATTTTCTGGCGTTCTGTTCAATGGCCGAATAAGAAATATAAAAAAAAACGTAAAAGTATTCACAGAAACAAGAGAGAAAAAACATTGAAAACTACTTAGACAATAAGGAGTACAATAAGATTGAATGGACGTAACTGTTTACCGATACACCCTAAATAATTATGCTTACAATATCAAAGACGTGACTTAGGTAATTTCAACTTTAATGGACATAGTAGTCATGTTTATCTTGCTTGTACTTTATACGTGGCTAACCTGCCTTCAGGTCGAAATTTGCATATCTGTTTGGCCTCTGACTAATTGGCAAGAGATAACCCAAACCATGCCATACCGGTAAATCATTCAAAGAAAATCCTCTGCAAATATTTCATTCATTCACTCGCTGAATGGGAACTTGCAAATCAGTCAAACCCATTTCTAAGGAATTACACCGACTAGTTCGCCGCTTGAAGTGGAATCTTAAAGAACTGTGCTAACCACTAATAAGAGTGCCTATCATCTGTTTAATTAGCATTAAATTGCATTAATTATTCACTTAATTACAAACCTTCATTCACTCGCAACCAGGGTTGCCGCCATATTCCTTTCTATTTGGCTTAAAAAAGATGGCGGTAGGAAAAACTTTGTTTATGCACAACTCAGCCTCTCACGATAAATGTATGTGTGTTTTCCCTCACCACTGTTGAGTCGATAGGTAGAAATATGCACGTAAATTTAAAAATCAAGTTTGCATGCTCGGATTCGACTACAACCTCCCATTCAGAAGGTTTTTACCTACTGAGTTGCCATAGCTCACAATGAAACATGTCGTAATCATATAGTTCTTCTTCTTCTTATTTTATTTGTGGCAATCAACTTCTCGACTGAGAATTACTCCTGCCATTATCATCTTTTAGATTTTAGGTATTATTAAGCGGGAGAACCGAAGATAATTCGCCAATGTCAAGTAACTTATTGAGAACAAGTAGGTAGTCAACAGTCGAAGTCAGTCAAAGTCACAGTCATTCCATAAAACGCCGGTGTTTTGCGTTTTATCGCACTACGGATTCATCGGATATCACTCTAAAAGCAATCGCGGGTTTTAAGACTCTATTAGGTCCAAGCAAGTTGTCACAAGACAACGCACTCGACGCACAATAGCAGTGTTACAAACGATACAATCCAACGATTCTTATTATTAGGATCACTTTGCGGCACTTCACTGCACAAATAAACACCAAACTTGCACACTAAAAACCACTAGACACTAATTTAAAACCTTTGAATTGCATCAGCCTACGCGGCTTCTTTAGCCCTACCCGCCGAATCCAATCATATAGTTAAAAGACTGTTGCTGACCAAAAATAAATAAAAGATTATGCTGATTCACAATTATCAGGAAGTAACCTTACTTTTGAGAAATTAAATTTTTCATGATAAGGTAGGATTTTAGTAGATAAACGTGGATCTTGCAACCCTAATCCCTGTCAACTGGCCGTAGAATAGTATAGATTTTTGCCAGTAAATAGTTTCTCAGAGTAACGGTGACTGCAACCGATTCTTACTAATTTAATTACGAGGTTGCTATAAGAATTTTCGCGCATTTTTCAATACGTGAGGTTATCTTAATGGTCTCTTTAATTGAACAATGGGAACAAATTAAGAAGAATTAATTACATCTTGAAACAATTATTGTGCTTAATTAAATTGAATGCTTCTGGAGAGACGGTCAGGCGGTTTTACATTCCAGATTATGTTAAAAATATCCTTTCGATTGATGTCTAAAGAGTATTTAATTTCTTCAAGCATTTGTTGGAAGGTAATTTGAGACTTTAAACAATAATAATGTTGTCTTTATTAAATAAAATACTTATAACAGTAACGTTTAAAATCCGGTCTCTTACAATTCACTTGGGTATGAATCTGGCTCGACCGGAGTGATACCACGGCTTCACAGAAAACCGGCGTGAAGCAGCACTGTACTGTGTTTCGCTGAGTGAGTGAGGGTACCGGAAACCTAATCCGGGGAAAATGGGGCTTAGAAGTTGGCAGCGCACTTGTGACTCCACTGGTGACGCGGGTGTCCATGGGGGCGGTGGCATTCGCTTACCATCACTTTTTTTTTTATAATAATTCTCACAACATCTCATACGTATTTGACCTGATTCCGTACTAAGTAGCTTAAGCACTTGTGTTACATATATCAGACAACAGAGGAACACAAATATATACTTAAATACATATATTACACCCAGACACCGAACAAACACTAGTGTTCATCGCACGAATGTCTGTCCAGGGTGGGGATCGAACCCACGACCTTTGGCGTAAGAGGCAGGGTCACTACCAATTGCGCCATCCAGTCAGTTGATCCGCCTGCTCGTCTTCCTCTAGTCTCATTAGCTTTAAATGCGCGTTTCTCACGTTATTTCCTACCACGCACAGTAAAACTGTGGAACCTGGTGAACTTCAAGAAAAGGGCTTATTCCTTTCTTAAGATCCGGCAACCATAATATGTGATGCCTCAGGTGTTGCAAATGTCCATGGGCGGTAGTAATATTTGCCATCAGGTGTGTCGTCCGCTTATTTGTCCACTATAGTGTTAAAAAAATGTTCAAGTATATCGTATTTAGGTATTTAGGGTACCTACTTAAGTAAAATAAGTAATAAGATATTTAAAATAACCGTTCCATAATTCAAAGGCCTTCATAGGAGACAATACAAAGATATAGAAAAATTATATTCTCGGAGGCAATAGACAACAGACAAGGATGCTCATAGGAGCGTTAACAGGGCATTACGCAACGAACAAAATGCTGATGAAGATGAACATGACAGCGACTGCAGAGCATGCAAGGAGGAGACGGAAACCATAGAACATCTTTTATGTGAATGCGACTCACTAGCCAGAGGCAGAATGTGTCTTCTAGGTAACGCTTATCCTAAACCAGGAGACTACAGGCACTTCAATCCGAAAGACATCGTGATGCTGATGAAACGAATCTTTCGTGAGTAAGAGCGCAAAAGAAAGGGGAGGTACAAAAGATCCCTTAGGGTCGACGTGCCCCATGAAAATGGCCCCTAACAGATAAGATAAGATAAAATAACCGTGGACCGTGGAAATTAAAATTGACTTTCTCAATTTGACCGGTAATAATTAATTAAATTTGACCGTTGGAGAGCCACGTTTTTGCTTGAATGGGCCATGGTAGCGAACCATGGCCCATTCAACCATTGGCCTAACAAAGAATCTGCGTAAAGCAGCGCCTGCGCTTTATTTTACCAAGTGAACGAGGGTACCGGAGGCCAATTCCGGGGGGAAGGGGAGATTAAAGGTTGCCAGAGCACTTGTGGCCCAACTGGTGTTCCGGTGTGGGTGTTCATGGTTGGCGGCAATGGTTTCGGCAGGTGATCAGTCTGCTAGTTATCCATTATTCCATTATTCTATCACAAAAAGAGTTCGCTGTCATTAAAAGCGTAATTAATATAGTAATATTACTTACCATCAGATGATTGTGACCAAATGTCTGGCCATTCAAAAAAATAAATTAATAGGGGTGAAAGTATGAAATTTCCTTTTTTTTATAGACACAACAAGACTACTAATTCCTATAAAACCCCAAAAAGTTACAGTGGTATATAGTTTGATTAAAGACCATATTTCTTAGGTGTGTAATGTCAAATGTGCATTACAAAAATCACGAATTAAAAAGTGTAAAATAATATTTTGAAGACTCATACACTTCACGTAACTTTTTAACAGTACACTCGAGAAAAGGTGTTACTGAATTCGGCGCCTAATCTCTGCTAATTAATTGAATGTTGTATTACAAGAAAGTATTAGGCGCCGACTTCAGTACCTAACACCTTTTCCCTAGTTTACTGTTGTAAAATGTTATGTAAAATTCGTGGTTTTTGAAGGCGGTTTTATTTTGGTAGATTGTTTTTATGATTTGTAGTGTTTCATTTTTTGGCAGCACGTTTAAATATGACACAATACCATTTATATTTACTTTGAAAATTAAAAAATATATAATATGGAAAACACAGCTTTTCAAAAAGTCCCCATACAAATCGGCAATTTCAAACTTTAACCCCTAATATTATGAGTATTTCAACATGTTGACAAAAACAAAAATACATCTAAAATTTGAAATGCTTGTATCTTTCTCAATGAACAAATCATCTTCATATAGGCACCATACTGTCACATCGCGTCCTGACAGCAAAATTACCGGCTAAATGACACATCTCGCCAGCTGATCACCGCCCGATACCAAAACTATAAATAAACGCGTGCGCATTGATCCATCGACAGCTGCGCCGGCGCTGGGTTAGTAACACTGATGCTGTTCTTATGAAACCTTTGTCTAGAAATAGTTGTAAGTTTTACATTTGGCCCGATGGCGCATTGTGATCCTGTCTTATACACCAAAGGTCGTGAGGTCGAATCCCGCACTGGACAAATGTGTCTGGGTGTTGTATATTTTCAATTATATGAACATTTGGATAGGGAACCATAAAAAAGTAATAATAATGAAATAAAAAATAAAACCTTACTTGACAGTTAGTGGTCGTAAATTCACTTTAAATAAATCGGTTAAAATGTCGATGTTGTCACGTAACTTTGTTTAAAACAATTATTTACCTTTTTAGTAAATAAAATACGTCGTCCTTGTTTAAGGAGCAGACAAACCCTCCCATGATTTAATTCTGCCAAGCGTGGTGAGTATGGCAATTACCCCTCATGTAATTGAGGGAGGCCCGTGCCCACCACCACGCTTGGCAGACGGGTTGGCGAGGGTTTGATATAAATGCAGAGTTTTCCTTCTCTGGGTGCTGATGATCATGCCAGCAGCTTTACCTCAGTCGCCTTTTACGACACCTCGGTAAGAGTGAGGGTGGCCTATTCTACTCTGCCGGGACCACACAGCAGAGTAGAATAGGTACGGTTACTTAGTGGATATAACCCTCCCATGATTTAATTCCTTTAAACTTTAGTACTAAATAAAAAAGTAAAATAGCACTGCATGAAATTGTTTTCAAATCAATAATCAAACTATTAATCCAATCACTAAAATCTACAAAAAAAAATGCGATTTTACTCTGACTGAATACTTTAATGATAAAGATGTTACAGTGTCATAATCTCTCGGCCGCACTCAGAGACGTCATTTAAGCTAATCTTCATTAACTTTAGTATCTGTAGTCTTTATGCGTATCAAGATAAGGGTCAATATTTTTTCTTAAATAGCCAACTAAGTTTATCAACGACTCTGAGTGTTAGACATGACAGTTAGACATGCTTTTCAATAATATAACTTAAGAACTTCTGTGACTATACTAATACTAATAGATTGTATGTAATTTCTAACATGATAATAAATTAATTTATAAAATTATCAAAAAAAAGGGAAATAAAGGAGATAGGTAATAATAATATAATGTTACCGAATTAGCCGTGTGGTCCCCAGCAGAGTAGAATAGGCCACCCTCACTCTTACCGAGGTGTCGTAAAAGGCGACTAAGGTAAAGCTGCTGGCATGATCATCAGCACCCAGAGAAGGAAAACTCTGCATTTATATCAAACCCTCGCCAACCCGTCTGCCAAGCGTGGTGAGTATGGCAATTACCCCTCATGTGATTGAGGGAGGCCCGTGCCCCAGCAGTGGGGACTTAAATGGGATTTCGATGAATGTTACCGAACTAACTGTCCATTGCACCTTTGTGTAATTTTGTTTTAGCTATGCCCAAGAGAGTAACATGATGTACTGGAATGCGTTTATACCACGTGTATTGTAACACGTTCATGAACGCAATTAATACATTTCACTTAAACTTTGAATCATCGTTATCAGCCACGTTTATTGCGGAACATAGATAGATCTCCTCCATTAATTTGTGTCCGGTCTTAGGTCTCTCTGTCTGATCAGGCCGTTCGACCATCTTGTGGTTATCACGCTACGGTTCATCATCATCATCGGCCCATTTAAGTCCCCACTGCTGGGGCACGGGTCTCCCTCAATCACATGAGGGAGGCCCGTGCCCCAGCAGTGGGCAGTGGGGGAATCAATAATTGCCATACTCACCACGCTTGGCAGACGGGTTGGCGAGGGTTTTGATATAAAAGCACAGTTTTCCTTTCTCTGGGTGCTGATGATCATGCCAGCAGCTTTACCTTAGTCGCCTTTTACGACACCTCGGTAAGAGTGAGGGTGGTCTATTCTACTCTGCCGGGGACCACACAGCAGAGTAGAATAGGTACGGTTACTTAGTGGATATAACCCTCCCATGATTTAATTCCTTTAAACTTTAGTACTAAATAAAAAAGTAAAAATAGCACTGCATGAAATTGTTTTCAATCAATAATCACATTAATCCAATCACTAAAATCTACAAAAAAAAATGCGATTTTACTCTGACTGAATACTTTAATGATAAAGATGTTACAGTGTCATAATCTCTACGGCCGCACTCAGAGACGTCATTTAAGCTAATCTTCATTAACTTTAGTATCTGTAGTCTTATGCGTATCAAGATAAGGGTCAATATTTTTTCTTAAATAGCCAACTAAGTTTATCAACGACTCTGAGTGTGACAGTTAGACATGCTTTTCAATAATATAACTTAAGAACTTTCTGTGACTATACTAATACTAATAGATTGTATGTAATTTCTAACATGATAATAAATTAATTTATAAAATTATCAAAAAAAGGGAAATAAAGGAGATAATAATAATATAATGTTACCGAATTAGCCGTGTGGTCCCCAGCAGAGTAGAATAGGCCACCCTCACTCTTACCGAGGTGTCGTAAAAGGCGACTAAGGTAAAGCTGCTGGCATGATCATCAGCACCCAGAGAAGGAAAACTCTGCATTTATATCAAAACCCTCGCCAACCCGTCTGCCAAGCGTGGTGAGTATGGCAATTACCCCTCATGTGATTGAGGGAGGCCCGTGCCCCAGCAGTGGGGACTTAAATGGGATTTCGATGAATGTTACCGAACTAACTGTCCATTGCACCTTTGTGTAATTTTGTTTTAGCTATGCCCAAGAGAGTAACATGATGTACTGGAATACGTTTATACCACGTGTATTGTAACACGTTCATGAACGCAATTAATACATTTCACTTAAACTTTGAATCATCGTTATCAGCCACGTTTATTGCGGAACATAGATAGATCTCCTCCATTAATTTGTGTCCGGTCTTAGGTCTCTCTGTCTGATCAGGCCGTTCGACCATCTTGTGGTTATCACGCTACGGTTCATCATCATCATCGGCCCATTTAAGTCCCCACTGCTGGGGCACGGGTCTCCCTCAATCACATGAGGGAGGCCCGTGCCCCAGCAGTGGGCAGTGGGGGAATCAATAATTGCCATACTCACCACGCTTGGCAGACGGGTTGGCGAGGGTTTTGATATAAAAGCACAGTTTTCCTTCTCTGGGTGCTGATGATCATGCCAGCAGCTTTACCTTAGTCGCCCTTTTACGACACCTCGGTAAGAGTGAGGGTGGTCTATTCTACTCTGCCGGGGACCACACAGCAGAGTAGAATAGGTACGGTTACTTAGTGGATATTATGTCTCCATCCACTTTAGTAACTTTCAGCAGCCATCAGATCTTTGTACTAATATCCAACCCATATGTGGCAGATGAGCAGATGGATCACCTTGATAGCAAGCTATTGCCCATAATTACCCAGTAGACTCACAAGCATGGCAAGCTTTCGGCCTTTCCCTTTGAATTTGATTTAAGAGGAAAATAAATTAAATATTTGATTTTGGTGGTGGTTTATGATTTCTGCCTCTTAACTGAATGGACAAAATTCTCGTGCATACTTTCGATATTGCCTCGATAAAATGTAGTGGAGCAAAAATTTTATAATGTCAATCGTAAAATAAATAACAAAAGCAATAACAATTACTGTTATCTTTAAGGGGTTTTAAAGGCAAGAATGTATTTTGGTGAAACATTTGCAACTATTTGTCCGTGCGAGAGCCACGAATGGGCCGGCTCGACTCAATTTTTCCCATACGCGTTGGAACCAACATTTTTGCATGGTTAGTTAATATAAAGTATAAATGTTTGCCGAGAGTTAGTAGCTAAAAATTAAAATCGATTGCAGTCCCTAGTGTGCCCTACCCGTCACCTTAATGATGAATGTCGCAAGGACACCAACTAGTTATGTATATATTTTATCACCGTGAAAATACTCAGTATGTACGGTAATTATAGTCTCGGAGTTATCCAAGTAATTGACCATTGATTACTTAGTTATTATTTGCTTATTACCTATATCGAAAATATACGTAAAAGTATATTAAAATTAAATAGTTGAGGAGGCAAGCCTTTGTCAGGAAATTGGATTGAATTTGAATATAAAGTGAGTTTATAATGTAAATAATAATTATGTATAAATAAAAATTCGAAGTCACTTACTTGGATAGGCACCGAAAGAAAATAATAGTTATGGGTAAATTAAAAATTTATATATGATGATGATGATATTATTTTCTAGAATAGCAGACAGATCAATTTTCCATCAACCAAAAAGGTTCAAACTATATAAATAAATGAAAAAGGATGCATTATGCATTAATCTGTCAATCGCACCCCTAAAAAATTAATTGAAGCCATTGTTCTTATTTAAAAATAAAATATGACATTTAATTTTCTCCTGTGCATTTCAAGTTTTTTCTTGACGATTTTCTGCCAGCAACCAGGTGTCTTATTTTAAAGCCGTCCCGTAATGAACGAGAATATGCCTGTCGCATCCGAACAAAGGAGACACACAGCGCGTGTGAAAGAGAGGGAAACTCCGATTCGGTCGTAATGTCTGCTTTAAATAGGCCCTTAGATCAAACATTTTGATTGTTCTGTGTTAACTTACTTACTTTGCTCGAATCGCAGAAATTCAACAGTGTTTTTTATTTTTTATTTATATATAATATATATGAGGTGCACCTATACTATATCTATACTTTAGTACTTATAAAGAGATAAATCGTACAAACACGAAACGCTTGCGCGATGTAATCGACACCTAGCGCCATCTATTGGTATAAAGTTGAACTAATGCCCCGAAACAAAGTGAGGTCGGGCCACTTGATTTCTATAAAAATATTAATCATACGTAGGTACTTTAAGGCATATTGTGCTTATCTATGTGTTGTGCCTATCTTGTGCGAACCAGCTTCCATTTCCCCCTTTGTTTCCAATTTAACTTTTATCGCCGTTCATAGCTATCGGGCTATGCTAATGGACGCTGGAACGGGTTCCTCATCATCTGCCAACTTTGACCTTTCCTGTGATCCCGTTTCTTCTCGCGAAGGTCACTTTTTGATGGCCGCAGATGCAGCGGTTAATTGAACTATTTTGTAAAGAATGCGTAAAATTTAACTATAAACTCTTTAGTGATCAGAATGATGATTACATATTATATGATCTGGAAACTTTCAAGCAAATAAATGATATTCTATTAACATAAAATTAACATTGAGATGATTTTTAGATTTTCGCGTTGCATTATAACTTTTTCTTTATGTGATAGGTGGCAGACGAGCAAACGGATCACCTGATGGTAAGCGAATGCCGCTGCCCATGGGCACCCGTGGCACAAGTGCGCTGCCTATCTTTAAATCCCCCTTTTCCTTGGATTGGGCCTCCGGTGCTGCTTCACGCCCGTTTTCTGTGAGGCCGTGGTATTACTCCGGTCAAGCCGGCCCGTGGCCCAATTCATGCCGAAGCGTAGCTCTTCCACGGTTAACTATAATTAATTAAGACGACGCCGTGCACAGCCAGTCCGCTTGTGACCACGGCTGTTGTAACGTAGCCGAAACGTCAAACAAAATTAAGTGAGTACATAATGTTGTATAACAAACTTGATAAATATCGTGTTAATCTCCGTCTTAATTAATTATAACATTGAGATCTTCAAGAAACTAGCCTGCGTATGTGTTTTTATAAGACCGCCAACTTCCAGACTCCGGGCTGACACTAATTTCTTACCGAAAATTGACTGACCGGATGGCGCAATTGGTATTGACCCTGCCTCTTACGCCAAAGGTCGTAGGTTCGATCCCCACCCTGGACAAACATTCGTGCGATGAACACTTGTGTTTGTTCAGTGTCTGGGTGTAATATATGTATTTAAGTGTATATTTGTGTTCCTCTGTTGTCTGATATCTGTAACACAAGTGCTTAAGCCACTTAGTACGGAATCAGGTCAACGTATGAGATGTTGTGAGAATTATTATTATAAACTTAGGTACAAAATTTGGTTCGACCCGGGGATCGAACCTCGGACCTCTTGCGCAGCTGTCGGTTTAAAGTGGGACTAGTGGGTCCCACTGCGACACCGAGACAGTCAAACAAATAAAATAGCGGCTTAAGATTCATCGTTGCTTCACCTTAAACGTTTCACGGTTTATCTGTCGAAGTTAACTGTTATAATTGACACTGATATCGTTATTTAATTAAATCACGGGAAGCAAACTTATCTGAAGAGATGAGGGGAAAACCGCGTATCCTGCAATTTAAGTAAAATTACTATTTTAATTAGTACTAGACTTAGGATAGTACTTTATTGCGTGTGTTAGCAAGTCTTTACAACTTGGATAAATTGTTAATTTTCTTCGTGCTCCGTCCGTTTTATGATAGTTTTAAGTGAATAAAGATTAAGTACATATGAACAATTGGAGAGGCCTACGTCCAGCTATGGACTGCGATAAGCTGTTGATGATGATGATGATGAAATATGAACAGCTTTGAATTTAATACTTAGTTAAGATACAGTGTCTTTGAAACATGATTTAAGTGGGTAGGTATATTTCATTTGTGATGGTTTTTTTTATGTGATAGGTGGCAGACGAGCAGACGGATTGCCTGATTGTAAGCGATTGCCGCAGCCAATAGACACCCGCGACACCAGTGGAGTCACAAGTGCACTGCCAACCTTTATCTAGATTTGGATATTTATCTAAATTTCTTTCTCTTGAATAGCAACCCTTTTTTTCTGTCCTGGCCTCGTACACGCGTAATATTAGAATAGAATAGAATAACGTTATGAATAATAACGTTATAATAGAATAATATTATGCATGTATTATTTATTAAACTTAATTTAACCTTGCTCTGGAACTAACTACTCTACAACCTGTGCGGATAAAGAATGGGATCAGAAATGGCGGCGCATCTATTCACTTCTCGCTCGCACACTATTTGCGTCTATACTCGCACCCCACGAGTGCGACGCAAATAGTGTGCGAGCGAGAAGTGAATAAATGCGCCGCCATTTATGATCCCATTCTTTATCCGCACAGTTAGTATGTATTAAAATCGCAACAAAATCCGGCGCGTAGTTTTAAAGATCTAAGTATACGAGTACATAGGGACTTTGTTTTATACTGTCTCGTGATGGGCATGCTTTTGGCTTCCCACTGAACTCTATTATCAAACTATCAATAGTCAATGGCATAACTACACATCTGAGGGTCGTGGCTAATTCTTCAGAAGAGCCCTAGTTAATCGTACAACTCGAACTCGCTACAAAATATACTGAACAACTGTTTTAAAAGCACACAGTCATTAGCTCATGCCGCCCGTATCCAATGGATTCCCGCGATCTTCACCAGATCGTCGGTCCACCTTGTGGGGGGCCTGCCACGGCTGCGACTTCCTGTACGTGGCCTCCATTCGAGGTCCTTTCCGCCCCAACGGCCGTCTGTCAGAACCGATCAGTGTGGAGAACGTTGGGGGAGGCCTATGTCCAGCAGTGGACGTCTATTGGCTGAAATGATGATAAGCTCATGCAGGTGAACGCGTGACCTGCTTGTGTGAGTTAGAAAAGCTATTTTAGGGTAGTTTTTTAGATTTTCGCGTTGCATTATAACTATAATGTATCAATACGGGGATTAACACGATATTTATTATGTGAAACAACATTGTGTACTCACATATTTGGCTCGACGTTTCGGCTACGTTACAGCAGCCGTGGCCACGAGAGGACTCAGTCCGCCGAAACGTCGAGCCAAATATGTGAGTACACAATGTTGTTTCATATAATAAATATCGTGTTAATCCCCGTATTGATACATTATAGTTATTTTAGGGTAACTGAGTTAACCGAGGGGGTGGGGTCGCATTCAGCGGGGGGCAGGGAGTGGCCATACTGTATGCAATACTCATTCTCATATTAGTGTTGACTGAATGTAAAAATGCATGTAGTTATACTGTTTTACATGCAGAGTAAATCTTCAACTAAAAGTTCGAAAAGGCGTTGCCGGTCACCCATCTTATTCAAGATTAATTAGACTAAATTTTAACGTGATAGTAATTACTTTTGTTATGAGTTTCCATAACTTTAATGGCAATACGTAATTGTCCGTCCATTTCCCTTGAGAGAACATACAGTTGATTATAATGCCTTTCCAAGTGCCCATAATGTATTAAAACCACTGATAATACAAGTACTATCTACTTGTAATTAATAATTTGTTATATCGCTGCCGCTAAATGCTTTAGTCTTTTGTACATACCTACAGAGACGTTTGGTTATTAAGGAAAGAAAGAAAGAAAAGAAATTATTTAGTTTTTCAGATTTTTTGCGTTGCATTATAACTATAATGACCGGATGGCGCAATTGGTAGTGACCCTGCCTCTTACGCTAAAGGTCGTGGGTTCGATCCCCACCCTGGACAAACATTCGTGCGATGAACACTTGTGTTTGTTCAGTGTCTGGGTGTAATATATGTATTTAAGTATATATTTGTGTTCCTCTGTTGTCTGATATCTGTAACACAAGTGCTTAAGCCACTTAGTACGGAATCAGGTCAACGTATGAGATGTTGTGAGAATTATTATTATAAAACTTAGGTACAAAATTTGGTTCGTCCCGGGGATCGAACCTGGGACCTCTTGCGCAGCTGTCGGTTCAAAGTGGGACCCACTAACCACTGCGCCACCGAGACAGTCAAACAAATAAAATGGCGGCTTTAGATTCATCGTTGCTTCACTTTAAACGTTTCACGGTTTATCTGTCGAAGTTAACTGTTATAATTACACTGATATCGTTATTTAATTAAATCACGGGAAGCAAACTTATCTGAAGAGATGAGGGGAAAACCGCGTATCCTGCAATTTAAGTAAAATTACTATTTTAATTAGTACTAGACTTAGGATAGTACTTTATTGCGTGTGTTAGCAAGTCTTTACAACTTGGATAAATTGTTAATTTTCTTCGTGCTCCGTCCGTTTTATGATAGTTTTAAGTGAATAAAGATTAAGTACATATGAACAATTGGAGAGGCCTACGTCCAGCTGTGGACTGCGATAGGCTGTTGATGATGATGATGATGAAATATGAACAACTTTAAATTAATACTTAGTTAAGATACAGTGTCTTTGAAACATGATTTAATTGGGTAGGTATATTTCATTTGTGATGGTTTTTTTATGTGATAGGTGGCAGACGAGCAGACGGATTGCCTGATTGTAAGCGATTGCCGCAGCCAATAGACACCCTTGACACCAGTGGAGTCACAAATGCACTGCCAACCTTTATCTAGCTTTTGATTATTTATCTAAATTTCTTTCTCTTGAATTGCAACCTTTTTTTTTTCTGCCCCGGCCTCGCACCAGCGTAATATTAGAATAGAATAGAATAACATTATGAATAATAACGTTATAATAGGATAATATTATGCGTGTGTTATTTATTAAACTTAATTTAACCTTGCTCTGGAACTAACTACTCTACAACCTGTGCTGATAAAGAATGGGATCAAAATGGCGGCGCATCTATTCTGTTCTCGCTCGCACACTATACTCATACTCGCACTCGTGGGGTGCGAGTATAGACGCAAATAGACGAGCGAGAAGTGAATAGATGCGCCGCCATTTCTGATCCCATTCTTTATCGGCACAGGTAGTATGTATTAAAATCGCAACAAAATCCGGCGCGTAGTTTTAAAGATCTAAGTATACCTACGAGTACATAGGGACTTTGTTTTATACTGTCTCGTGATGGGCATGCTTTTGGCTTCCCACTGAACTCTATTATCAAACTACCAATAGTCAATGGCATAACTGTACCACCTGAGCCTCGTGGCTAATTCTTCAAAAGAGCCCTAGTTAATCTTACAACTCGAACTCGCTACAAAATATACTGAACAACTGTTTTAAAAGCACACAGTCATTAGCTCATGCCGCCCGCATCCAATGGATTCCCGCGATCTTCACCAGATGATCCGTCCACCTTGTGGGGGGCCTGCCACGGCTGCGACTTCCTGTACGTGGCCTCCATTCGAGGACCTTTCCGCCCCAACGGCCGTCTGTCAGGACCGATCTGTGTGGAGAACGTTGGTGGAGGGCTATGTCCAGCAGTGGACGTCTATTGGCTGAAATGATGAAGCTCATGCAGGTGAAAGCGTGACCTGCTTGTGTGAGTTAGAAAAGATATTTTAGGGTAGTTTTTTAGATTTTCGCGTTGCATTATAACTATAATGTATCAATACGGGGATTAACTCGATATTTATTATGTGAAACAACATTGTGTACTCACATATTTGGCTCGACATTTCGGCTACGAGTTCGCTCGTGACCACACGGCTGCTGTAACGTAGCCGAAATGTGTGAGTACACAATGTGGTTTCACATAATAAATATCGTCTTAATCCCCGTATTGGTACATTATAGTTATTTTAGGGTAACTGAGTCAACCGAGGGCCATACTGTACGCAATACTCGTTCTCATATTAGTGTTGACTGAATGTAAAAATGCATGTAGTTATACTGTTTTACATGCAGAGTAAATCTTCAACTAAAAGTTCGAAGAGGCGTTGCCGGTCACCCATCTCATTCAAGATTAATTAGACTAAATTTTAACGTGATAGTAATTACTTTTGTTATGAGTTTCCATAACTTTAATGGCAATACGTAATTGTTCGTCCATTTCCCTTGAGAGAACATACAGTTGATTATAATGCCTTTCCAAGTGCCCATAATGTATTAAAACCACTGATAATGCAGGTACTATCTACTTGTAACTAATAATTTGTTACATTGCTTCCAATAGATGCTTTAATCTTTTGAACATACTGAGACGTTTGGTTATTAAGGAAAGAAAGAAAGAAAAGAAATTATTTAGTTTTTCAGATTTTCGCGTTGCATTATAACTATAATTAATCAAGACGGGAATTAACACGACATTTATTATGTGATACAACATTGTGTACTATATTCGTCCGCTCGTGACCACGGCTGCTGTAACGTAGCCGAAACGTCGAGTAAAATATGTGAGTACACAATGTTGTATCACATAATAAATATCGTGTTAATTCCCGTCTTGATTAAGAAAATATTTATTTGGAGCGTATAAACTTAAGACTAATATTAATATAGTAGAACTTACATGCTACCAAAATGGTGGCCACTCAGCATTGTGTCATTGTTTCGAAATTAATGATGCAGGTAGGTACTCTGTGGCACCAGACAAAGTGAGAGGACGTTTCTCTTGTTTCCTTATTGGTATATTAAAAAATCAAAAAGTATTTATTGCGTAAAGTAGTGAATTGCTTATATAATATTATATCGAACCGAACAAGTCTTTCTTCATCGAATTTTCAACCCTTAAGGCTTACGGTACTTTTCATCGTCAGCCCATTTAAGTCCACACTGCTGGGGCACGAGCCTCCCTCAATTACATTAGGGGTAATTGCCATACTCACTACGCTTGGCATACGAGTTGGCGAAGGTTTTGATATAAATCCAGAGTTTTCCTTCTCTGGGAGCACCCAGCATCATCATCAGCAGATGATCATGCCAGCAACATTACCTTAGTCGCCTTTTACGACACCTCGGTAAGAGTGAGGGTGGCCTATTCTACTCTGCCGGGGCCCACACGGCGGTACTTTTGGGTACCGCCGTATGGAATAAGATTATACCGTAGTTTAAGGTATATATCTGGATTATACGAGCCATTCCGTAGATTTATATGAACAGAAAAAAATATGGTTTTACTCTGTCCCCCTTATTACCAATCGCGAACTTAGGATAGTCCCGGAACAAAACTATTAACATTGCATGTTGGAACGGGATGACGTGAGCTTTAGATAGCGATTTGTAATAAGGTGGTGTATGTTGATATTTTATTATGGCAGATTGTCAAATAAAAATAGTGTTAAATATAGTTTGTGAATTGCAAATTGCTTTTTTTTATGCTAGAGGCGACGAACGAGCAAGCGAGTCACCTGATGGAAAGTAATCTTCGCCGCCCATAAACATCCACGAAAACAGACAGATTGCTAATGTGTAGCTGGCCTTTTTAAAAAGGAGTAGGTACGCTCTTCTCTTGAAAATCCTTAAGTCATAACCGTCGGGATATAATCCCGCAGGCAAACCGTTCCACAGAACTGAAAGTATGATGTAGAGTCCGCCAAAGAAGTCCCGTGCTAAGCGCCCTTCAGTCGCCATCAATATTCCAATTTGAGCGTTACGTCTATAAACATAAGGCATCTATTATATTATATATATATATATATATATATATATATATATATATATATATATATATATATATATATATATATATATATATATATATATATATATATATATAAATAAGGTCGTGGGTTCGATCCCCACCCTGGACAAACATTTGTGCCATGAACACTTGTGTTTGTTCAGTGTCTGGGTGTAATATATGTATTTAAGTATATATTTGTGTTCCTCTGTTGTCTGATATCTGTAACACAAGTGCTTAAGCTACTTAGTACGGAATCAGGTCAACGTATGAGATGTTGTGAGAGTTATTATATAAGTTCCATGTTTTGCCGCGGGAGTTCTTTCGTGGCGTGGACTCTAAGTACAAGAAGCTGACATCTTGGATTTTAATGTATAAAAAGTCGGTGTTTTTACATTTCAAGATCTTAGGTTTTTAAATTCCAAACTGCCTTTGAAGTTTTCAGAGGGCAACAACTACTTTTCAGTTGGATCATTTTACGAAGGTCCATTATAAACTATAGCAAATTGGTTCAAATTGCTGTGATGGACAACAAAAAGCAATCAAAAAGTCTTAATGACTTTTTGATTGGTAGCGTTTAAGGGATAAGATCTAAAAGAATTAACAATCATCAATATGATCTTTTATTACTTTGAGTTTTAGATTGATTGCAAGACACGAATGGCGTGTGAAAATAAACCTGGAAAAATTAGAAATGCTTTTTTATTATAAATGTTTAGATATTTTTTTTATTGAGAAATAATAAACAAGGCCACAGAATTTTTATTTGGCCACGCGCGCAAACTTCTAATTTACTAACTAAACACCGGGAAATTGACATAGCCTTTAATTAACTGATCCATCTTCTTTACAACGCCAACTAAAAATGTTAGAGAAAGCGTCAAGTCAATATCAACAATTAATTTTCCTTGTCCTTCTGATTTATACATTGCAAACTAATTTACTAACTCAGCCACGAAATTTTTAACTCATCACCATATCACGTTTTACAGCTTCAATACAAGCTCCTCAAAAATTATGTATTCAAGCTTAAATACTCAACATCATATATTATAACTTAACATGTAAAATAATACTTCATACATATTCTTTTATCGTGAAAATAGCCACTGTACGATTTGGCGCGAGTGCGCGACATGACAGCAACCGGCCATTTGCACCAATCAGAGAGCGCTATTCGATACTTGTGCCGAAGCCCTTATTTTCTTTTTCTTTTAATCACGTAATTATACGTGTTAATGTTTATTAATTACTTTTCTATAAATGATTGTACTTGTTACACATATTAATACACAAATAGATTTGCATAAATAAATGGTTTTACTATAACTGTCCTTAATAGTTCTTCTTCTTCTTCATATTTGCGTATAATTCCCGGTTGAGTCCAAAGCTGGGCTTTGGAGCCCAGGGTACGCTTTGATCATGTTTCAGGATTTGGGGAGCCTGGTAATTACAATGAA
The DNA here is from genome assembly GCA_019059595.1 of Marasmia exigua. Lineage (NCBI taxonomy): Eukaryota > Metazoa > Arthropoda > Insecta > Lepidoptera > Crambidae > Marasmia > Marasmia exigua. Next base: position 16,799,433 of record CM032481.1, read on the forward strand.
ACGACTGCCGTCTGACCTTCGCAACCCTTTGACAGAGGAACAAGACCAACTGGTTACACGCTTCTGAAACTATCCAAACGAGCAGGTTTCCTCACGATGTTTTCCTTCACCGCCGAGGTAAGTATAGAAATATGCACATAGATTTGAAAAATCTAGAGAAATCGACCCTCCGCATGGAGGGCGCGTTCTAAACCACTAGGCTACCATCGCTCTGGCTGACTGTCCTTAATAGTTCATTTGTAATACATAATAATAATATGTAGTGGCTTTAATTATACTACTTGATGTCAATTTTAGGTACATTTAACAATCGATTAATGTAGGATGAGTTACATTTTATTCATACTAAATTATGCAATTAGAGGCTAATATTCTTACTATTTTGGTGTCATATATTAATACTTTAGAAGCTTCCTATTTGAATGCATACCACAAATTTAGATGGTAAAGACTAACCACTATGCTGAGTTATATTTACAGTGGCTTACATATAAGATAACTAGTGTCTGAGATACTATTATTAAGACGCGCATTGGTTGTGGCCGACTTAGTAATTTAGAAGGTAACATATATTTTCTGAGGCGAATAATGCTATTAAAAAGAAGCTTGTTTAATTAGTACCCTTTTTTATTTATTGTCTTAATTTCATTTCATTAGCATTTCGCGGGCCAGTAAGGTAGTCCCAACGGAGGTGATGACTGTCATCTCTTTCGTTGTAATTGCAACGTGGGCTCTTCTCTTGCTTACCATCAGGCTGGGGACAGCCAATATACTGTGTGAAATTAAAAAAAAAACATGAGTGAAAATCTGTTGGTGGCGCTACTGAACCAAAAAGGGCTCTTAAGGTGACGGGTAGAGCACACTAGCGACGCCAATCGATTTTAATTTTTAGCTACACAATCCGATCTATTTTAAACAATTTCGGGGTTACAACCTCTCGGCAAACACAACAAACAAATAAAAATCGAAATCAATTGGCGTCGCTGGTGTGCCCTACCCGTCACCTTAATTGAACATGCCGAAGCTACCAGTAGGAACAAAAGACATCAACGCGCACATTATTGTCGAATGATTGTGCCATTTTCGTGGGACACATCCATCCATGGGTTCTTTTGTCTAACTAATTACGCGAGTTTTCGATAGATTCTCATCAACATCACTAAGCACCAATCACATGGCCACTTTAGGACTGAGCGACACTAGAATCTGCAGAATGTATAACAAGGCGGATGAAACCCCTATACACATAATCACTGAATGCGGACCACTGCACCCTGATGCGCAAACGTAGCTTACATCTGGGAAAGCGCTTTTTGGGCCCCAACGAAGCTAGGGATCTTAGTCCCAAACAACTAATAATAATAATAATATTTCACAACATCACATACATTGATCCGACTCCGAGATAGGTAGCTCAAGCACCTGTGTTACGGATATCAGAATCAACAGTGGGATTACAAATATATACATATAATACTTTTCTTTTGTAAATACATACTTATAATACAAAGAAACACCCAGACCGATACAAACAGACATGTTCATGCACACAGATGTTTGTACTGTGCGGGGATCGAACCCGCAACCTTGGACCAAAGGCAGCGTTCACTACCACTGTTCCAAACGGGTCGTCAAATGACTAATACACTTTCTAAAAAGTGTAGTGTTTGGGACTCATATGTAGCACAGTGGCGATCACAATATATCAAACTGGTCTTATAAATGTCATTGCTGACACGTCGCGACGCTGTAATTCTGCGGGAGTCCCTGCGGCATATCGTGTGCCTGCTCACGAAAGGAAGGAAAGAAGGGAGTTGTAGCAATATAAACAAAAAAATAATTTTTATACCTACCTAACTGAACAGTCACATAATATGCGCCGGGGTATAATGCGCGGGATAGATTCGGTCGTTAATTCCGTTTCGTTGTAAGCCTCTAGGCCCGCAAGACTTGAACAAAAATATAAGCTTAGGTCACCTGGACAGTAATAAGGAATCGATTGATACCTCATTCACCAAAATCGGTTCGGTACCTAGTTAAGGCAGGATCTTAGAACATACAAACATATTAACATACATACATAGACTGCTAAAATAGTAACCCTTTTTTTGGCTTTGCCGTAGTCGGGTGAAGTTAAAAATAAAGTTTGTATGATACTAAAAATACAAGTGTTGTAAGTAAATAAATTTAAAAATCTAATAGCATATTTAAGTAACGGGTAGGGCACACTAGCGACGCCAATCGATTTAAATTTTTAGCTACTAAACCGAATCTATTTTAAACAATTTCGTGATTACAACCTCTCGGCAAACTCTTAAACTATTTTTTAAATAACCATGCTGTTGTGTGTTGGGTCCGTTTTTGTACGGGAAAAAATGATTCACGCCAAAAGTGGCCACTTTTGTCGGTAACCAAAATTCGAGTGCAAAAGCAGACCAAACAGTTAACTATAAGTATTAAATAAATGTATAAGTGTTTGCCGAGAGAGTGTTACCCCGAAATTGTTTAAAATAGATCCGGTTTAGTAGTTTAAAGTTAAAATCGTATGGCGTCGCTAGTTTGCCCTACCCGTCATCTTAATAGTAAATATTAATTAGGTTGATAAAATTACTCCAATAATAACAAAGATAATAAACAGATTATGTACTAAATTCCAATATTCAAAGCAATTGAAGTCAAAAAATCAAAATCAAAAATGTCTTTATTCAATTTAAGTCCATACAGAACATTTATGAATGTCAAATAATATATAATCTACCGCTGATTCGGAATGTCAATTTCTACCGAGAAGAATCAGCAAGAAACTCAGTAGTTACTCTTTTTAAATAATATGGTAATTACAATAATCATTCTTATACAAATTATGATTACAGTGACAGTATGATATACAATGCTTATAATCAATAGCGTTTAGATAAATCGTCAAAGAAAAATTATTAAATGAATTATACATTTAGAGGACAGGCGAAGAGATCAACATGTCCAAGAATCCTTATCATTCAAATAATCATCTACCTACTTTATAGTAGCCTTTCTGCATTAGGCAGTTTTTTACATGCAACTTAAACTTATGTACGGGTAAATCAATGATATTATTTGAGGTAACTTATTAAACATTCTAATGCTCAATCCTACAAATGAATTTCCAGTTTTATGAAGTCTTAGATTTGGGACAGCAAGCCTATGTATATTTCGCGTGTTAAAGCTATGAAAATCAGATTTTTGTAAAAGCCTTTACAATAAAAAAAATACACAATCACACATTTACGTGAAAAGATTTAATCATACAGCTATTGTCACGAATTTACTCAGGAATTCTGTTCTAATATTCACCAAATAGCCAACTATGCCGGGCTGTCATTAACCGATAAAAATTGCATGCACAAATACAATTTAGTTTGGAACGGATTCCGAGTAAAAAGTACTGCATTACATGGCTGCAATGCAAGTTGGTAATGTAAAGCAATCACTGCTCGTTTTTAGAGTTCCGTTTCGAATACTGCTTAGCAATTTATGTTAGCCTGGTACTTCTGTACGGGTCACATACAAAAACATGCATTTGCCCGCCGCGCCGCCGTACGCGCCTGCGCCGCCGATACTGCTGCGCTTCACCACACAAGTATCTACATATAGTCGAATGTGCCAAATAAACATTTTTCTATTTCTATTTCTTTAACCACGTCTTTAAGTCGAGAGTGAATAGTAGTCGGCAAAACATACTCAACCTTTCAGATACCAAAATCTGCAGGTTCTGTCGCGAGGACGAGGAAACGATTATCCACGTCCTCGGCGAGTGCATAGCGCTGCACCGCTGCAGAAGCCGGCACCTAGGAGCACACATGATCTCAGCAGACGAGATCAAAAGCTCCCCCATCAGCTCCATTCTCGGGTTTATCCTGGAACTGGAGCTACATGAGGTGCTGTAATAGGTTATGGGGCTGCCACAATAGATCATCTACTGGTCGCAGTGGCTATGAGACGCAGGGCTCACCCCATTTCTAACAAATAATAAAAAAACATACTCTACCCAAAATATGCTATGGCAAACGATTTACATGTCATGCATGGGTTCAGTCACAGCTCCGGTGCTGCGGGCCTCCGGCGGTTCCACGCCAGCTTATCGTCGCAGGTATAGTAGTGATTATTGTCACTTTACGTCAAGTGAGATGAGGTTAAGTGCAAACCAGGGAAGTTGCGAATACCTGCATCCGCATCCGCATATGCGAAACATCCGCATCGATTTAGGCATCCGCATCCGCATCTGCATCCGCAAAAATCGATGCGGAGCTGATGCGGATGCGGATGCGAATGTGTTGCAGGTCAGGACAAGAAAGAAAGGGGCGGGGATCCCGAAAAGGCAGCCATTCTACTTTTATCAAATATAATGCTCCCTTATTTAAATTTAATTACTAAAATGTATAATTAGTACTTAATAGTACTTGACTTGCTTCTTTATAATTAAAATAATAAATAAAGATATATAATTACTGATTATTTGACTTGTCTTTTAAATTTTTCTCCCAAAACATAAGATTTTTGTAAAGATCCGCTTCCGCATCCGCATCCGCGGATGTTTGCCCCCTGGAATCCGCATCCGCATCCTCATCCGCGGATGTGAAAAAATCAGCATCCGCAACAACCCTGGTGCAAACCCATTTAATATATATAAAAAAACATGCCTAAAATTATGAAAAAAATGATTTTTTTACATAATTCGTCGATAAAGTCTCGAAAATAACTCGTTTCGTTTCTTTCACTTCCGCCAAAGTGGTGGTAACAGCATCCTAAGTCTATGGTGGTAACCCCATTGGTATGACACAGCATGGGAACAGAACAACTCGTTTCTCAAACATTATCTGTCACGACTTAATTGAACAAACAATCCTAGAAAATGATATCGCGCAACCCCCGTTACTTTAGCATTTTTTGAAAAATGAATTGGTGTAGAGTGTATTTTAAGGTAGCTTGATATTTATTTACCTTAATATACACCTTGATGTCATAATGTTACGAAAATATTGAAAGTGTGCGTTATGAGTTGCGACTGGGCGCAAATCATAACGCCAGATATCTTTTATGTGATAGTAAGCAGTGGCCGCTTACAATGTGCCGATCAAGGAGACTCAGTCACCCAGAGAGCAATGGAGAGGGCTATGCTCGGAGTCTCCCTGCGTGATCGTATCAGAAATGATGAGATCCGCAGGAGAACTAAGGTCACAGACATAGCCCAAAGGATTTTTTTTTTTTTTTTACTGTAGATAGGTAAGCGTTTGACCATATTTCACCTGATGGTAAGTGATAATATGGTCTAAGATGTAGCACGATTACCTAGAAGATACCTTTTCACTGGATTGCATGCCTCAAGTGGCAATGGGCAGGGCACATAGCGAGGAGAACAGACGGCCGTTGGGGCGGAAAGGTCCTGGAGTGGAGGCCACGTACAGGAAGTCGCAGCCGTGGCAGGCCTCCTACAAGGTGAACCGACGATCTGGTGAAGATCACGGGAATCCATTGGATGCGGGCGGCACAGGACCGATCTGTGTGGAGAACATTGGTGGAGGCCTATATCCAGCAGTGGACGTGAAGCATGAAGCAGACGGATCACCTGGTGGCTTCACACTGGCTTTCTGTGAGGCCATGGTATCACTCCCGTTGATTCAGCCCATTCAAGCCGAAGTGTAGCTCTTCCACTTTAATAGGTTCCACTTTACTGATTTCAAAGACACTTCTTTTAAAAATCTCCTGAAATGGAGTTCAAATCTACTTGGCAATTATGCATGGGGTACTTAGGTGGGCTATCTGACTTTTGCACCTAAATTTCATTATCTCATCATCATCAACATGCTAGCTTTTGTCCCGGTTGCGTTCCAAGGCCTAGAGGCCTAGAGGTCCCGGGCTCGATCCCCAAAAATTAGTACCTAAGTTTTCCGTAAGATTTTTTTTAAATGTCAGCCCGGAGTCTGGAAGTTGGCGGTCTTGTACCCCCGTGTCTCGGAAAGCACATTAAGCCGTTCGTCCTGCGCCCAATCCCCCTCGGTCGTGTTACGCTGGTGTCCCATCGAAATATAAGTGAATAGAGATTTCACTTGTGTTTGCGCACACACTTGAGCACTATAATATAACCTGCGTACGTGGCTGATCGTTGAGATTGGCCGCCATAGCCGTAATCGGTTGAAGGATTATTATTGATGACTATTCATCATCAATAATAAGTCATTAGTATCAGGAGAGCACCGGCATTTATTACCAAAACCACCTCCTTATTACAAAATGCGATCTAAGAAAAGTTCCATAACTAAATTCGTTCCAGCTCCTTTTATCATGGCGGGTTGGAACGTGCTGGCATGTTTTTTATAACTTTATATCACGTTTTATAATAAGAGGGACGGTGTATAGCAAAAACCACAATTGTACAGAACCCTTCGTATACGAGTTCAACTCGCGCGTGGCAGGTTTTCTTTATATTATCGCGATGTGGTGATCGCGTGTTAGAGGAATCGATTTTGTCGGAAATGTCGTCGGTATTTCGCGTTCGGCGACGGCTGAGTTTTGCGATAAGTTTCGTATTGATTTTTACAGTTTAGCCTACTTATAAATAGATCCGTTCCACTCATATGTGGTCTGTGAAATATAGGACCTCGCTAAGGCGACTCGCCCACGTCCAAATTAGTCCTCACTACCCCACTGATATATTGATGACTTGATTTCTAGGCTGATACGTTTTTTAATTATTTACTCCGCTGACTCGGCGACCCGGCGCGAGTCTTGGCCTCCAAAACTAGAGGGCGTCGCTTTGGTCAATACTTTTTTTACACTTCAAATGTTACGTACGTATAACTGTTCTGTTTTTCTTTCCTTATCTTTATTTCCACTTCTGTTATGCTACACAACACATAATTACTCTTGCAACGGATTGCAACATCATTTTTATCTTTTAATTAATATCACGTCATTGTCACGACTTACAGACCGCAAGTGAGAAATACATTGCATGCTATACAAACATTAAGACATACTAGAGTTACAAGGGACGACGAAAAAAAGCATCTTTACACTTAAGTCAATGGGGTAAGGTCTAAAGTTGCCAAGCCCTTTTGGGACGTTGTAAAAAAATTGTACACTGTACGTAAAACGTCCATAAACCAAAAACATGAATTTTTACTCAAGAGTCAAAATTGTGAACCAAAACAATGTTTGTTTGTTCAAAACTGTTAATAATAGAGGTTAAAGTTCTTTTTTTTGAGATAGGTGGCAGACGAGCAGACGGATCACCTGATTGTAAGCGATTGTCGTCCCCATGGACTCCCGCAATACCAGTGGAGTCACAAGTGCGCTGCCAACCTTTAAACTCCCCTTTCCCCCTCCAGATTACGCCTCCGGTACCCTTACTTCACGCAGCGAAACACAGCACAGTGCTGCTTCACGCCGGTTTTCTGTGAGGCCGTGGTATCACTCCGGTCGAGCCGGCCCATTCATGCCGAAGCGTGGCTCTTCCATGGTTAAAATAGACCGTTTTTTTCTAGACACAATAAGATGATAACTCCTTTATCGAGCAAAATGTCAAGAAATATAATTTTATTTTGATTTAAGACTACATCTGTAATGTTTATTTAATAGAGATCAGATATTATTCTATTCTAGATGCAAAAGAAAATCCATCAGGTGATCCGTCTGCTCGTCTGCCACCTATCATATAAAAAAAGAATGGCCAGAGCTGTTGACAAAACGTAAATTATTATGGATATGGACCCAACTCTGCAACAAAAGTATTTACATATTTTTTTGAGTTGTGGCTGTTTTGCGTTCAATGAACGAAATGTTACTTAATAACTATGTGATGATTACTTAGCTTCTTTCCCATACAAGTGTCACTTCATTCTCACCTAAGGGCATGCGACACCCGACCTTAATATGTTAAACAATTAACTGAAGGGACAATTACTCGTAATTACTCAACAGAAGAGAATGTTAAGAAATCATACGAGTAAGAAAGTAAACATTTATTGACCATATACAAGATTTACAGGAATAGGACACATAACTTAAAATGGATATTGCACAGTACGTAATACATATTAAAGAAATAGTTAAACAAAAACAAATAAAATAGCCAAACAAATAATATAACAAATAAATAGAAATACTTCGCCGTGTGGTCCCCGGCAGATTAGAATAGGCCACCCTCACTCTTACCGAGGTGTCGTAAAAGGCGACTAAGGTAAAGCTGCTGGCATGATCATCAGCACCCAGAGAAGGAAAACTCTGCATTTATATCAAAACCCTCGCCAACCCGTCTGCCAAGCGTGGTGAGTATGGCAATTACCCCTCATGTGATTGAGGGAGGCCCGTGCCCCAGCAGTGGGGACTTAAATGGGCTGATGATGATGATGATGAAATAAAATAGGTTAACACAGAAACTACTGACCAAGGAAGAAAAAAAGGAACAAAGTGTCTATGGACGCCATATTCGAGTCTTATGTTGTAAGTGGTATATAAAATTAGATATTTTTGAGATTTAGCTTAATCAAGATTAATCAAAACTACAAAAATAAATAATTTTACATTATTACTTTACCTATTGTTGCATTTTCAGTGCACTGACAATGTTAATTATTACTTGTGAAGATTTTCAAGCGTTCAAAAAAAAATTATCGGATAAGAAATTCTAATTGCCAGCTTGGGTGTCCGGAAATTAGCGGTCTTAAATTCCCATGCATCAGAAAGCACCTTAAGCCCTTGGTCCTACGTCAGGTTCCGGTTATGTTAGTGACACCAGTGTCCCAGAGTCACCCAGTGCACTAGGGTAGATAGATAGATACTCTTTATTGCACAACATACAAAACTTAAAAGCTAGGTATACATAGATACAATGTACAATTTAGGCGGTCTCATCAGACAATTTTTAAACTGAAAATTTTTTTTTAGTGTTTCAGTCTTCCACCCTATAAAAATTAATTGTGAGTACAGTATTAACCTTTTAACTCCTTACCGTTGAGGAGTTGACCTTCTATCATCAGGAGAGCCACAAAATCAATACAGTCAGGTGTAAATACTAGTGCAGTTTTGAAAAAAGATAGAAAAATATTAGGTGTCCCTATACAATTTGAGAGTTCCCCTCAATTTCAGATCCCTTCATCAGATTCTGATATCCTGATCATGGTACCAATCCGGGACTATCTACTTTCCAACTAAAAAAGAATAATCTAAATCGGTTCATAAATAATAATAATAATAATTCTCACAACATCTCATACGTTGACCTGATTCCGTACTAAGTAGCTTAAGCACTTGTGTTACAGATATCAGACAACAGAGGAACACAAATATATGATATAAATAAATAAATCAAAATAAATATATAAATGGCATATATACCCACAAAACGTAAACACTACTTGCAATAATTTATACTGCGTTCTCACCTGTTCGTCTGAACAGAGATCAGTTTCATAGTGGAAATATCATCATCGTCAGCCCATTTAAGTCCCCACTGCTGGGGCACGGGCCTCCCTCAATCACATGAGGGGTAATTGCCATACTCACTACGCTTGGCAGACGGGTTGGCGAGGGTTTTGATATAAATGCAGAGTTTTCCTTCTCTGGGTGCTGATGATCATGCCAGCAGCTTTACCTTAGTCGCCTTTTACGACACCTCGGTAAGAGTGAGGGTGGTCTATTCTACTCTGCCGGGGACCACACGGCTGTCAGTGGAAATATGGTAGGACATTTAACAATCTCACGTGTGGAAAAAAATCATCTCTGAATACACCTATAAGCCAACATACCCTACCAAAACAAAACAAACTGGGCTGGCATGATTCACAAAATCATAACAAAAGGACGAAGGGAACTTTTAGGGCGCCCCTTTATGAGGTCACACGAATCGGGGGTGTCGAACACCCAACCTCTACCTTTAGGCGTTGTAGGGATGTTAACTGAGACTTTTACTAAGGAAATAAAAACTCTCACTAATGGAAAATTCCACATTAAATAACATGGTGAATGAACTTACTCCCAAAGTGAGTTTGTTGTTTCAACCTCTTATTTAGGGTTCCGTAGCAAATTGGCAAAAAACGGAACCCTTAAAGATTCGTCATGTCTGTCCGTCTGTCCGTCCGTTCGTATGTCCGTGTGTAAAATCGATTGGCGTTGCTAGTTGACCCTACCCGTCACCGCTATTTGAAGAGCAAAAATCGTTTGCCGCTTGCATAGTTTTTTGTTGGACATTACGCCATTTTCGAGTCGTGTGTGCAAGCGATTTTCGTTTTAAAGTGGTTAAGCGCCAAATTCCCCGACTTTACATAATTATGATACTCTCCGAAGTATAGTGTCGTCCGTCATTCGGGCAACGAGTTAAAGTTTTATAACTCCGTAATTTTTTTTTTCGTTTACATCTCAAAAACCACAAATAGGTAAAAAATGACGGAGTATAATATCCTCCAACCGATTTCGGCTACGGTGGCCAATCCCAACGATCAGCTACGTACGCAGGATATATTATAGTGCTCAAGTCTGTGCGCAAACACAAGTGCACTCTCTACCAGGGCCACCAGCGTGACACGACCGGTGAAGGATTGGGCGCAGGACCAACGGCTTAACATGGTTTCTGAGGCACGAGGGTCAAGAGACAAGACCGCCAAATTCCAGACTCTGGGCTGACATTAAGAATTTCTTACCGAAAACTAAGGTAAAAATTTTTGGCCCGACCCGGGGATCGAACCCGACCTCTAACGCGGCCGTCGCTTTATAGTGCGACCCACGTAACCACTATGCCACCGAGGCAGTCGGTATAATGAAATTACTCTATTTAATTTGAGTGGCTTGACATCACTAGGTGGGAAACCCGGCCAAGATTTTCCCCACACAATAGTAGCTACAGCATAAGTACGAATTGATATTTTTATAGAAACCTTTTTGATATCTTGATTAATGATTGTGGGCTTTAATGTATCATTATTCTAATTTCACAGTCGAGGCCATTTTTACCTCGTGTTACTTTGTAACAAATTGTTGGTTCGTACTATCGATCGAAGCCTGTTGTTTGAAGTATAGCTGGTAAAAATAGATCAGTACAGGATTAACTGTTACTCTTACAAGCCGTTTTTACCTAAGATGTTGCTTATGGACATCAAATAGAGAAATTTATCTTTGGATTTATCGCCCCGTTGATCTAGTATTTTTATTATACCAGGCCGTGATCTCGGGGTCCTGGACTCGATTTCCGGATCCAGCAAAGGTATGTTTCGATTTTTTCGAACATAGCTCGGGATTGTGATCACCAACCCGCATTAGGCAAGCGCAGTGTTCAAGCCTAATCCCATCATAGCAGCGATGACTTGATTTCTATGATGATGGCCTTTGCCCTGCAGTGGGACAGTATGCTGATACTTAGTTTTTACGCATCAGCTAAGTGGGTAACATGGCTTCACGTCGAGTTACCCATGTTATGCTTTTGACTGTCCTTATTGTCTGAGACACAAGTGATATTTTTGCACTGCAGGAAGGTAACTTGATCTGACACCATCTGTAGTATTACAACTTTAATTTCAAATCAAGAGTCAAAGTTCTTTACAGCGCTATGTTAGAGAGAGAGAGAGAGAGAGTATGTACGTATAACTCTCAGTATCAGCATACCTGTAAGGTCACTCAATATTATAATTTGTCATAGTTGCCTATAGCAATATTTTTCAAAGGTAAAAAACATAAGCTGTTAGGAAGTTGCCACACTGGCGGATTGCGAGCGTTTTCAGCGCAGTGTTCACGCCGCGGATGCGCAACTGATTGGCCAGGCGGCCGCCACAAAAAACCATGGCGTTCAGACTTATCACCCCAAATATAATTTGACCCCAAAGTCTCATTCGACAACAGAGATTCATTTGATATCAGTAACATAAGATCCTACAATAAGTCATTTGATCCCAGAATTTCATTTGACGCCAGAATATCATTCAACCCCACCGTGCCATTTGACACCAGTCCCATTTGATACCAGAGTGTCATTTGACAATAGCTTGTCACTTGACCTTACAATGTGTCATTTGACGCTGACTTATCACCCCAAAGTATAATTCGACCCCAAAGTCACATTTGACAACAGAGATTCATTTGATACCAGTTACATTAGATCCTACAATAAGTCATTTTATCCCAGAATTTCATTTGACGCCAGAATATCATTCAACCCCACCGTGCCATTTCACACCAATCTCATTTGATACCAGAGTGTCATTTGACAACAGATTATCACTTGACCCTACAATGTGTCATTTGACCCTAGAGCTTGGCCCCAAAGTCTCATTGGACACCGGAGTTTTATTTCATACTAGTGACATAAGATCCTGCAATTTGTCATTTGATCCCAGAGTTTCATTTGACGCCAGAGTATCATTTAACCCCAACGTACCATTTGACACCAGTCTCATTTGATACCAGAGTGTCATCTGACACAAGATTGTCATTTGACACCACAATGTGTCATTTGACCCCAAAATTTTATTTGACGCCAATATCTTATTTGAACCCAAAGTTTCGTTTAACCCCTAAGTGTTATTTGACCCCAAAGTCTCATTTGACGCCAGAGTGTCGTTTGATTCCAAAGTGACATAAGATCCTACAATTTGTCATTTGATCCCAGTGTCATTTGACGCCAGAGTATCATATAACGCCAACGAGCCATGGCGAATCCGTCACGCAACCGTTGCGCATCCGCGGCGTGAACGCTGCGCAGCCGCGACGTGTACGCTGCGCAGCCGCGACGTGTACGCTGCGCAGCCGCGACGTGTACGCTGCGCAGCCGCGACTTGTACGCTGCGTCGTCGCTCCGCTTTGAAAACGCTCACAATCCGCCAGTGTGGCAACTCCCTTATTCTGGCAAACCTATTTGTGACAGTGATAAATAGATAGGGCAATGCCATCATGTCATTTTGGGGTTTGGTTTTAGTACGTGACACATTTTTTCAGGAATTCATAGTGTGTAGTCAGTAACCGGAGGAAAAAAAAAATGAAGATTATTTAGAACATTATCAAGTAACTAAATACCAACTAACCTAATATTCCAAAGTTAATTTTGGAGTACAGCCTACAATAAAAACATTTATACTTAACGTATTCCCGTATAGGGCATTTCCTAGTTTATTATCAAACCGACACTACCTCGGTGGCGTGGTGGTTAGTGGGTCACACTATAAAGCGACTGCTGCGCAAGAGGTCCCGGGTTCGATCCCCGGGTCTGAGGAATATGAGGGTAAGGGAATAGAGCGTGCACTTGTGTTTGCGCACACACTTGTGCACTATAATATAGCCTAGGTACGTGGCTGATCGTTGAGATTGGCCGTCGTAGCTGTAATCCGTTGTAGGGGCAACCTAGTTTAAAAATTTACCTAACACTACTTTTGAAAACAATACATAAATAAGCTAAGCAAACACGATCGAAAGCTGCCACAATAAAGCTCTTTCGAGACCGAAAGCTCAGCTTTCAAGCTAAATGTCACGGCGCAGAACTTTATGAGGCTTGGTGCACACGATTCTCGTTATTTTCAATGTTAGTTGTTTGAATTATTAACTTCATTACAATTGAGATGTGCTTGTCAAAACCCGTCATCTTAGCGTGTAATTCCCAGATGTGTCCAAAGCTGTGGCATCGGAGTCCGAGGTACGCTTGGACCATGATCCAGAATTTGGAAAGCCAGTGTGTGATACCACGGCCTCACAGAAAACCAGCGTGAAGCAGCACTGTGCTGCGTGAGTGAGGTTACCGGACGCCCAATCCGGGGGATAGGGGGGTTTAAAGGTTGGCAGCGCAATTGTGACTCCACTGGTGTCGGGGGTCGCCATTGGCGGCGGCAATTGCTTAGGTACCATCAGGTGATCCGTGAAATGATGTAATCCGACAGAGAACCAGAGTCACCGACATAGCCCACCGAATTAGCAAACTGAAGTGGCAGTGGGCTGGTCATATTAGCCGCAGAACTGACAGCCGTTGGAGCCGTAAAGTCCTTGAGTGGAGACCGCGACTCGGTAAGCGCAGTGTAGGACGCCCTGCGACAAGATGGGATGATGACATTCGAAGGCTGGCTGGTATGGGCTGGATGAGAGTGGCCGAAAATCGGGAGCAGTGGCGTGCATTGGGGGAGACCTATGTCTAGCAGTGGACGAGTGTGGGTTGCTGATGATGATGATGATGATGAGGTGATCCGTCTGTTCGTCTGCCTACCTATTACATAAAAAAAAATCCAGAATGAAGCGACTGCCGTCTTACCTTCGCAACCCTTAGACAGGGGAACCTGTCCAACTGGATCATGGTTACGCGTTTAGAATCATTATCTTAAATATTGTAGGTAATAAATTTTTTTGAGGTTTCCTCACGATATTTCCCTCACCGCCGAGCTAAAGGTAATACGTACATGGATTTGAAAGAGGTGCATGCTAGGACTCACCACGATCACCCGTATAGGCTCGTTTTTACCCACTGAAGTACCATCAGTAATGTGCTTGTCAAAACTAAGCCTTAACGTCACTCACTTTCCTATGCAATCGCGATAGAAACATAAGCGATAATCTTAATCGGTCTTGTATATCAAGTAATAGAATGCTATTTGGATCTCAAATTAATTAAAGTGACGGGTAGGGCACACTAGCGACGCCATTCGATTTAATTTTTGGCTACTAAACCGGATCTATTTTAAATAATTTCGGGGTTACAACCTCTCGGCAAACACTTATACTATTTATTAAATAACCATGCACAAATGTTGGGTCCGTTTTTGTACGCAAAATATTGATTACCGCCAAAAGCGGCCACTTTTACCGTGAATCCTTTTTTCGCGTACAAATGTTGGGTCCGCATTTGTGCATGGTTATTTAATAAATAGTATAAGTGTTTGCCGAGAGGTTGTAGCCCCAAAATTGTTTAAAATAGATCCGGTTTAATAGCAAAAAATTTAAATCGATTGACGTCGCTAGTGTGCCCTACACGTCACCTTAAACAAAGTTAGTGCCGCAACAAGAACACGTTGTTTTTCAACGTTTCCAGTAGTTGTCATGGCAACCAGACTAACAACAAAACGTCATCGCTACTCAGCTACTGAAAAGTAAACTCTATTGTGGATACGGATGGTTCAATTTGATATGTAGGGTGAAGTTTATTATTTTTGAGTACGATAACATCAGCATTTTTAATGTAAGGACTAGGTAGTGACAAGTGAATAGGTTTTTATCACTATACTTTGTAGGCTTTAGGTACAACAGTAAATTGGGCCTTAAAAGATAATCATTCCATTTTAATACCGAGCATTCTAGGTATATAGCAATGGTTCTATTTTTTTTAACCTAGTTATAATTCTATGCCTAGTTAGTAATAATACGTTTGATTGGACTTTTTGGTATAAAGGAATTATTGCTTTTAATTTATTTCTAAGCCGTGTGGTCCCAGCATAGTAGAATAGGCCACCCTGACTCTTACCGAGGTGTCGTAAAAGGCGACTAAGGTAAAGCTGCTGGCATGATCATCAGCACCCAGAGAAGGAAAACTCTGCATTTATATCAAAACCCTCGCCAACCCGTCTGCCAAGCGTGGTGAGTATGGCAATTACCCCTTATGTGATTGAGGGAGGCCCGTGCCCCAGCAGTGGGGACTTAAATGGGCTGACGTTGATGGTACTTAAGCCACTTTTGATGCTGACCTTACATGCATGAATAGTTTTACGATGTGAACTCACTTTGAACTGAATATTCCGTCCTATAATATCCAACGTCATCCCCCTCGTTCTTTCATTTGTCAAATGACAGAGACAACAATAGCTTGCCTTGACTCATTATTGTAAAAGGGTGCAAGTTCTATGGGGTGGCCGGCACCATTGAGTGTGGATGTCGCCCTTGGGGGTTTTAACCATTCTATCACCGATGGGGTTATTTTACGATATTTCTGTGAAAACGTTGCGTCATGCTTTGATAGTAACCAATTAAAAAACAAAGAACTTGGTTCGAAGAAGGTAAGAAAGTCGGCGTCAGGTCTAGTTACCCGAGCAGTGCAAAAATAGCACTAGTGTTTCAGACATAAGGACCATCAAGAGTAATTCCACGTTACGCCGTGTTACCTGCATATTCCTTATTATTCAGTTTTTTTTTCTTTCTATGTGATAGATGGCAAACGAGCAAATGGATTGCCGCCGCCCATGGACATCATCACATGCAAGCCCTTGGCGCCCTACACCAGTGTAGTCACAAATGCGTTAACAACCTTTAAACCCCCCCATTCCCCCGGATTGGGCGTCCGGTACCTTTACTCACTCATCGAAACAGCACAGTGCTGCTTCACGCCGGTTTTCTGTGAGGCCGTGGTATCTGGTACTTACAGTCCATACTCTGTGAGGCTCTATAGCTTGCTTGTGGCGGTCTTGGACCCCCGTGCCTCGGAAAGCACGTTAAGCCCTTGGTCCTGCGCCCGATCCCTCTCCGGTCGTGTCACCCTGGTGTCCTATCGGAATATGAAGGTAAAGGGAATAGAAAGTGCACTTGTGTTTGCGCACACACTTATGCACTATAATATATCCTGCGTACATGGCTGATCGTTGAGATTGGTTGCCGCAGCCGTAATCGGTTGGAGCATATTATGTACTAGCTTTTGCCCGCGACTTCGTCTGCGTGTAATTCGAATAAAAGCAAGGTCTTATAGATATCTTTATAAATTATAGCCTATGTGTTATTCTGATCTATAAGCTACATTACTGTAAAGTTTCATTAAAATCCGTTTAGTAGTTTTTGCGTGAAAGAGGAACAAACATCCATCCATACATCCATCCAAACAAACTTTCGCCTTTATAATATTAGTAAGGATACTCTAAGGTTCGAGCTAATCTCCCAGCATCAACACAGACCTAACTTCACACACTTTACGACGCCGCGTTCCCGTAATCATCTTGTCAAAAGTATAAATCAGTAACATTAGTTACTGATCCGGTGTACAACTTGCAAATGAGACTAAGTTTGACGCTAATTATTGTAACTCATTCATATTTATGTGTGACGTCCATAAATTAACGCATTTGATCGGTAGAGCGCGGTGAGAAACTTATGGCAATATACCATACTGTATACCTACTAAATTCAAAGACTCGCGGTAGACGTTTTGACCGTGGGAGAGCCACGTTTCGACATGAATGGGCCGGCTCGACCGGAGTGATACCACGGCCTCACAGAATACCGACGTGAAGCAGCACTGTCTGTGTTATGTTTCGTTGCGCTGGGTACCGGAGTCCCGATCCGGGGGAGTGACTCCACTGGTGTCGCGGGTGTCTATGGGCGGCGGCAATCGCTTACCATCACACGATCCGTCTGCTCGGCTGTAGGTGACAGACAGACATCACATAAAAAAAAAACAAAAAGCAGGTTACCACAATATGTCACATTTTCTCAATTGATATTGAACCAAACGTGTTTGACATTAAGGTAAGAAACGACATTAGAAATTTAGCAGACTTATTTATTTATTTATTTATTTATTTATTTATTAAGGAATAACAACAGCCGTTAACATAACATATACTTATCATATTAAAGGGTAACACTTAAATATTTTAGGCCATAGCAGTTATTCACAATATTACATAACTTATATGTACAAACGTAGTCTTTGACAATTGTTACTTAAAATTATAGCCAACTGATATAAATCTAACAAGATCATTAAGAGTATACCAATTTTCTTTACCATTTTTTTCTATGTACTTAATGTGATAACATGTGCACACTATAACTAATGGTATACTGTGCACTCAGTGCACAAGTAAGTATTGCATTATTTAGATATAATCCTATCATCCTACCATGCATTATGAGTTATTTAAATAACATATTAAATACTACACTGAAACGGTACTAGATAACAAAAGTAAAGTAGGTAAATGTGTTCATAAAACAATGACGTTACATACGCACAGAATCAATCGTTCATTATATAACTTAAGTGTTTTAAACAATTAAAAGATTTTAATATTATTGGTTAGGTAAGCTAAGTCGAGTAAGTTTATTAAAAAAAAAAAAACTTCATCCATTCTAGCTCACAACAATGTTTTTAATTGATTGTTTGAAAGAACCCTTACTTCTATGAATGAAAGGGTCCACTGCTGAATGTTTTTAACATTGATGTGTGGATTTCCGTACAATATTGCTAAACATTAATATGTAGGTACGTACACGTAGGTAACTATGTATGTATCCATTTCTAAAATCTATATTTATTCAGTCTATCCTGGCTTTCATTCACTTTTATTTACGGAAGTAGTGGCCCGCCCTCACTTCATTTCGGGACATTAGTTCCACTGTATGCCAATAGATGGCGCTAAGTATCGATTACATCGCGTAAGCGTTTCGTGTTTACGGATTACACTAAGATTTACCTGTTTATAAATAGTATAGATGACATTTTGACATAGAATTTTCTGTTGTTACAGAACCCGGGGAAATTAAAAAGATCAGCTCACATATGAGGTAAGTTCATTGACGTTTTTATTCATATAACCTTATTTATAAATAAGACTTATAAAGCATACAATATTTTGTCACGATAGATACTCCACTAGGTTCACAGGCCTAATTTCAAGCAGACGTTACAACTGAATCGGAGTTCCCCTCTCTTACACACGCGCTGTTTGTCTCCTTTGTTTGGATGCGACAGGTATATTATAGTTCGTTGCGAGACGGCTTTAAATTAAGGCACCTGTTTCGAAAGTATCCAGTAATTGACTACAGTTAACAAACCTTACGGACTGCTTAATCTTACTTAATATTTACTGCGTAAGGAAGCAGGGAAGATGGGAAGGCTAATCGTTTTAAAATGAACAAATAAACGACCCGTTTGGAACAGTGGTAGTGAACGCTGCCTTTGTGGTTTGTGGAACGGTGCCAAGGGTTGCGGGTTCGAGCCCCGCACAGTACAAACATTTGTGTGCATGAACATGTCTGTTTGTATTGGTCTGGGTGTTTGTATGTATTATAAGTGTGTATTTACAAAAGAAAAGTATTATATGTATATACTAGCTTTTGCCCGCGACTTCGTCTGCGTGTAATTCGAATAAAAGCAAGGTCTTATAGATATCTTTATAAATTATAGCCTATATGTTATTCTGATCTATAAGCTACATTACTGTAAAGTTTCATTAAAATCCGTTTAGTAGTTTTTGCGTGAAAGAGGAACAAACATCCATCCATACATCCATCCAAACAAACTTTCGCCTTTATAATATTAGTAAGGAAGTAAGGATAAGGATTTGTAATTCCGCTGTTGATTCTGATATCCGTAACACAGGTGCTTGAGCTACCTATCTCGGAGTCAGATCAATGTATGTGGTCTGGTTCCCATTGTCTTAGTGTTCAGCAGAGCAGACGGTAGTCGCTTCATTTTAGTTAGATTTACCGATTCTTGGATCATGAACTAAACGTGCCCCCCTGTCCGAAGTTAAATTTAAGGCGTTATAAGGTCGCCAAAAACGATTACTAAAATAAAAATAGGTCCCACCTGCATCTCTCTTCTCACCTATCCTACCTGGGGATATCCCTTTTAAAAAAATATTAAGCTCCCCCACGGTAGACTGTATCTGTAGAGCCCCCAATGGCACCCCGTAAGCTGAATCATGTTTTCTGGGAATCAAGGGGAATGCCGTCGGATTTCTTATTTCATTATTTTAAGTGTATAATTTAACTTCATAATTAATAATCGCCCTACCGATTCGGCTACGGCGGTCGATCTCTATCAGCCCAGCACGCAGGAAGTATTGTAGTGCACAAGTGTATGCGCAGACACAAGTGCACTCTCTTCATGTTACTCTTATTCACTCTTTCTTTTTCAACTGTCATTAGGTATTATTAAGAATTATTATTATGTATTAAGTTTTTAGTTGTAACGTGTTCTCGCCACGCATTCGCTCCGCCTAAAAATGGACGTAAATTATAAGGCCCTTAGAAAAGTGTACTAATACAAATAGCATACTTAACCGTATCGTTTTACGTACCTACTTACTATTCGTACCTTTTTATCAGCAGAATATTTATGAACCTTTATCAGGTTATCGCGCTTCTAACCACAGAACTACCTACCAACAAGTGTCAATGGTTAATTGGTAGGTACCTACCTGGTTTGTCGAACACGACACCTAATGGGCAAATTATGAAGTCAGGCTCGTAGCATTTAGAAGACCTGGTTAACTAATGATACCATAAATCAATAAACGTTTCGACATCGGCGCTATTAATCTTGATAGGGGAGGACACGCAAACCTAAAGCGAAGTTTGAGACTAAAAGCTTGGTGTAGGAACTAATTCCAGAAAGCTTTGATTGTCTGTTTGATAAATGAAAAGTTTTTCGATTAATTTCAATAATCCAATATAGTACATTAAAAGGTTTTCTGAGTAGCGACGAAATATGTTAGTAGTTATTAAAGGTTACATTACGTTTAATTTTTGCATTGCAGCAATTAAATCGGTTCATCTGTTATATATAATATGAGTATACATCCTACCGTGAATTCAAAACTATTGCTATCAAACTTTGCTTCATAATCATCATCATCAGCAACCCACACTCGTCCACTGCTGGACATAGGTCTCCCCTAATGCACGCCACTGCTCCCGATTTTCGGCCACTCTCATCCAGCCCACACCAGCCAGCCTTCGAATGTCATCATCCCATCTTGTCACAGGGCGTCCTACACTACGCTTACCGAGTCGCGGTGTCCACTCAAGGACTTTACGGCTCCAACGGCTGTCAGTTCTACGGCTAATATGACCAGCCCACTGCCACTTCAGTTTGCTAATTCGGTGCTTATATTTTTTAAATGTATCCCTTCTAATGTCTCGAACTCACCGACGACATTGATAGTGCAGAACAGTAGATGATATTATGCCAAAGACCGTAATGTCCTGGGTTAGATTACCGGTTTGGTCAATAAATTAACAAAACTTGGCTTCGGAATGGGTGTGTTTGAAGGCGCCCATATTACCGTTAAGGGGAATGCTAAAGGTGACGCTCAGTTAGTCTAGTAGTTTAAGTTCGATTCCCGGGTCGAGCAAAAAGTATGCTTCGAGTTTTTCTAAGATAGTTCGTATGTTAGATGGTTTGTGATCACCAATCCGCATTAGGTAAGCGTGGTGATTAAGCCTAATCCCATCATAGTAGCGATAACTTAAATTCTATGATGGAGGCCTTTGCCCTGCAGTGGTGTACAAGTTCAACAGTCACCGCTCAACAAAAGCTAAACAAATGCAGTAAAAATTAGGGTAAGTACATTTTAGTCTCAACATTGCTCAACAGATGGCGCTGTGCAAAATTAAATCGCACAAGCGTTTCGTTTTTTCTCACATATATATACCATGTGAATGCTTAACCCACCAGGTACTTGCATCATTGCTAGACACATCAATATATGACTTATTTTTAAATCAATGCTTTTATTCCTGAAACCTTGTCACATTGCTTGCTATAGGGTTGTACAAGTGGGATAGTTTATAGGCTGATAATATTATCAGGTTTACCTTTAATAAAGGAAAGTAGTAAAGACTACTTTCCTTTAATAAAGGTAAACCTTTGGGAATCGAATTCAAGATAGTCCTCAGAATTTCTAACCACTACCACAGTTGCTCACCTGGATCCGCCGACAAAAAGACCGACAAATGCTGTAATAAAAAGAGCAGGACGGTATGCGCCGAAGCGAGCCGGAAATTTGCGGCTTACCCACCTTAATGGCCGAAGATCAGTCATTGTCCAGTAATGGCTACGGATCCGGCGCAGCAAGCCGTAACTGTGCCCGTTACTGGAACTGTATTGTCTGATGATCCGTTTAACCAGATTTTAAGCACGGTTACCGAGTTATAGAGAACGTAACGTCCAAGCGTACACTGGGCTCTGACGCTACAGCTTTGGACGCAACTGGCAATTTCACGCTAAGGAGGGACCGAGATATCTGAAAAGCTTGCTCAGGTTTGAAACTCGTTCAAAAATTTTAGGTACCTGAACTATTAAGATCAGTGTCCGCTTTAAGTCTCAAAGTTGGCGGTCTTGTATTCTTATCCCATATGAGCGTGTTATTCTCGGTTGCTTCCAAAGCCATCGTTTTTATTCCATCGAAATATTGAAAATAGTTCTTATCCACTGAGCTACCATCGCTCAATACAGCAAATCATATTTTTCGACAGTCTTCGGGTGGGACTCGAACCCACGATCTTTTGCTAACCGGGCAACTGCTTTACCGACTAAGCTACCGGAAACCTTGGTTTGTCGACGAATTTTTGTAAGTGCTTTTTGCCTCGCCGTGAGCCAAGGATAGTTTCATTAATATTTATATGTACCTACAAATATCCAGTGGAAATATTGTTACAAATATTTTACCATTGGTTATGGTGAAACTGCTTAGTTAATATGAATTTTTAGTGCATTATTTACTTAAGAATAAATTGCAAAAAATTGCTATTTTCAAAAAAAAAATTACCAAATCATATGTCTAAAAGTCATAGAACAAAATTAGGTTTTAAGTTGTCAGCGCATTTGTGACTCCACTGGTGTCGCTGGTGTCCATGATCGGCGGCAATCGCTTACCATCAGGTGATCCGTCTGTTCGTCTGCCACCTATGTTATAAAAAAACAAAATGTTTGTGGCGACTGGACTGTACATAAACTGTAATAAAGCGATGGCAATGAGATGCTAATAAAAAGTTGCTGATATTAGCTAAACAATGTATTTTGGTGCTTCATTCATTAGACATAAGACAACACGCTAATAAATAAAAAAATAATCTATCACACCAGTAAAGAAGTATAAAAACATAAACAATATAACGGATCGACTGCTGGTCCAGCCGTCACCACAACCACACCACTGTAGGGGATCAGCGACTGGACCAGCTAGTTCGATGGATGACGGAGGCTAGCACCAGGCACAACGCGGGCTACCGTCGCAACCCGGATGATGAGGGAAAACCGTCCGACTGATGCCGACAAAATATAAAAACATAAACAATATTAAACAGGCTGGTCCAGCCGTCGATCCTCGAACATCGTCCAATCGCCACACACTTCTTGGTAAATAGTTTCATACTTTAACTACCTGGTTAAAGTATGAAACTATTTACCAATACACCCTGTATATCTATCTAGTTGCCTTAAGAAGGATACAGAAGAAAGAAGAGAAGAAAAAACTCCGAACTCACTGTTCCTTGGCACTGGGAGAATTCACAGGAGTTTTGAGCATACCCGTGAATTTCCTGATGCCTCAGCTCAGTGCGGTCCCAATCATCATGAAAAAAAGAATAAGGAAGAAAGAAGAATGGGGAAAAAAAGAAGATAAACAAAATTAAAAAGAAGAACCATCAAACTATTGGATCTAATTAAAATATTAATATATCAATGATCATTTAGTTGTAACAGAGCTCATTGGTGTCTTTATTACGCAAAATTTATAAGTGTCAAATTCTCAGTAAAAAAAATACAGCTTAGGTCTTTTCCTATGAAATTGCCGTTTTGTATGGCGATTTTTTACTGTGTTTAATGTACAACGTTTAGGAACTTGTAGGGTAGTTTTTCAGAAAAAAATATTGTTTAATTAAAAGTTATTGTTGATAAAAAACCTCCATTCTGCCAAGTAAAAAAGGGTAACTTTCAAGTTTTATTTTGCATCACAAATACAATAATATCTGATTTATATTTAATGTAAATCCTAAAAATATAGTCTTAAATCAAAGTAGAATAGTATGATGACATTTTACTCATTAAAGAAGATATATCTTATTGTGTCTAAAAAAACCGCTGTCATAGGTATAGGACCTATTAGATACATAATATAATATATTATGTTATCTAACCCTTAGTGGTTATGTATATATTAGCAGTTCTAAGCTTAAAAACGCTCATAAAGGCTTAAAATAAGTCAACAATAAACCTTATACAACCTGTGCGGATAAAGAATGGGTTCAGAAATGGCGGCGCATCTATTCACTTCTCGCTCGCACACCCACGAGTGCGAGTATAAACGCAAATAGTGTGCGAGCGAGAAGTGAATAGATGCGCTGCCATTTCTGATCCCATTTTTTATCCGCACAGGTTGTATAAGGTTTATTGTTGACTTCATTTAAGCCCTTATGAGCGTTTTTAAGCTTAGAACTGGTAATATATACATAACCACTAAGGGTTAGATAACATTACGAACTTAGCTAAGACCGCTACTGTATACTGTGGCATAGATGGTGACTTTAATAACCATTTATTTCCCATACTTAACAAACGACCCATCTCCCTCACAACATGTACAATGTGCGAGCAATGAGGTACCCACACCCTACTCTTATATCTATGTGTTAAGGTCCATAATAGCAAGTCTATGTGCATTTTGTAAATGCACACTACTGTACAGAGATGCAATTTCGATGTTGCATTGTTACCACCATAAACTAGTGATTGTTCTAATCCGATAGCAATCTATCACACCGCGAGGTGGTACTTTTAATTTCGATAATAGTTCCTTATTACTTTATAGGCTTTAGTTTTATATTTCCTCATCCACTTGGAGAGTTAGTGAATACTTTACCATCATCGTCATTAGCGTGAGATTCCAGAAATTAGTATTTAATTCAAAGTCAAAGTTGAATATTCTTTATTTGCATATTAGGCTTGTATACAGCTCTTACAAATCGTCATACATTAAGGTGACGGGCAGGGCACACTAGCGACGCCAATTGATTTTAATTTTTAGCTACTAAACTGGATCTATTTTAAACAATTTCGGGGTTACAACCTCTCGATAAAACACATATACTATTTATTAAATAACACTCGCCGAGGACGTGGATAATCGTTTCCTCGTCCTCGCGACAGAACCTGCAGATTTTGGTATTTGAAAGGCCCATGTTGTGCAGGTGCTTGTTTAATTTGCAGTGCCCCTTGAGGGTCCGAGTGAGTGCCCTAACATGTCCTCTGCTCAGTTTTATTATTTCTACAGGTCCTTTTTGATCGAACGCCTGTATCAACGCCTTGGACTATTCTAGTCGAGGTAGTAATTTTCCAAAATTCAGCCGGCCGATATAGGGAGAATTCTAATAACACACTGTCCGTCTACACGTTTGCCACCTATCACATAAAAAAACGTATATGGTAAAAAGACAAGCAATAAACTAGGAAGTAAGCTATCTATGTAAACATCCATATGGATAAAAGCTTCCCGTCTCATTGTCTTATAAGAAGCGGATTATTCCTCTCTCATTACTTGTGGTACAAGTTTTAAGCTTTTAGAGATCAGGAGCCCAATTCTCGTGCTCGGGATGTTTTAAAAACATGGCGGATTTCACCTAAAACACTATTAAAAACTATGTTTTAGTGATATGTATCGTATGATAATTAATGTCACGAGCACGAAAATTGTGCTTCTGATGTTTTCAAACAATAACTGTTTGTAATGCAAATGAAATCCGACTTCTCGGAGCCCAGGGTGCGCGTTGACTATGATCTGATGTCTGTGGGTCTAGTCCAGAATTCTGGTGATTAAATTTAAGAGATTGCCGTCATTATCATCTTAGACCATGATTGAGGATGCCAGCAACGCATTTTTTTTTCATGCGATAGGTGGCAGACTAGCAGAGGGATCTACCGATGGTAAGCGATTCCCGTCGCTCATGGACACCCGCGACACCAGTGGAGTCATAAGTGCGCTCGAAACCTTAAAGGTTGGGAGCCCCCTTTCCCCCGGATTGGGCCTCCGGTACCCTCACTCACGCAGCGATACACAGCACAGTGCTGCTTCAAGCCGGTTTTCTGTCTTATTCTTGAAATCTGCGGCAAAATCTTAACCAATCACCACGCTCCATTTACGCGCGCCAAATTAAATTCTTATTGGTTGGTGCGTCAGCGCCATGTTAGAGAGAGATAGCATACTTATCTGGATTAATTGTATTTAATCTTAGCGTAACGCAATAAAGTCTGTATTTCATCTGTTTTCGCAATCGTAAAATCGGATTTAAGGTGCTACATCGGTGACACTAGCGCCGCCAGTAGATATTGGAAATTATGAGAGATTATTTAAAAAAGTAAAATTTTAAAGGCTTAAAGCAAAGAATAATGAATACTTTGAGACACAAAACAATATTTTTTACACGCAACAAGTAACCATAATCTGCATTTAGTTGCTAAAAGTGGCCACTTTTAGCATTTATGCAGATTATTGCTACTTGTAGGAAGAAATAATTTCATAAATTTCTCTCAAAAAACCGTTTATCCATTCCTCCAAGTCTTTAAGATTGTACTTTTTTAAATAATACCACAATCAATTTGAATTTGCTGGCGGCGCTAGTTTTGCCGATGTAGTACCTTAAAGTGACGGGTAGGGCACACTAGCGACGCCAATCGATTTTGATTTTTAGCTACTAAACCGGATCTATTTTAAACAATTTCGGGGTTACAACCTCTCGATAAACATTTATACAATTTATTAAATAACCATGCACAAATGTTGGGTCCGTTTTTGCACGCGAAAAATTGATTCACGCCAAAAGTGGCCGCTTTTGGCGTGATTCAATTTTTCGCGTATGCGTTGCGCGCACCTTAACTTGGACTTCTGCGTACCTACACGAATTTTGCCGATGTAACTTTTAAACGTGGTACAGCTGTACTGTGTTATATCCCGCTACCGCTCTCATCTTGTACCACAGCTAGCATTAAGAGGACAGTTATCTTGCCTCGCTTTGTGGTATTGTTACCTGATTTACTGTTTATAATCATTGGTTGTTGTAATCATTAATGTAATCCCATCCCGGTACACTTCCCGGGTAACGGAATTGTGCAATGTTGGAAAGGTTAAACTTAGCATTGCTAGAAAGTTTTGTAACCTTTTAAGATGACGGGTAGGGCACACTGTGATGCTAATTGATTTAAATTGTCAGCATCTAAACTGGAAATCATTTTAGAATTTCGAAGCTCCAGCCTCTCGGAAAGCACGTATACTATTTGATTAAAACTCTTACGGCCGCATTCAGAGACGTCATTTAAGCTAATGTTCATTAATTTTAGTATCGGTAGTCTTTATGCGTATCAAAATAAGGGTCATTTTTTTTTAAGTAGCCAACTAAGTTAATCAATGACTCTGAGCGTGGCAGTTACTAAACTTTTTGGTTTGCGTTTGTACTCGAAATTTGAATTACCGACAAAAAACTGCCACATAAGATGTTAATTCATCGAGTGTAAAAACAGATCTTAAAGTAGTGCACAATTATTAAATAAATACTGGAAATGTTTGCTTAGGGACTGGAGCTTCGAAATTGTTTAAAATAGTTCCAGTTTAGTAGCTAACAATTTAAATAGATTGGAGCTAGTTAGGGATATCGTTAAGGTGACAAGTAGGACACACTAGCGACGCCAATCGATTTAAATTTTGAGCGACTACACCGGATCTATTTTAAATTCGGGGTTACAACCTCTCGGCAAACTCTTATACTATTTATTAAATAACCATGCACAAATGTTGGGTCCTAGGTAGCAGACGAATCACCCGTGACACCATTGTATCAGTATATGAATACTGATACAATGGTGTCACGGGTGTCCATGGGCGGCGGCAATCGCTTACTATCTGGTGATTCGTGTGCTACCTAGGACCCAATATTTGTGCATGGTTATTTAATAAATAGTATAAGAGTTTGCCGAGAGGTAACAATAACAATAATCTGATTACAATAATAACCCCAGAAAAAATATAAATCAATCTAAACTAAATATAATTTATAGGTGACAACGGCATGCAATATTGACAACAGTAACAGTACGTAGGTAGTGTTGAAGAATTAATTAAATATTACTAAAATCACTTTCACTACAAAGAGAGTTGTTTTTGACATCTTTTGGGAAGAAATAGTTTCTTAAATTTAACTAAAGAACCACAACTTATATCGACATCAGTATTCTTAGATTTTATGTTATACTGGCGAATCATTATGTTTAAGGGTAGTATTGATCACATCTCATTTGAAAAATAGCATTTTTCAATGGTTTCTGACAAGATAAGGATTTAAAGTTAAAGTCCCGTTTGAGGCCAAACAAAAAGGCCTAAGTCCAAGACAATTGACGCATTATGGCCTCAGGCCTTATCTGCGCTAATGACGTAGGAACTCCCATGATTGTGCCTGTCTCCCATCCGTCTGGCAGGCAAAAACAGAACAGTAGGGCTGCCAAGGTTTCTATTTCAGACTTTGATCAACAAAATAGAACTTGAGTCTCCGCCACGAAAGAATTCCCGCGGTAAAACACGGAACTAACATTTTTGATCTAAAAAAAATTTTTAGATGTATATCATATTTCTTTCCTCTACCCAAAGGTTGTCTGACCGCCTTATTGTACTGTCTGTTGCTGTTGTATCATGCTTGTATTTTGTTTTTGTGCAATAAAGAATATCTATCTATCTATCTATCATAAAGCTCAAAAATATTTTTTTTTATGTCATAGGTAGCAGACGAGCAGACGAATCACCTGATGTTAAGCGATTACGGCCGCCCATGGACACCCGCGACACCAGTGGAGTCACAAGTGCGCTGCCGACCTTTAAGTCCCCCCTTCCTCCGAATTGGGCCTCGGGTACCCTCAGTCACACAGCGAAACACAGCACAGTGCTCCTTCACGCCGGTTTTCTGTGAGGGCGTGGTATCATTCCGGTCGAGCCGGTCCATTCATGCCGAAGCGTGGCCCTCGAGGTCAACGGTCGTTCAATAGAAGTGTCACTTGTACAGCGCCCCCATGTCAATGTCACTCAAGTGCCTTCTGATCTTGGTCGGTTTGTACGTACGGATCAGCATCAAAAGAAGCTTAACACTTAAGTACCATCTCAAAGTAACTGTTCTGCCTATTATAGGCAGTTTCCAAGGGGTTCGTTAAAAATGTTACTTCGACATAGTACTAAAGTGTTTTACTAGTTACATGGTACTTAAGCTACCGGCCCATTCATGCCGAAGCGTGACCCTCCCACGATCGATTTATGGCGACTGAAGCGCGCTTTTCACGGGACCTTTTTGGTGGCACGGATTCTAGATGTCCGATCAGAGCCTAATCTAATAAAAAGTAGAACTATTCTACTAAATAAATAGTAGAAATGTTAAGGTGCATACGTCATACCCTATAATGGTTTCCTGATCATGTTCCGAATGAAAAAAAATAAACAATCAGATAAACATTTATAAGGTCTGCTAATAATACACGTAAATTAAAAAGTCATGAAAACTTGAAAGAGCCGAAGAGAAATGAAAAACATTTTTAGTTTCCAATAGATGCACTATGTAGGTCTTAAGAACAAACCATTACAAACATAATTATTATGGTGTACAATTAATTACGGTCTTATCGCTGAAAGATAACGTTTTATTCCTTTGCCTGACGCAAAGGACTCAAACTAAGTACTTACATAATTTATCAATAGTTTGACTGAAAATGGTTATCTTCTGTAATTTTGTGTATTGAATCTTTGTTCTCTGTAATATTTCAACACATTTGAAGTCCTAGACTGTACACTAATAAGTATACAGCCCCATTCAAATATCAGCTTTATGGTTCCGTCTTAAAAGTCGATGTATTTACATTTCATTGCAGACGACTGTACACGAATGAATGACTGATAAATATTTGGCTCCACGCTATACAAAATAAGATTGACTTCCTCGGTGGCCCAATGTTTAATGAGTCGCAATTTAAAGCGACTGTTACGCCTGGGGTCCCGGGTTCGATCCCCGGGTCGGGCCAAAATTTGTAACTGAATTTCTCTGTTAACAAATTCTATTATATTCTACTACTATAGTTATATATTGGTCTTGATTTTTAAAATTGTTTTTGTGAAGATAGCAATGACGTAGGAGAAATTTACCTTCAATTTATGAAAGTACTATACAAACCCATTTATCTAATAATCTTATCGTCATCAGCCATCTATCTATCATAATAATACATAATACGTCATTGAAATCTGTCACCTCTTTTTTTTATTTTATTTATTTCAACAAATATGATAATAAGAGCTTACAGTTGCCCAAAGCGCTCTTATTATAATTCAATATGAAGTACATAAATACACTTAGACACTATGACACAGATATAAACTTAACAAATGAGACAAAACAGAAATGTTATCATTAAGTAGACGAACCGCCCTGGAGGTGGGCGCGTGCGCAGCGTAGTGCGTGCGCGCGGCTCGCTCCGCGAACAGTACTCTCCTGCGTCGGACGCCTCTCACATAGCTTTCAGGGATATATATGCCAATACTGTTCAAGGTCGTAGGATTGTCCACTTTATTACGCAGTAATAGACAATAATGGACAGCAAGTAACAATTTTTATGTAATCACATACTAATGGTAAATTAAGGGAAACCTTTTTTTGGCCTTCTTATCATAATTCTGTGCGTCCTGTGAAAAGTGGTACAAGTCGACTTATCTCGAATTTGATTTTCTTCTTGCTACTTCATCACACAAAAATCCTCTAATTTTCTATCTGATCAGACATGCAAAAAAATCCTCCATTTTACCGTCTGATCAGACAGAATAATAGAAGATTTTTTTGTGATGAAGTAGCAAGAAGAAAATCAAATTCGATATAAGTCGACTAGTACCTCTTTTCACAGGACGCAAAGAATTTAGTCCTAAATAATACAATGTGAAACGCTGTTGGTTTTCTAATAAATAAATAAAAAAATAAAAAACAAAAAAGAAATAAAGAATGTTTACAAATATTCACCTGAAGCAGTAGTAAGCAGTCGCTCGGTCTGTACTTAAAAGCTTGCATGCGTCAACCCTAACAGACGGTAGTTTTTCGTCGACATGTGATAGCTTTCTTCCTCCCTTTACTCGGAAATTTCACTAGCACCAGGAATGTTTACTTCCTCGCTTAGATTGTGACAGTACCTATTACTGGAAATACCCTTAAAGTTGTACCTAGTTTTCGTGGAAGAGCCATGCATTGGCATAAATGAGGAGGTCCAATGGGAGTGATACAATGGTGTCTAAAATATATATATATATATATATATATATATATATATATATATATATATATATATATATATATATATATATATATATATATATATATATATATATATATATATATAATTTTTGAAATGTAACATGTATTGCCTACGGCATACAATATCGGTAACCAGTCAGATACATCCCTTGAAACACCTCTTTTACCAACCATTCTGTATTTTTTTTTACATTACACTATGATATGCGGATAAAGAATGTGTACATACACATGTATGTACACATTCTTTATCCGCACAGGTTGTAGATAAAACAGCGTCAGCGCTATGTTTCCCGGGATGCCCAATCCTAGGGGTAAACAAATTTAAATTAAATTGTAAAACAATTGAGTTGACTAAATGGAAGGTAAATTGCGGTTTACGGTTTATAACGTATTAAAAAACTACTTACTAGATCTAGTCCAAACCAATTTTCGTTGTTAGATTGCGTAGTTGTTTTAGCGTGAATCAATTTTCCGCGTACAAATGCTGGGCTCGCATTTGTACGCGAAAAATTGATTCACGCTAAAAGTGGCCGCTTTTGGCGGTAATCAATTTTTCGCGTACGCGTTGGACCCAACATTTGTGCATGGTTATTTAATAAATAGTATAAGTGTTTGCCAAGATAATGTAATCCCGAAATTGTTTGAAATAGATCCGGTTTAGAAGCTAACAATTAAAAACGAATGGTGTCGCTGGTTAGGGCTAACCTTCACCTTAAGTAACTAATATATTCTTTTAGTAGCTAACAGCGCGAAAATCTTGAAAAAAAAACCATCTTTAACCTTTTTAAAGTAATCACAGCTGTTTCCCCTCTAATACAGGTAGTCAGAAGCTAAAGAGGAACAAAACAACCAACTTAGTATTGCGTAAAGCCATTCATTTCTCAGAACTTGGCTATCTTGGCTCGTGCCCTCCAGTACCGTGTAATTTGGCAGAGCGCCAAGCCAGATTCCTGGAATCCCGGTTTCTAGCCATAAGGCAAATAATTAAGGATCCTGGAAGTCAGGAGTAGCTGCACTGGAATGATTATAATGTATTAAATAGCATTACGTGAGTGTACAGACGTAATTTTTGAAATGTAACATGTATTGCCTACGGCATACAATATCGGTAACCAGTCAGATACATCCCTTGAAACACCTCTTTTACCAACCATTCTGTATTTTTTTTTACATTATAGTGAGCAAACGAGCAGACGGTACACCTGATGGAAAGTGATCACCGCCGCCCATGGACATCTGCAACACCTAAGGTATCATATGCGTTGCCGGATCTTAAGAAAGGAGTAAACCCTTTATATAATTTTGTATAACGTTTGTTTTACGACTTTTTTTTATTTGATAAACGAGCAGACGGATTGCCTGATGGTAAGCGATCGCCGCCGCCCATAGACACCCGCGACACCAGTGTACTCCGGTACCCTCACTCATGCAGCGAAACACAGAACAATGCTGTATCACGCCGGTTGTCTGTGACTCCGGGCGAGCCGGCCCATTCATACCGAAGTGTGGCTCTCCCACGGTTTTTGAAAAATAATTTAATAAAAGTATATAGTATATTTCATAATAAGTCGATCACGAGACAAAATCTGTTTTTTCTAAAATAGATCACGTGACTCGATTTTGTATAGAGGAAACAAAAAAAACCGGGAAATTTCCAAAAGTCTTACATTTCAAGTTTTACGTAGTTAAAGGGATGTAACTTACCGATACTTACTGTTGTTGTGCTTAAGGTAGGGCACACTAGCGACGCTAATCGATTTTAAGTTTTAGCTACTAAACCGGATCTATTTTAAACAATTTCATAGCGGGTGTTTCTAAGCAAACATTTATACTATTTATTCGATAATTGTGCACTACTTTTTGATCTGTTTTTGCACTCGAAATTTGTATTAACGCCATAAGTGGCCGTTTTTGGCGGTAATTCAAACTTAAGAGTACAAAAGCAGACCCAAACGTTAAGTGTAATTATGAAATAAATAGTATAAGTGTTTTCCGAGAGGTTGCAGCTCTCGAAGTTATTAAAAAGATATCCGGTTTAGTTGAAAACAATTTGAATCAATTGGCGTCGCTAGTGTGCCCTACCTGTCACCTTAAACGTTGAGTGATTTTAGTTTTAACAACTAATGGCCTAGGCATTGAATTGGATGATGGCGTTTAACGAACGCCCTAGGCGTAAAATTAGGCGGCTAATTTAACCAAGATGGCTGCGACACATATACCACTGGTTGGTATGAAGTATGACATAGATGACAGCTGGTGGCGCCCTTCCAATGGATGAAGGTCGGTTTAAGCGTAGAGCCTCAATTGAAAGTAACCTGAATATTATTTTTTATTACCTACATTATCTTGCAGATCTCGTAAAGTGAGGTTTGGCACGCAACTCAATTATTATTTTTTATACTAGTATTGTTAAAATAACTTTTTTTTAAATTAAAGATTTTTCCACAGACTCTTGGTCTGTGCCTTTTTTGTTTATTATAATTTTGTGTATTAATTACATTTTGGTTTAAAACTCCACGCTCACTCTCAAAACAATATTACTTAAATATAAATAAGGGGAAAGGGGGGAAAGGTTGCATTGCTATTTAAATTAAGTCTCCTTTTTATACATTATATCTAAAATGGGGTGGAAATTACATTATTAGTATAATTATTATTATTTAATTGATTAATATTTTTAGTGAATTAAAATTATTTGTTATTGTATTATTTTTTTCTCTCTTTTGTTTGTGTGTTATTGTTTTGTTTTTTATGTTACTAAGATTTTATTTTATTTTTTTTCTGTTGTTATATTGTTACGAGTGTTTGCTTAGCCTAGGTTGTATTAAGTTACTAGTAGCAAAGTCGGGGTCAAAGTAGAAAGATTTAAATTAAAGGTGTTAAAGTTGTTATTTTTATTTATTAAAAATTAAAAATAAGTACATTAATTATTAAGACAGGAGAACCTACCCCCGCCGCAACACCTTGCGCCTATCTTACAAGTGTCGTATAAGTGTTTTTCGATGCAGCTTCCAAATTGTTAAAAAGATATCCGATTTAGCTGCTAACAATTTAAATCAATTTGCGTCGAGTGTACCCTACCCGTCACCTTAAGGTGATACAAAATGTTGAGTCCGTTTTTGTACGCAAAAAAGCGGCCACTTTTGGCGTGAATCAATTTTCCGCGTTCTCGTTGGAGCCAACACTTGTGCATGGTTATTTAATACATAGTATAAGTGTTTGCCGAGAGGTTGTAACCCCGCAATTGTTAAAAATAGATCCAGTTTAGTGGCTAAAAATTAAAATCGATTGGCGTCGCTAGTGTGCCCTACCCGTCACCTTAAGTTCATCCCTTCAAAAACATCTTCAACCCACCATTCTGAACAACTTTTGTTTTACGGCTTTTGGAAATTCGTAATAGACAGATTTTATAAATTAAATTATTAATTTTGATTCTGCCCTAAGAGGCAAAGCTACGGAAGCAATATTTCTCCAGCTGTAAGTCTATTGACAACTTTATCATATGCACGTACGCAAGTTAAGCAAAACGACTAGTGGTGGTGGACGAGTGGTGGTTTAATCGGTGATACAGCGGATGCATCTGCGGTGCATATTAAAAAACAATATCTCTTTGTTTACAAGCTCTGTTGTTTGCTTTTTTATTTGGTAAAGTGAAACATGGACTGGGAGGATGGAGAGCAAACAAAATTCAATTATACTCATGACAATTGATATCGAGAGGCTTGTTGTGCAAAAGTTCGGAAGGTACTGGGTTTATTTCCCGGTCATTTCAATTTATTAAATGAACTCTTCTAACTGACACCCAGACCCGAGTCAATTTATGACTCGGAGTATGATATCTGTGTGTCGACAACCCGTTTG
Organism: Marasmia exigua; assembly: GCA_019059595.1. Classification (NCBI taxonomy): domain Eukaryota; kingdom Metazoa; phylum Arthropoda; class Insecta; order Lepidoptera; family Crambidae; genus Marasmia; species Marasmia exigua. Next base: position 16,834,323 of record CM032481.1, read on the forward strand.
GACCAGGGTAGTGAACGCTGCCTTTGGTCCAAAGTTGCGGGTTCGATGACATGTCTGTTTGTATTGGTCTGGGTGTTTTCTATGTATTATTAATATGAATTTACAAAATAAGAGTATTTTATAATATATATGTGTAATCTCACTGTTGATTAAATAAATAAATATTTCACAACATCACATCACACACACAGCTCAAGCACCTGTTTTATGGATCTGATATCCTTAGTAGGGGCATTTATTTAGTCGAAAGAAGAACATTCCTAATATATCCTGACCTGTAGCATTGTTAGTTTTTTATGGCGTCAGCGGCGTTACATATCTAATCCTGGTTTTGGTTAGGGTTAGATGGTTTGGCGCCAACCCCAACACCACCACATTTTGCACTAGATGTGACAAGGTGACGGCCATGATGGTTTCCCCTGGGTGGACACCAAAAAAAAAAAAAAGAAAATATAATAAACGTTATCAGTCGGCTATTGTTGCTTTTTCAGTCACAACGAATAATATTCATTTATCTGTCACCGGTACTGTGTTTAGAATTATCTAACTCATGCATAAGAAACATTGCTCGGTTTTCCGTTCTATCCAGCCGTGTGTCCCATTTAGTTTGACACATATTTTTTCCGTCGCCTCCTTCATAATTGTTTTAGTTTCGTCATGCTGATGTCCGACGCTCGTCACCCGGTTGTACATTCTGTCCGGCTGTGTGTCCTGCGCAATTTCGTTCGTCCTTGCGTGCGTCGGCTCCACTCCTGTTATTACGCGAGGTCTGCCGATAATTTGTCGTTTAGAGTCGTTGTTTTATCGATAGATTTTAATGTGCAAGAATTACGGCAGCAGATGGATGGAACATTGGAAAAACTTTTTTTGCTTGATGAGCGGATGCTATGTGAGTACTTGTGATTTCAGTAATTATTAGATAGGCACTTGTCATAAGTAGGTACCTAAGGGGTTATTTATAGTTTAGGTATATAACTAGTTCTTTCAAGTTAAAAACGGGATTGTAAGCAAATGTAGGGTGTAATTGTAAATATTATACACTCGCTAGCAACCAAATCCACTTAGGACCTAATTTTCTTACAAACATACTAACTTCAGAGGCCTATAAATATGAAAGTATATATGTTTTAGTGGTAATTTTAATGTGAATCAATGTCAAAAATGTTCTTCTTTTAGATAATCGTTTAACAAGCACCAGAAATATGCCCATTTTCTTTAAATTAGAATTGAGTAAGTTATTTGTTTTTCTCCATGTAATATGGGATGTGAAAATCAACCACAACTTCCTTATTATTTTAAAGAAATCAGCATGTTTATGTAATCTGATAAAATAATTAAATGAAATTTTAACACAATTGAAATCGAAATACAATAAAATATCTTATACTTTTATAATATTTATATATCATCATCAGCCCATTTAGTCCCCACTGCTGGGGCACGGGCCTCCCTCAATCACATGAGGGGTAATTGCCATACTCACCACGCTTGGCAGACGGGTTGGCGAGGGTTTAGATTTATATCTAAACCCTCGCCACTCTGCATTTATATGCAGAGTTTTCCTTCTCTGTGTGCTGATGATCATGCCAGCAGCTTTACCTTAGTCGCCTTTTACAATACCAATATTTATATATACTTTTTTTAAAACACCTAGTACAATATATCATGTATATCGACACATGGTCAACTCTACAGCTACCGTAAAGCGGCAATCTGGCTGTAGGCGTAGCGTGAACACCCTGTGTATAATTCGACCGCAAAATGCTACCTGTTTTGCGTCATACCTACAGCGGGCTCCTTCAGATCAATCAAAATGGCACTTAAGTACGTTTCTGTTTAAGGTGACGGGTAGAGCGGGCACACTAGCGACGCCAATCGTTTTTAATTTGTAGCTCCTAAACCGGATCTATTTTAAACAATTTCGGGGTTCCAACCTCTCAGCTCCGGAAATAGATCCGGTTTAATAGCTAAAAATTAAAATCTATTGGCGTCGCTAGTGTGCCCCACCCGTCACCTTAAGGAGTTCAGAAGGAATGATAAGTATTATAGTAATATTTTACAACATTACATATGTTGAACTGAGTCTGAGATAGTAGCTAAAGCACCTGTGTTACGGATATCAGAATCAACAGTGGGATTACAAATATATACCTACATTTAATACTTTTCTTGTAAATACTTACTTATGTATTAACATAGAAAACACCCGAAGTAATACAAACAGACATGTTCATGCACACAAATGTTTGTACTGTGCGGGGATCGAACCCGCAACCCTTGGACTAAAGGCAGCGTTGACTACCACTGTTGCAATCTGGTCGTCGTTTATATGACTAGTTACTATTAATTTGACATAATGACAGTGTTGCCAACTCGGTGCCAGGTTTTTGAGCTAACTGGAGTTGCAAAAAGGATAGCTATTACAAGTATTTTCAAAATACCTATATGTACCATTACGAAGCAATATATATGATATGATACCACGGCACTACAGAAAACCGGCGTGAAGCAGAAATGTGCTGTTTCGCTGCGTGAGTGAGGGTAACGGAGGCCCAATCAAGGGGAAAGGGGGGTTGGCAGCGCACTTGTGACTCCACTGGTGTCGCGGGTGTCTATGGGCGGCGGCAATCGCTTACCATCGTTTGCCACCTATCACATAATAAAATAGGGCTAAAAATTAGTTAACCATTTTTTTATCGAAAATTGAAAGAATCAAACACACGTATAAAAAAAACACCGCCAAAAGTAGCCGCTTTTGTTGTGAATCAATTTTTCGCGTACAAAAACGGACCCAAAATTTGTACATGGTTATTTAATAAATAGTATAAGTGTTCGCCGAGAGGTTGTAACCCCGAAATTGTTTAAAATAGATCCGGATTAGTAGCTTAAAATTAAAATCGATTGGCGTCGCTAGTGTGCCCTACCCGTCACCTTAACTGACAAAAACGTGTAAGATTCAATTTATGTTAAGATTTTTTATTTTGACATGCTACGTATTTAATATTTCCTTTCTACAAAAGCGAAGGCAGGGTCGAACCAACCATACAATTTCCCTAATAATGATCTATTACTCGACGGATGCGCAGTTTTCTCTATGCTTTTTTGCACGGCTAAACGCAGGGAATTAGAACTTGGCCACCTGGCAACACTTAGCGTGTAATAACTTGTCTTTATTTATTATAGGGTTTTCAAATTGAGCAATTTGCTCGTCACGACATAGGTACTTCTATAAAACCCTAAACGACTACGGGCGGATTCGACCAACTTGATAGTTATAAGAGGATTAACTATCCGCAGGATAATTTACTTCGTTACTTTATTACCCGACTACGGCAAATCAAAAGAAGGGTTATGATTTTGACAGGCTATGTATGTATGTATATATGTTCATCTGTTTTGACGTAACTTCTAAATTAGTAATCATATTTGAACAAATAAGGTGTCGTTAGAAGCGTCTTTATTGTCTTCTGGTTATAGGCAACATGACGTCACGTTCGTCCTCTAGGGGACTTAGAGTAAGGAATTAAAAAAAAATTGCTTGACGGTACCGTGTGGGGTATCAAATGATAGAGCTTTTTAGCACATTTCAAATATGTAAACTATATTGACATAACTAAAAATATGTTAAAAACACGATCTAAAAAGTACAAAACAAGGAAATTGTCTCTGCTGAAATGATTATGCCGTATCGCCGTGGTCGTATGTCATACCTACTGTAGCAAAAATCAATGTGGCATACGACCACGGCGATAACATTTCAGCAGAGACAATTTTCTTGTTTTGTACTTTTTAGATCGTGTTTTTTTGGTAGTCGGGTTTTTTCGTAATAAACTCAATTGTGTTGTGTTCTTCCAAAGCCTTTATTGCTGCTATACCTTGTTTAGCGAGTGAATAAACGAATGAATTATAAACCGTCAAAAAACATTGTGTCGTATGTAGGTAATTCATGATAATATCCTAGTATCCTGGCATATTATGCCACCGAGATATAAGTGACGCCATTCGATTTTAATTGTTAGCTACTAAACCGGATCTATTTCAAACAATTTCAGGGATACAACCTCTCGGCAAACACTTATACTATTTATTAATCAACCATGCACAAATGTTGGGTCCGTGTACAAACGCGAAAATTTGATTCACGCCAAAAGCGGCCACTTTTGGTGTGAATCAATTTTTCGCGTACTGAAAACGAGTGTATAACTTGAATTCGACAAACGAATGTTCGATTAACGTTTATGCGACATAGCTTTTAACCGATACAACTTTATCCGAAATCACGTTTGTGCGACACACTGAAGATCGTCAATATTCTAGTGCGACTCATGCGCACTCAACATGGCAATATCCAGATAGGACATGGGTAATTTAAGTAGGTACTATAAAAAGTAAGTAGATGTGTTGGTACCTTAAAAAAATCATCATCATCATTTCAGCCAATAGACGTCCACTGCTGGACATAGGCCTCCCCCAATGTTCTCCACACAGATCGGTCCTGTGCCGCCCGCATCCAATGGATTCCCGCGATCTTCACCAGATCGTCGGTCCACCTTGTGGGGGGCCTGCCACGGCTGCGACTTCCTGTACGTGGCCTCCACTCGAGGACCTTTCCGCCCCAACGGCCGTCTGTTCTCCTCGCTATGTGCCCTGCCCATTGCCGCTTGAGGCATGCAATCCTTTGGGCTATGTCTGTAACCTTAGTTCTCCTGCGGATCTCATCATTTCTGATACGATCACGCAGGGAGACTCCGAGCATAGCTCTCTCCATTGCTCTCTGAGTGACTTTGAGCCTCCTTAATCGGCACATTGTAAGCGGCCACGTTTCGGTTCCGTATGTCATCACTGGCAACACACACGCATTGAAGACTTTCGTCTTGAGACACTGCGGTAGGTGGGCCAAAAATATGCTGCGTAGCTTCCCGAACGCTGCCTAAACGCTGCTTAAAAAAATACTGAAGATCATACAGCAAAAAGCTTGCAAGGAAATCCCAAAATTATGAAACACATTATGCACACATCCTGACCAATACCATTTTGCATGTTAAATCAGGTTTTAACATGCACAAATATTTATATTACGTCGCGTTGGGGCGCGGCCGAAATGCCAGGGGCGGGAAACAGGGGGCGAACGAAAGGGGCAAAAGGTGAAAGGGGGGACCCCTCCTTCGCCTAATAGCTCCCAGTCACGAACCCGACACTTAAATTACGGACTAAGTTAATGTTATTCGTAAAATAAACTCGACTATAGATTTATTATTTTACAACGTATGTTTTATGGTGGGCTTAGCCTATTCGCACGCCATTCTGGGATTAGAAGAAATGTTCGGAAAAACCCAGGCTAGTATTTAATTTTTTCTGTGTACCTAATAGCTTGAGTAAGTGCTGATAAAGAAATTAATATACCTACCTACCAATTTCAATTTTGAATAATCTACATAAATTGTTAAATAACATTGTAATATGTGGGGTTGTCCCCAGATTTACGCCACTATGACAAAATCCATCAATTGATTGTAATGAAATAAATATAAATAAATATTTCACAACATCACACATTGATCTGACTCCGAGATAGGTAGCTCAAGCATATGTGGCACAGATATCAAAACTAACAGCGGAATTACAAATATACCTATACATTTAATACTTTTCTCTCGTAAATACATACTTATAATACATAGAGACACCCAGACCAATACAAACAAACATATTCACACAAATATTTGTAGATACTGTGCGGGGACCAAACCCGTAACCCTTGCACCAGAGGCAGCGTTCATTACCACTGATCTAAACGGGTCGTTAAAATAGAAATGAAGACAATCTACCAAAATGTTTTTTTTTACATCTATGCTATTTATAAAGGGGTAAATCCTACAGACAGCAGCAACGCTTATCAGTAATGCGCGATGTAACCGACACCTGGCGCCATCTATTAGCATAAAGTGAAACTATTAATGTCCTGAAACAAAGTGAGGGTAGGCCACTTGTTTTCAATAAAAAATATATTTTCAGAAATAATTTTGCACACGCCATTAATGTTGAAATCACAATCATCTGGCGTATAATTTAAGTTTTAAGTGGCCATATTTATTACCCAACTCCGGCGCGGCTAAAAAGGAAGGGTTATGATTTTAGCAGTCTATGTATGTAAGGCGCGAAACCGAGAATGAACGGGACCTCTTATATCGAAGGCCAAGACATATTTTGGGTCGCTTGGGTCGCCATCGGAGTAAGTAAGTAAATACAAATACAAAATAATTTATTATCAACATAAATAGGGTGGGTACAAATGAAGATTGATACAAATAATGATTATGTAAGTATGTATGTAAATATGTTTGTATGTTCCAAGATTCTGCCTAAACTACGAGTACCAAGCCGATTTTGATGAATGAGGTGTTTTTAAATCATAGATAGGAAGTCTACCTACTTGAAATGATTGTGACGTGAATGACGTGTGTGAAATAATCTTGAAAAAACATTTTTGGTTAGCCGTTGTCGGGTAAAACGCAATTTCGCCAAACTTTCAGGCAAAGTTTCCACACGATATAAAGGCGGTTGCACAAGTTTGGCGCCTAGTTTCGCCTGGCACTGAAGGGAGGGGGCAGCCTATTACCCGAACACGCCAGAAATGCACTGTGCATTTGCTTGTTTCAATTTAGCGACGGTTTTGGCAAAGACACGATAAGCCTACGGCTGATAATCCGTAAATTTAAGCTTTATGCTCATTGACACAAGGAATCTCTAAATTTAGTTCCGGGTTTTTCCGCGGAACTTCTTTCGTGGCGTGGTCTCTATAAATTGGTCTATACTATTATTATCTTACTCTATGGGTTACCCTTTGGTACCTACTTACCGTTAATGTAAAACTTATAGGTTAACTATGTCAATTGTTGCACTTTACTTACAATTTAAATATCCTACTTGTATCCTACTCACTACTTTATCATGATATCGGTGACAGCAGGACAGAGTTATACGTAAGTCATACGTTAGAGAGAGACTAAACGTGTCAAATGTATAGATTTTGACATCTGTCACCCATATCATGCTAAAGCGAAATGAGTATAATAAGTACTTGCCTCTTTTATTATGTGATAGACGATCAGACGGATCTCTTGAAGGTAACCGATTGCCGCCGCCCATGGACACCTGCAACACTAAAAGAGTCACAGTGCGCTGCCAACCTTTAGCTCATAATCCAATGAGACACCAGTGTGATACAACCGGAGAGGGACCGGGCGCAAGACCAATGGCTTAATGTGCTTTCCGAGGCACGTTTGGTATAGCGCTGTCATTCTATAGAAATCTGATCCACGGAAAAATAATTCACTAGTCAACAAAATTTTAACTTTTTTTCGTAACAAATAACAGAGGTCCATAATTTTACTAAATTGCACTCTCTGATTATGAATCTGTTTTCAAAATTTTGATACCTCGTTTAGTATTTGATTTATAGAGAGTCAAATATCTCAAAATTTGGTTTTAGATTCTTTTTCATTGGCAATTTCAAAACAAGTACAAGCACTTTAAAAAAATGTTTTCGGTATATCAGTAAAGCTCATTTTCTCAATTATATATATCAATAAGATTTGTTTTGTAGTCTTTAATCTATATTGAGTAATTTCATATCAACATCCGTGTACTTATAGCGCATACAAATCATCACTTAATTCTTGTAATGGAAAAAACATAAGATAGCTTAATTGGCTGTAGCGTTTCAGGGAAATCAGGTAAAATTATAAATTAAAAAGCATTTCACAATTTGGGGTTTTTATTTTCAAAATATCTATTGAATTTTGTTACATCCCAATTGATACATATTTAAATAAATCCCAAAAAAAACACTAAATGCTACTTTTCAGATTTTCGACCTTCCGTAACTTAATAACTTGACGTGATATGAAAATTCTGATAACAGATCTAGATTCAGCATATTAAGCTCTTCATATTTATCATATTTTTATTCAGGTTGTGTTTTCTTGTTGACTTGTGTAATGGTCGAATCGGGTTTTTAAGTTTCCTTATTTTGTATAATGTCCTCCAAACCGATATTTTAGTCATGGCGGCCAATCTCAGCGATCAGCCATCGACGCAGGACATATTATAGTGCCCAAGTATTTGCGCAGACACAAGTGCACTCTCTATTCCCGTACCCTCTTATTTCGATGGGACACTAGTGTGACACGTCCGAAGAGGGATTAGGCGCAGGACCAACGGCTAACGTGCTTTCCGAGGCACGGGGGTACAAGACCGCCAACTTCCAGACTCCGGGCTGACACTAAGAATTTCTTACCAAAAACTTTGGGTACAATTTTTTTTGGGAATCGAACCCAAAACCTCTTGCGCAGCCGTCGCTTTAAAGTGCGACCCACTCCCTCCCTCTGCGCCATCAGGACTGCCTTTTGCCTAGCCTTACATCAAAGGGGTTACCTAAATGGGATCAAATGCACCGCTAGTATAGACATGTAGGTATGTAGGTACACACAACCCTTCCCACAGGCACCCACAAGGCAATTAACCTAAATAGACCAGCGCCCTTCGGCACGTGTCAGTTTACTGCCTTTCGGCATAAGGGAATCGCATTATGTCACAAGAATTCAACCGTAGGCCGGCTCGACCGAAGTAATACCACGGCCTCACAGAAAACCGGCGTGAAGCAGCACTGTGCTGTATTACGCTGCGTGAGTGAGGGTACCGGAGAAAGGGGGATTTAAAGGTTGAGAGCGCACTTGTGACTCCACTGGTGTCGCGGGTATCCATGGCGGCGGCAATCGCTTACCATCAGGTGATCCGTCTGCTGGTTTGCCACCTATCACATAAAAAAAATTGTCCAGGGTGGGAACAGAACCAAAGGTTGTTGGCGTATGCGGCCATTTTTCAAGGCCATCACATAGGCTGAGTGAGAGCCATCTATGTTGGAGGTCACAACACACAATATAGGTACATGCGCTGCCTGGTTATTTATACGCCTTTCGCGAACCGAGCTAATTTGCTGTGACCAAATGAGCTATCGAGGACCTTAGGAAGACAGCGAATTTTGATAAGTGCGTGCATCGCCGTGAGCCGACGGTTATTAACGTAGATCTTGCATCCTTGTGCCTCTTAGCATGTGAAACTGTATCTTAAGCCAGTTTCAAATCATGTAGGGAAAATATGTACGAATGTACATAATATTCACACCACACACACACACACACACACCACAAACACTCACACACACACACCACAAACACTCACACACACACACCACAAACACTCACACACACACACATCAAATCCATACAGTATTACTTTCATTATCCTTAATTACTTATATGTTTTAAATATGTTTGTTTATAGAACCGAAGCTGTCGTTAAATGTAAAAGTTTGCTAATGTTCACTCAACTCAACTAATGCGATACAGGCCTGTGAGCCTAGTGCAATAGTTGATGATACTACCAAATGTAACATTTAATGTCATTGAAGATTTGTTTATTTAATTTATTTAATGTAAGTCTACAGTCCTTCGCCTAAAACCAACACCTATAGTTAAGCCTACGGGGAGTATCGGTAAACGTTTCCATCCCTTTATCCCCGTCTTATACGTCCACGTCCGATTGTCATGTACAGAACTACCTAACCACGCCATCTATCTAAAGTAGTTTGAACCTACTTCTAATCTAGGATAGCGCTATCTATCGTACAGCGGCTGAAACGTCTGCTTATACATTCATAGTGTATGCAATGTAGGATAGATGGCGCTGTCCGTCAAATGCCGCCACCTAGAGGCGATTTATGTAACCCCAAAACCTTAGACAATTTAAAAACGAAGAATAAAACCAATAACCCACGTAATTTTTGTTGCAAAATCCCCAAGAAATCCTGCCAGGTTGAACTAAGAAGGAGAAATTGATCAATTTCCACCTTATTACAGAAGCTCTTGCTATCATTTTCCAACACGCAATGCTAAAAGGGGTTGGAAAAAGTTTAGTTCAGTAACTGTGTATGAAAACTTATTTTTTCTATGTTATTATATGAACAGCATTTTAAAACGTCGGGTAGTCCTAACTAGCGACACCAATCGATTAAAATTGTTAGCTACTAAACCATCTATTATAAACAATTTCGGAGCGGGAGTCTCTGAGCAAATACCTATAATGTTTTGTGTTACCTATTTATTTAATAATTTAGCACTACCTACTTTTTGATCTGTTTTTGCACTCAAAATGTGGATTAACGCAATAAGTGGCCGTTTTTTGGCGGTAATTCAAATTTCGAGTAGTCAAAAGCACATCAGACTATACACTTTGACCTTGACACCGCCCTTATGTCCGGACCATAAGCGTTATTATCCTACTGCAAGTGTATACCGTGATGTGCTGTTGACCGTACATAAGCAGACCCAAAAGTTAATAATAAGTATTAAATAATAGTTTTAATGTATCAAGACGGGAATTAACACGATATTTATTATGTGAAACAACATTGTGTACTCACATATTTGGCTCGACGTTTCGGCTACGTTACAGCAGCCGTGGTCACGAGCGGACATCAGTCCGATGATAGTTATAATGCAACGCGAAAATCTAAAAAACTAAATAATAGTTTTCCGAGAGGCTGCAGCTTCGAAATTGTTAAAAAGATATCCGGTATGGTTGCTAACAATTTAAATCAAATGGCGTCGTTAGTGTGCCCAACCCGTCACTTTAATAGATACCTTTGGTTCACAAGTTGGTATTTCTTGTTGCAGGTGACCATGGAGCCCTCGTCTTCGGATTACAGCGACGAGGAGGTGGGCGTAGTCGCGCGCGGGCAGAAGCTGTGGGTGCGCGGCGTGCGCGCGCACACCACGTGCGCGGACATCGTGCGCGCGCTGCAAGACACACCCGAAGGTAGGTACCATTATCATTTCAGCATTCACAATGATCCTTGATTTAGAGCGACTGCCGTCCATGGAACTATAAAACCAACGCTTTAAGGTTTTAATTTTTAGCTACTAAACCAGATCTATTTTAAGCAATTTCGGGGATACAACCTCTCGGCAAACGCTTATACTATTTATTAAATAACCATGCAAAAATATTGGGTCGTTTTTTATAGTAGAAATATGCATAGCAGTGCATATTTGTACTATAAAAAACGACACAGTTGCAATTCAGAGATGGAGACCTACGCACCTCCGCTGCTTGGTATAGGCAGGGATTATAGTGTGCCCGTGGCTGTGGCTAGGGGCGTTTAGAACACTGCCAAGGTATTCCCGGCCTGAAGTAAGAGGCCATTAATAGGGCCTTCGGAGTACGCGAGCATAACCACTATTGGGGAGTGGCTTGCTCAGTATAAGACACTCACAGTTTTTGGGTGTCCTGGTACGTCACATCAGAGAAGGGCTAGCACGGCGAGCGCGATTAGCGGTACGCTCCAGTCCCGGCTGTGGGGTTTCCGACCGTGATTGTGCTAAGATAGACACCCCAGGGGTTTTGGTTAGGGTTAGAGTCCCACACAGCATCTTTTTTCCTACATGCGACAAGGTGAAGGTGATGATAGTTTCCACTGGAAAAAAAAGTACTTACCTACTTAAATTAGGTTATTCCGCAAATTAGCTACCTCTAAATCACTCTTGAACTATTGTTTACAGCTGGCAGTGGCGTTGGCAACACCGAGGAGTGGGTGCTGGCGGAGAGGTGGCGGGGTGTGGAACGACCACTGCCGCCTGACGTGCCGGTCCTGCACGTGCTGGCAGCCTGGGGAGACGCCCGACATGAGGTGAGCTCCAACAGACGACGTTTGTCTGTCACAGCTGCTAGTGGAGGTGGAAACACCGAGGAATGGGTACTGACGGAGAGATAGCGGGGTGTGTCGACGCGCTGGCAGTTCGGAGAGACGCCCAACATAAGGTGAGCTCCAACAGCCAACGTTTACCACAGCTGGTAGTGGAGGTGGCAACACCGAGGAGTGGGTGCTTGCGGCCGCTGCCGCCAGACAAGTCGGTATTGCATGTGCTGGCAACGTGGGAGACCAACAGCCTCCTCTCGCCTCATTACATGACCATTGCAGGGAAGACGATAAAATTAAGAAGGACCTAATTCAAATGAGACTTTATTCTTCAGGTCCGCCTTTCCCTCCGAAGAGTGTCCAGCGGCGGTGAGGACGACTCTGGTCGGGATAGTGACGGCGGCAGCCGCGGGGGGCGGAGGCGACGAAGGAGGGGGCTGAGGACCAGCACCCCCCCTCCCAGGGCGAAGAGCGAGGACCCGGCCGCGAGACTCGTCTCCGTCATACAGCATCAGAGCAAAACGATACATCAGCAGCTGGATAAATTGAGGTTAGTTGATTTCAAAGATCTCTTTCTATATAATCTGTCATTATGGTGACCAGACTTGTGTGACAGCTGTCTTTTTATCCATGTGCTGTGGTCTATTGTTGCTTTAGTACTAACATTTCCTGGACGCTCGATAATTCGACAATAAATCTTAGTTGTCTCATGATGACAAAGACTAAGACACCATGGAATGCTTTACCAAAAACGCATTTTAGAACAGCAGTAGGTACCGATAGTTTGTTTTACCGATTTTATACGTACCTACTTACATAATGTCAACTGTTATCAAGAAAATCAAAATACTTACCTATGTGAGGGTACCGGAGGCCAAATCCAGGAGATGGGAGGTTAAAACGTAAGCAGCGCACTTGTGATACCACCGGTGTTGCAGGTGTCTATGGGCGGCGATAATCGCTTACCATCAGGTGATCCGTCGGGTCGTCTGCCTCCTATGACATAAAAAAAAATCTAAAATTTCCACTTCCAAGAAAGTAGAATTTTCATTATCATCATTACTATTTTTTTTAAATATATGTAGATATAAGTGATATTGTAAGATACAATGGGGCTGACATTTCCTTCAGGATAAATACCCCTTACTAAATAAAGATAAAAAAGTAGAATTTTACCCGAATGCCGTAGGAAAAAGAGCTATGTTTTGAAATCAATATCTTTGATATTCCAGGGAGCAAGAAAAAGTAATCGACCAGCTAGAAGACCAGACCCACAAGAATAGAATGGAAAAGCACGGCACCAACTACCTTCTGGAATCATACCTCCGCGACCTCGGCCGGTGCAGCGAAGTCAACGACAGCCAAGCGGGTAACAGCGACAGCGGCGTCGGAGTAGGCAGCGGCACGCCCCCCCGAAGACACACCAAACACAAGTCCAGGAGAGAACGCCACCTCATGCGGGAACACTACTTCACTAAAGAACTCACAGACATCTGCCAAGTCAACTCCGAAAGACTGATGCAGACACACAATGACACAGACTCCGACGCCTCCTCTGACGAACTCACGAGGATACGCGAAGAAATCGAACTGCTGGAGAAACTCGCCATCATAAACAAACGACTACACCGAGAGGAGGAGTTGGTGGTCAGGTTAACATCGAAGGTGAAGCGATATATGGACGAGAACAAAGCGAACAGCTGCGAGAACGTCACGCAGGTGACGATGCTCATGGATAAGATTGAGGAGGAGCTAGAGAAGACTGCGAAAGAGATGCACGATAACGCTATGGAGTTAGCGCGTGCAGACTCAGAAATAGAAGGGAGAATGAAGCTGCTCGATGCCCTGACCTTAGAATTAGAAGAGGAGGAACTCCAAAACACAGTTCTTGAGAGACAACTCAATGAAGCTTCCAGTCGACAACCCATCGTCCTCCAAGATAGTTATGTACCTGTGTTAGAACAAGAGAATATCTGCCAGTTCACTCACGGAGCGGGTTATGTCCTCGATACGCTGGTATGACATAAGATAAAACAAATTCGTCCCAAAGATGTACTCTTTTACCAATTGTAGTTAGAGATTTCTAAAGTTCAGTTGATGGTGAGTGTTCTGTGTATCACCCATGAACGTCATATCTTAAAAGAATTGAAACTCATATCACCTTATTAGTTATTTCGAAACGCGATCTAAGGAGGGGTTCGGAACTAAACTCGCTCCATTCCCTTTTAACATTGCCAAAATTATTTTGGGTAATCAAATTATTAATAGTAAACGCTAACAGAGTAGCTATTTCTTTTTTAATTTTATCAGGCAAATAAAAAGTTTTGCCAGTCAACAAAAACTTATTATCTATAAATTTATTTGTGTCAAAAAACACAAATTTGTCACTATGACTAAAGGTCAGGTTGTATAATAATGTATTCAATAAATGAATACTGTTATTTTGGCTAGGTGTGTAGTACCTAGAAAAAGGGAAGGCACACAATTTTTTTTTTTTTACATGAAGCTCACAAAGGGTTGAGAATCTCTGAAGAAAATCTCTATTCCTTATTTCTAAGGAATTCCCAATCATTAGTATGATTATTGAATCCTTACTAAATGTACACTTACTCATCTTGTCAATAATTTGCTCTAATGAAGCGTTAGGCATACAATAATTTGTTACCATACATTTACATTTCTCATTTAGAAGAGGTCCACGACCAACTCCAATCCTATCAGAAAAAATTTTAACATTAGCCTGTTAGAACGGGATGGCATGTGAGTTAAATAACTTAAGATCGTGTTTAAATAAGGCGGATATCAACCTGTTTCACCACTCATGGATGTAGTTATAAATGGCTTTTCTGAGAGTTGTTTGATATTGTACTATTTTATAAGAAATTATCAAACCTATCAGAAAAGCTATCCAAAACAATACATTGTTGAAAATAGATGTCATGTTTCTTGATAGATAACAGTGAAAATACAAACCAGTGTAATAACACACACTCATCACAAAACATTAAGCTCTCAAACGAGACCAAGTGATTCAATTCCAAAACAAAAAATACCCCCAAATAAATATTATATCTCTTGTATGTTAAATGTAAATAATTATATTTCTAACATTATTTAGACAATAAACTTGGTGCTAAGTTAACAACACAGTTATGTTTAGTTTTACAAATTTATATTCGAGTCCGATGCCAAAAATGTATGACAAAACCACCAATCACAGTATGTTTAGCTAGGCTAGTCAATCAGATTTCACGTCTCTTAAGCGCGCTATACACATGTTCGTGTAGATAGATATCGTCTATCGTTGATTTTGCGTAACGAAAATTTCGCGGAAAAACACGGAACTATAATTTGAGATTCCTTGTGCCTATGATCATAAAATTTCAAATTTTACTCTTGATGGCGACTCGAGTGCCCTGTTCAGGGGTATTCTTTGGTGGGGCGGACTCCTACCCCCTTATTACAAATCGCGAACTAAGGATAGTCCTGGTACAAAATTCGTGCCAGCCCCTTTTAACATTGCGTGTTGATGTCTATGGGCGGCGGCAATCGCTTACCATCAGGCGAGCCGTATCACACCACCTGCCACAGCCTGCCTGGTCTGCCACCTATCACATAAAAAAAGTAAGTAATAATAGTCCGAAAGCACATTTTTTGTACTATGCCGTGTGGTCCCCGGCTATGCCGTGTGGTCCCCGGCAGAATAGAATAGGGCACTCTCACTCTTACCGAGGTGTCGTAAAAGGCGACTAAGGTAAAGCTGCTGGCATGATCATCAGCACCCAGAGAAGGAAAACTCTGCATTTATATCAAAACCCTCGCCAACCCGTCTGCCAAGCGTGGTGAGTATGGCAATTACCCCTCATGTGATTGAGGGAGGCCCGTGCCCCAGCAGTGGGGACTTAAATGGGCTGATGATGATGATGACATTTTTAGTATCCGAATATGTGTACAGCACGCTTTATTAATATCTATGTGATTGTAACCAATAAAAATATAAATTTACTTAATAAAAATATAATAGTTTTTAACATCGATTTAACTCTTCGGTGCAATCTTGAATTTAATTATGTACTGTAAGTAAATATTATAGTTTTAACAGTTTTCCTTATATTTTATTACCCAATCCTTGTAATATTCAAATATTATATTGTCTTTTCTGGTGACCGATTTAATTACCCAGTGCTCTTACAATTATTATTTTATTACATATCTGCTATGCGTAACATATTTAATTGAAATTTAAACAATTTTGAAATCGATTTACAATAAAATTATCACAAAGCTCAGATACTTTCATATTAAAGTATAGGCCTCTGGAATTAGTATGTTTGTATAAAAATTAGGTCCTGATTCGATTTGTTTGCTCGCGACTGTAGATATCAGTGCGACAAGGAAGTTGTGGCAGACGGGTAACCCACAGAGTATAGGCTTGTGTACTAGGTCAGAGATTGGGAGATTTTTTAAATAGCATTGACAAATAACGGTCAAAAGGAGCTATGTACTAAATTAACTAAATTACAGCTTGAAACCTTATGTATTATTTTTGTTATGAGTCCTCAAAGGCTAAGATAGGCAAGTAAATTTTAAGTCTTATATTGACGAAATATTTATATAGCAATCGATATCTTACTCAATTTATAGCAACTTTTGTTAAGAAACCATTTTCATAAAAGCACGATTTCATATAGCTATCGAACAAAGCTATCTCGCGATGCGTACAAACTAGTGAGGGCTGACGTCACGCCTCGCGTCGCTGTTTGGTTGGAGCGTTTTGGGCAAGTCTATTTTAAGTGATTTTCAAACAAATCTATTTTTTCACCGATGTTTTCACTTTTAACGGGTTTTTTTATTATCAACAAGAGAAAAAAATGACACAAGCCTATTAGACTGGATTGGACTTTGTATTGCATTTTTCATAGAAATATCATACAGTGTATCTCCGAAAACAGCTTTCTGCCAATCGCCAAAAAATCTTTGTCACACTATGAAAATCTACTCCATCTTATTACAATTCGCGATCTAAGGATAGTCCCGAAACAAAACTCGTGGCAATCCCTTTGAACATTGCTGTTGGAACGGGATGGCCGAGCTTTAGTACGGTAATAACTTTAGACCGCAATTTATAATAAGGTGGACTAAATTTTGAGATACTAGGTAAGTACTTAGTAAAACTGGAATTTGTCCTAGACATAGCAATAAAACCTCTCTTCCTGTACTTTATGTACTAAACGGTGTTTATATGCAATATATTAGATGTAAGAAAAATAAACAACGATTATAAAGTTACACGGTGTTTTATTGAAGAAAATATAAACAATTATTGAAAATAATAAAATGCGTATTTTTTTCTTTTTCCTGCCTTGGCCAGCGCCCAGATTGATAATGGGACTGACAACTGTAAATATCTATCTATACTATGCGCTATGGCTCAGGCCATAGCTAAATGCTGAGTAGGGACCGTTTCGGCACTTAGCTTTTAAGATATTTCGTCTGTCAATGTCCATGTTAAGTGTCGAATAAATGATTTATTATTCTTATTCTTACTAATTAAAAAGAGTACAGACAGCGGCAACGCTTATACATAACACACAAATCGCAGGTGCGATGTAATCGACACTTAGCGCCATCTATTGGTATAAAAGAGGAATTAATGTCCCGAAACGAAGTGATGGCTCGCTACTATTACTATTATGCATTTATGAAGAGATACTTTAAGACATTGATAAGACACTTATAGGTAAAACGAAAAGGTTAAAAACTTGCGCGGTATGATCTTCACCAAGCGCCATCTATTGGTATGGTAAACTAATACAGAAAACGAAAAGGGATTCGTAAAACTAATTATAAAGACTCTTAAGGTGACGGGTAGGACATACTAGTGATGCCAATCGATTTTAACTACTAAACCGGTTCTATTTAAACCCCGAAATTGTTTAAAATATTTTAGTTTTAGTAGCTAAAAATTAAAATCGATTGGCGTCACTAGTGTTCCCTTCCCGTCACCTTAATTGAAAGCTCAGGTCTAGACTCCGGGCTGACTAACTGGGAATATTAAAGAGTCTGCACCGCGAAAGAAGTCCCGCGGACGGAACTAAAATTTGAGATTCCTTGTGTCTATGAGCAAAAAGCTCAAATTTGAATGTCGCGCACATTTAACGGAGCGGACGGACGCCAGCGCATATTTCACGGAGCGGACGGACGCCAGCGCATATTTCACGGAGCTATTTTGCTGGCGAAGAGTCAAATCGAAAAACTCGGGTAAAATTAGGAGGTTCCCTTTCCAAAGATGTGTTACGCTCCGTTGGATGCGTTCATTAGCTTTCATATCTTCGCAGCATAGTTGCATAACACATATTTTGTGGAAAGACACACTAGAATCGAACCCGCAATGTGGGTCTTTGCAGATGAAATATCCGCTAGATGGCGTAATGTAAGCATAAGGCCCGACTTTGATGGCATTGTTTATTTTGTATGTGAAATTGACATTTTAGTATGTCACGTCACAAAAATAACTAATTTCCTTTCAGGCGGACCTAACACTTAGGCGACATTATGACATTTAACGGTGGCGCATTGCCATGGAGTCACACTTAAAACTGTCACTTTTAATGCGGGTATTTTTAATTTACATGCAGGTAAACAATAGGTACCTATAATGTTGCCAGGACGATATAAAAAAAAATATTTTTGACATTTTCGAAGTTTTTAGAAACACCATCATTTTAAATACTCACCTGCTTGCATGGGTAGAATCGTAACCATGCAACCAGTTAGCAGGTTTAGGCCCTTTATGTTCCGAACGTAACCCGGGCTCCGATGCGACAGCCTTAGACGCAACCGGGAATTACACGCTGAGAATATTGTATGAGTAATTAAAAATTCACAGTTAAACAGAACCGAATAAAAACCTGAACACTGGCCAAGGCATTCCTTTGTCTCTGTGCAAAGAAAAAGGTAGGGTGAGGTCAAGCGCATGACTCCAGATTTTCATGATGGGTGACCGCATCGATGCACTAGAGCAGTTGTCTTCTAAATCTGGAGTGGCTTGAAGACGCTCAGCGATTACTCGGTGTCCATTGCCACCTGCAACGAGAAATAATGCAGTTTAGTACCTACCAAAATGGTTAATTTCTTAAAATAATACCAACTGTACAAAGTACAGTTTACCGCAAGCTAGCATAATTCTTAAGTGTATTACCTCATACGATTCATCGTTATTTGGTATTGTTTACATCACGTTAGTTCATAGCAGCCTTTATTATTGTGCACACATTTACAACCTGATAAAGAATGGGATCAGAAATGGCGGCGCATCTATTCACTTCTCTCTCGCACACTATTTGCGTCTATACTCGCACCCCACGAGTGCGAGTATAGACGCAAATAGTGTGCGCCGCCATTTCTGATCCGCACAGGTAGTATAAGTTATCAATAAATCAAGTTATTTCAAGTCTTTGAGTGTTGTCAATTATCAAGATATTTCAAGTCTATGTATGAACCAACCAAGGGATCATACACCAACAACGGAAGAAGAGAATAAATATTAATAATAATTAATCAGGCTAATCATATCTTAAAAAAACATCAAGTTCAAAACAAGAAATCACGGTCTTCAAATATGGACCTTATTCTGTTGGTATAAGTGCAAAAATGTTTATGTATGAAGGTGCTCACACGAACACAAAAAATAAAAAGATCTTTCACACAGCGCTCGAGAGTCCGATAACAGAGTCGTTAGTAACTTTAAACAGCGACGTAGACCCAGAGCTAGTTACCAAAATATTCAAGTCACATTACTATTATTTTCTCCAGGTATTGGTTATTATTTATTTATTTGGTATACAAAACATATTACAATCTAATAAGAATAATTTATACAATACATTCGACAAGTCCCCGATTGCAATACAAAAACATGTATATACAGACAGAAAATCAATCGAAAGCTAACAGTTACAATAAAAATTAAAATTAAACTTAAATTAACTTAAAACTAAAATCCACAGTTACCCCCTCACATGCAAAGAAGATAAAGAGGAGGGATAGTGTCCAACGCACCACAGATGCATTGAAAAACAGACCTCTTGAACTGATGTAGGTTGTACCGGTAGAGATCCAATTCCTCATGTTTATCAATCGTTATAGGTACGACACATCCTGACGATTGGATTATAAAAAGAGGTGTTGTTAGTATAAACTTGTAGTGCGAAAGGCTTAGGGTTGCGGGACCTGTAACGGATGTTAAAATTTAAGAGAGATAGAGATAGAATACAATCAATGTAGGAATTGGTTATTTTGTATAGATAAACGAGATCATAATACTTCCGACGTGACTCTAGTGATTGCATATTAAACCTATTTTCATAACCTTTAATAGTTCTGTGTTACAAACTAATATCAGAAAACACATCAGACGTGTGGTCCCCGGCAGAGTAGAATAGGCCACCCTCACTCTTACCGAGGTGTCGTAAAAGGCGACTAAGGTAAAGCTGCTGGCATGATCATCAGCACACAGAGACGGAAAACTTTGCATTTATATCAAAACCCTCGCCAACCCGTTTGCCAAGCGTGGTGAGTATGGCAATTACCCCTCATGTGACTGAGGGAGGCCCGTGCCCCAGCAGAGGGGACTTAAATGGGCTGATGATGATGATCAGAAAACACGAACGAAAATTTTTTTTTTCGTTAATTATGTGAAGAGTTTCTTTAAAAATGGTAACTTTTTTCAAAATACGCCCCGGTACGAGAGCAATGACAGACTTCAGGTTTAATATATCGAAGACATTATGTATGATTCATATAGGTACTTAATGTCGCAGCGCTAAATTGTACCCTATGATCCTCAGGAAAAGTTAAAATTGTACTTTATGAGTTTAATCTTTAAAAACATCTAAAAAATAGTTCTTCCTCTTTATAATACAGATGAAGAATGAAATAAATATTAGAATATTAGCTATAATACCCTAAAAGATGGAGAGAAAACGGCTGGGCATCAGACTCCAAGATCGAGTCCGGATCTCTGAAATCCGTCGCAGGACTAAAGTCCAAGACGTCGGATCAAGAGTGATGGAAATAAAGTGGAATTGGGCAGGACACTTGGCTAGGCGCGGTGATGGGCAGGTGGAGTAAAATCCTGACCGAATGGTGTCCTAGAACCGGCAGACGAATTTCGGGTCGTCACATCACCAACATTGTGGGGACTACATGGATCCGAGCGGTTCAGGACCGGGTACGTTGGCGTAAACGAAAGGATGGGCTATACTCAGCGGGTACTAACGGGCTGATGATGATAATGATGATGAATGCACTAAAAATTACAAATGACATCAAAGACTTTTTTTGCATTTTTTTTTTCGTTTTTGTTTCGAAAACATTAACATTAATAGGCATCTTGTAGGCAAACGCATTACATCCTAGACCTCTTCGTCACTTTCCATCAGGTGAGATTGTGGTCAAGCGTTGGCCTATAGTTCGTAAAAAAATTAACCCTCCTTACTTCGGCAGTCGAGTAATAAGAGATGTTTATTTGGTTCACAATGTAGATATATGCATAGTTGTGATATTTGAAATGTTTGAAGCCTAGGCCCTTGGGCTAGTATTTCTTGTTGACGTTCATAACGATAATCTTTTGTGAAGTAATTGAATGGGTCAATGGTCAGCGTTCCAGCGAAGTAGGGATAACATAGCTTTCTCTGATATTCGTTTGTATCGATACATCAGGTATGGACAGATTAGAAATTTAGTGCAGATCGACTTAAAAAGCATTCAATCGGGGTACGTGAGTTTTATTTGAAAGACATCAATTATAATTAGTAATACTAAATGTTCATAATATTGAAGCGTCGGACACCCTGTTCTTTGGTCCAAGTGCAGGCCAGAAAAAAATGCTTTATTCTGTAGGACTTGCCCCCCTGTGTATTTATTACTATGGCACCAAAGGTATAGGGTCAATATCTTTGGTTTTATTTGAGTTCAAAAATCGACATATTCATACATTTCCAGTGAATTACTAGCAACAATTTTTTTTTTTTTGACAACTTGATCATTAGGCGGACTTGTCTTAACAGAAATTTTTTTTGGCTGGCACTTTCATATTTGGACTAAAAATGTATGAAAGTTAGAACGCATAACAAATAATTAAAAATAAACTTAAGAATAACTTTATATTAAACTTTGGTCAATATATGTTTACTTTTTAAAGTCATGTCATTTTATGGAAGTATCGATTTTATCAAACAGCTTTAGCAAAATCGATTAGTGCATGGTCACATCGATTTAACTATAGATCGTCCCTAGTGCTAAATGTCAACAGTTGCAAAGCGTCGCTCGCCGAACGCATACAACATGGAAATATGCATTTTTCTACTCGTAACCTGTACCATTGTCACTGGTCTCAACCTGGACTACTTGGACCCTACGAAACTGCAAACGAAGACTTCAGCTACCGTGCAGCAGCAAGCCGCCTCACAGATCATATCTAAGTATTCCAACCAAGTGATAGTCGAAGTGAACCCAATATTATTCAAAGACAATAAGGATGTTTTCGCCTTGCGCACATCTCAGGGACAACTACGCATCAGGGCCAGTTCCGGAGTCGCAGCCGTGTGGGGTTTTAACTACTATTTAAAGAAGTACTGCAAGAGCCAAATTGCTTGGCAAACTCAACGAGTAGCGATACCTAACCCTCTGCCGGACGTCGACGAAGTCGTGGTCTCTAACGATAGGTTCCGATACTATCAGAATGTGTGCACTGTGTCTTATAGCTTTGTGTGGTGGACCGTCGACGACTGGAAGAACCACGTGGAATGGATGGCACTGAACGGCATAAATTTAGCTCTCGCCCCAGTAGGCACAAGAGGCAGCGTGGGCGCGAGTGTATCGCAACCTTGGGATGACTCAGGACGAAATAGACCAGCACTTTACGGGCCCCGCGTTTCTCTCCTGGCTGAGAATGGGGAATATGCGCGGCTGGGGCGGGCCTCTCGTCCAGTCCTGGCATGACATGCAGAGGAACATCCAAGACGCAGTAGTTGACTACATGTTCCAGCTCGGCATTGTCCCTGTGTTTCCGGCGTTCAACGGGCATGTTCCCCGGGCATTCTTGCGGATTTACCCGAATGCTTCATACCACTCAGTCGATACATGGAACAAGTTTAGTGAGGATTACTGCTGTGGTCTGTTTTTGGAACCTACTGAACCGATATTTGGAACGGTCGGTAAGATGTTCTTGAGAGAAATCACCGCCGGATCTTCGGCTAACCACATCTACTCTGCCGATCCTTTCAATGAAATAAAGATATCAAATTGGAGCACGAAATTTGTGGAAAACACTGCTAAGGCTATATTCGCTTCTATGACCAGTTCCGATGATTCAGCGGTTTGGCTGCTTCAAAACTGGATGTTCGTGAGTGATCCAATCTTATGGCCTAAAACCCGAGTGCAGACTTTACTCACGTCGGTGCCGAACGGTAGATTACTTGTCCTCGATCTGCAGTCAGAACAATGGCCTCAGTACGATCTCTATGAGCAATACTTCGGGCAGCCTTACATCTGGTGCATGCTGCACAATTTCGGAGGCACGCTCGGCATGTTCGGCAGCATACCCACCATAAACAACGAGGTTTACTTCGCACGCTCTCGCGTCAACAGCACCATGATCGGCATCGGACTCACCCCCGAAGGCATCAATCAGAATTATGTGGTATATGACTTGATGTTGGAGTCAGCGTGGCGTAAAGGCCCCGTGAAGGATCTCACCAAGTGGGTCGGCGACTACGCCGAAAGGAGATACGGATGCAACGACACGAACAGCGCTTGGAATTCGCTGTTGAAAAGCGTATACAGTTTCAACGGGCTCAATCGTGTTAGAGGCAAATACGTCGTCACTCGCCGCCCTAGCTTCAAGATAAAACCGTGGGCCTGGTACAAGAGCAAAGATTTGTTCGACGCTTTCAAAAAGTTCGCTTTCGTTTCCAATTCGGACTGTTACAATCCTGGTTTTTATCACGACCTCGTGGACGTAACCAGACAAGCATTGCAGTATCGTGCGGAGCAGTTGTACATTAATATTGTTAACAGTCGATTTTCTAACAGCTGGGTCTTCAAGTCGAATATGAATTTGTTTCTTGACGCTATGAACGATATGCAGATTATACTGTCGGCACATCGAGACTTCAGTGTATCTAGTTGGTTGGATAAAGCGAAACAGATGGGGAAAGATGACCAAGAGCAGTTCTATTACGACTTGAATGCTAGAAACCAGATAACAATGTGGGGGCCAAATGGGGAGATTTCTGACTACGCTTGCAAGCAATGGAATGGAGTGTTCAAATACTATTACATACCAAGATGGAGTACGTTTTTATCAGCTGCTTTGGATGCTATCATAAAGAATGAGGTATTCGATGAACGAGCGACGCAGAGTATTATCAAAGCTACAGTAGAGGAGAGCTTTTTATTCACGACTATAGAGGAACCAAATACTTCAGATCCGAAAGGGGTGGCGTTTCAAATGTTCAAAAAATGGGCGTTTGTTCCCGACTTGCCAGACTTGCCGATGAGTGTAATAAGTCGAAATAATGTAGACCGGAGGAGGACAACGTTGGCAGACATAGCGGATGACGATGAATTGGCAAACGACACACCTACCGTCACTATGTTACACTCTACTACGCCTGCATAGTATTAACTATGGAGGTTTTCAATGGATTTCATCAGTCAAGATGGTTTAAATCGACACAGTAGGGTGGTGTAACTAGTTAATTATGTCTTAGTTTTATGACCTTATTATAATGTTCAATTTATCAATAGGATCTGATGTCTATGTCAGTTAATCATTCCTTCAAAATAATTATTAGACTTTTCTTTTTTCTATTGAAAATGAACTTTCCAATTTTGTAACCTACTTTATAATAAAAATTTGTGTTAACATTTTATTTTTTACTCAGAAATTGTTGACATTTTACTCTATACTCAAGTTACATCCATTTTGACCTCGCTGCTCTCATGTGAGCGTGTAATGGACAATACGACAAAAAATCATATTCCAAAATGAAAAATACTATTTCTACCTTAGATTCATAGAAATTTAAAATAAATAATTGCACAGATAAGTATCAGCCTACTTACTGGCCCACTGCAGGGCTAAGGCCTCCATCATAGAAATCAAGTCATCGCTACTATGATGGGATTAGTCTTAATCACCAAGCTTGCCAAATGCGGATTGGGGATCGCAAACCCGAGCTATGTTCGAAAAATTCGAAACATACCTTTGCTCGACCCGGAAATCGAACCCAGGACCCCGAGATCATGGCCTGGTACTTAAACCATTAGACCAACGGGGCGTTACAAAGATATTTATGGGGAAAAAAATAAAATGTAAAAACTTCTGTGAGGTCATCTCTCGGCATGACAAATTAATAGCGCTTTTGCTCACGTTGATTTTAAAAATAACACAAAACTCTAATCATAAAATGACAAGACAAAATAATGACAGTGACAGTAAGTAATTTAAAGTCGCCTAAACTTTTCACAATACGTTGAGCCTCAGGACTACGTCACTTTTGGCATATTAATTAGTAATTTAAAGAATAATTATATTAATAAAACCACATTTTAATGATTTCATCATCAGCCTATCGCAGTCCACTGCTGGACGTAGGCCTCTCCAATTGTTCACCACTGTGATCTATCCATGGCTTCTCGCATCCAGCTCTTGCCAGCCATCCTGCGCAGATCGTCCCCCCACCTAGCCAGAGGGCGCCCTACATTACGTTTGCCAAAACGCGGTCTCCACTCTGAACTCGTTTACCCCATCGGTTGTCGGTTCTGTGGCTAATATGGCTAGCCCACTGCCACTTAAGCTTGCTAATTCAGTGAGCAATGTCGATGACTTTGGTTCTCTGCCGGATCACCTGATTTCGGATTCGATCTCGGAGAGAGACGCCGAGCATTGCTGCATTTAATGATTTATGATTATATGCCAATAGCAAAAATTCTCAATTAAAAATATAACATCACACCAGTTTTATGGTCATTCAAATATTCATGGGCAAATCCATTTTAAAAGTAGGAAATTATTAAAAAATAATTAAGTATACCATTAAATAACCCATACAATTTGTACTAACTATTATAATAGAACCATTGACATAAACGAAACATTTGATATAGCTACCATACAAAATTCAAATGAAATGCACATCTTAGTATCCATTTGTACGGAGCGTTTTGGGTTTGCTCAAAAAAAATGAGATTTTAAAGTTGTGATATCTCAGGTAGTTTAAATGAGAATTGAGTAATTCTTTCAACAATGTTTCTATCATTGAGAGGTCTTTTGATTACAAAAATAAGAAGGTAAGGTATTTTAAATCATGGTCTAAGCTTACCTTGGGTTCCAAAGCAATACCTACCTAAAGTTACACACCAAGAATGAGAATGATAAAGCTCTTACCGCCGCTTGCGGGTCCCTCTCGTCCCCCGGGGCGTCGCGCTCGGGCCCGGCCCCGGCGTCGCCGGTGGCGCTGGCGCCTCCACCGCGCCTCTCCTCGCCCTCCACCAGCGCTAGGAAGCGCGACAGCTCGGTCTCGTCGCTGATGCGGAGAGACGTCTTAGGGCCTACGATGGCTATTGACACATTCTGCGGGAAGATAAATGTCAAGTTATAGTAGTGATTGAAATAAAATATATACACTCACTCGCGAACAACTCTTAGAAACAAATCTTACTTCTTCTTCACACAAATCTCACTCAGAACCTAATTTTCATTAAGAGGCCAATAAACATGAATGTATACAATTACATGTGATAAAATTCATGTAAATCGATTAGAGATGTATCGACTAGTCGGCCGATTTTTTAGTCAGCGACTAGTGGGCTAAAACCGCCGACTGGTCGGCCCACTTTTCACTTATGTTAATATGCTTAAAAAATTAAGAGGGTGAGGTGATTGAAATAAAATTAATACTTGTTGTTTTTTATTATAACGCTACATAATTGTACGAAATATATTTATTTTTTTATTAAAAAACCAAGAAACGCCGGCTTTGACGTAAACACAAACAACGGATTGAATGATGCAATGGAAACAAAAACATGTCCTGACAAGACACGAGCGGAAAACGCGCTCACGAACATTTCCGAAGTCTCCCATACTCTACCAAAAGCACTAGTCGGCTAAAGTCATAGCCAGCCCATCTCTAAAATCAATATCAAAAATGTTCTTCTTTTAGTTAATCATTTAACAATCCTCCAGATACAATTTTCTTAAAAATAAGGATTGATCAAGTTGTTTGTCTCCCTCCATGCAATTATTATTGGATACGAAAATTAACCACAATTCCCTTTTTTTTTGGAAATTGTTTCATTTTGTAATCTGTTAAAATTAGTAATTGAAATTTGAACACTTCTAAAATCGATTTACAATAAAGTTATCACTAAACACACAGATACTTTCATTTTCATTTCACTTTGGACAAATCGGCTCATTCTTGCCGAAACAAGGAACTCTCACAGTCAATATTACGTACCTTAGTATTCAGATCAACTTCATTAGGAAGTGTATCCCTCAACGCCCTCAAACCATGAGCAACCAGGTCCTGCAGATCACAATCCTGGAAGGTGGCCAGGTGCTTCTCCAGGTAAGTCCTGGCAGACTGTGAGCGAGCTCCGATGGCCATGGCTCGGCAGTCGAAGAAGTTCGCAGACGGGCAGGTCTGGTAGATGTGGGGGCCTTGGTCCTGTAAATTAATTGTAGATATGAGAAGGCAACAGATAATATATCTCGACTCTAGAGCTAGGAATAGATAGGCGATTATTAGAAGGATTAAGACGATACTAGCGCCACCAAGTGATTGTGGCGAATAAGAGTTTTATTTTAAAGTGAGCAATGAATACATTAAAAATAGTAATAACAATTTTTTGAGAGAAACTTATGTAATAATTTCTTGCTGTAAGGAAGATTAATCTTGAATAAAATTATGGAGTTTGTTGTTACTTGTAGGAAGAAATTATTAGGTGTGTCGGGTACGCTTGGACCATGATCCAGCAGAAAGGAAGTCTGGCAATTACACACAGAAACTCTGCATAACAAAATTATGGAGAACTTACATCATAACCAGCCACCAGCAATCCAACACCAAGGGGTCTCTTGTCATATCTCTGTGTACAGATTTGCATTTTGTTCCCGACAAGAGCAATCAAACGTCCTACTGGCATTGGTGCATCGTGAGCATACTTGTGGTTCAGGCATTCAGTACGCATGAAACGGCTGAAAGATAGCACCAAAATTAAGTTTATTAAAACTGTAAACAGACAACTTATTTAGTAATGACTATGCATCTCCCTCCAAAAGCTGAGGATTAAATTTTCAACTCAGACAAAGATTAGTATTTGTTTGGCAATCCATTTGGTAGTGAATGCTGCCTTGGTGAAAAGGTTGCGGGTTCAATCCCCGCATATTACAAACATTTGTGTGCATGAACATGTCTGCTTGTATTGGTCTGGGTGTTTTATAAGTATGTATTTACAAAAGAAAACTACATTATATTTGTAGTTCTGCTGTTGGTTCTGATATCCGTAACACAAGTACTTGAGATCTCAGAGTCAAATCAATGTATGTGATGTTGTGAAATATTTATTATATTCAGTTGGGATTTTTTTCTTAAATTCACAATCTTTTTTCAACTGTAACAATAATTTACCTTAACATACGAGCATCGGCAGTCAACCCCGAGATAGAAATGCCAATATGCTCATCAATAGGTATAATCTTCTTCTGATATGCAGACAGTTCACTCACTGCCCTCTTTAATGCTATCAGTACAGCAAATTGTTTATTCTTCAATCCAATAGTTGCCGAGCCAAGTTTGACTGCTTCCATCGCATACTCCACTTGGTGAAGGCGTCCTTGAGGACTCCATACTGTGACGTCACTGTCATACTGGTTTCTGAACTAAAATAAATAAGGAGTAAGGTAAGTATTATAAAGAAAATGTTTAAGTATAAGTATTTCATAAAATGAACAGATAGTTGTTATAGTCGGCAAACTATTCTTCAACTGCAACAATAACAAATAAAACTGTGAAATATGGCAACCAAACGTAGAAAAGTAATGAATTTAATATTTGAGGTTATAGGAAAATTAATGATTTATTTTAAGTTTATTCGCTCAATCTCGATTCTCTAATTCTGGACTACGGAAAAATAAATGAGGACTTTTAAAAACACAATTTTGTGTAACAAAAAATGTGTACCATGAAATAGTTTCCGAAATAAAGTATGATTCCGGCGCGGTGACATAGCAAAATATTTGTTTGTAATTACTAATTACATGTTATAACATTATTCTTGAAAATGTAGTATGTAAACAGCAAAGTGTAGTATGTAAATATTTTAGGACTTACCATTATGAAGAGGGCTAAGATTGAGATTTATATTTAATTAATAGCAGCAAAATACAACGCTAACGATGACTATGTATATGTCAAATTGACGTTTAAATATGTTTGGTTTTCACTGACTCTGACTTGATTGTGGTACAAAGGAATATTATCTTATACAGCCAGGCATGATTTTATTTTAACTACAACATGTATACACTTGCCTTAAAATCTGTAGTGTCAATGCTGGTCAGCGCCATCTAGTTTATATTTATAATACTTTTCACTTTTTTTAGCGCCATCTGATTTTCTTGTAAAACTTTATGATGTGAGTGCTTTTGTGGTCTGCTGATAGATAGCGCTTTAACTCAAAAACAGAATCTTTCCTTGTAGAGAAAAAAGCCCCGGCAGATTTGAAACTTTTGAAGAGTTAAATAGCTTACTTTTTGGTCTTAACTTTCGTGACAGTAGGTACTTAGGTACTCTATCTATAAAATAAACTGGCTACGTACGATGCCTGAGAAAACCATGGAACTAGAAAACGCGCGCTTTAAGGTGACGGGTAGGGACACACTAGCGACGCCATTTGATTTAAATTGTTAGCATCTAAACCGGATATCTTTTTGAGGTGACGGTACACTAGTGACCAGTAGACTAGGGCACACTCGACGCCAATCGATTTTAATTTTTAGCTACGGGGTTAGGTACAGCTTCTCGGCAAACACTTATACTATTTATTAAGTGGTAAGCGATTGCTTTGATGATCGCCGCCCATGGACAACCTCGACACCAGTGGAGTCAAAAGTGCTGCCAATCGCTGCCAATTTTAAAACTGCCCTTCCCCATGTGTACACGGATTGGGCCTCGTTTTGATTTTGACCGTGAGAGAGCCACGCTTCGGCATGAATGGGCCGGGTCAACCGGAGTAATACCACGGCCTCACAGAAAACCGGTGTGAAGCAGCATTGTGCTGTGTTTCGCTACGTGAGTGAGGATATCCGAGGCCCAATCCAGGTGAATGGGGGCTTAAAGATTGGCAGCGCACTTTTGACACCACTGGTGTCTATGGGCGGCGGCAATCGCTTACCATCAGGCGATCTGTCTGCTCGTCTGTCATTGCCACAAAAAAATGACAATATGTATGTCCCCATTTCAAGTATGCATCTCAACTGCTACAAATTTTGGCACTTATGACATTTTTGTAATTAAGTTTTTGAAGACTAAAGATTTTAAGCCCTACAAATAAACTCTATCAAAGAGCGTAATAGCAGCATTGTACTCTCCTGACTCGACGGATAGTGACGTAATCCCTGAAACGTACGCCTTTGTTCGCTGAAATTTGCACTTTTTCACGAGGTGTCCATTATTGCATTGCATTCCTACCTTGACGGAGTTACTCTCTAGTTCTTTTCTTTACAAGTGACAGTATATTGTTCGCTGACTCGTTGGCGCAGTGGGATGTGCACTTTAAAGCGGACGGCTTGGGGTCCCGGTTTCGAGCCCCGGAACAGGCCGAAATTTGTAACTGAGTTTTTCTGTTAAGGTGACGGGTAGGCCACACTTGCGACGCCAATTGATTAGCTACTAAACCGGATCTATTTTAAAATTTCAAGGTTAAAACCTCTCGGCAAACACTTATACTAATATTTGTTAAATAACCATGCACAAGTATTGGGTCCGTTTTTGTACGCGAAATATTTATTCACGCCAAAAGTGACCGCTTTTGGCGTGAATCCTGTGCCGATGACTGATCGCTGAGATTGGATAGCCATAACTGGACATACGCCGTGTGGTCCCCGGCAGAGTAGAATAGGCCACCCTCACTCTTACCGAGGTGTCGAAAAAGGCGACTAAGGTAAAACTGCTGGCATGATCATCAGCACCCAGATAGGCAAAACTCTGCATTTATATTAAAACCCCTCGCCAACCCGTCTGCCAAGCGTGGTGAGTATGGCAATTGCCCCTCATGTGATTGAGGGAGGCCCGTGCCCCAGCAGTGGGGACTTAAATGGGCTGACGATGACGACGATGAACTGGACATTGTTCGCACATTAGAGGACATTGTTCAGATGAGAAGAGATGAAGAGCATGTAACGAAAAGAGTAATGATTATGAATGTCAATGGGCGGAGGAACAGAAGACGGGCGAAAAAGAGATGGATGGATTGTGTGAGTGAACAATGACATGAATGAAAAAGAAGTGGAAACTTGATGACGAATGACTGGGACGTATGGAAGAAGAAGACATACTGTGCCGTCCCCAAATAACCTGGGAATAGGGCAGGAGGATGATAATGAAGAAGAAGAGAATAACTTGACGCCGAATGACCGGGACGGATGGAAAAAGAATACATACTGCGCCGACCCCTTAAACCGTCAAATACGGCAGGATAATGAAGATGATGAAAGTATATTGTTTGCCTCAGCCTGATGGTAAGCAAATGGAGAGCCCACGTTGCAGTTACGACGGACATGATGTCAAGGCATCACTTCACTTGGCACTGCCATACTGGCCCGATGATGCTTCTTCAGATGCTTCTTCAGGCTTTATTTGAAGAAATCCATGTTGTAGGAAGCAGGAAATAAATACTAGTACATGCGTACTAGTACATGATTACTAGTAAATGCGTACTAGTACAACGACGCCCTGTTGGTCTAGTGGTTTAAGTACCGGGCCGTGATCTCGGGGTCGAGCAAAAAGTATGCTTCGAATTTTTCGAACATCTCGGCTTTGTGATCAACAAACCACATTAGGCAAGCGTAGTGATTAAGCCTAATCCCATCATAATAGCAATGAATAGATTTCTACTATGGAGGCCTTTGCGCGGCAGTGGGACAGTATACAGGCTGATACTTAACATGCGTAAAAGTCTGGTTATTGAGTTTTGGACTTTAACACGATCATCATCGTCAGCCCATTTAAGTCCCCACTGCTGGGGCACGGGCCTCCCTCAATCACATGAGGGGTAATTGCTATACTCACCACGCTTGGTAGACGGGTTGGCGAGGGTTTTGGTATAAATGCAGAGTTTTCCTTCTCTGGGTGCTGATGATCATACCAGCAACTTTACCTTAGTCGCCTTTTACGACACCTCGACTTTTAAGAGTGAGGGTGGCCTATTCTACTCTGCCGAGGACCACACGGCTCCTTAACACGATAAAAGATTTGAATTGCACTCAAATTACTTACGTACTTTAGGAGCTGCTCAAATATGTTGTTGTCTTTGTCAGACATAAAAAGTCATCTGAAAGAGCTTCGGCATAAATGGGCCGGTTGCATCGGAGTGACACCGGCCTCTCAGAAAACCGCCTGCGCTGTGTTTCACCGAGTTTAAGGGTACCGGAGGCCCAAACGGACTCAAAAGCTTCACAGCTTACCATCAGATGGGCCGTATGCTCGTCTACCACAACCTTAGAACACAGTGCATATTCTTTTTGACACTGGTTTTCTGCGAGGCCGTGATATCATTCCGGTCAAGTCAGCCCATTCTAGCCTAAGAGTGGCTCTCCTGCGGTAGTTTTGAATAGGTACCTAACAACAACGAGATTTTTTCTTAGACGCCTTAATATTTTTTTATCATTTACATCCCAAAACCTTGCTAAACGTTGTTGATCTAACATGCTAAATAAAAACGAAAAAAAAAAATGCCGGTCTATATTAATCAAAAATAATAAAAATCGAATTGCGGCGTTACTGGACCGTACAAGAATTCTTAAGTAAGCCTTAAGTGTTTACTACAACGGATGATTGATCACTTTACCTACCCACCATTACAATGTACACACGGCGGCAACTAGCGTTACTCTTATTGGACTTCAGACCGTCCTTATCTCTGAGACACAAGTACTATTTTTGCACTGTGGGTTGTAACCCGACCTACGTCTGTACTGCTATTATTTTCGACCATAAACAATCTTCCCACGTGAGTAGTGGCGTGTAGGCGCCACCGAGTCGAGGTTCGACACCGGGGTTAAGTTTCATAGTGGCCATCGCTTATGGGAACTATGTCATTATCTCCTAATTTTCTCCCCATAATAGATGGGGCTGGTTATAGCTTTAAATCGAGTTAAGTACTAGTTATTTTGATAGTATAATAAAGATAGCCAGTATGAAGGTATTACTTTTGTTGATCAACGTTTCGAAGAGTTACGGAGGAACATCAGGTGCCCAATTCTCGGAATTATCAAAATGAAAAAACGGTGATGACGCTTGCAAACAAGACATGAAATATCCACTTACCCCAAAACCCTCCCCTCTGAGGCCCACAAACTACATAAAAACCAACCCCCTACCCCCAAAGAAATAAAAAAAAAACCTTGATTACACTAAATTCATTCAACAATAACCATGCATAGGTAACTGCCTAAACCTAAGATATTGTAATTTAATTTAATTTAATTGTGTCGCGGAGAAAATGTTTAAATTGTGTGGCCCTTAAAAAAGAATAAGCACAAAAAAGGCACGGAACCAGTGTCCGTGGAATTCAATGTATATATTTAAAAAAAATAACCTAGCTTTCAAAACTACCAAAAATATCTGAGCATGTGACAAAAGACAATGTATTTTAGTACCTATAAGTAGGTACGTAAAGGTGCAAATATTTGTAATTCCGCTGTTGGTTTTGATATCCGTAACACAGGTGCTTGAGCTACCTACCTCGGAGTCAGATCAGTGTATGTGATGTTGTGAAATATTATATTATCTATTATTTTAATTTATTTATTGTTCTAGAACAAATAACAAGAAAAGAACACCTTGGGAGCCCGTGGGAGAACCATGTTTCGGCATGAATGGGTCGGCTCGACCGCAGTGATACCTCGGCTTCACAGGAAACCGGCGTGAAGCAGCATTGAGCTGTGTTTCGCTGCGTGAATGAGGGTACCGGAGGCCCGATCCGGGGAAAGGATAAAGGTTGGCGGCGCACTTGTGACTCAACTGGTGTCGCGGGTATCCATGGCAGGCAGCAATCGCTTAACATGGGAGGTGATCCGTCTACTACCTATCAGATTAAGGTGACGGGTAGGGCACACTAGCGACGCCAATCGATTATAATTTTTAGCTACTAAACACCGGATCTATTTTAAACAATTTCGGGGTTACAACCTCTCGGCAAACACTTAAACTGTTTATTAAATAACCATGAAAAAAATTGCGGGTCCAACGCGTACGCGAAAAATTGAATCACGCCAAAAGTGGCGAGAATCTATTTTTCGCGTACAAAAACGGATCCAACATTTGTGCACGGTTATTTAGTAAATAGTATTAGTGTTTGCCGAGAGGTTGTAACCCCGAAATTGTTTAAAATAGATCCGGTTTAGTAGCTAACAATTAAAAAGTAATGGTGTCGCTAGTAAGGGATACCTGTCGCTTTAGAATAAAATAGAATAGAATACTTTATTTGCATTAAAACACGGTAATATACAGTTGTTCTTAATAATAGTAAGTCCACATGTTTTGCAATATTTATATAGCCTTAAGTTATTGTGCTAAAAGTGACTTGTCAAATACAAAGATACTCTTGAAGGTTTGAACGCTAAGATATTTTTGAAGTTATAAGTAACAGCAAGAATCGTAAATCCTGTCAATATATAAGGACGACTCTAATGATTCGTGACATGTCTTTATCGAGGCGACTGTCAATCATTACGAGTAACTACGATCTGTATTTGACAATAAATCGTATTTACAAATAAGATGGTTACAAGAAAAAATGAATAGAATTTTGGTAATGAGATATTACCGACTGATATAACGTATCAGAATATGATGAGATCCGCAGGAGAACTAAGGTCACAGACATAGCCCAAAGGATTGCATGCCTCAAGTGGCAATGGGCAGGGCACATAGCGAGGAGAACGGACGGCCGTTGGAGCGGAAAGCTCCTCGAGTGGAGGCCACGTACAGGAAGTCGCAGCCGTGGCAGGCCCCCCACAAGGTGGACCGACGATATGGTGAAGGTCGCGGGAATCCATTGGATGCGGGCGGCACAGGACCGATCTGTGTGGAGAACATTGTAGGAGGCCTATGTCTAGCAGTGGACGTCTATTGTCTGAAATGATGATGATGATGATGATAACGGTAACTCCTTTATTGGGGTCCCGTAGTCGATGGCAAAAATGTATCCCATTTATATTTGTCATGTCTATCTGTTCATATGTTGATGTCAGTGGGAGAGCTACGCTTCGGCATGAATGGGACGGAGAGACATGTCAACCGGAGTGACACCACGGCCTCAAAGAAAACAAGCGTGAAGAAGCGTCTGTGCTGTGTTTCGCTGCGTGAGTAAGGGTACCGAAGGCCCAACCCGTAGGGTTGGCAGCGCACTTGTGACTCCTCTGACTTACCATCACGTGTTCCGTCTGCTCATCTGCCCCCTATCACATAAAACAAACGTTACATTCATAGGGCATTGAACTTTTTTTCCATTCTTTATGTGTGTGTGTGTGTGTGTAGTTTTTTCATAACCCTTGTTTTTTAAAGACAGTCGTAAGGTCATATGAAAATATTTTTTGTGACAAATCAAATTCTACGCGAGCGAAGCTGCAGGCAACCGCTTGTATTTACTATGGCGCCTTTTTTCTGTTATAGGTAGTGCCATCTAAAAATCTCTTTAGATTTAATAACGATAAATAACTATTTTCAACGTAAAGACACAGCTTTTTTACACACTTATTATAACTCTATGTTTAAATGTAGCAGACAAACAGGCGGGTCACCTGATGGTAAGCAATTGCCGCCGCCGTTGGACAGCCAAGTGCGCTGCCAAAATTTACACTCTAATTCGCCCTCGATTGGACTTCCGAAAACCTCACTCACGCAAACAGCGCGAGCGCTCCTTTACGCCTGGTGTCTGAGGCCGAGTTATCACTCCGGTCGAGCCAGCCCATTCGTGCCGAAGCGTGGCTCTCCCACGGTCGATCTTAGATCCTTGTCGCTCTGAGCGGTATAATATAAGTTACTCTATCCTCTGAGCCACGGAGTACTTTGTATTCCACGTCTTGTTGCACCTTTCATTTCTCCGTATAAATAAAGCCTATTTTTGGTGTCACCCATTAATCACTGTACAGTGGCGGACAGGTCAAGCTATACAAGACTGTCAAATTTCCTCAATCAATTTCTAACTCAATGTGTAACAATATAAGGTTTATAATCGAATGAAGAAATTTGACAGTTTTGTATACATTGATGTGTCCGCCACTGTACATATGTTTCTATGCTATCATGGTCGACCATCGCATTTAGCTTTGGCTCTTTGTACCTTTATTGTTTACGAAACATTTTTAAACAATGCTGTAGTCCTTCAAGAAAAGACTAAAGAAATAGCAATTAAGTAGGTAGTATAAATAGGTAACTTTGAATGATTTCAATATTTATCGCGCAACATATTTTAAAAATGTATATATAAAATCCGTTACTTGCTGTAAGCTTTACGCAATCATATTCGGAAATTTACTTTTAAGAGCTGTGGATTTTGAATAAATGAAAAATAAAAAAATAAGATAAAATATACCTATTGTTTTAAACGTTCATGGTCACTAACATTAGAATAGTTATTTAGTAAGAAGGAGGGTAGACGGATTTATCTGCCAGTAACAGCTTACCCGCAAAAACTTCAGTTACTCCGTGACCATGGCGCTTGCAACAGTGCCGAAACATCGGAAACTTAAAAATAAGGTACATGGTAGAAATCCCGTAAAAAACTATTTGAATATTATTTTTTACTTTTCTTTAGATCGATGGAAATAGACATACAACAGACAATAAGTAGTTCTGGACAGCACCATCAATCTTAGAATAGTGATGTAAATATATATTTTCTCCTAATATTTAATCGTATTTAATAATTTTCAAAGGCCCCAAATGGAAAATTATACAAATATTATTAGTATCTTTCAAAATCAACACGGATTTCAGCCCGGACGCAAAAATACGTTAGAGAAATTCACCGTCTCGCTAATTAAATATAAATTAAAACAACATCCTACACTTTCCACTGTTAGGTCTTTTTAGGGTTCCGTAGCCAAATAGCAAAAAACGGAACTCTTATAGATTCAACATGTCTGTCTGTCCGTCCGTCCGTCCGTTTGTCATAGTCACTATGAAATTGCTGTTTTGTATGGCGATTTTCTTAGAAGTGGTATTTTCCATACAATTTTTTTTTAATTTGTAAAGTAAGTATGAATGCTACTACTCCATTATTAACTACGCTTTAATGGACAACGTTTAGGAACGTGTAGGATAGTTTTTCAGAAAATAATATTTTTTAATTAAAAATGTAAATGATAAAAACGTCAATATGTCAAGTATAAAAAGGGTCATTTTCAAGTTTTTTTTTTGCATCACAAATACAAAAATATCTGTTCTGTATTTATCTTATCTTATCTGTGGGGGGCCATTTTTCAAGTGGCACGTCGACCCTAAGAGATCTTTTGTACCTCCCCTATCCTTTGCGTTCCTACTCACGAAAGATTCGTTTCATCAGCGTCACGATGTCTTTCGGATTGAATTGCCTGTAGTCTTATGGTTTAGAATAAGCGTTACCTAGAAGACACATTTTGCCTCTGGCTAATGAGTCGCATTCACATAAAAGACGTGATCTCTGTTTTTAAATATAGTCTTAGATCAAAATTAAATTATAGTGTAGGGCCATTTTGCTTAATAAAGGAGTTACAACTAATTGCGTCAAAAAAACACGGCAATGTCATAGGTAAAGACCGATAGTATTTTCTTACTCTATGGTTACCTATTATTAAATTACTTGAAAAGAAATCTTATACGTAATTAGGTTAGGTTAGGTTTTCCGTGGAGGTGGCCAGCCGGCAACAGGGACGGGGGTCCCTGTGCCGGCACTGCCATTGGCACCTCCACCGCTCGTTGGAGACGGCTCAGCTCTTCCGGCTGTCCCAAACCCCCCTCCTCCTAGCCTTAGGAGGGGCGTGGCCGCACACCCCGTGTAGGGGCCTGTGGGGGAGTCGGGTTGCGGGGAATAGCCTCGTGCAGTTCCCGTGACCCGGGTGGTTGAGCCCCGGGAGTTTTAGTGGGAATGCTCTCAGGGTCGCTTCTAGTTAGAAGAAGCGGCCCGGAGGGTGAGTCCCACAGTAACCTGTCGCTTCCGGCGGCAGGGTCTGCGTAATGCATTTCTCCCGGGAAAACAAAAAAACAAAAAAATAAAATAAAAAAAGGTTAGGTTAGGCTTCCTGGATACTTATACGGTTATTCTTCAGATACCAAAGCAACCGCTTTTATTCTTAAATACCTACGAAAAAATCTTATCTTTTGATCTACAGCGCAGTACAGTACATCATAATAAATGTCAAAGTAGTTTCCCATTTTTCACAAGCAGACGTCACGGTGATGAAAATCCGATGGGAAACTTACGCACGTGACGTACAAGGCGAAATAATCCCTATAGAGGGAAGGAAATGGTTTTCGCGAGTTTTTCCACAAGAACAAAGTTTATACAACATAGTGATATATTAAAATTATGAAATGTAAGCAAATCGTTACAAGGAAGTAAGGCGGTCTGAAGAAATTGATAGTGAAAATATCGAGTTTTCTAAAGTCTGGTTTTCATAGTCAGCCTGATTCGGCGGGTAGGGCTATAAAACAAGCCGCGTGGGCTGATGCAATTCAAAGGTTTTAAATTAGTGTCTAGTGGTTTTTAGTGTACAAATTTGGTGTTTATTTGTGCAATGAAGTGCCGAAAAGTGATCCTTATAATAAGAATCGTTGGATTGTATCGTTTTTAACACTGCTATTGTGTGTCGAGTGAGTAATCTCGTGACAACTTACTTGTAACTTACTTGAATCCGTAAAACGTTAAAACACCGGCGTTTTATTGAGTGACTGTGACTTTGACTGACTTCGATTATTGACTAACCTAATTATTCTCAATAAGTTACCATATAAATGAACCAGGTCAAACGCCCTCGACAGGTCTAGAAAGCACGCATCTACAGGAGTGCTCCTCGGTGTAATACCTGAAAGTTTGCTTAAGATAGCAGATTGAGTCGACAGTCCCGATTTAAAACCAAATTGGTTGTCGTGGATGCTAAGATAATGGACAACATTTCATATTGTTAACATGTCCATATTGTTTTTTATATATGAATATAGACATAAAATGAACAGACCCATATTTTTTCTTTTTTCAAAATTTGTCCATTTTCATGTATAAAATAATTATTGAAATTCTTTATATTATAAATAGACGTAAGCGCCAAATGACGTCATCGGACGGCTGAATACAGCAATATTCTATAGTAGTAGATAGTATATCGTTGTTTTAATAAAAAAAAATGGTACTACTGTCAAAGGTAAATAATACTAGTGTCAACATTGTCAACGTCATTCATTCATTCAACGTTGACAACTTGTCTTTTTTTGACAGTTGCATGTCATGGGTTTGCCATTTCGTAAATTTTAAACTATAATGTGCTAAGCAAAGAAATATTTTACATTCTGCCGTCCGATGACGTCATCTTACGTTTTTTAGTTTTAATTTTTTTCTCAGTAAATAAGCAATATAAAAAATGAATAAATATATATTCGAGCAGCGGAAAAGTAAATAAAGAATTGGTATTTTTTGTTTCAGAGCTTAGCAATTTTGAAATGTTGTCCATTATCGAGCTGAATATTAAGCAAACTGTCAAGGACCTTTGCCATCACGGTCGCAAGCGAAATCAGTCTGTAGTTATTTTGGTCAGCTAAATCACCCGTCCTATTCTTCACCACGGTTACCACCACAGTCTTAAGCATATCAGTTGGTAAGTAAGAATGCCCAATACAAAGCGTAAAAAACATGGCTAGTACCCTCAGCACATGCACTCCCGCGTGCTCTAAGTGTTCAATACTTAGACAGTAATGTCCAGGCGACTTGCCTCCAGATATGGACTTAATAGCTCTTCAAATGTCCTTAGCTGTAAACCTTGAGGCCTTCGCCTTAAGAAAGAGAAATGCCATATATCTGGCGCACAATCAAATTAGCTAAATATAATTTTTACAGCCACAAGTAGCAATGTCATCTTGACAAAACGTGGGAGTTATAAATCCATGGCGTCATCTCACTTTCTGGTTCTGGAGCCGTGCCAAGCTAGCTTATTACTAAATAAATATGTCCAAATTATTTATAGCTCCTAGTGTCAGCATAGAGCATATTATTTTCCGACTATTTACAACTACCCACGCCATCGAGAAGACGAGATAATCGTGTGTCTCATAGATTAAATCAAAATAGCGGAAGATACGGCACGTCCCTTCAATTAGACAACTGAAAATGGACCTATTTGTTTTGACATACGCTAGAGGGAGTCATCAAAACGCGCTCGCGTCATGTCAAAAGGAGAAAGTAGGTCAACCAAAATAACAATTTCTAAATAATTTATTTTGATTCGGCGGAGGGCAAAAAACGCCCAGGGCGAGCAATTCAAGGTTTTAATCCCACTAAAAAATGCAAGTAATCGTCTGTCTGCTTCTGTCTGCTGTCTGTCGCAATTTCCCAACAGGATTTAAAATTTTATAAGTTCTGAGAAAGGACATACTACTTTTTATGTAAAAGGGGGTTGTAATTTTTTGTAAAAGTTACTTTCCACGCGGAACGGAGTCGCGGGCGGCCGCTAGTACTAAATAATAGTGTCTAGTGGTTTTTAGTGTTTACAAATTTGGTGTTTATTTGTGCAATGAAGTTGCGGAAAAAGTGATCCTTATAATAAGAATCGTGGATTGTATCGTTTTTAACACTGCTATGTGTTGTCGAGTGAGTAATCTGTGAAAATTACTAGTAAATTACTTGAATTCGTTTAAAAACGTTTTTAAAACACCGGCGTTTTATTGAGGACTGTGACTTTGACTGACCTTCGGATTATTGACTAACCTAATTATTCTCATAAGTTACCATATAAATGACCAGGTCAAACGCCCTCGCCAGGTCTAGAAAGCACCCATCTACAGGATGCTCCCGGTGTAATACCTGAAAGTTTGCTTAAGAGAGCAGATTGAGTCGACAGTCCCGATTTTAAAAACCAGATTGGTTGTCGTGGATGCCTAAATAATGACAAACAATTTCATATTGTTAACATGTCCATATTGTTTTTTATATATGAATATAGACATAAAATGAACAGACCCATATTTTTTCTTTTTTCAAAATTTGTCCATTTTCATGTATAAAATAATTATTGAAATTCTTTATATTATAAATAGACGTAAGCGCCAAATGACGTCATCGGACGGCTGAATACAGCAATATTCTATAGTAGTAGATAGTATATCGTTGTTTTAATAAAAAAAAATGGTACTACTGTCAAAGGTAAATAATACTAGTGTCAACATTGTCAACGTCATTCATTCATTCAACGTTGACAACTTGTCTTTTTTTGACAGTTTGCATGTCATGGGTTTGCCATTTCGTAAATTTTAAACTATAATGTGCTAAGCAAAGAAATATTTTACATTCTGCCGTCCGATGACGTCATCTTACGTTTTTTAGTTTTAATTTTTTTCTCAGTAAATAAGCAATATAAAAAATGAATAAATATATATTCGAGCAGCGGAAAAGTAAATAAAGAATTGGTATTTTTTGTTTCAGAGCTTAGCAATTTTGAAATGTTGTCCATTATCGAGCTGAATATTAAGCAAACTGTCAAGGACCTTTGCCATCACGGTCGCAAGCGAAATCAGTCTGTAGTTATTTTGGTCAGCTAAATCACCCGTCCTATTCTTCACCACGGTTACCACCACAGTCTTAAGCATATCAGTTGGTAAGTAAGAATGCCCAATACAAAGCGTAAAAAACATGGCTAGTACCCTCAGCACATGCACTCCCGCGTGCTCTAAGTGTTCAATACTTAGACAGTAATGTCCAGGCGACTTGCCTCCAGATATGGACTTAATAGCTCTTCAAATGTCCTTAGCTGTAAACCTTGAGGCCTTCGCCTTAAGAAAGAGAAATGCCATATATCTGGCGCACAATCAAATTAGCTAAATATAATTTTTACAGCCACAAGTAGCAATGTCATCTTGACAAAACGTGGGAGTTATAAATCCATGGCGTCATCTCACTTTCTGGTTCTGGAGCCGTGCCAAGCTAGCTTATTACTAAATAAATATGTCCAAATTATTTATAGCTCCTAGTGTCAGCATAGAGCATATTATTTTCCGACTATTTACAACTACCCACGCCATCGAGAAGACGAGATAATCGTGTGTCTCATAGATTAAATCAAAATAGCGGAAGATACGCCACGTCCCTTCAATTAGACAACTGAAAATGGACCTATTTGTTTTGACATACGCTAGAGGGAGTCATCAAACGCGCTACGCGACTGACGTCATACGTCAGTCATATTGAGTGACTGTGACTTTGACTGACTTCGACTGTTGACTACCTACTTATTCTCAATAAGTTACTTGACATTGGCGAATTATCCGAAGAGCGAGGAGGGGTCTGAGACGCCGACAATATGCGCGTCTCCTTCCTCTCCTTGGAGGTGGCCAGCCGGCACACGGTACTGAGGTACCCGCGCTGGCACTGCACCGGTCACCTCCAGTGCTCGTTAGGGATGGCTGCTCACCCTCGGCTGTGCCTAACGCCACCCTCAGCTCACCCGGGGGGGCAGCGTCCTGCCCGCCGTTTAGGCGGGTTCCGTCCGGGAGGTCGTGCACATGGCTTCGTGCCCGTCACCACAACCCCCCACTATGGACGATGAGAGGGTGCCCAGGGGTTTTAGTCGGTAGACCCCCGCCTTCATGAGGGGGGAGTCCGACATAACCCGTCCGCCCCCAGGTGGACGGGTATGCGTAACGCATTTCCCCTGGGAGAACAAAAAAAATCTTCGAATAGGGACATTCTCTTGTGTAATACAAAATCTGAATGTTGCCCTCAATTATTATGGGATCCCATTGTCAGATCATGACATGCTAAGATTGGGATTACCTGGGAAACATACTCTTAAAAAAATATTTACAAAATGATCTAGTGAATCTTCCAGTAGGTACCTAGGTAGGTACCTACTGGAAGATTCACTAGATCACTACTAGGTAGCTGGGGAACGTGTATAAAAAATGTGTACAGAAAGGAACAAATAATAAGGAGGCCCTATTGCATGAAAGATGATTACCTGAATCTAATGGTTAACAAGGTTCAACCTCAGCATGTGCTGCAACTGTTTGAAATCGCTACAGCGCTGGTTTTCAGTTTGGACCTTTAGTGATGGGATTAATTGTCTGGTAAAACAAGTAAAGGAAGATATTCATCATCATCATCATCAGCAACCCACACTCGTCCACTGCTGGATATCATCATCATCATCATCAGCCTATCGCAGTCCACTGCTGGACGTAGGCCTCTCCAATTGTTCGCCACTGTGATCTATCCATGGCATCTCGCATCCAGCTTTTGCCAGCCATCCTGCGCAGATCGTCCCCCCACCTAGCCAGAGGGCGCCCTACATTACGTTTGCCAAGACGCGGTCTCCACTCTAGAACTCGTTTACCCCATCGGTTGTCGGTTCTGCGGCTAATATGGCCAGCCCACTGCCACTTAAGCTTGCTAATTCGGTGAGCAATGTCGATGACTTTGGTTCTCGCTCAATGTCCTCGCTGGACATAGGTCTCCCCTAATGCACGCCACTTCTCCCGATTTTTGGCCACTCTCATCCAGCCCACACCAGCCAGTCTTCGAATGTCATCATCCTATCTATCGCAGGCGTCCTACACACGCTTACCGAGTCGCGGTCTCTAAGGACTTTACGGCTCCAACGGCTGTCAGTTCTGCGGCTATATGACCAGGCCCACTGCCACTTCAGTTTGCTAATTCGGTGGAAGATATACTATGTTGTAAGTAGCCGGTTTAGCAAGCGAAATTAGGCACCTTTCATAATCGTCTTAGTGTTTTACTCGTTTATTGAAACAATTTTGGTCGTGAAAAGTATTCGTGATTCGGAGAAAAAGATTTTTTTTGCTTTCTCAGACAAAGTTAATGAACCGTAGTGGACTTAGTAAAAAAGTGTGAAACACCAATTTTTTTTACGAATTTTTATTTTATAATTACTGATACAGACGTAATAAAATAATAAGGTATATTTATTTATGAATCGAGTATAATGAGAGTTGTGTTGGTGGCTCCGTAAC
Source organism: Marasmia exigua (assembly GCA_019059595.1). Taxonomy (NCBI): domain Eukaryota; kingdom Metazoa; phylum Arthropoda; class Insecta; order Lepidoptera; family Crambidae; genus Marasmia; species Marasmia exigua. Next base: position 16,878,591 of record CM032481.1, read on the forward strand.
CCTTAACCAAATTGATTAAAGTTAGATTGTTCAAAAGGTTCCATAGTGTCGACGCGCCATGAAAATGGCCTTCTAACAGATAAGATATAGATTAGTTTCGGATAGGGGCGGAGTCTTTCCCGATACTGAGGTATATCTGATGTTTTGGGATCAAGGAAGGATCAACAAATGAAATTCTTGAAATACAGTCCAGCCTTCGCATAATCAGTACTATTCAGGGTGTAATTGTGGAGCATTCGCATCCCTTTAACCACTGTGTTCTACTAACATTCTGATCAAGAGTAAGATCTATGATTGTCGAAAATTCGCATAAAAATCTACATTTCAAATAAATTTATCACGGACGAGTATTTGTATATGTATATTTCTGCACTACGAACTAATTATACCATAATATGCAAATTGGTCAAATAATACAAAATACATAGAACAATATAGGATATTAAAAGCAAATATTAGGTAAATTTTTAACTCCAAAAAATGCCTGCCCCTCTCTTTGCCAGTTTACAATGTCTACCCAGGAGCATAGTTCTTTTGATGTCGACGCTCCCTCGCAGAGGGAGCGGAGCCGGGACAGGGCGTCGATCGTGGATCGACCGGCCCTGAACCCGTACTGGGCCTCGCTGAGGTTAGGCCCAGTCTTCTTTACGAAGGAGGACCAGCAGGCCCTCCTTCCAGATCCGGGGGAACCTCTCATACCGAAGGCACCGGTCAAAGAGGCCACGAATCCTCTCCTCCATCTGCCCGAGGCGGATGGAGAGGATGCGGGCCGGGACTCCATCCGGCCCGGGGGCGGTCTTCTTCCCCCGCAGTCGGAGCTCGACCATTCCGAGCTCCGTCGTCGTGACCTGCGGGGGGGCCTCCACCAACTGGTATAATCCATATGGTGGAGGCATCGGGGAGGGGGGGGGACAAACGAGTGGTCGCGGGGGGGAAACAACCCCTGCCCCACCCGCCCCAAGAGCCCCGGCTCCAGGGTCTCGGTGACGGGGCGGCCAATGGGGCGCAGCTTTTGCCGCGCCGCCTTGTACGGCCGCCCCCACGGATCGTCGTCGAGACTCTGGAGCATCTCCTCGCGGGCGCGATCCTTGGCCTCGCCGATCGCGCCCTTGAGTGCGCGCCTCCTCTCCCGAAAGACCTCGTAGAGGCGCGCCACCTCCTCCTGGTCCCGCCGCCGCCGCCGCCGGCTCGGGGTGTAAGCCCTCCGGGCGGAGAAACACTCCGCACGGAGGGCGTTGAGCTCGGTCGACCAATAGTACAAGGCATGTCTGGGGTCGGGGCGGCGTGACCGAGGCATGCTAAAATCGCATACCTCGGTCATGGACTGGCGAAGGCCCTCCGCAGCCGCATCGGCGTCGTCGTCCAGGACCGGGGAAATCCAGTCCTGGATTAGGGCCGCTTCCCGGGCCAGGCCTTTGTCCAGGCGGGACAGTGCCCACCTGGGGAACGGCGACCTCGGCGGCGGCGGGGGCGGGAGGGTGGACCACAAATCGAATAAATCTGTGGTCCGACAGGGACTCTGTCAGGTCCACCCTCCAGTCGGCGACCCGGTCGGCCAGGGCGGCGGTGGCGAAGGTGACATCCACCACCGACCCGCCGTGCTGCCGAACGCAGGTGTGGACCGACCCCCGATTCGCGAGGGCCAACCCACACCCGACGGCCCATAGTTGGACCACCTGTCCGCGCAAGTCGGAGCGGGGATTGCCCCACGCAACCGACTTGGCGTTGAGGTCGCCAGCCAGTATGACCGGCCGCGGTGCCAGTCGGCCCAAAACCGCGGTCAGGGAGTTGAGGAAGTCCTCAAACTCCCTAAGCATAAGGGCTAGCCATGGCGACGACATACCCCGACCCCCTCTCCACCAGAGAGAGGGGGAAAAACGGTGAGCTCTGACGGGCGAAGATCGCGGCGAGCCCGTCAGAGCTCGCCAACCAGTTGGCGGAGACGCAGTACGGCTCCGCCACCACGCCAACGTCCACCTGCCACTCAGCCATGACCTGGTAACCATGTCCTGAGCCGAGCGGCAGTGGTTGCCGTTTATTTGGAGGAATGATGTTGGGCCCGAAACCATCATTCCTCCATCTCCGCCCCCTCCTCTCGCGCCGCCGGAATGGGCCCATCGGCGGGCGCGGGTGTCGCCGCCGTCGGACGCACCGACGGCAATTTACCTTTTTTAGGGGGAGGTTTACACTTTCCTCCCCCCATGCGGTGCCCCGCCGGCCGGCCGCTCTCGGCACAAACGGCAGTGGGGCTCCGCCGTGCAGCCAGCGGCCATGTGTCCCGGCTTGCTGCACCGGACGCAAAGGTGCTCCTTAGGGGCAGCAGCGGGACAGAGGGGCCTGGTGTGGCCGGTGCCCAGGCACCGGAAGCACCGGAGCGGCCCCTGCTCGACCTCACGAACTAGCGCCAATGTCCAGCCGAGAAGGACACGCCCAGTCCGCAGGACAGCTCTCGCCGCCACGGTGGGGACCTGGACTCTGACTGATCCCAGGCCACTTCAGCCGGTGACGAGTTTCCCGGCCTTCACCTCGCTGGCCGGGCACCCACCGGCTCGCCTAACCTTTTTTTTTTTAACCTAACCTAATCATCCCATCTTTTTTTTTTTTTTTTTTTTTTACAAATAACTTAAATCTAACTCCACTATGTTTTAGTGTGGAGTTTGGTCCTTTTATATCAACGCTTGGTTATACTTTAGATCTGTGTTTTTTTTTTTTTTTTTTTTTTTTTTTTTTTTTTTTTTTTTTTTTTTTGCGTCATGTGCCTTAGAACTTAAATTGTAGCTTAACTTAACTGTAAACCAAACAATAAAAATGAACTATACGACTAAACTATTCAGCCATGTCAGATAATACAATAATACAGGTTAATACAAAATGATAAAATGTCACAAGATAATATAATTAGATAACAATGTCAAAAGTACTTAAATTATTGTTAAGATATTCGCTAACCCAACCTAACTCCTTTCAATAATACAATTTAATACAGAATGATAAAAATGTCAAAACAAGATAATATAATTAGAAAGCAATGTCAAAAGTAGTAAAAGTCATTGTTGGGATGTCGACTAACCCAACCCAACCCATTCATGCATTAATTTAGGGGGGCTGAGGTCAGGATGGTCATCTCTCCGCTAAGAATTATTTCGCGGCGCGTCTGCGGTCTCATTATGGCCTGTTGGGCCCGTTCGGACCCCTAAGGCCCATTATGCCGCGCTATGATTTGCAAAGAGGTGCCCATCCCGGCCCGCGTCAAAACAATACAGAATCATACACTGAACATTTCTGTAACCTAAACAATAAAAATAAAAAATAAAAATTAACTATACGACTAAACTATACAACCATGTCAGATAATAGAATAATACAAAAAATACAAAATGATAAAAATGTCAAAACAAGATAATATAATTAGATAACAATGTCAAAGTAATGCAAGCGATGTCGATAGAATAAAATAAGTAATGTAAAATGTCCAAAAGTAATGTCCCGAATAAATACAGAATCATACAATAAAATAATGATGTCCATAGATTATACAGTTAATTAACATGTCCAACATTAAAATTAGGGATACCAAAACTGACCAGGTTGTGTGACCAGGTATGGTCAGCAAGTTGGGCCCGCCCCGATCCGCCCCATTCCGTACCCCACGGTCTCGTAGTGTACATTAGAGTGTATATTATAATTCAAATTATATACTACCAATATTAGATGTCAGGGAGTAGAGTGTTGTAATGTCAGAATAAAATGTGAGGTGTAGAATGTCAATAGGATGTAAGATATTAATGTCAAATGTAAATGCGTCCTCTTGAGTACCCTTCTGCCCCGTTGTGTACCCTTGAGTACCCTTGTGTACCCTTGGGTACCCTTCTGCCCCGTTGCGTACCCTTGAGTACCCTTGTGTACCCTTGGGTCCCACTGCCTCGCTGCGTCTCCTTGCAGACTCTTGCGTACCCTTGTGTACCCTTGGGTCCCATTAGTGTATATTATAATTTAAATTAAATACTACAAATATTTGATGTCAGGGAGTAGAGTGTAGTAATGTCAAAATAAAATGTGTAAAATGTCAATAGGATGTAAGATATTAATGTCAAATGTAAATGTCAGTATAATAGGGAGTCAGGGAATGTCAGGGAGTAGAGTGTTGTAATGTCAGAATAAAATGTGAGGTGTAGAATGTCAATAGGATGTAAGATATTAATGTCAAATGTGAATGGGTCCTCTTGATCATCCCATCTTATCGCAGGGCGTCCTACACACGCTTACCGAGTCGCGGTCTCTACTCGAGGACTTTACGGCTCCAACGGCTGTCAGTTCTGCGGCTAATATGACCAGCCCACTGCCACTTCAGTTTGCTAATTCGGTGGATGATATTACTATATGTGTAAGTGGCCGGTTTAGCAAGCGAAATAGGCACCCTTATAATCGCTTAGTTTACTCGTTTATTGAAACAACTTTGGTGTGAAAAGTATTTCGTGATTCGGAGAAAAGATTTTGCTTTCTCCAAACAAAGTTAATGAACCGTAGTGGACTTAGTGAAAAAAGTGTAAACACCAATTTTTTTTACGAATTTATTTTATAATTCTGATACAGACGTAATAAAATAATAAGTACTATTTACTTATGAATGAGTATAATAAAGCGTTTTGTTGGTGCTCCGTAACCTTAACCAAATTTGATTTAAAGTTATGGATTGTTCAGAAGTTCCATAGTGTCGACGCGCCCCATGAAAATGGCCTCTAACTAATAAGATATAGATAGTTGCGGATAGGGGCGGAGTCTTTCCCGATACTTGAGGTTATTCTGATGTTTGGGACCAAGAAAGATCCAACAAATGAAACTTCTTGAAATAAGTCCAGCCTTCGCATAATCAGTACTTACTATACAGGGTGTATTTGTGAATATTCGCATCCCCTTAACCACGTGTTTTACTAACCATTCTGATCAACATTAATTTGAAAATTCGCATAAAAATCTACATTTCATATAAATTTGGTCACATGACTTAGTTATTTTTTATGGGAAGTCGATAAAATTTTCGACGACTTTCATAAAGTTTTTGCTCTACGCAAATGTTATTCAGAATAGGTATATCATGTACCTAGTTGAAGGGATGTTAATGTTCACTTCAAAATATATGGATAATTTTTCAGAATTTCACATAAACTCAATGTCTGTATCCGAAATCATCCAGATCAGACCGCTAGTGCCTGTGTAGTATGAAAAGAGTAATAAAATGTATATTTCTGTACTACACCTAATATACCATACATATTGCAAATTTCAAATAATACTAATACATAGAAAAATATAGGTATATTAAAAGCAAATATTAGGTAAATAAATCAAAAAATGCCTGCCCCTCTCTATGTCAGTTTGCAATGTCTACCAAGGCGCATATGTTCTTTTGATTGTGTTTTGTTACCATATGCCTAGTCATAATTAAATAAACATCTACAATAGTTTGTTGGGAATGTCTGTCTGCGGGTTCGATCCCCGCTCAGTACAAACATTTGTGTGCATAAACATGCTTGTTTGTATTGGTCTGGGTGTTTGCTATGTACATATTATACTAAGTAGGTATATATTTACAAAAAAATATATATTTGTGTGGTCCCCGGCAGAGTAGAATAGGCCACCCTCACTCTTACCGAGGTGTCGTAAAAGGCGACTAAGGTAAAGCTGTTGGCATGATCATCAGCACCCAGAGAAGGAAAACTCTGCATTTATATCAAAACCCTCGCCAACCCGTCTGCCAAGCGTGGTGAGTATGGCAAATACCCCTCATGTGATTGAGGGAGGCCCGTGCCCCAGCAGTGGGGATGATGATAATAATAATAATAATAATATATTTGTAATCCCACTGTTGATCCTGATATTCGTAACACAGGTACTTGAGCTACCTATCTCGTAGTCAAATCAGTCAGTCAGTGATGTAGTGAAATATGTATTATTATTATTTTAAAAAAATATATCCATAACGAAAACCAAAAACGGTATAATATTTATTCAAACGTTATAAATTCATTTACATAAAATAATATGTTTGTTTGATTTAGGCCCGATTCGACCAATATTAATCCGATACTAAATCTATAGTAGAGCGCTGTCATTGCACACAAATATGACGGTATACCACTTTACATAGATTTAATCACGGATTATTAAAGATTTTTAAAGATTGGTCGAATCGGGGCTAAAGCCCGATTATTCGTAGCTTTATTTATCTATCTATGTAGATACTACTTACATTCCTGTTTATTGCGATAAAACTTACATACAGTAGCAACGATTATAGTTAATCTAAAAACACGAATCTATCGAGCCTAATTAGATTCCTTTGAATGTTTCAACAGAAGTAATGAGTCAAAGAACCAAAACACATTTTTGTAACCAAATAATCAGCTACGCAAATGTTTACTATGTAATAATACTTAATACAAGTTCCAATCCTATATTTAGCTTAGTCTTCGTTACATGAATCAACAAAAAGATGAAATAATAATATTGTCTTTCAGTTACATATTCTCGGCTTCGGCGGCTTATCCCAACGATAAGATGAGTATACAAGGATAAATATAGTGCGCAACTGTGTGTGCTAATACTAGTGCACTATTTATGCCCGAATATTATTAGAGATGGTAGCTAGTGGATAAGAACACGACTTCTATATGGGGCGGACGTGGTTGCAATCCGAGCATGTACACCTGGATTTTTCAAATTGATTTGCCTATCTACTATTAGCTCGGCGGTGAGGGAAAACATCGTGAGGAAACCTACACGTCTCAGATAGGTTCTCAAAATTGTGGATACCTACAAAATTTGAAATAATGATTTTGAACGTGTCACCGTGATCTAGTTTTTTTTTTACTGTAGATAGGTAAGCTTTTGACCATATTTCACCTGATGGTAAGTGATAATATGGTCTAAGATGTAGCACGATTACCTAGAAGATACCTATTCACTCGCGCTTAGAAAACCCCTAAATTGTAGCCTCCTCAGGCAGCTGATTCCACTGTTTCGCAGTACGATTAAAGAAACAGTATTCAAACCTCTTGAAGTGTAGTTGATCTAGTTCACCTGTCTAATAGTTGCGAAGGTCAGGCGGCAGTCGCTTCATTGTAATTACCTGACATCCCGAATTCTGGATCATAGTCCAAGCGTACCCTGGGCTTCAAGCCGACAGCTTTGGATGCGACTGGGTATGGCACGCCAAGATAAGGTGAGATGTTTATTCCCGAATGTGATACATCAGCGTGTCAAGACCAGAGAAGGATAGGGGCTTGAAACTTCCGAAGCGCCAAGGAGCCAAGACCACCAACTTTTTTACCGTGGGAGAGCCACGCGGAGAGTTGCTTTGGCCTGGGAGTGAAGCAGCGCTTCCGATGTGTGACGAATGAGTGATGGTAGTGGAGTATCAAACGGGGGGAAGGGAGTTAAAAATATAGTAATAATGCCGTCGTATTGATTTTTTATCTAAGAGCCGATTCGTCCAATTTTTATCCAACGATAAATCTACGACATAGCGCAGTTATATGCAATGTAAAATAAACATCCATCCAGCCACCATCAACTACTTATCCAACAGTCAACGCCTATTCCTATAGTAAATCTTATCTATCGCCCCATTGGTCTAGTGGTTTAAGCACCAAGTCATGGTTTCGGGGTCCTGGGTTCGATTCCTGGGTCGAGCGAAAAGTATGTTTCGAATTTTTCGGACATAGCTCGGGTTGGTAACATGTTTCAGACCCAATCCGAAACGTGCAGTGGTTTGGATCACAGAGCACAGAGTATTTTTACCTACTTAATGCACAAGCGTGTGCGCGGACACTGTGCAATCTCTTTCTCCCTTACCTGTAAAGGGGGAGGGTGACCAACGTATTTGAAGTGTACAACCTGTGCCACTCTAGGATAAAGAATGAGATCACTCGTGGGGTGCGAGTATAGACGCAAATAGTGAGCGAGCGAGAAGTGAATAGATGCGCCGCCATATCTAATCCCATTCTTTATCCGCACATATTGTATGTATGATGTAGTATAAAATAAAGAATAAAATTATATGCATCTCAAAAGATGCTTTTTATATAAACAATATAAAAAAATTACATACTTTTCTGGAAATTAAAATCCTGAAAATAATCTCATGGAGCCCCTTTACAAGGTGGAGTTAAATAAAACGTTTTAGTAAATTTTATTGAACTGTTGTAAATAAGGTTTTTTTAAAATGTAGGGGGCAGACGAGCAGACGTATCGCCAGATGGTAAGCGATTACTGCCGCCCATGGACACCTGCCACGTCAAAGGAGTGACAGGGACGCAGCCGGCCTTTTTAAAAGGGAGTTCACTCTTTTTTCAGAGTTTCAAGTAACTTTAAATATTTGACTGACCGGATGGCGCAATTGGTAGTGACCCTGCCTCTTACGCCAAAGGTCGTGGGTTCGATCCCCACCCTGGACAAACATTCGTGCGATGAACACTTGTGTTTGTTCAGTGTCTGGGTGTAATATATGTATTTAAGTATATATTTGTGTTCCTCTGTTGTATGATATCTGTAACACAAGTGCTTAACCTACTTAGTACGGAATCGGGTCAATGTATGAGAAGTTGTGAGACTTATGATTATAAATACATAGGTAGGCATTCGTGTACCTTTTTTTATAGTTAATTTTGAATACCATACATTGGAAGCAGTTCGTTGAAGTCTTTTGCTAGGCGTTCGCGCGGCCTCCCAAGGTCACCCACCTTTGCCCAAGACGAGAGTACACTCATGCTCGAAATATCTGAAACATCTGTAATGCTATTCTCATATTTATATTTTTTAATGTAATAGAACGCAGGCGAGGAGACTGATCGCGATGGAAGCTCAGTGGTTCAGAACGCGCCTTCCATACGCGGGGGGACCGGGTTTGAATCCGTGCATGCACCTCTGGAAATATTTCTACTATTAACTCGGCGGTGAGAGAACACATCGTGAGGATTACGGCACGTTTCGGATAGTTTCTGAAACGTGTAACCATGATTTAGTTGGTCGGATTCCCCTGTTCAATGGTTGCGAAGGTTAGACGGCAATCGCTTCATTGTAATTACCAGAGTCCCCAAATCAAGAATCATGGGCAAGCATCGTCCAGTGCCACAGCTTTGGGCGCAACTAGGAATTACACGCTAAGATGAAGGAGGAGACGGATCGTCTGATGGTCGGTGATTGCCGCCCATAGACACACCAGTGGAGACATGTTCACAAGTTTTCCATGAGAACCATCATTAAAACTGCGTAATTATTTGTAATTTCTTTTTTATCAATGAGTTTGTCTGGGGTGGGAATGGAATCCACAACTTTTAGCGTATGCTCAATCCCCACCAAGGACCAGGGTCATTTTACTTAGTGCATTTTTTTTAGTATGGAAAAAATAGTTCAGCGGTTTTTGTTAGATGGCGCTCGTAAAAAGCAGATAAAGCTACAAAAAATCAATCAAGCAGGTGGTTTGGCGTTCTTCCGGTAGATGTCACTATGCATTTTTACATCGGTCTAGTAAAGCGTGCTTGGAAACATGTTTTTTGTTTAACCAGGAGAAATGCGTTACGCATACCCATCCGTCTGTAAACGGATGGGTTATGTCGGACTCCCCCCCGCAGATGGCGGGGGTATACCGATTAAAGCTCCTGGGACTCTCCCTCATCGTCCATAGTGAGAGGGAGAGGTCGTGGGGTGGGGTACGAAACCTGGCACCACGACCTCTCCCGGAAGCTTGGAAACAATTACCTCAAGCCGCCTGACCACAATATTAGTTTAAAAATGTACGGGAAATCAACTAGAGATCTAAAGGCATTGGAAAAGTATTCGGTATATTTTAGTTACAGCAACAAAATTAATGATGATTTCTCTCGAAGCAGGCCATTTTACATAGACGTTGAGTATTTGTTGTTTTTCTCTAGATGGTGCTAGCACTGCCTCTGCCTCAGTATATATAAGGTACTCTATGCCTCTGCTAAGTACGCTATCCGAATAATTAAATTTCGTTAAGCACACCTCCGGTAACCTTGTAAAGCGATAGATAAGGTTGCCTAAAAGTGCGTCAAATAATTCGTAGTCCCACAACTGAAGTGCAGCCGTCAGGGCTGTGATACCACTCCCGACTAGAGTTACTACCCAGGTAATGCCCATTTTTAACCAAATATTTTTGTTACAAGCTCTTGGATCCTCTTGGCTTACACAAATTACAGTTCAGGATCTGAATCTTAGTATATTGTTACTAATATCATAGTATCATCAAGTTGGTCGCATGATTAACAGGAATTTAAGGACTAGAATTACTCCCGGGTGAAACAGGCTAATATAGTCCAGAGTTGCCTTACCTACATGTTTGGTCAACACGTCATGAAACCTGTAGTGGACCAAAAGCTTAAACATTTTATTTCTATATTACATAGTAAAAGTAAAAATTGGGTGGGTACACTCGAATAAAGTCTGCCTATTTGCATATTTTTTTACTTAATGAGCTGCGGTAAAAACAAAAATAATATATTCAGTTATTCATTTTATTGCATTCACCAGATAGATAGACAGATAGAAGACAGAAAATATTTCATCATCATCAAACGTCCACTGCTGAACATAGGCCTCCCCCAATGTTCTCCACACAGATCGTTATTTTTGGATGCGGAAAATATTTATTCAGTAAAAAAAACTTATGACTAATTAATTACATTGTTAATAATACATAGCTAATATTTTTTGTGACGAAAAGGTTTAAAGGTATTTGAAACCCATCACATGGTTTATACGACCCCGACTGTACCATCCCACGCCATGACTAACCTAGCCCGTGACGTAACGGGCTCGCCGCCATAAAACCGTAGCACGGAGGCTGCTTGCCGCAAAATCTGCCGCCCTCCGCTACGGCGTAGTCGTGCTACGAACGGCTACGGCGCTACGAAAGTTGATCAAGGATTACACGGCGGTATGTAACTTTGTTTTTTACAAGTTTGGTGTTTCTAAGTTAAGTTTGGGAAGTTAAAATTTTATTTGTATGTGATAGTTTGGTGTTTTAATTTTAGGAAAAGAAAACAGATCATATATTTTGTCTGATATCAAGTTTTATAATCACGTCGATTAATATTTGCCTCGAATGATAAATACCTATGACAAAAAAAACTATATAAATGACATATAAGTATGAAAATGTTTCCTGTTTGTTCTTTTAACAAATCCTAGTTGGAAACGGCGGTTCTAAGATATGTTAATATTTAATAAAAAAGAAATAAATAAGGAAATGCAACATTATTTTTTTACGTGTTTAAAAAGATTTATATTTTGAAATAAATATTTTGACTAAAAATAAAATCAATAATTTTAGCTTGATTAACAACACTCACTATCGACAATTTTAATGCTAAGAAACTTCGCAAACATAGGTATTAAATCTCTATAAAATTAAATACATATATAATATATCAGCAAATAATTTTAACCTCCTAATCTATAAAAATATCAAAGAGTCACAATCTCTAAAAAGTTTCAGTAGCCACTTTTTTACAAATCTTATGAAAATTAAATAAATTGCGTGTGCAAATTAAGCTTAAAATAAAAAAAATGGGTCTTCAAAACGTTTGTTGACTTTCCGACACCCCAAAAGGAAAACAGCGACGGAAAAATAAAATGTTACATGTGCCAATTGGCCTTAAAAATCACAAAAGATTTACAATTTATAGATGTTCAATGAATGCAAAACGATCCTAAATTAGTTTCATCATCGTCATCATCATCGTCAGCCCATTTAAGCCCCCACTGCTGGGGCACGGGCCTCCCTCAATCACATGAGGGGTAATTGCTATACTCACCACGCTTGGCAGACGGGTTGGCGAGGGTTTTGATATAAATGCAGAGTTTTCCTTCTCTGGGTGCTGATGATCATGCCAGCAGCTTTACCTTAGTCGCCTTTTACGACACCTCGGTAAGAGTGAGGGTGGCCTATTCTACTCTCCCGGGACCACACGGCCTTAAATTAGTTTATTCATTACATAATAAGTTCCTTAAATATAACTAGTGTATATATACTATATAACAGACAAAAAAAAAAAATCCGCTGACTCTTGGTCTGCGCCTTTTTTATGCTAGTATATATGTGTTAAATAGTAACAGTGCTCCGCGTAACAAAATTTTGATTTGGTGCCTAAAAGTTCCTTAAATTTCTAAGACAGTCTTAATGTCTAAAGATATTTTTTTTTCATTATGAGTTTTTTTTTAATTTTGTAGTGTTTCATCCCGCTTTTTACCTCCTAAAGGTTTGAATTTTCAAAAATCCCTTCTTAGTGCTCACTTCCACTATTAAAGGAACCTCCTTCCAAATTTCAAGTTTCTAGGGTCAGTAGTTTGGGCTGTGGGTACATTCCTAGTCACTTAATACCATCGTCACTCAGGTTCTCCTTTTATATAATGATGTCCTCCAAACCGATATTTCGGTCATAGCGGCCAATCTCAGAGATCAGCCATCGACGCAGGACATATTATTATAGTGCACAAGTGTTTGTGCACAAGTGCACTATCTACTCCCTTACCCTCATATTTTAATGGGACATCAATGTGACACGACCGAAGAGGGATCAGGCGAAGGACCAACGGCTTAACGTGCTTTCCGAGGCACAAGACCGCCAACTTCCAGACGCCGGGCTGACACTGAGAATTTCTTAACAGAAACACTCAGGTACAAATATTGGCCTGACCCGAGGATCGAACCCGGGACCCCAAGCGCAGCCCAAGCGCTACCCACTAACCACTGCGCCACCGAGGCAGTCCTTTCATATATATATAGATAGGGACAGACAGCGAAAACGAGTTTGTTTCATATATATACAATGTAGTGATATATTACATATGAGTTTGACGACCCGATTGGAACAGTGGTAGTGAACGCCGGCTCTGATACAAGGGTTGCGGGTTCGATCCCCGCACAGTACAAACATTTGTGTGCCTGAACATGTTTGTTTGTATTGGTCTGGGTGTTCGCTATGTATTATAAGTATGTATTTACAAAAGAAAAGTATTATTTGTATAAATTTTAATCCCATTGTTGATTCTGATATCCGTAACACAGGTGCTTGAGCTACCTATCACGGAGTCAGATCAATGTATGTGATGTTGTGAAATATTTATTTATTTAAATATGAGTTTGTCATACTAATGGCTCACGATAGCACAAAAAAACCTCTGTGGTGTTATATATTAACTAAACAAGTAGGTGAATAGGTAGGTAGTAACTTTCTGTAATTCGAACAGCCAAGGAGTGGACCTCGTTGCCCGCCGATGTATTTCCTGAACATTATAACCTGGGCCTCTTTCAGGCAAGAGTCAAATGGCTTTTCACGGCAAGCATTGGACACCTTGGACCTCATCTTCACTTAACATCAGGTGGGATTAAGGTCAAATGCTTGTCTGTCTGTAACATAAAAAAAGTACTTAGATGTTACAATCTGATATGATCTATTTATACATTATAGTAAATAAAACAAAATGTTTAACAAAATACGTTAAAAATCTTTTTTTTGAGCCTGCGTCGTCCCACTGTTGGGCAAAGGCCTCCCCTAAAAGCCGCCATTGGACTCTATTTATGGCGATGGTTTGCCGAATGCCCGAGAAGTGGTCAAAATCATCACGCCATCTCTTTTTGGGCCTGCCTCTCAATCGACTGCTGGCTGCCAATGGGTGATAAGTCTGGTCCACCTCTCCGGGTGCATCCTACAAACGTGGCCGGTCCAGTCCCATTTTAATCTAGCGGATTTTTCGCCCACGTCCGCCATCCCGGTTTTTTAGCGTATTGTAGTATTTCTGATTCGGTCATGAGATTTTTATCCTAGTATGCTTCCCTCCATAATTCTTTGGCAGGTCTTGCCACTCACCCAAAAATTTCAAGATTTCTTTGCTGGTCACTGTTGTAACTTAACCTATATGGTTGGTTAAGCGACCAAGTCTGAGCACCGTAGGTAAGAATGGGCAAAATACACACGTCAATAAGTTTGCGTTTAAAAAGATATTAAAAATTCATTCAGAAACGACAACTAGTTGTCAAAATTAATAACAAATCAAAGTAAGGTCAGTTTTATCTTTGGTTTTTATTATGTTGTTTAAAAACAACACCGCTCGTTTAAGGGGTGACAGAGGAAGGTCTCCCTTCATGTACGCTTTCATGGACCAGTAGCTCTTCCAGGCATTGTCGCTGCGGCGCTCGATTTCTCTTTCCTGCCTGTATTCGAAGGAGACTATGTGGCCCAAATAGATATAATCAAATCTCTTATGCTATAAAATTGTACGTCCTGCCAAAGCCATAAGTACCTTTTGCTCATTTTGGTGCTTTAGAGACCAATGTCTTTTTAGTATGTCCATAATTTTAGACCACATTTCTTCCAGTTAATTACGCGCGTACTTTGGTAAATGCGCCTTGAGTATTTATTGTAAATAATAAATAAATAAATATTTTCACAACATCACATACATTGATCTGATTACGGGATAAGTAGCTCAAGTACCTAGTTTTACGGATATCAGAATCAACAGCGGAATGACAAATATATATATAAAATACGTTTTCTTTTGTAACTACATACTTTTAATACATACAAACACCCAGACCAATACAAACAGACATGTTCATGCACACAAATGTTTGGACTATGCGGGGATCGAACCCGCAACCCTTGCATCAGAGGTAGCATTCAAAATAATACTAAAACAATGTAATAACTTGACTAATATTTAATGAAAACATTTTTTTTTCTTATTTGTATTATGGCTCTCGGGCCATCCTTTCCCGAAACTAGTCGTCAATCCGAAGCCTGAGGGTCCAGCATTTGTTGAGGACACACCTGGCACAACGCAAAACGATGCAATGGGTTGTGATTGCTGAATCTCGTTAATGATCAAAGGCGATTGGCAAGGTGGGTACCGCCTTAACACCTAAACGTTTCAAGATCGAACCTGGCGCCATTTATTGGTCATAATTTATTATCTTTTTTCCAAGTCTATATGTTTTTATAGCAGTTGGGAATAATTAGAAAAATGTTTTGTGGTTTTAACGTAACCGTTGAATCAAAACGCAAATATGCGCATAAACGAAACGTTAAAAAAATACAAGTCAAAATGATGCTGTCAAGCACGCTTGCGACTAGTGTTGCCGGATAATCGATTATCAATAAATCGATTGGACTATCGTACTATCGATATGATAATATCAATGAAATCGATAGGATCGAAACTTCTGGGTTAATATAATCGATTACTAACAAATAATATATTACAATTGCTTAGATTGGACAATACTTTCGATAAAATCAATGAAATCGATACTGGAATCAAGCCAATACTATGGATGGTGGCGATTATTGTTACAATCGATTAATCTGTCATTGTTATTATAAATATAGTATAATCGTTATTTATATTATCTTCTTAGACATTTACTGAAGAATGATAGGACACCACAACTTATCATACCTGTATCGTAATTGACTACGCATTATAATCGATTATTCGATTTAACTGGATAGACATAATGTTATCTCTGAATATTATCTCACATTTCACTTTTGAGGTTATGTTAGTTATTCCCAACTTCTACGTTTATCTCATGATTACATTATTTATTACACTCAATTTAAGCATTGAAATCCACATATTTACATCTAGAAACGATGAACCTAAATGCGGTACTCAAAATACATGGGCACCTGCCAATCGCCTTTGGGTGAGTGTGGGTAGCCTTAGAGTTCATAGCCGTTCTATTTTGATATAGAGAACTGCTTTAAAGGAAATTGTCTATGACAAAAACAGCCTTATGATTATGACTAACACATCCAAAAACTTTGATTGAGTTGAGTTTCCATTATACAAAGTCAACTTCAAAGGAGTTTGAAACCCCGTTAGTTTAATATACGTACAGTATCACTTTCCACTTCCCCTAAACATTCTTTTGAACTACCCTATTTTAAATAAACGTTAAGGCATAATCGCTTAAATAAAGTGTTTGTGAAGTTTCGGAATGCCAGAGGTATTGGTCTTAGTAACAATCTAACTTTGTGCATGGAATTCTCAAATAGATTTGTTTCTCGAATTCCAAAATCAGTACAGCGTTCTTTACAATATTGGGGAAATATTTCGAATTCTTATAACCCAAGAATGCGTTCGTGGCAAGCTGCTAAAATAATTAAAATATCATGAATAAGAATATTGACCTGATTTCGTGCTTAAAAGGTACTTGTGTTGCAGCTAATCAATCAGTCAACAGAGAAACTGGACTAATAGTACTTTAAATACCTACAATATTTATTTATTTATCCTAGCACACAAAACAGATTACAATTGAAGAAACACATTGTTTAGGGAATGAAATTGTACACATCGAGATTGCAGTCCTAAATTATGTACATATATCTAGAAGGTTACAAGTTTATTAACCTAACTGTGCACTAAACCTCTCTGTTGCATAGTTATCCAACATAGCATAGGTCCAACGCGTACGCGAAAAATTGATTCACGCCAAAAGCGGCCACTTTTGGCATGAATCAATTTTTCGTACAAAAACCGACCCAACATTTGTGCATAGTTATTTAATAAATAGTACAAGTGTTTGCCTAGAGGTTGTAATCCTAAAATTGTTTAAAATAGATCCGGTTTAGTAGCTAAAAATTAAACCACCTTACAACAAGGGATCTAGACTAACTGAATTGTTAGACTTTTAGAATCATTAATGTTACCATATACCTCATAGTCATATAGTCATTTGTAATGCAAATAAAATAAAAATTACCTTAAACATTTTGAGAAAATATCCGAAACGTGCAGGTTTCCTCGCGATGTTTTCCCTCACTGCTGAGCTTATGGTAAAAATATACATTTGAAAAATTCAGAACCGCATGCCCGGATTCGAACCTATGACCTCCCATTTGAAAAGAGCACTACAACCTACTTGCCCACTGTAGCTGAAAATTATCTTAATCTGTTTTACATTTCTAAAAATATTTTTTTCGGGGTCTGGGTGTTATATACCTATTCCAGTATAGTAGTATATTCCTATACTCGTGTTTTCCCGTTCATTCTGACGCTCATAAAAACCCAATCACTTACTAGCGCTTTATTTTGTTATGTTAATTTAATTAAGTTAAATACTTTTTAGGTTGATCTTTAATATTTTGATAAAATTCGTTAAGGAGTGTCATAGTAATAGGGGTTGAAGGATGAAATTGCCGTTTTATTTTGACTAAAGACTTAAGAATATACTTTTTAAGGGTTATATTAAATAGAGACTAGATATTATTGTATAAGTACTTGATGCAAAAAAAAAAACTTCTAAATGATACTTTTTTTATTTGGCAGAATTGAAGTTTTTATCATTATTAACTTTTTTATTTTCGACACTGGCAGAGTTATTATGTGTTCGCCACGGGCAACACCAGTAGCAGCCACTGATTAAAAAAAAAAACTTTTTTGTTAAAATATTTTTTTTTCTATTTAACTATCCTGTACGTTCCTTAACTGTTGTCCATTAAGCACAGTTACTATGGAGTAGTAGCATTAATAGTTACTTTGAAAATTTAAAAAAAATGTTAGTATAGAAAACACACATTTTCAGAAAATCGCTACACAAAACGTCCATTTCATACTTTAACCCCTAATATAAATGAACACACTAAACTGATAGGTAATTACTTTCATCCAGCAAAACCAAACATAAGTTTAATTTTCCAAGAGTAAATAAATTGGTGAATTAAGTTATTTTTACTTAATTTGCATGAATAAATACTAAATATGTGTAATGGCAAAACTATTTAATTGTTAATTTATTTGAGTGTGCCTCAATGCAGATAAACATTTATTTATCCTATTTATAGGACAAACAAGCGTGCGGTTTGCCTGATGGTATGCGACTAGCGCATCCTATGGAAGCCTGCAGCACTAGAAGACTTGCATACTGTTGCCAATCCTTTAAATCCTTAATACTCCTTTTTTGAATAACCTCATACTGAAAACTTTTAAAGGGAGCTCATTCTACAAAACCGAAGGTTGCAGGCATCAAAAATGATTCCTATATTACTTTTATTATTATAAAGCTCCTAGTCCTTTTGTCTCTTTCATCATCATCATCATCATTTCAGCCAAAAGACGTCTACTGCTGGACATAGGCCTCCCCCAATGTTCTCCACACAGATCGGTCCTGTGCCGCCCGCATCCAATGAATTCCCGCGAATGAAATTTGTCTCTTTACAATTAGATATACAGACGAATAGAAGACTTTAAGTTTAACACAATAAGCTCATCGTAAATTTGCAAATTGAAAATATTACGCAGTAACAAAAGCATTCCCTTCAACGTAACTAATTAAGATTCGTTGCCAGCAAAAAAATTCAACTAAGTAGGTATTCTCCACAAAATGAGTCATGAATAACTTAATAAAAAGTAGGTACTTAACTTGCACTACATTAATCATAGTGCAATCAACCACTTTAGCACTTACGGTATGGCAGACAAAAGAATATACTTTGAATCTGGCCGGGCGCCAGAAAAAAATACGCAGATTCACTTAGTAAACGGATGTATAAAAGTGAATCTCATTTTTATACTGTTCTATTCGGCACTTGTTCTTACCTACATATTTAGTTTTATATTTAGTAAATGACAAACTACTTACTAGCATTTATTTCGACGTGGGTAGATACCTTGCCCCACGGGCCGTCTCCTCGCAATGTGCCCTGCCCATTGCCACTTGAGGCATGCAATTCTTTGGGCTATGTCTTTGCCCTTGGTTCTCCTGCAGATCTCATTATTCCTGATACGATAACACAAGGAGATTCCGAGCATAGCTCGTCCTAATGCTCTCCGGTATACGAGGTCGAAGCCGTGGCAAGCCGCCAACAAGGTGAACCGACGATCTGGTGAAGGTCGCGGAAAGCCCTTAGATACTGACTTTTGACTGTTATTATTTATTTAACTATTATTATTCGTCTATTTTTTTTTTGCATTTATTTTATAATTTACATTTGACATGTAATTTTCTGTGGAAACTGCTGATTTGTGTATTATTCAATTGTGTAAATAATTCAAAATAACTAAATTGTTTGTTTCCCAAATAAATAAATAAATAAATACGGGCGGTATAAGACAGATCTGTGTGGAGATTATTGGGGGCCCATGTACAGCAGTGGACGTATATTGGCTGAATGATGATGATAATGATGAGGTAGATACCTACATGTAAAAGACAAATACAAAAAGTAGATGTCCTGAAACTTATGATGATGAAGAATGAACGGACACACAAAATGCTGCAAATCCTTAAATTAACACAAACCTTGCGCACTATTTCTAACACGGAATCCCGTACATAAACTTAATAAACGAACTCCCACATTCCAGAATTGTGAATTCGAGTGGAAAAGCAAACCCAAGGATCCGTATCTTTGGGTTCCATTTTCGTTTCCGTGCAGGAGATTTTACTAATTCACTTAGGTAACCAGTTCAACCAGTTCGTTAATCTATCGTTAGAACGACCATTGGCAGGTAACTTAAGCCCAAGTAACTACGGAGGTACATTTACTGTAGATGCTTACTTTTTCTTTCCCTTGAATCATTTCCTAGGTTGTTTGTGGTGCTCTTAAGGCTGTTAATTGGTTTCGAATCCGCTCTCCTAAGAGCATGTTTCTTAAGAACTTGAGATGTTGTTTTGTTGGTTAACACTATCTGAGATAGTTAAAAGATCTTATGTGAGTTTAACTAGACACATCTGTGGCATTCTTTAAACCAATTATCCATTTGCATAAGTATCCAATCAGACTTGGAAAATAGCGTACCTATTCAAATTTATTTGTGGACGTTTTTTTATGTGATAGGTGGCAGACGAGGAGACGGATCACCTCATGGTAAGCGATTTCCGCCGCCCATGGACACCTGCGACACCAGTGCACTGCCAACCTTTAAACCCCCCTTTCCCCCGGATTATGCCTCCGGTACCCTCACTCACGCAGCGAAACACAACACAGCTGCCTCACGCCGGTTTTCTGCGAGGCCGTGGTATCACTACGGTCCAGTCGCCCCATTCATGCCGGAGCGTGGCTCTCCCACGGTCAGAACAGAATCCTCCCACGGTCTCATCTGCAAAAGTTAAAAACTGAAGCGCAGTAAGAGCGCCCTCTACCAAACAATTATTATAACAATGTAAGTAAACAATGGAGCATTATGCAGTTGTGTCTTTAAACCGACTATCCATTGCATTTTTATGCTTCTTGAGTATCCAATCGGACTTTTAGAAAATAGCGTATCCATTCCTATTTTCTTGCGAACATATGACAATATCATCTTATCTTATTTTCCATCCCTCGAATTTTACTGCCTCGATGGCGCAGTGGGTAGTGCGTCGCAGTATAAAGTGACGGTTGCGCTTGGAGTCCCGGATTCGATCTCCGGGTCGGTTCAAAATTGGTACCTGAGTTTTCTGTTTAGAAATTCTCAGTGTCAGCCCGGAGTCTGGAAATTGGCGGTCTTGTACCCCCATGCCTCGGAAAGCCTGGTCCTGCACCCAATTCCTCTCCGGTCGTGTCACACTGGTGTCTCATTGGAATATGAGAGCAAGGGAATAGAGAGTGCACTTGTGTTTGCGCACACACTTGAGCACTATAATATATCCTGCGTAAGTGGCTGATCGTTGAGATTGGCCGCCTTAGCCGAAATCGGTTGGAGGATATTATT
Organism: Marasmia exigua; assembly: GCA_019059595.1. Classification (NCBI taxonomy): domain Eukaryota; kingdom Metazoa; phylum Arthropoda; class Insecta; order Lepidoptera; family Crambidae; genus Marasmia; species Marasmia exigua. The sequence continues at coordinate 16,899,318 of CM032481.1, forward strand.
ATTATTTTGCATCAGGTGTGATCTTGCACTTCGTGCGAAATGTATCTAACTTATTCTTTTTAATTTATGAAGGAGAGTATTAATTTTATCATAAGTCGGTTTTTGCAGTGATTTAGTATCGAATATTTTGAATATTCAAGTCCCTTTTAGTAGGGAAGGGATTAATCGAGTACCGACTTTTTGTGGACATACTAATAAATCGAAACGCCCTGTTGGTCGAGTGGTTTAAGTACTACGCCGTGATCATAAAGTCCTGGATTTGAATTCCCGAGGACGAGCAAAAGTGTGTTTCGAATTTTTTCGAAAAATAGCTCGGGTTTGTGATCACCAATTCGCATTAGGCAAGCGTGGTGATTAAGCCTAATCCCATCATAGTAGCGATGACTTGATTTTTGTGATGGAGAAATTTGTCCTACAGTGGAACAAAATATAGGCTGAAACTTTAATAAATCGAAATGGCTAATAGTAATGGCCAAGTAACATAAGCGTCATTTTGACCATACAATTCAAAAATTCAAAATTCAAAAGTACTTTATTTGCATAGGCTTATATACAGCTCTTACAAATCGTCATACATGAAAAATACATGTAATTAAACATATATGTCGATACAAAAAATATACTAAGAAATGAATAAATATAATGTGATTCTACCACCGGAATCGGAAAGTTGATTCTGACGAGAAGATCCGGCAAGAAACTCGCCAGTTACTCTTTTTAATCACCAACATTTTTGTAAGTACAGTATCATGGGTGTAGGCGAACAGTTTATCATTTCCACAAATTCTTGTCATTTAAGTAATCATTAACTGTATAATAGGCTTTTGCTATTAAATAATTTTTAACATGTGTTTTAAATTTAGGCATTGGTAAATCAACAAGCGTTTGTGGTAAGCTTATTAAATATTTTAATACTTTAATAATTAGTGTGTAATTCCCGGTGATGACATCATTCAGGGAAGGCAAACGTTTTTATCCACTAAGCCATTACCATATATTAAAAATCTGAATTAATATTAATATGTTTAGTTTCATTCCGTCATTTTACATGTTCACGGATTAGCCTTCATTTTTGCTTTGTTTCATTTTATTTAATACCTTCAAGGGTATTTCGAAATGGCAAGGGTTTTCAAAACGTAACGCGAACATTTTAAGCATTCTCAATTTATGGAGGGTTTAAGAACCTACCCTTCGATTTAAATCGCCCATTAAAAAGAATCGCACACGTAGGGCAAATGTATTAGCTTAGGGCTTTTACACATACGGGCTCATTGTTACAAACCTCAAAAGAAAAGTTAGGGTTTTTTTTTCAATAGCGGACAAAAGAGCAAACGGTATACCATTCGGGTTCCTTTTGGTATCTTATTTTAAGCTCTAGTCTCCTACACACGGGTTTATGCCTAAGATTATATGTTGTTACCTATTGTGACACAAAAAAAAAATCATTCATTCTATCAAAGAAAAAAATAATACGTACTTTTACATGCAAACCCCGTATGAGCTTATCGGACAGTTGTAAGTAGGACGTGATATTTTTTATGATGAATGCGAAGGAACAATGTATAACTTTAAGATCTATGTATTATTCATATTATGAAATCAATCACTGATTACCATTCTGAATCAGCGGTAAATTACATATAATATCCTCCAACCGATTACGGCTTCGGCGGCCAATCTCAACGATCAGCCACGTACGTAGGATATATTATAGTGCTCAAGTGTGTGCGCAAACACAAGTGCACTCTCTATTCCCTTAAAGAGGGATAGGGCGTAGGACCAACAGCATAACGTGCTTTCCGAGGCACGGGGGTACAAGACCGCCAACTTCCAGACTCCGGGTTTCCACTAAGAATTTCTTGCCGAAAACTTAGGTACAAATTTTTTGGCCCGACCCGGGGATCGAACCCGGGACCTCTTGCGCAGCCGTCGCTATAAAGTGTGACCCTCTAACCACTGCGCCACCGAGGCAGTCAAATAATTACATATATGTCCAAATTACATATATGACATTCATAACATAACTTATGGACTTAAACCTTAGATTAAATCAAAATAGCGGAAGATACGGCACGTCTCTACCGAGTGGACCGCATAAATTAGGTCCCCGTCGCCTAATTTCACGTAGACTGACGTAGCATGCTCGTAGCACGCTTGATGACTCCCTTAAGCAGTATGTCAAAACAAATAAGTCAGTTTTCAGTTGTCTAATCGAAGGGACGTGGCGCATAAAAATAGTGGACTATTTTGATTTCATCTAAGACTTAATACGAATAGTTAAATATTTTTTGTGTTCGATTTCTATTTCTATTAAATAAATCAAACTGAAGAGAATGCTGTATAGCACTAAGTTCGCTAATTGTCCATTTTTTATGTGATAGATGGCAGACGAGCAGACGGATCACCTGATGGTAAACGATTGCCGCCGCCCATTAGACACCCGCGACACCAGTGGAGTCACAAGTGCGCTGCCAACCTTTAAACCCCCCTTTCCCCCGGATTAGGCCTCCGATACCCTCCCTCACGCAGCGAAACACAGCACATTGCTGTTTCATGCCGGTTTTCTGTGACTCACTTTTTTTTGTGCAATATAGAGCAAATAAATAAAATTTCGAAATATCCAGCATGGAGATCGCAAATCTGAGGCCCTGAGGGCAAGGTTTCCGTCACGGTGTGAACGGTCTATAGGGAAATATTTCGGATAACACACTGTACCGGTAATAAAATTCACCTACATTTCATTCGGAATTGATTATACCTTTTGGCGAATCAGATAGAATATTTTACTTTTGACACATCTTATGTTAAATATTCAACAAACCTGGAACTGACATTCCTGTATTTAATTAATTAAATAAAAAGTAAGCACGCCGCAACGTGTTGGCTAATGCAATGCAAGGGTTTTAAATGAGTATTTAGAGGTTACATTTTTTTTTACTTTGGTGTAGGTATTTTTGGGCAGTGAATTGCCGCGGAGTGATATTAAAGTGTCGGCTTAACCCTTAGATCGTGATAGTGAATAGTCAGCGTCAAAAGTAACTACGATTAAGTAAGTAAGTAAGTTTTTTTTACAGATCGTAAGTTTTAGCAGTTAGGTACCGATATTCCATGACCATAGAGTTATCTAATTACCTATCAGGGAGAACATAATACACAATATGATATTTATGCAATCAGCATGTGAGTTTCGTACCATTTCACAATTTCATTTCAATGAATATTTATTATAAATATAAATTAATAATACTAAAAATTACAAGACTATTATGGCTCACACTACACCATTTATCAATAGGCTTCGCTAGGGTGCAATATTTGCGTGTTTATTATTATTATACGTGTATTAATTATATATTTTGGTGTGGGTACCCTGTTGGACTCAGAAACCCACAGAGTCGCCGTGGGCCTCCGTCTTGTCGCTGAGGTTTGTATCCTACACAAATATCTCTGTGGCACGGTCTCTCTTGTGTAAACGACATAATCGGAAGCTTGCCACCATTAATGTGCCGGCAAACCTCGAGCCGTGTGGTCCCCGGCAGAGTAGAATAGGCCACCCTCACTCTTACCGAGGTGTCGTAAAAGGCGACTAAGGTAAAGCTGCTGGCATGATCATCAGCACCCAGAGAAGGAAAACTCTGTATTTATATCAAAACCCTCGCCAACCCGTCTGCCAAGCGTGGCGAGTATGGCAATTACCCCTCATGTGATTGAGGGAGGCCCGTGCCCCAGCAGTGGGGACTTAAATGGACTGATGATGATGAAACCTCGAGCCGAATGGCATTTCACGTGATGATGGCAAGAAGTCAGACGAAATGTCTTTCATCTCTTGGAAGATGGGACGTGCTTTCGTGTGGGATGCTACCTGCGACGACACTGTGGCACCGTCTCATCTTCCCGGGACTACGAGGATTGCCGGAGCTGCGGCTGACGCGGCAGAGAGACTGAAGGCTACAAAGTATAGGCATCTATCCGGTACCTACCACTTTGTAGCTTTTGGTGTTGAAACCGAAAGCCCGTGGCGTGAATCAATTTTTCGCGTACGCGTTGGACCCAACATTTGTGCATGGTTATGGTCACGCTTAGGCATGAATGGGCCGGCTCGACCGGAGTGATACCACTGCCTCACAGAAGACCGGCGTGAAACAGCGCCTGCGCCTTGTTTCGCCGTGTGAGTGAGGTTACCAGAGGCCCAATGGGGGGGAAGGGGAAAAGGTTGGCAGCGCACTTGTGACTCCACGGGCGTTGCGGGTGTCCATGGGCGGCGGAATTGCTTACCGTCAGGTGATCCGTCTGCTCGTCTGCCACCTCTCATATAGTGTAAGTGTTTGCCAAGAGGTTGTAACCCCGAAATTGTTTAAAATAGATCCGGTTTAGTAGCTAACAATTTAAATCGATTAATGTCGCTAGTGTGTCCTACCCGTCACCTTAAGGCTAATTCCAACATAGTAGCGATGACTTGATTTCTTTGCCCTGCAGTGGAACAATAATATATAGGGTGACACTTACCTTTTTTTATCATATTATTATGAGATACTCTATAATTTGAAAAAACGCATCAAAATTGTGCAGTGATTGTGCAGGACAGATAATGTAGAGATGATGAAAACCTTGCGAGATTAATTAAAATGTTACAGATTTTTTTAATGTTACAAATTCCTGCAAATACTTTTCCGTATTATACAAAAATATGTCTCATTTTATTTCATCCAAATTTATTTTCTCAAAATCCCTGTAAAGGTGCCTTTTATTACGTTAAAACAAAAGAAATGAGTTACGCCGCAAGCCATCGGGCAAATTAAAGAGAACCAACATGCAGGGTTATTCCAAAACCTAAAATATACTTTTAAACATGGGTAGGGGCCTTTCATTAATCACGTGAGGCTCAAAGGGGAGGGGGGTTCCAAGTAAAATCACAGAATATTCCTTTCAAAAGATATCACGAGTATTTAATTTGTATTTTATTTTACTAATATCTCTGGAACCACCTGCAATTTTTTAACCGACTTCAAAAAAGGAGGAGGTTCTCAATTCGACATGTATTTTTCTTTTTATGTTTGTTCGCCGATTACTTTGCCATTTATGAACCGATTTATATGATTCTTTTTTAGTTGGATATCAGGACCTGGTGTTGGGATCCTCGAAAAATTGAGCAGATCCCTCAAATTTTAAAGGCATACATAATGTTTTTGTATCTTTTTCTAAAACTGCGCCAGTATTTTGTTTGTTATTTGGCGGGGGTGGAAGAGGGGGGGGGGGGGGATTTGTTGTGACTGGTAACATTAATTCGGATTTTTATGTTGATTCTACGTACTTACATAGTAGGTACCAACTTGCAAGACCAAATGTGTGCTTCGAATTTGAGATGACAGCACTAAGGAAACTATCCTTCTAGTCTTGTTATTCTTCTATGGATACATAATACAAATTCTTAAATACCCGAATGTACCCAAAAAATGGTAGAAAATCCGACGTAAAGATTTCAGAATTACCCCGTACTTATTATTATGTAGGTAATATATACGCATATGAAATTGTAGGAAAAATATTGTAAATAAGGGAACATTGGATTCAGAAACAATATTTTCTCGTTCATCACATTATTCACGCGTGAAAATTAGAAATAGATGTGGGAGGAATAAATGAAGTGGATTCCATTTTTGACTGCTGAAAATAAAACAGTTGGGACTTTTTTCAAAAATGTTCAATAAACTTTTGTTAGCTAAAACGGTGTTATACAGGAGTTTTGACGTTTAAAACAAAATCATACATAATTTTCAAATAAAGAATAAAAACTGTTTTATAACACTATTTTAGTTAATATCCTCCAACCGATTATGGCTACGGCGGCCAATCTCAACGATCAGCCACGTACGCAGTATATATTATAGTGCTCAAGTATGTCCGCAAACACAAGTGCACAAGTGCTTTCCGAGGCACGGGGGTACAAGACCGCCAACTTCACAAACAAACAACAAAGGTTTAACAAACATATTCGAATAAGACTCTGTTTTTGGCACTAAAATGGATATCAGTTTCTTCCTACGAGTACGGATTCGAAATGTGTGGTTACATTATATACCAACCGTAATTTTTTTATCCTAATTACATCCCAAAAACCTTATCATCATCATCTTCATCAGCCCACTTAAGTCCCCACTCCTGGGGCACGGGCCTCCCTCAATCACATGAGGGGTAATTGCCATAATCACCACGCTTGGCAGACGGGTTGGCGATCGTTTTGATATAAATGCAGAGTTTTCCTTCTCTGGGTGCTGATGATCATGCCAGCAGCTTTACCTTAGTCGCCTTTTTCGACACCTCGGTAAGAGTGAGGGTGGCCTATTCTACTCTACCGGGGACCACACGGCTAAAAACCTTATGAAAGGTACCTATTATGAACAAAGTTCATTTACCTATTATGAACAAAGTTCATTTAGCATTTTATATGGAACAGCAGATTTTTTCGCTTGTTTTGTTGATTTAACGTGCTGCATGGACTTTGCACAGCATCTAATATGAGGTTTTCAGGAGGGTTAATTCGAAGCCGCCCCGTAACAAACGAGAATATACCTGTCGCATCCAAACGAAAGAGACACACAGTGCGTATGAAAGAGAGGGAAACTCCGATACGGTCGTAACGTCTGCTAAATTAGGGTTTAATTTTAAACGATGAAAAAATTATGGTGCATACGTCAAACTCTCTTCTCTAAAAGACACTGCTTCGGTAGCGCAGTAGATAGTGGGAACGCGCTTAGAGTTCTTTGAGTTCTAGTTTATTTTAATTTTATTTTTAAATTATTTTTAAATTTATAAAGCTAGAGTAGATAAAATATATTATAAGGAATTCTCAGTCATCATCTAAGCGTTTTATACCCCTATAACTTTCGAGCCCGGGTACGCCATACACGGGGGGCACACTATTTGCGTCTATACTCGCACCCGGGGTGCGAGTATAGACGCAAATAGTGTGCGAGCGAGAAGTGAATAGATGCGCCGCCATTTCTGATCCCATTCTTTATCCGCACAGGTTGTACATTGATCTGACTCCGAGATAGGTAGCTCAAGCACCTGTGTTACGGATATCAGAATCAATATCGGAATTACAAATATATACATATAATACTTTTCTTTTGTTGTGTCAGCTTAGGCCGAATACCATTTTTAACTCTGCCAATGTTTAGGGTGGGGAATTCTTGGGGGTAGGATATCATACAGCGAGAAAGTATTATTTTGACAATTGTAAAATAATATGTAGTCTGACGTACCCTCATCTGAACTACATTCGCACAGTAAAGAGTCATTAACTCGGATTTAAAAGATTTGAGTTAATTGTGACGATTATGTGACATTAAAAAAAACCAATGGTGAATCCATAAAGAAAAGTATTCGTATTAAGATTTTTTGAGATGTAGGTAGTACTTGTGCAATTATTTTATATTATTAACGTATTATCTCCGTACAAGTAGCCAAAATTATTATTATTGCCTAAAGTGGCAACTTATAGCAATTCTAAAAAATTGGTTACTTGTAGCAAAAAATTGTGACACAACTTTGTCACAAAAAAATCTTAATACTTTCCTTTATGGATTCACCGTTTTTCAATAAAATCTCTTAATGGACAACATTTCAAAATTGCTAAGCTCTGAAACAAAAAATACCAATTCTTTGTTTACTTTTCCGCTGCTCGAATATATATTTATTAATTTTTTATATTGCTTATTTACTGAGAAAAAAATTAAAAACTAAAAAACGTAAGATGACGTCATCGGACGGCAGAATGTAAAATATTTCTTTGCTTAGCACATTATAGTTTTAAATTTACGAAATGCCAAACCCATGACATGTAACTGTAAAAAAAAAAGACAACTTGTCAACGTTGAATGTATAAATGACGTTGACAATGTTGACACTAGTATTATTTACCTTTGACAGTAGTACCTTTTTTATTAAAGCAATGATAAGCAAAAGAATATCGCTGTATTCAGCCGTCCGATGACGTCATTTGGCGCTTACGTCTATTTAGAATATAAAGAATTTCAATAATTATTTTTTGTATGAAAATGGCAAAATTTTGAAAAAAGAAAAAATATGGGTCTGTTCATTTTATGTCTGTTCTGTCTGTTCGTTTTTCAAAAAAATCTCTTAATTGCAAAAAATAATAGGAATATAATGTCGGCGCTAGTTTCGTTGATGTGTCATCTATCCACTACTACTACCCACTGTGCCATCGAGGCAGTCATAGGCATTAAAAAACATACAACACGTGTGTCTGCACAATTTTTATGGTGTTTGGTACGTATCAAATGTTTAAGGGGCACTAACGATGTTTCTAAGCTGTAACTGTTATAGCGCTGTACAAGAGGCGCTGACGCCTAAGGAGCTATGAGAGTAATGATGGACCTATAAAATTGAAGAGCACACATTTGACATATTAAGTGCCTTGTATAAGCACTTTTAATTTACGTGTTTTTTGTTATCTCATCTCAGCGTATCATTCCCAGTTGCGTGAAAAACTGTCGCATCGGAGCCTGGCTAATGCATGGACTAATGAGAAATCTGGTAATTACAATGAAGCGACTACCATCGGAATTTTGCAGGCCTTAGACGGGAATCAGAGTAAAAGGATCATGGTTACACGATCAGAATCATATTGTCACAATTTTGAGTAACTATTCGGGACGTGGGAGGTTTCCTCACGATGTTTTCCCTCACCGCGGAGCGGATGGTAGAAATATTAGATTACCTTTTGAGTAATTATATAAATTTATTGTTTAAATGATTAATCAATGTATGAATTTAGTGTTGTTTTTATAATTAATGTATACAATTTTTTGTATTATTGCGAATAATATGCAGACGAGCATGCGGCCCATGTGATGGTAAATGGTAACCGCCGCTCATAGACATCAACAAAGCCGGATCACAGTCATGCCCCTGCCTACCGTGAAAGAAGAACTCATTTCAAATATATTTTAGAAATATTATGCCTTTCATTAAGCAGTGTACGTTTGGTACGCCGTGTGGTCCCCGGCAAAGTAGAATAGGCCACCCTCACTCTTACAGAGGTGTCGTAAAAGGCGTCTAAGGTAAAGCTGCTGGCATGATCATCAGCACCCAGAGAAGGAAAACTCTGCATTTATACCTATCAAAACTCTCGCCAACCCGTCTGCCAAGCGTGGTGAGTATGGCAATTACCCCTGATGTGATTGAGGGAGGCCCGTGCCCCAGCAGTGGGGACTTAAATGGGCTGATGATGATGTACGTTTTGGTCTAAAACTGTAAAGTGTACTGTAAGCTAGAATAAACTAAATAAATTAGAATTCTCGGATTCGAACGATTCACGTTTATCTACTAAGCAGCCATGGTACGGTCAGCATCAAAAGTAGCTTAACACATTAGTACCATGTCGAAGTAACATTTTGTACGTACCCCTTAGAAACTGACCATAATAGGCAGAATAGTTACTTTAACATGGTACTAAAGTGTTAAGCCACTTTTGATGCTCACCGTACACAAACAATGTTACTTATGTAGGTACTTATTTTAATATTAATAATAGTGTAACAAATAGTAACATGGCACTTGGCTTAAAACTACAAGCCGACTTACTAAAGCATGTAAATAAATAAATGCCTATCGTGTCACTACAAAATGTCTACAGTGAGAGAGCCATGCTTCGGCATAAATTGGCCGGCTCGACCGAAGTGATACCACAGCCGCACAGAAAACCGGCGTGACAGTACTGTGCTGTTTCGCTGAGTGAGTGAGGGTACCGGAGGCCCAATCCGGGGGAAAGGGGACTTTAAAGGTTGGCAGTGGACTTGTGACTCCACTCCACCGCGGGTGTCCATGGGCGGCGGCATTCGCTGACCAACGGTTGATCCGTCTGCTCGTCTGCCAACTATCACATTAAAAAAAATGTGAACTTCTCTCACATTTTTCTCATAGACCTTTATTCCATTTCCAAATCAAAAAACTAACGTGAAATCTACCTGCGAGTATTTCGCACCTAAAGAAATTAAAGTTTCATGTTTGATTCCCAGTCGGATCAATGTCTTCCAAGTTCGGCTGCTCTGAGTGCGCCCCCTGGCGCCCTGTCAAGGTTTCAGCTTCCAAAGAGAAATCCACAAAGCAATAAAAAAGCGTAAAGCGTAAGCGTAAAGGCTTTAAAATACAAACATATGTAGTCCTAGTGAGTCAAAGAAACTGTGGTTATTGACATTTGCTATTTCAATCAACTCCTACTTAGTGATTGGTATGGTAGTTATTGGATTTAAAAACTAAATTTAGCACTTATCTATGCTTGAATTGCTGGAAAAAAAAAACACCATTTAAATATTTAGCCGTGTGGTCCCCGGCAGAGTAGAATAGGCCACCCTCACTCTTACCGAGGTGTCGTAAAAGGCGACTAAGGTAAAGCTGCTGGCATGATCATCAGCACCCAGAGAAGGAAAACTCTGCATTTATATCTAAGCCCTCGCCAACCCGTCTGCCAAGCGTGGTGAGTATGGCAATTACCCCTCATGTGATTGAGGGAGGCCCGTGCCCCAGAAGTGGGGACTTAAATGGGCTGATGACGAAATATTTCAAAGATGGCGAAAATGCTATTAGTATAAGAAGGGTATAAGTATATCCCCAAAGTTAGCTTAAGGTGACGGGTAGGGCACACTACCTACGCCAATCGATTTACGACGACGCTGAAGCGAATAGGCGCAGGATCAACGGCATAACGTGCTTTCCGAGGCACGGGGGTAAGAGGCCGCCAACTTCCAGACTCTGGGCTGACGCTGAGAATTTCTTAACAGAAAAACTCAGGTACAAATTTTGGCCGGACCCGGGGATCGTACCTGAGACCCCAAGCACAACCGTCGCTTTAAAGTAAGACTTACTAACCATTGCGACACCGAGGCAGTCAATGTATATCTACATTGTGCTTAAATATATGTATTATTAAAACACCGAGCAACTGGACGAGCACAAGTTTCTAAATATCACAATAATTTTGTGTCTAGAAGACTATCATATCTATTTTGTGAAAATAAATAAATAAATATATCACAACATCACATACATTGATTCCGATATAGGTAGCTCAAACATCTATGTTACGGATATCAGAACCAACAGTGGGATTACAAATATATAGATTTAATTATATTTTTTTATAAATACATACCTCCTTATAATAATTCATAGAAAACACCCAGACCAATACAAACAATCATGTTCATGCACACAGATGTACTGTGCGGGGATCGAACCCGCAACCCTTGCACCATAGGCAGTGTTCACTACCACTGTTCCAAACGGGTCGAAGAAGAAGTGAATATTCGTCTTTGAGAGGTCAATAAAAGATTTATATTCCATAATTTTTAAAATTAGAAAATTTTCTAGATACTTCATATTCACATCACACTTAACCCAAATGTTTGAAATAAAAATAAACTTGCAAGTTCTTACCGTCTCATATCATTCGATGTTAAGGTGACGGGTAGGGCACACTAACGACGCCAATCGATTTTAATTTTTAGCTACTAAACCTGATCTATTTTAAACAATTTCGGGGTTACAACCTCTTGGCAAACACTTAGACTATTTATTGAATAACCATGCACAAATGTTGGGTCCGTGCACAAAGACGAAAAATTGATTCACGTTAAAAGTGGCCGCTTTTGGCGTGAATCAATTTTTCGCGTACAAAAACGGACCCAACATTTGTGCATGGTTATTTAATGAATAGTTTAAGTGTTTGCCGAGAGGTTGTAACCCCGAAATTGTTTAAAATAGATCCGGTTTAGTAGCTTTTAATTTTTAGCTACTAAACCAGATCTATTTTAAACAATTTCGGGATCGATTGGAGTCGCAAGTGTGCCCTACCCGTTACCTTAAGTGTGAAATTCATGTCAGGACCTCAGCAAGCTCACGTCAGGACCTTAGGAAGCGGCGATTGAAATTTACGAGTTAAGTCTAGGACTGCGAACTTATTGTTGGAGAGCTTTTCGGTTCTAAAGCTTTCTGCGACGTCTTACAATCGGATGTAAGCTGGGTTTATGTTGTATATGGTCTCTTAAAGGTGGGAGTATACTGAAGCAAGCATTATATTGTTATGTGGCGCTTGTTCGAGTGCTAATGGTACAATACAGGCAAATGCTCAGTTTTGTAAAGACATAACAATGAAATATAACGTAGTTGCACACTTCTTGGAAATGGTTGTGGAATACAACGGAATGCACACTGGTGCGGTGGTTGTTCGGTTTACTACACTAAATAGGGTGGTTTCAGGTTAAGAAGAATATTGCAATGTTCGCTCGATCTCGTAGTGGTGCTGTTTGAGTATCACCTAGGTTTCGGATAAAGAAAGATTACTTTTGGCGTGTCTCTTTCTCTTTCTATCTCTCTCTCGCGGCTGGCGCTTATACGAAATTAGACTTAGAAGCGCGTCAACCAGGGTCATTTCCCTTAGTAGGGGAATGTGGGGGGAAACCGGATAGGGGGTAAAACCAGACAGATGCTATTTCACTGCTCCGCATATCGCTGTCTCTTTCTTGCTAGCTGGCAAGTACTCGCATACGCTCGCACAGTGCAGTTGCAAATAGCGGCCACGACAACATCTTGGCGCGCGGAGTAATACCGAAAAATCAAAAACAAAGGTACTTCATCTAATATTTTATCAACTTTAACGAACTATCATTTGTGTTGGTCGTGTTCAATCATAAAGTTGTATTTTTCTTGAGTAGTCATGCATAATCAGGCTAATAAAACGGCATTTATTGTGGCCAAAAGTGCAAACATAACCTATTGGCAGATAATAGTTCAAACATAGTACCTGTGGGGTATAAACGGACGGGGTGATAACAGATATCCGATTTCACCCCGAATTGGTTGAGTTTAATTGATTGATATGTAGGTATCTGTATTGTGTGTGTTTTTCTTAATGTTTTGATTTAGTTTTTTGTAGCAGTGCTTTGCTAATCTGCAGCTGGACATTATATTCCACCGCTAATGATTTTTCCTCGGGTAAGAAGGATGATGAAAGTGAGTTTCTAGATGGTGCTCCAGCAGGTAGAGTAGTCGTGTGTCATGCATGTGGTTGGGTGCAACAACATATTTTCACTGAATGGATGCGTCACTTTATCAGCTGTGTGAAACCAAGCAAAGAAAATCCAGTAATTCTCGTTTTAGATGGTCACACCACTCACACTAAGAACCTGGAAGCCATCGAGTTAGCTCGTGATCATGGTGTCATAATGCTTTGCTTACCGCCTCACTGCAAGCACAGACTACAACCCCTTGCTGTTGGTCTTGTGGGCCTCTATGCAAAATGCAGTTTCTGCTTATACCAAAACTGGAATTTGCTCCCTGAATCCCAATATTTTCACGATGTAGATTTTGCACCATCACAGACTACAATAATACCATTCACACGACCGCTAAATGAAATCTCCGAGGATCAATTACCCCGAACAAAAACTCCATCTCCACAACCAGGAACATCTACAGGAGGAGAAACGCCTTCAATGAGTCTAGTAAATCATGCCAATGCACTTTTGACTGAATCGCCGTATAAAAATGAACTAGCAGAGAAGGTTAATCAATCAATCTGTAAAATTAAATTAAAAGGAAAAGGTGTCGGTAAGAAAAGCACTAAAGTAAAAGCTGTCAGTTAAATACTAATTAAGAAAACAAACAAGAGGATTGGGAGTGTTTGGTTTGTGGCGAAGAATACACACTACGGATACGTGCTATCAATGCACATCATGCCTTAAATGGACACACGAAGCTTGCATAGCATGTTCTGGGTCAGATTTAATCTTTTAAATATGCAAAACTCTAAATAATTTATATATTTTGACATTTCGATAGCATCTGTTTTCACCCCTTTAATAAAAAACGACTATCTGGTTTTACCCATAGGTATGGGGTGAATTCGGATCAGTCTTCATTTTAAAAACATGTTCTTGTATCTATACTTAAGATTGAAATTTAGTAATTTCTTGCCTAAGTTATACCAAATGTATGCTAATTAACAAGTGATGATGATTATTTGAAAATATAAAAAAGTAACAAATATACGGGGTTTTTTCCTTAACTATCCGATGTCCCCCCACATTCCCCTACTTTTTTCGTTAGTATGGGAGAAATAGTTCAGCGGTTTTCGTTAGATGGGCTTGTAAAAAGCAGAGTTTGGTTAAGCGTTGTTTCGGTAGATGTCACTATGCATTTTTACATCACGCTAATAAAGCGTGTTTCCGAAACAATGACCTCAAGCCGCCTGTCCACATTAGCAATTTCAAAAAGGTACGAGATATAAACCGGTCCAGAAGATATTAAGATCTTTGTTATATAGCAAATTTAATGATTTCTGATATGTTATATTTTAATCGTCTCCTTGACTAATTGTCGAAGGTGGCCGTTCTACATAACTATTGAGTATTGGTCGGTTTCCTCTAGATGGCGCTAGAACGGGATAGCCGACTGATGCCTTTATCTCAGTATATATAAGTAAGTTAAGTACTCTATTGCGTCAACGCTCGTAAAAGATGAACGTGTGCCAAAAAGCGGACAGATACCTACGCGCCCACATGCGCTTCCGAAAACGAGTTAATACGCTCGTGTAACTAGTCTGAAACCGCTTTTATGGTGAAACTTTGAGAATCGCTATTTTGAAAAATTCAGGCTTCCTAAATGAAATACAGTGGGCAGCAAGTTAAATTGAATAGTACCAGAAACATGAAAAAAAATTAAATGTAGGTGGACTTTCGCATGCCCTTTTATTAGGTATGTGAGTCAATAAAAATGCTTATTTTAAATTTGAATATTCTGACATCCATTTCCGTTTAAATGAGCAGCAATAGCAGTGAGAATGTTACATTTTTAAGCCTCCAAACTGAGTTTTTATGAAAATGTATTTGCTCATCCTTTGCATCTTTATCTGAAGCCCGCTGTCGCCTCCCAGCATGTCACCGTCTGTGTCATAATGCACAATATAAATGCAGTGTCTTGCTGCAACTTGGATTGACTTACAATAGCGCTCGAGACGCGGGCGATAATATCTTTGAGACCTTTATTGTTTCATAATGTCAACTCTGTGACAGTTTATAGAAAATCGTGTATGCTCATAGTGGTTTTATCATTAAATGTTCAGCTAATTCAGGAATCGTTATTTTATTTTTGTTTTCAATATATAGGATGTTTTATGCTAGAGGCGACAAACGAGCAAACGAGTCACCTGATGGAAAGTAATCAACGGATGTGACGTGAATTTCGAAAAGTTGTTGAACAAACGTTCAGAATGCTTCCTTGTAATAACTACGAGTAACAGTCTTTATGAAGATAATGTCAAGCGTAAAGAGGTAAAAAATCTTACAGATAGCGGCAACACTTATAGTGTAATCCGAAAACATTAAACGCTTGCGCGATGTAAACGACACCTAGCGCCATCTATTGGTTAAAGTGGAACTAATGTCCCAAAACTACGCGACCACTAGTATTTGATAGTAAAAGTCGTGTTAAATTCACAGTTATGTAATACAATGCTGGTGCTCAAAGATAAGGTGACGGGTAGGGCACACTAGCGACGCCAATCGTTTTTAATTTTTAGCTACTAAACTGGATCTATTTTAAACAGTTTCGGCAAACACTTATACTATTTATTAAATAACCATGCATAAATGTTGGGTCCGTATAATAAATAGTATAAGTGTTTGCCGAGAGATTGTAACCTCGAAACTGTTTAATATTTGCGTCGCTAGAGTGCCCTACCTGTCACTTACGGATTATGTCAAGGACGCAGGTTTTTTTTTATTAGAATATCCAGACATTTGGCCACAATCTCACCTGATGGTAAGTGATGATGTGGCCGAGGATGGATCATGCCTGTCTAGTAACAGCCTAATCACTCTTTTCTTGAAAAATATAATATAATGGGTTTTGACGATAAAAGCGTTAACATACAAATACATAAAAACACATGGTGTAGGAGGTAACTCCATCGATTCAAAAACTCCACTCATTAGCCATAGTATAAAAAAAAACATTTGCTAAGTTTTCCTAAGTGGCAGACGAGCAGACGGATCATCTGATGGTAAGCGATTGCCGCCTCCCATGGACACCCGTGACACCAGTGGAGTCACAAGTGCGCTGCCAACCTTTAAACCCCCCTTTCCACCGGATTGGGCCTCCGGTACAGGTACCGGAGTGAGGGCACTCACGCAGCGAAACATAGCACAGTGCTGCTTCACGCCGGTTTTCTGTGAGGCCGTGGTATCACTCCGGTTGAGCCGGCGGCTCTCCCATTTGAAAAATAATATCATATTTAATTAACCTAGAATCCTTAACCTATTACCTATTACTTTAAACCTTGTAACTGGAACGTAGGCTTTCCTTTCCACCATCAGGGTAAGACGAGAAAATATACTGTACAGTCAACTCCAAAAATATGTATACACTTTAGGACCTTGTCACAATACTTACCTATAAGAAAGTAGAGGTCTACTTTCTTATATTTATATATTTTGACAACGTCCTAAAGTGTATACATATTTTTGGAGTTGACTGTACAAAAAAAAACCTACAAAATATCTTAATACCTCAGTAAGATCCTCTAATTTCCACTAACTCTCATAAATTTGGACTATTTAGTCTGTTTATTAGTGGCATATTTTTAATTACATTTTCCTCGCATTAAACAGGATTCGAGGAAAATCGTGCCGGTTTATAAGGAATTACGTATTTCTAAAAAGAGAAAGTCCTAATAAAGATCTAGGAAAAAGTTACTTAGATGAGTTCGGGCGCAAGACCAACGGCTTAACGTGCTTTCCGGCGCGACGGTAAAATACCGCCTACTTATTTCCAGACTATGGGCTGGCATCAGAAATTTCTTATCCCGATCGAGCCTGGGACTTTAAGGTGACGGGTAGGGCACACTACCGACGCCAATCGATTTTAATTTTTAGCTACTAAACCGGATCTATTTTAAACAATGTCGGAGTCACAACCTCTCGGCAAACACTTATACTAATTATTAAATAACCATGCACAAATTTGGGTCCGTTTTTGAACGCGAAAAATTGATTACCGCCAAAAGTGACCGCTTTTGGTATGAATCAATTTTTCGCGAACGCGTTGGACCCAGCATTTGTGCATGGTTATTTAATAAATAGTATAAGTGTTTGCCGAGAGAGTGTATCCCCGAAATTGTTTAAAATAGATCCGGTTACGAGCTAAAAATTAAAATCGATTGGCGTCGGTAGTGTGCCCTAACCGTCACCTTAAGCATAGGCTGTCACTACACTAGCCAGTAGCCACTGCGTTACTGAAGCAGACAATAAAAGGTAATAATCTAGGTACAGTGGCGGAAACATCAAGCTATACAAAACTGTCAAATTTCTTCATTCGATTATAAACCTTATAATGTTACACATTGAGTTCGAAATCAATTGAGGAAATTTGACAGTTTTGTATAGATTGACCTGTCCGCCACTGTACATATGCTAGTAATGGAACTAGCTGACGACAGCGTTAAAATCTGATATCGCCTATGATTTCAGTGGCAATGGGTTATAAGAATGAAAGTTTTGTCTGGAAGCTATAAATTGAGAGATGAAATTCCTTTTAATGTTAACGCAGGATGTCACTAGATCATTTACTATTCAGTGAAGAGTTATTGAATATTCTAGCAGTTTGGTACTTATCGAGTATTTACGTCAAAGGACAAAGTCTTTGACAGCATGACATTTTGCAGGATGGCCTGAGGACTGTCACGTCTACTATAAAACTGACATGTTACCGCCAAGAAGCCGCTAAGATCGTCTTTGTCTAACTTGTTTCGCGGGAGCAGGACATAGCATATCAGTCTATTTAGGGTTACTTATATCCTATACACTCAAGATCCCAGGTAGTGGTTGCTGAAAAAATGTATGCTAAAAAGTTTCAAAAAAAATTTTGCGTAAAAAAACCGCCTTAAAAAACCACAAACTAAAAAGTATTAAGTAATATTTTTACCACTTTATACACTTCTAATAACATTTTATAACAGTATACTCGAGAAAAGGTTTTCCCTGTTGAATAATTGAATGTTGGATTAAATTACAAGATGGTATTGGGCGCCGGAGGTGTTACCGAAACACCTTTTCTCGAGTGTACTGTTATAAAATGTTATTAGAAGTGTATCAAGTCTTAAAAATCTTATTTTTAACACTTTTTAGTTCGTGGTTTTAAAGGCGGCTTTTTTAACGTTTCAATTGAGTGATAGACTTTTACATGAGCTTTTTACGGGCTAAATAAATTCTATTTCCTAGAAAATATTCTCAAGTATTGGTTTTTTTTTTCAAATCTGTGAAGTGCGTTAGTTACCTTAAAATTTCGATCTTGCAAACCGTTCTTCTCCGCTTCACCGTGATGAATGGACTTAAAAGCTAGCACTGAATGGAGAAAGCCAGAATAGAGATCTGTGGCACACCATAAGCACAAATAGACACGGAACGCCAGCTACCAACATTACGTCCTAACAGGCAACGCCTGTGTATATGTGTATACATACGCGCGTATAATGGTCGTGGCTTCTGGTGGCGTGGTTCGGCACTCACGCCGAAACTGTTGAACAGATACAAATTATACGTAAAGTGCGGGAGATACATGACACAATAGGCAGTATGCCTAGCGAGTAGGTCAATGAACTCATCAAATGTCTCTAAGGTGGTGGCGCTATGTGGCGGGTCATTACATTCCCTCTAATATGGTTGAGTGAAATAATGGCTGACACATACGTCATACTTGTGAACAGGTGCCGCCTTTGGGCACTGGTCTGCTTCGGTTTACCTCATAATATTTATTTTATTATTATTTCCTTTATTTTATTTTGTGTAACAATTAATCTGTATGGCTTGGTATGATGATGACACAACATTGTATGAAAGTTTGGCGATTAAAAAGAGTAACTGGCGAGTTTCTTGCCGGATCTTCTCGACCAGAAACAACTTTCCGAGCCGGTGGTAGAATCGCATTATGTTTATTTATTTCTTTAGTATATTTTATGTATCAACATATATATGTATTAACATGTAAATTATACATAATTATTTATAAATAGTTTTAAGTCATTCAAATGTATGACGATTTGTAAGTGCTGTATACAAGCCTATGCAAATAAAGAATTATTTGACTTGACTTGACTTGACTTATCAACGTCACTGTCAGATTCACTTTTGTACCGAAAGGGAGTTGATAGTGCTTTATATTATTACAGGAAATGGCTCAATGACTCTAAATGGTTCATCCATAGATTACAACACTATTAACTACCTCGATGTCGCAGTGGTTAGGGCGACGCACTTTAAAGCGATGGCTGCTCTTGGGGTTCCGGGTTCGAACGCCAGGTCGAGTCAAAATGTGTATCGGAACTTTTCTGTTAAGAAATTTTCACAGTTTGAAAGTTGGCGGTCTTGTCTTCCGTGACTCGAAAAGCAGGTTAAGCCGTTGTTCCTGCGCTTGATACTACTTCAGTCATATCACACTGGTGTCCCATCGAAATATGAGGGTGAGGGAATAGAGAGTGCACATAATATATGCTGCGTGGATGGCTGATCGCTGAGATTGAATCATCATCATCATCATTAGCCCATTTAAGTCCCCACTGCTGGGGCACAGGCCTTCCTCAATCACATGAGGGGTAATTGCCATAGTCACCACGCTTGGCAGTCGGGTGGGCGAGGGTTTCGATATAAATGCAGAGTTTTCCTTCTCTGGGTGCTGATGATCATGCCAGCAGCTTTACCTTAGTCGCCTTTTACGACACCTCAGTAAGTGTTGAGTTTGAGATTGCCTGCCATAACCAAAATATCGGTTTGGCGGACATTATAACACGATATAAACATTTCTCAGAAGTATGTAGGTACACGTTTCAGAGTTTACCTACTTCAAAAAAGGTTTCATTTATGAATACATTATCTTACGTAGACAGTTTACAAAATCCCCGACGCGCATCAATTCAAATGGGTGTCTTTAAGATGATTGCTTCATAGGTTTGGGAAGGTATACCTACCTAATAGAGATGTGACATGAATAATTAAATAATAAATAAAAAATAGTTTATTTTCAGTTTTCAGTTATTTCCACTTCTCTAAGGTCTTAGCGAGAAATTTTGGTCTTGAGGGCTAAGAATTAAAATACAGATGCAAATAGTTAAAAGTATTTTGAATAGGGTGAAAAAAAACCTGATAATTAACAAAAAAAAAATCTCCACTCTACGTATTTATATCAATCGATCTTTTTTGATAACTCTAAAAAATAAAATGATTACTGTTAATTTTTTGGTTTTGTAGATACTGAAAATCTAGCGTTTTTAGAATAACACCGGTATGTTGTCTCATCGGTGTTATTCTAAAAACGCTAGGTTTTTGACATTATCTATATGTTTCTATAGTATTTGTACAGTGAGCATCAAAAGAAGCTTCACATTTCGGGCGGCTCCTAAGTTTTAGTCAACACCTGTCAAATTGTGCAACTTTCGATACTTACTGTACTACGCAACTAAGTTAACAGAGGTGCTTGAGCTACCAATCTCAGAGTCAGATCAATAATGTGATTCATGTCTTGAAATATTTAAGTCTATATTCTGAAGAAACATGAGGGAAATTGTACATAAGTTACTTTTTCGTCGGATACTAAATCGATCAGAGAAAAAATTTAATTCTCATGACCATCATTATCTTAGCCAAGAGGGCCTTTTCTCGAGCGCTCGCCATTGAAGTCGACTTATGGATATGTATGGACGAATGTATGAAATCTCTAATTGGAGTTCAATGTCGAGTAGGACACGAAAATTGCCCTTCAAAATTCTTAACCATTGTTGAGGATAGACTGCTTTTCTTCCATTATTTTATGTGACACATCGGACCCGCTGACTGCCCATTGGACAGGGCTTCCTACCTAAAATTAAATTAAATTAGTAATCGATTTGTCACATCTCTATACCATGTATAGAAACGGTTGGACCTTAATTTTACCGGTTATTTCATCGGCAAATTATTACTATCTAGTACGGCTAGTTTGTTGAAAACAGGGCTTTACATTCAATAAACCTTTGTAAGCTAAAATGGTATTATGAGCAGTTTTGACGTTTGAAACTAAAAAGGTTCATACAAATTGTCGAAAAAAGAACGAACACTGCTTTTTAACATCGTTTTAGTAAGCAAAAGTTTAATCAAACATTTATGAAAAAGACTCTTAATGCCCTTTGTTACCTATAATCTTATTTCGGAAATGTTACATGATTTTTTTTTAGTGTTAAAACTACTGTATAAAAACTTCTACAAAAAAAATCTCCTTCAAAAATCACGAATCAAAAAGTGTAAAATAACATTTTTAATACTACATACACTATAACATTTTAGAACAATACACTCGAGAAAAGGTGTTACCCAAGTAGGCGCCCAAGACTATCTTGTAATACTTTATTCAATTATTCAACAGAGATTAGGAGGCCTTTGCCCTGCAGTGGGCCAATTACAGGCTGATACTTTACTTTTCTATACTTTATACGGTTAATCATCATCATCATCATCATCAGCCCATTTAAGTCCCCACTGCTGGGACACGGGCCTCCCTCAATCACATGAGGGGTAATTGCCATACTCACCACGCTTGGCAGACGGGTTGGCGAGGGTTTTGATATAAATGCAGAGTTTTCCTTCTCTGGGTGCTGATGATCATGCCAGCAGCTTTACCTTAGTCGCCTTTTACGACACCTCTGTAAGAGTGAGGGTGACCTATTCTACTCTGCCGGGGACCACACGGCCATACGGTTAATGGTTAATGGTAGAGACATGGCGGCCAAAGCAGAGATATCGGTGGACGGACTTTATTATGTTATTTATCGTAGATTTTTATAGCCAAAACTTGTGATTGATAACAACCTTGTAGGCGGTAACTCAATGTTAAGTTAGAACTTTCGAAAGTTATGAAGCATAAAATGTCAGAAATTATGTTAGTGAAATAGAAAGTTTCTTGACATCAAAAAAGTTAACCTTCCTTTTCGTTGTAAAGGCCCGATTCGACCAATTGTAATCCCGTGGATAAATCTTTAATATAACGTCAGATTTTTACGGAAATTCAGTACTGTACCATAGATTAGAATATACCTACAATAGATTTAGAATCGGATTAAGATTGGCTGAATCAGCTCTTAGTTGGCAAAGTTTTGATTGTTCATCTTAGAATTTCTGGATTAGATGTAAACTACTCACATATGTCTAAAGCTACTGTTGCACATGCTAATTTGTAACATGCTTTGAGCCAAATATGAGCATGCTTAATGAACTGTCCACATTTGCTATCATTAAGCATGCTATTAGTCATATATTAGCATGCTTAAAAATAAACACACCTGTTTACACGTCCTTAAGCACTGCCACACTCCCCCTTCCACTCGCACTGCAGGTAGCATGCTTAAAAAATCGACCGGCGGCTAATTATAAAGTAACCAGTGTTCAAATATCGGTAAAATGTGTTTTTTGAACAATAGTTAGCCTAATCAATAGTTATATTGGGATTGCGTCACTTTGACGCTGTCACTTTGACTATTGGTTAGACAGTTAACAATAGTTAATTTAACCAAAAGATAACTACGGATCATAATTAGGCCCTAGATGGTTAAAGAAACATGGTGTTATGTATATATTTACTGAAAAGAGTCGTTATCTCGAAAAAATGTAGGTCATGGTGTTTGATTGAGGAGAGGTGTAGCTCTCCTCAATCAAACAAAACTAGCACTTAAGCTTAGACTAGTGGCGGTATTGTTAAGTTAGCAAGAAAACAGATAAGTCAATGTATTAATGTAAGAAAAGTCATTTTTGTGCTCAGAAAAACCTAACTAGTACTTATAAGCAAGCAAACTCTGTAACTAGCAATCAAAGGCACGGACTTAGAGTATGTTGTATTAACCAATAAAAAAAAATGGTTCCTGTGGGATATACAAAAAAAAATTCTACGGTGCTACCTTTGGTGGTGGTAGGATTTTTATTTGTTCGAAATCAAATAACTACAATTGTAAGTACACCTTAAGGAATTGTGCTAAAAGTATTTTTGTCAAATACTTAGTTCATTTTGATACTGACTGTACAAGGTCACCAAAGTACAATGAAATATCATATTACTGGAAATCAGGAGCCCGATTCTCGGGCGTGACATTTATCATCATACGACATTGACTAAAACAGTTTTTTTGATCACATCCGCCATGTTTTCAAAATGTCACTAGCACGATAATTGGGCTCCATGTGCCCGATTCTGGGAATTAGCGATATGAATAAACATGGCGGATGTCGCATGAAATCCATACAAAAAAGCTATATTTTAGTGATATATTTCGTATAAATGTCACGAGCATAAGAATTGGGCTCCTGTATACCTACTGTGACGTAGCCCCTGTGGCCTTTTTTTTTAGGTTTTTTTTTCCCAGGGGAATCCATCATGGCCGTCAACTTGCTTCATGTAGGGAACAAGGTGGTGTGTGGGACTCAAACCCTAACTAAAACCCCTGGGGTGTCCATCTCCGCGCAATCGCAGTCGGAAACCCCACAGCCGGGACTAGACCGTACCGCTAATCGCGCTCGCCGCTTCACCCCTATCTGGCGCAATATAGCCCTTCAACGCTGTACGACCTACGAGGACACCTAGTAATGTCGTCGTCCCCCGCGGAGTCGTATGCTGAGCAAGCCACTCCCCAGCAGTGGATACGCTCACGTACTCCGAAAGCCCGTTTAGTCGCCTCTTACGACAGGCCGGGAAAACCTTGGCAGTATTTGGCCCCTGTGGCCTAGGCTAGTTATTTTTCTTCGGTCACTCTAAATTTAATAAAGTTGTATGTATGGGACACTAGATAAAATTAACTAGGCGCATTGTCAAAGGATACAGAATAATGAAGTAAATATATTTTTTTAAGTTATATTTGTAGGTAAGTACATCATTAGAGAGGTATACGAAAGAACGAATACTTAGGTATAATTTGACTAAACACATATTTTATTTTATATTACAATTAATCTGTATAACTTGGTATGAGGATAATACAACATTGTTTAAAAGTTTGGCGATTAAAAAATAAAGTTTAAAAACTAAAACCCGACTACCAAAAAAAACACGCTCTAAAAAGTACGAAACAAGAAAACTGTCTCTGCTGAAATTATTATGCCGTATTGCCGTGGTCTTATGCCACATTGATTTTATTTTATTATTATAATGAGTCTGTTTTGCTACAATAGGTGGCATACGACCACGGAAATACGGCATAATAATTTCAGCAGAGACAGTTTTCTTGTTTCGTACTTTTTACAGCGTGTTTTTTTGGTAGTCGGGTTTTATTTTTTAATTTATTTTTTATTTTTAGTTTTGTATTTTTAGTTATGTAAACAAAATTACATATTTAAAATTTGCTAAAAAAGTTCTTTCATTTGATACCCCACACGGTACCGCCAAGCAAATTTTTTTTTTAGTTCCTTACTCTAAGTCCCCTAGAGGGCGTTCTGTAGTCATTTTAACGTGAAGTCATGTAACCTATAACCAGAAGACAATCAAGAATCAGAATTTCGATTTCAATAATAAATAATTACAAGGTCATTCTGGAATAAATAACTACTCTTTGTACCTATGTATTTTAAAAATTACAGAACAATCCAACATGGATAAAATTTCAAATTAATTAGTTTCACCTAAGACATAAATCGATCTGGTGATTTTAGCCTAGTAACTTATAAAACACAAAATGTTATGAATGAGATATTTTTTTCTAAGAAAAAGCAAATAAAATAAAAATATTCCTATTTCTGCCGCACCATCAAGAAGTAGAACTCGTTGCCGGCGCATTCCTACAATATGGATTCCTTCAAACGAAGCGTGAGAAAGCATCTCGAGGGCCAGTATGGCAATCCCAAACCCGACAGAGGTAATGCCTGACATCGCTTCCGTTGTAATTGCAACGTGGGCTCTTCTCTTGCTTACCATCAGGCTGAGGAGAGACAATATACTGTGTCACTATAAAAAAAATGCAAAATAGCAAAACTTTTTATTGCAACCAGCTTTCATATTCCACTTAGTTCACGCCTATTTCAAATGCTAACTCCGATTTAAAAGTTGTGCTGATAATTTGACAAAAATGAGGACGAAAAGTATACGAAAGTATTTTGTTAACTTGTTGAGTGTCAGAACTTGCTTGTCAGCAACAGTTGCTTTATACAGCCATTTTGCAAAAGGTTTATAAAGCATTTTTTGGTATTCATAAACTTTTCGTTCATTACTTTTGGCAGTGGGGAAGTAAACTTTGGTTTAAAGTCTTATGTTTTACCATGATTTTACTCGACTTTATTACTTTTGTCTTCGTTTTTTAATTCTTTAGAGTTTGAAAGAAAGAAAGAAATAAAATACATTTATTGACCATCACAATACACAGGAAACAAACACATACAGTTGGTACACGGTTTAAAAGAACATGAATTTTATAAAGAGTAGGGACAAAGAGATGAGGATAGTGTGTGGTCAATCAGGTCCCGACCTCAGCATTAGCTGCTACGACAATATCTGCATTGCCGCAGCAGCGCTGGTATTCTGGCGGGACCTGTTTGCGAGCGAGTGTGATGGTGAGGTGTAGATAAATAAATAAAATATATATAGTTTGATACCCATCTTATTTTGACTGTTCAAAATAAAATTTCACTCTTTTTCAACACAGAAATGACATTGGCAAGTTCATAATGGAAAAAATTCCCAAGGCCTACAAAGCTGAAATGTACTATATTAAATTTTTTAGATCTGTACGGAAATTTAGAGATAAGATGAGGCTATGTCGAAAATATTTTTCAAATATTAAAATATAATTTTCTCAATGCTATTTATTAATTTACAAAATTGGCATAATAATAAGAATATAAAAGGTACCTACCTATTTACAGTATGTTAAAAATAAAAAAAATGAATACTATTGACAAGAGATGATGGATCAGATGAAATATATTTACAGAAGAGTGTAGTCGCCCCGCTACTCATCGCGCCCAGAATGCTGGCGGCGTTACCTCTTTGAATGGCCAACCCAATGCGTTGGCCGAGGTAGCTGCCAGCATTATTGTCACCAGAAATGTCGAGTAGCCGGGCAGACAACTCGCGGAAAAGCTTGTGGCCCCCGAGCCCCCACGGTCCCAAGATTTCCACGCCGAACGGAGCGAATCGGTAACAAGTGTATAAGGCGGAGTATTAATTTTTTTACGGGACTTCGCCGAAGCAGTTGCTGCATTCTCTAAAGTTATAGTAAAAATGAATGTTCAGTGCATAATGCAGTGCATAACAGTATTTATCATCTGAGATAGGTTTTTTTTTCATATGATACCTGATGGTAAGCGATTGCCGGCGCCCATTGACACCAGCAACAGCAGTGAAGACACAAGTGCGCTGCCAACCTTTCAACCCCCCTTTCTCTCGGATTGAGGCTCCGTACCTCACTCACGCAGAGAAACAGCACAGACACACGCCGGTTTCCTGTGAGGGCGTGCTTTCACTCCAGTCGAGCCGGCCCATTCATGCTGAAGCGTGGCTCTCCCACGGTCTTTGTCACGGAAATTGCTTACTATACCTAGTGGTATACTCGAATGACGCACGCACACAGACGCACACTTTACACGGATTCTAAGATCCTGTCGGAGTACAATCGTAGGAACTAAATTCAGGGTTGTCGGTTTTACTCGAGTGCCGCTTACTTCGTTTTTGTAGAGAAAATAAGTAGATACATTATTAAGTATGTTATCAAAAAAAGGTACCGGATTTTTAAAGTGATATGGTTGGGTAGATAAGTGTATCTAAGGCGCGTCCTTCGTATTTTAGTTGTAACATAATTGACGTGTCTGCTGTAATTTACGCTTTTTGCAACTTTAGAAATCATTTTGTGTAACTTTGTGCACGAATTTTGTATGCTAGTATTTTTTTTTTATTGCTTATAGTAGGTAGACGAGCTTGCGGCCCATCTGATGGTAAACGGTAACCGCCGCTCATAGACATCAACAATGCCGGAGCAGAGTCATGCCGCTGCCTACCGTGAGAGAAGAACTCTTTTCAAACCTCGTTTAAAAAAGGACATGTCATAGTGATCAGGGAACACCGCGGCTGGAAGGTCATTCCAGAGTTTGCACGACCGCGGAAAAAAGGAGCGCTGGAAACGAAGAGTTCTGGAAGGGATTGGTTCCAGGTAGTATTGGTGAAGTTTGCCGCGGCGTCTAGTCGTGCGATTGTAGAATGGTGACCCTGGTATGATATTAAACAGCTCCAAAGAGCACTCTCCATGGAAGATTCTGCTTATTTCTTAAGAAATATCATTAGTTCTAATTTCTAACACGCACCAGATGGTCCTTGTTGCACCTAGGACCACGTGATCTCGGCCCGGTACTTAAACCAGTAGACGAACAAGATGATTTTTTTTTAAACTTCATGCTAATATGGAAAGTTAAGAATAATATTTTACAAAAATAAGATGACAACCCTACACAGTAGGTAGCTTTTTGGCAAAAATGGCGGAGTGTCGATACTGCTTTAACGTATATATCTACTGAGACATAGATCTCACAACTTTTCACGGTAGAACAACTGAGTGCGAGACTTGGATTTTTTGACAAGTTTCGTTTTTATGGGATAACGAGTTTTTAAGAAACGCTCTGGTATATTGTAGTTATACCATAGATTTATACTCGAATAAAGATTAATCGAAATAGACCTTACCCAAATAGTTTCAATAGTTCGTTATTATAACTTGTCCATAGTTCATCACTTTCAATAGAAACGGATTCGGGTATTTTCTTTAACTAATACAAACTATTGTGCAGTAACTAAGTTTAAAAGGCCAAAAGCAATATAACTGGGCATCCATAACTATTAACAAAACAACCAGTTTCATACTAAAATAAAAGGTGCAATGGAGTTAAAAACTTTACTTGAAATCTCGTTAATAAGGCGGTATTACGGACAAAGTTTTCACAAAGTAATTAAACGCAAAGTCATATTTTCTCAATTATCAAGTGTTTGAGAAGCAAATAATATAACCTAAGGAATGAGTATCAGGCACTTATAAATATTTGAATTATTTTCTAACTCAGCAAACACTTGTAAGAGTGAGTTTTATTTTTATGCTAGAAGCGGACAAACGAGCAAGCGAGTCACCTGATAAAGGTGAAGGAAAGTAATTAACGCCGCTAATGAAAATCCGCGAAATCAGAGAGATCGCTAATGTGTTGCCGGCCTTTTTAAAAAAGAGTACGCTCTTCTCTTCAAGGTCCCTAAGTTGTAACCGTACGGAAATACTCCTGCAGCCAAACCCTTCCACACAACTGAGGTACGTGGTAGAGAGTTCCGCGAAAAACGCCATCCATCGAGATGATGAGAATGGAATGACAATCGCTTGCAAATGGTTCGATATAAGAATTTAGCTGCAGGGAGTAGATCTAACAGTTCCTCAGAGCATGATAGATGCGGTATAGAATGCTGAGGGAAGCTATGTCCCGCCGTAGTGCTAGAGGATCAAGTCGACTAGAGAGAGTCAAGTCACCGACAATTCGAGCAGCCCTACGTTGTACGCGGTCAAACGGAAGAACATGGTTCTGAGGTGCACCAGGCCAGAGATGGGAGCAGTATTCCATTTGGAGCCGAACTTGTGTCTTATATAATTGTAACCGATGAGTTGGTGTGAAATACCGCCCCGCTCTATTAAGTACACCAAGTTTCTTTGAAGCTATTTTAGCTTTGTCTTCCAGATGACCGCGAAACTGGACATATCGCTCGTATGTTTACAAATACAATTTATTCATTTAAGGCAATTATGCTGGAAACTTTATACTCGTAGTCCTAAACTTTTTGAGGCGTGTTAGTAACTCGAAGTTAAGAACTTAATATTCACAGATAAATCGGCTCTACGGCATAGAGTAACTTAAATCGCTGTTTGCTTTACAGTCGCTCTACGGTTATTTGGCACGTGGAAAATATCAGAACCATTGCTGTTTACTTTACAAGTATCAGTGGATTTGATATTTCCCCATAGAAAAAATATTGAACAACGCCCTCCTGTCCGTGTCATCGAAGTGCCTTCTGATCGTAGTTGCACTGTAGTCTTAACGCGGAATCTCGCTCGCAAGGCTTAAAAAATACTGACAAATACTTTTTACTAGCCGTGTGGTCCCCGGCAGAGTAGAATAGGCCACCCTCACTCTTACCGAGGTGTCGAAAAAAGGCGACTAAGGTAAAGCTGCTGGCATGATCATCAGTGCCCAAAGAAGGAAAACTCTGCATTTATATCATTTATATTAAAACCCTCGCCAACCCGTCTGCCAAGCGTGGTGAGTATGGCAATTACCCCTCATGTGATTGAGGGAGGCCCGTGCCCCAGCAGTGGGGACTTAAATGGGCTGATGATGATGATGATGATGATGACTTTTTACTTCGAATGGTTACCGTTGTGGCAACCTGAAGTGATACTATGCTTTACTGTGGTAGATATGTTTCTTAAAGGTTACTATTAAATGTCCTTTACCCAAAGGTTGTCTGGTAGAAATCGCTTTCAGCGATAAGACCGCTGAAATTGTACACAAAATTTCTGTAATGCCTAGTACTTAAGTTGTGTACAACCTGTGCGGATAAAGAATGGGATCAGAAATGGCGGCGCATCTATTCACTTCTCGCTCGCACACTATTTGCGTCTATACTCGCACTCGTGGGGTGCGAGTATAGACGCAAATAGTGTGCGAGCGAGAAATGAATAGATACGCCGCCATTTCTGATCCCATTCTTTATCCGCACAGGTAGTATATTGTGCAATAAAGTATATCTATCTATCTATAATAATAGAGGGCCCCTACCTGAAATATTTCCCACAGCTGAACATTGCTTCTTATGACCCATTACAACTAAACTTATTTTACTCGACTTGTTATTCAAACGCTCTTAAAATAGAATGGCAATAGGAAACTAGGGTAACAATATGTCAAGATACTATCTCATTGGCGCGACCACGAATAACGTATTATGTGGCATTGGGTTCTTTTAAAGTTCACATCAAAATCAGTCTAAAATAAATAGCACACATAAAAAGGTTATAGGATACCTTTTATGTTTAACCAAAGGTAGCCTATAACCATCATACCTGAATGAAGACTTATTGATGTGATATATAATTGATGTGACCACGGCCTCACAAACGACCGACGTGCGCAGCGTCTGTACTTTGTTTTGCTGCGCGAGTGAGGGTTCCGGAGGCCCAATCCATGCCAAAACGGGAGATGATTGATTGATTGATCTAACTAACTAAGGTTGGCGCAGCGACCCATAGTGACCTTATAGTCTTGGCCTCCGATAATGAGAGCCTCCATATCCAAAATGTCCTCCGTTGTAGTGCAGCAATACACAGGGTATTGGTGTCCAGGCTAATTAGCAAACGCACAAAAATCCTAATATAAAATGCGTGAGTGAGGGTACCGGAGGCCCAGGGAAAGGGGGGTTTAAAGGTTGGCAGCGCACTTGTGACTCCACTGGTGTCACGGGTGTCTATTGGCGGCAGCAATCGCTTACCATCGGGCGATCCGTCTGCTCATCTGCCACCTATCACATAAAAAAAACTGGTCTGAAGACTCTGGGGAATGCCTCCTTATGCATACACTCCTGCCGGGGGGCAAACGGGTTAGGTCGGGCTCTCCTCTGGCAGAGACTTCTCCTAACGAGAAGGCGGCCAGAGTCATACATACTAAACCCCCGCGACGCTCCCTCATCGCCAGAGCAGGGACATGAGTACGGGTTGAAGAATCTTACTTCACGTCCCTCCCCAGGCGAAGGCCTAAAGGCAGGGGGCAGAAGAGCAGACGTATCACCAGATGTTAAGTGTTTACCGCCGCCCATGGACACATGCAATGTCAAAAGAGTAACAAGGCCCTTTTAAAAAGGAACACCCTCTTTTCTGAAGGATTCCAGGTCATAGCCGGAAACACCGTAAGCGACAGTTCATTCCATAGTTTTGTAGTACGAGGTAGAAAGTTTCTTGAGAGAAACGCACAGTTGAAGACTGCCAACCATCTAAAACTCTAAAGTGGAGAAAATATTACCCATTATATTTCTGGGGCCATTATGACAAATATTAGACACTTTGTTACCGCTGTTCAAGTGGAAGAAACAAAACAATCCCATATTTGTTTGGTTTTTGTCTGAAAAAATTACAATGAAACTTTTATTTCCTTCATTTATCAGCTTAAAAAGCTGAACGTAGAAACAGAAAGACTTTTGAGGGCGCCAAATCCGACCATTTATTGTTCTAAGTTTAGTTTTATTTTCTGCCCACATTTGTCCCAAGGGTCTTGTTTCTGGAAGCTATTAAATAGTCGCATACGAGTAAAAGGGGTTTTTCTTTCAAACGATGATATTATTTACGCACCCTCTTATGGACAGGGCTGTCACGAATTGAGAGTGTGTCCTATTGAGTGTCTAGTGTGCTTATGAGCGATGGTAGCTCAGTGGTTCAGACCGCGCCTTTCCATACGGAGGACCGGTATACGAATCCGAGCATTTTCTGGATTTTACAAATCCTATGTGCGTATTTCTACCATTCAGCTCGACGGTGAACGGAAACCATCGTGAGGAAACCTGCACGTTGCGGATAGTTTCTGAAACGTGTAACCATGATTCAGTTGATCTCGGTTCCCCTATTATAGGGTTGCGAAGGTCAGACGGCACTTCATTGTACTTACCAGACTCCCCAAATCAAGAATCATGGCCCAAGCGTACTCCGGGCTCCCGTGACAGTTTTGGACGCAACTGGGATTTACATGCTAAGATGAGAAGTGTCTAGTGTGCTCCAAGGTTGGTAGCATAATTAAAAATAGGCATAGAAGTAGTATTTGTTATGTTGGTTGTTTTTATATGCATCATCCATTTTGGATATAGGCCTCTACCATCTTGTTGTTGTAGCGTTTTCCTTGATATCGTCAGTCCATCGCTTGAGTGGCCGGCCTCGCGGTCTAGTGTGCTCCCACGGTCTCCACTCAACGACCCGCCTCTTCCAACAGTCCCTGCTCATCTGCGTTATGTGTCCAGCCCAACTCCACTTTTTACTATGCAATAGGTGACAAATACAATCATCCAAGTTATCTCCACTCCTTCGTGCAATGTGTCCAAAATATTGCACGATGCATCGCAAACAGGTGGCGGACATGCGCTGAGTATCCTCTATTTTTAATTCTTTGAGAATCGAGACGTTGGTGCGGCGGGCAGTCCATGGTATTCTTAACATGCGGCGCCAGCACCACATTTCAAAGGGCGTCGATTCCTTCTCCGGTCGGCTGAATTGATTGTCCACGTCTCGACAGTATAGAGGGCGATGGGGAAGACAAGTGTGCGAACAAGATGTATCTTCGTTCGATTTGAATATTTTTCTGTCCCTCCAAATCTTACTCAGTTCAAGTCATAGCCATTGTTCAGTCAGGAGTGGGGATAACTTGGAGCGATTGATTGTAACAGAGAAAGTGGAAGGGAGAAGACCGAGAGGCCGTAGTCCCCAGCGATGGTCAGACCAGATAGCGAAACAGATCCCAATAAGCACTGCCCTGCGAGCGGCGGAGCGCAGCCGATGGCGAAGCTGGTCGACAAAATCGGAAGGAGTCAGGATCCTCAGCAGTGAGGGAATCGACAGGAGAGAGAGAGAGAGTTGAGAAATAAGCAAATGAATCACTTGGTTAGCGATTGCTGCCGCCCATGAATACCCGCAACGCCAAAAGAATATCATTACCAGTAGAGTATATTTATTAATTGTGGCCTATATCTTTGCTGATATGTAAGGTATATTGTTACATACATACGTGTCAATAGTTCCCCGTTGCGTCCTGAGCTGCCGCTTTGCAGGCCGGGGTACGCTTAGACCATGATTTTTGATTTGGGAAGTCTGTTAATTACTACTATAATGTAACAATAAGGGGATTAACACGATATTTATTATGTGAAACAACATTGTGTACTCACATATTTGGCTAGACGTTTCGGCTACGTTACAGCAGCCGTGGTCACGAGCGGACTGCGAGCAAGCAGCGAGCGACTGCGAGCGAGCATAATAATAAATATCGTGTTAATCCCCGTATTGATTCATTATAGTTATAATGGAACGCGAAAATCTAAAAAATCTGTTAATTACTATGTAACGACTACCGTCTGATCTTCGCAATCCTTTACAGGGGAACCAAACAAACTGAATCATAGTTACACGTTTCAGAAACTATCCGAAACTTGCAGGTTTCCCTTACGATCTTTTCTCTCACCGCCGTCCTCACAAACATTCGCGTTGTATTTATTTGTAGGACTAGTAGCATATCATCACACGTTACCCTCAGCCCTGTGGCAAGCATCGGACGGGGCGATTTGTTGTCTGTCTCCTTTGTAACAGGGCATAAAATTACAGCGTATTATTTGAGGAGGACTTATTTTAACTCCATATTGTCTTCTAAGATATTTGGATTTTGTAACCTTTAACTTTTATGTTTTATGCATTCATATAATAGACCGAAGGCGTATCCTTTTTCGATGTCTACATATTATATACATAAGCCTTTAAATCTATGATATACTTAGAAGATTTCGACTGCCTCGTTGGCGCAGTGGGTAGTGCGTCGCATTTTAAAGTGACGGTTGGGGTTCCGGGTTTAGATCCCCAAAATTTGTACCTGAATCTTTCTGGTAAAAAAATCCCAGTGTCAGCCCGGAGTCTGAAAGTCGGCGGTCATGTACCCCCGTGCCTCGGAAATCACGTTAAGCCGTTGGCTCTGCGCCCTATCCCTCTCCGGTCGTGTTACGCTGCTGTCCCATCGGAATATGAGGGTAAGGGAATTCAAAGTGCACTTGTGTTTGCGCACATACTTGAGCACTATTATGTATCCTGTTTACGTGTCTGATCGTTACGATCGGCCGCCGTAGCCGTAATCGGTTGGAGGATGATTATTATTAACTCTAGTGGAGTCACAAGTGCCTTTTTTCGTTTCCCCCGAATTGGCCCTTAGACAGCCTCACTCACTTGGTGAAACACAGCGGAGCGCAGCTTCGCAACTGTTTTTGCAAGACATTTGACAAAGGTGTAGAACTGATACCACGTATCAGTCCTACACCTTTGTCAAATGTCCTTTACCTAAAGGTTGCCTGCATGAGATCGCTCATAGTGATAAAGCCACATTCCTTATACATCATTGTTGTTGTTGTGTTCGTTGTTGGCAGCAATCGCTTACCATCAGGTGATCCGTCTGCTTGTCTGCTATCACATAAGAAAAAACCATTTTACTTTTGTAATACCTAACTAGTGTTAAGTTTTTTATACCTATGTTTTTGTGTGGAATCCATAGTAATCTTATAAATGTGAAAGTTTGTCCGTCTTTCATGGCAAACGCAGCGACGGATTGAGTTTTTTTTAGTGGGGATGATTGAAGGGATGGAAAGTAACTTAGGCTACTTTTTGTCTCTTTCTAACGCGAGCGAAGCCACGGGCAAAAGCTAGTAAAGTATATTCATTCATTAATTTCCTCCGGTAATGCCGAAGAGTAGCTCTCCCACAGTCAAACGGTTTCCGCTGTTATTCGCTTGAATCGCATGAGTGTTGGACTTAAATTCAGTCGCGTCTCTACCTTGTTATAAGTTTAGAGAGAGCGAAAAAGTTTCATGTATTTAAATGGAACGCTTTCCAGCCTCAAGTGCCTACGTGCAATGATTGAGCTGATAAAGTTGAATGAATTCGGGACGCATCGACCAACTAGTGCCGCCAATAGATTTATAATTGTGGCCATAATGAGACATTTTTTTTAAAAGTAGGTAGATGTGTTACAAGGTTGAAGCCATAGAGGATAGTATTAAGAATTTTTTGAGGCAAAATTATGTCATAATTTTTTCTCCAAGTAACCATAATTTTTATAATTGCTAAAAGAAGCCACTTTAGGCAATAATAAGAATTACGGCTATTTTTATGAAGATAATATTACACACCGCCGTGTGGTCCCCGGCAGAGTAGAATAGGCCACCCTCACTCTTACCGAGGTGTCGTAAAAGGCGACTAAGGTAAAGCTGCTGGCATGATCATCAGCGCCCAGAGAAGGAAAACTCTGCATTTATATCATCACCCTCGCCAACCCGTCTGCCAAGCGTGCTGAGTATGGCAATTACCCCTCATGTGTTTGAGGGAGGCCCGTGTCCCAGCAGTGGGGACTTAAATAGGCCGATGATGATGATGATGAATATTACACAAGAATATCTCAAAAAATGTTTATACTTTCATTTACCGAGTCACTGTTGTACTTTTTTTTTTAATGTGTCTTAGGGAGTTGCCAGACTGGCGGATTGTGAGCGTTTTCAAAGCAGAGCGACGACGCAGCGAATACGTCGCGGCTGCGCAGCGTTCACGCCGCGCATGCGCAGCGGATTCACCACGGAGATAAGTCTGAACGCCATTGTTTTTTTGTGGCGGCCAGAAACACGCCGGCGAATCCGTTGCGCATCCGCGGCGACTCCGTTGCGCATCCATGACGAATCCGTTGCGCATCCGCGGTGAATCCGTTGCGCATCCGCGGCGAGAACGCTGCGTCGTCGCTTCGCTTTGAAAATGCTCGCAATCCGCCAGTGGCAACTCCCATAATCGTCACAGTTAATACACAGTTAATACAATTTGTTGGTGGTGCTAGTTACTTCGATGCGTTACCTTAAAAGTTTTTACTATAAACCATACACTTCCATACTTTCTGTCTGTCTATTTGTCCGTCTTCCATGGTAAAACGAACGGATTGACTTGATTTTTAAGTGGACATAGTTAAAGGGATAGACATAGGCCACTTTATGGCAAATAAATTTCCACGCGAGTGAAGCTGCGGATGACAGCTAGTTACTAAATAATATTTTTGAGTGGCTACTCTGTATCATTTTTGTAGTTTTGATTTGTTAGTCTTCTGTTTTAATCTAAGTACTTAAGGAACTAACTGTTTTTCTATGTAAGGTCAGCATTAAAAGTAGCTTAACGCTTTAGTTCCATGTCAAAGTAACTGTACTGTCTATAAAAGGCAGTTTCCAAGGGGTTCGTAAAATTGTTACTTAGTCATGGTACTAAGTGTTAAGCTACTTTTGACGATGACCGTACCATAGTTAAAATACACCGAAGCATGTTTTCCCAATACAAGTGTCAATGGAAGTATTTAATCGACGAAAAAGCAGTAAAAAGTACTAATGAGAGAAGTATTTTTTCAATAGAAGTTGATAATCCGTTGATCTTTTTTTTTTTGATTTTGACGACCCGTTTAGAACAGTGGTAGTGAACGCTGCCTTTGGCCTAAGGGTTGCGGGTTCGATCCCCGCACAGTACAAACATTTGTGTGCATGAACATGTCTGTTTGTATTGGTCTGGGTGTTTCTATGTATTATAGGTATGTATTTAGAAAAGAAAAGTATTATATGTATATATTTGTAATTCCGATGTTGGTTCTGATGTCCGTAACACAGGCGCTTGAGCTACCAATCTCGGAGTCAGATCAATGTATGTGATGTTGTGAAATATTTATTTATTTATTTGTCATATTTTATGGTAGGTAGGATAAAGACCGAAGACCGTACCAACCGTAACGTTTGTTGAAATCAGGGCAATTAACTTAAGTAGTATAAGGTTATACAAGACCTACTTTTCTTACTTAGAGATTCACATTTATTCGGCACATCCCTACTTAAAAATGCACACAATTATCAAAAAATTACTAGTAAATCTACTGAAATTACAAAATCTTTCACATTACACATGAAGCCGTGTGTGGAAAGTAGTTATGCCCAATTCGCAAATGTATATCTTGAACTTGATTGAATTTGTCAGCACTTGCGTATAAATAAATGTATGGGTGTATTTTACCATCAATATACGAGACATGTTTAAGGGATTAAGATAGTGTTACCAGACATGTTGAAAATTATCGATAATTTCGATCAAAAATAAGCCAGCAAATTCATCATCGTCATCGTTTTTTCCCGGTTGGTTCACTAAACTGTCGCTTCGGAGCCCGGGGTCCCCTTACCTCCCATAATTATAATACAAAAATCATCATCATCATCTCATGATTCCCTGTTGCGTTCAAAACTGTCGCTTGGAAATCCTGTTGTTGGGTTTATTCTCATACAAATATGCTCGATACAAGAATTACCTACATTAGAAACGAAATACTACCTAAACCCTTGTTTTGAAAATGTTATTAGCATATTTCTACAACCAATTGAAAATTTATTACTGTAGTTCGTAAATTATTTTCTGGATGTTGTGTGGGCGTTTTAACTTTATGTTAAAAACATGATTGAAGGAAAAATTTGCTTCTGGGCACGATGTATTTGCAGACCAGTGTTGGTATTTAGAATTTCTAAATTATAGGCGTGGGTTTTATCTTAAAGTTTTTATACTTTACGGTGTGTACCTAACATGAGATTAACAGTAAACTTTTAAAATCACTATAAACATAATCACAAAGTAGATAGGCGTTTGTGTGTCTACAGTTCGAGGCATTAGACAGCCCATGAATTGCTAACCAAATTCATATTGGCTAAAGTGACGGGTAGTAGGTATAAGTGTTTGCCGAGAGGTTATAATCCTGAAATTGCTTAAAATAGATCCGGTTTTGTAGCTAAAAATTAAATTCGATTGGTGTCGCTAGTGTGCCCTAACCGTCACCTTAAGTGTATAAATAGCATAGATTATTTTTCCAAATAAATTATTACTTTCGTAGGTACTTACTATTAAAATACTTACTAACGTGCAAGTTACACAGAATAAAAGATATCATTTTACATACCTATTTTAAAAATTTACGTAAAAAACTTACGTTAAAACGTGAATTCAAAGTGCTTTATTGAAGGGAAATGAACGAATAATATGTATTCTATCCTCATACAAATACAAAAAAAAAACTCAGACAACATCACGACCAATCACGACCACGGCCTCAGGTTTTATCGATAAAAGTCTTGCCTATCGATATTACGTAAAGCACATCACTAAGCCGTGGGCCGGGGCGCCGGGGTGTCTGCCGCCGCGGCCTTGCCACACAATAGCGCACTGACGCTCGATCTCTATTATCAAAATGCGTATGTCCATCCGGTCGTTACTCATTTTGTTTATAGCTATTCAATTGAAAGTTTTCTTTTCAATTGATTGCTTTCTTCTGAATCAAAGTTTGTTAAGTTATTCCAAATATTTTATTGAAAACACATTACCTACATTGGAGATTTCTACACATGGAAATATCCTACGTAAAAAAAATATTTGTGATAGGTGGAAAATGAGCAGACGGATCACCTGATGGTAAGCGATTGCCACCGCTCATGGACACCCCCAACACAAGAGTTAAATGTGTGTTGGAACCTTTAAACCCCTTTCCCTAAATTGGGCCTCCGGTACCTACCCTTACTGACGCAGCGAAACACAGCACAGATGCTGCTTCAAGGCAGTTTTCTGTGAGCCGATCACTATAAGCAAGCCCATTCGTGCCGAAGCGTGGCTTTTCCTCTGGCTGTACTATTGTAGCATGTGTAAAGTTAAATCGGTTATATACTCACACCGACGAAGTAACCTTGCCAATATCTGCGAGAAATCGCTTTAGCGTAACGCTGGTAGAGCATGTAGCGTATTTATGATAGTGTTGGGCAAAACCGGTCTTGATTTGGAGTCTTGGTCTTAGTCTTGCATATCGCAAGGCCGCGATTTAACTAACTGTAGAAAGATTCAATCCTAAAAAAACCTATAGCGCGTTTAGGATTCATTAATGTTTGTTGTTGTTATTACAATTCCTTAAAAAGAAAATATGTTAAATAGAAACCTTCTTTCATTTTAATCTTTACTATATTTAATTTATTACATCATATTAATTAATGTTGGATGATATTGACTTAATATAAATGTAGTCGTAGTAAGTAGTATTCTTGCAAAACCAAAGGCCCAAGGACCAACGTAAGTCCAAAACAAATGTTTTTATGATATAAATCAAGATCATAGTTTTCTTTGAAATCAAATGAATGATGACATTTTTTTATACTTTTGACACTCAAATGTATATTTACAATAAGACAATGTAAACTTTATAGTTATAACTGGTTGGAAATAACGTTTTCTACTGAGAAAAATAAATGACATCAGTAGTTACTCAGTTCAAATTATAGTCGCTCTATAGTTATTTGGTAGGTGGCGAAAATTGGATCTAATTCTATTTCCTTTACAAAATGTAGACAACAGAGCTTTAACATTTTCCCGTAGAAACAACGTCCTCCTGTCAATTGATCATGGTCGCACTGTATTCGTATTATATACATCTGACAAAGTTCCCGGCAGGCCACTTTTCAACCTTAATGCGATGACATAAGGTCTAAAAGTGTCCTATCGGGAATTCTGTCAGATGTACATTTTGTGCTTGTGGGGAGTGCCTATCACTCTCACTCACTTACTTACTTACTACGCTGGCTCAGCGATCCAAAGTCTCGTCAATACCTCCGACGTCAAAGTTCGCCATTTTTTGCGGTCCTGTGCCAATTCCGCCCAATCGTGCACGTTGAGTACTTTGAGGTCCTTGGCGACTTTCGTCCCTCCATCGGTATCTCGGACGACCCACAGGACGTCGCCCCATTAGTCGTCCCAGATAGGCTCTTTTGGCTGCACGATCCTCTCCCATTTTCTCCACGTGTCCGAGCCAGCGTAGTCGGGATGATGTTATCTCCCCGATGATGTTCGGCTCGGCTATCAGATCTTCAATCTCCTGGTGGAACCTGTGCCTCTAACACCCATCTTCTCTTTTGGTTGGTCCCTGAATCTTTCGGACTCTCACTCAATGACGTTTCTTTGTGAATGTGACGTACGGAATTTCCAATTCCAATTCTTGCATTGGTACAACACTATGCCGTATGCCCCGCATTAGAGGATTCCCGCGAAGCCCCACGTATCACGGTGCGATCATAGTATTTACTACGGCATTATCCCAAAGATAATCTTTATCTATTTTTTTACACTTACGCTTATGTTTGATTCTTTGCAGCTGTTGTTTTTACGGAGTTATTTTGATTTATTCAATTTGCGATAGAGCTGTTTTGGCTCACAAATAGAGACTTATCTGAAAATAATAAATAAAGGCTCCAGACAGTGGAGAAAAAAAGAGCAGGACAAAATTTAGTTTGGGACTTGTTTCGTACCTAATTTAAACAAAACTCTGCGTCAGACGCCCCGTGACCTAAACGTGTTCCTTCACCGAGAGCACATCAGTGGATAAGAACATGCCTTCCATAGGTTCTAAGCCGAGAATGTACTACAGGATGTTTCAAAGATTACTACGGCGGTGAGACAAAGCATCGTGATAAAACCTGCAAATTTCGGGTAGTTTCTGAAACATAGACATGTAAACCACGCAGAATAAACTGCGGGGTGCAGCTACATTTTTTACTTTCATTATTAGACGTTTCTATTGAAACTGACTTCAGATGTAACAGTTTACTTTAGCCAAGAAATTCTGTTGATTTGTGAGTACAATCCAACTCTCAGCTAGTCCATTAGTAATGTGTTTTCTCATTGACAGTAAGTAAGTATCTGTCTGTACGAAAGACGTTGGAATCTAGCCAAGGAGAAGTAACATGTCTTAAGGTCAGCCAAACACGTTCAGATACAGGATATCGGGCGACAAGTGATATTTATTGTTCAGATAACTGCATTACGATAAATAAAATAAATAGCTTTGGAAATACATTTTACCTCTGCGTTGGGGATATGTTGCCAAAAACTAAAAAAATTAATTCAAAATAGGTTTAAAGAAAATGCACAAAGACTTTACGTACACCCACTCAAATGGAGGCGGACCTACTATTGTTTATTATAAAAAGTGCGGCGGCGGAGCGTCGTTCAAATTCATTTCGTGGCGAGCTTCGCCGTTACTTGGCAATCTCGCTGTCTCTGTCCGTCATCGTGACCCTTCCGTGCGAATAGAAACAGCAAGATAGCTGTATGTAATTAGTAAGAAAATTGTGTGTATTTGCGAATACCAAAAATTATGAATAAAACAATACAAGCTGTCTTTGTTAAATTTTCATACAGAATAATTAAGTTTTAATATAAAACAAACATACAGAAAATTGGTCGTTAACGTCGAACAATTTACGAAATGTAGTCGCATATATTTTCAAGCAAGGAAATATTTTTAAAGGCAGGTGTTAACCGAGACATAGATAAATACTTTCTTAATCCGAGTAACAGCAATGAAATAATAAATAAATATTTCATAACATCACATACATTGATCTGACTCCAAGATAGGTAGCTCAAGCACCTGTGTTACGGATATCAGAATCAACAGTAGGGAAACAGTGGAAATGTTGAGTTACCTCAAATTGCAAATTAATTTGGTATTACGTTTGTATGGAAAATACGTGGTTCGTCGGCCCCTTAACGTAGATGATCATCATCATTATTTCAGCCAATATAGTCAACTTATGGACATAGACCGCCTTCGTCCATGGGATTCCGGTGAGCTCCACCACCGTCTACCTTGTAGTGGGCCTGTTACGGCTGCGACCTCCACTCTAGAATACATGCAAATGTTGTAATAATGATTCTGGATTGGTGGGTCAATTAATCTATTAAAATTTTTGAAGGTGAAATGAATGTACCTACTTCTTTGTATATCCTCCTAATTACCAAGTTTCCTGGATCATCGTCCAAGCTCCAAAGCGATGACTTTTGTCGCAGCCGGAATTCAATGATGATAATAACCCTGAACTTTCTTCCACAGGTTCCGCAGACATGAACAGGTGCCACAGAAGCGTAGTGGTCCTAGCAGCCCTGTGGCTGGTGGTGAGCTCAACTGCCACCCCAGTCAGGCGCTCACCAGACCTTGAAGCTCGGCGCAGGAGTGCAATCGACCGCAGTATGATTAGGTGGGTACCGTTACTAAAATTACAACTTTATTTCCTGATTTAGGCAAAGTGACTGGCGTGAAGCAGCGCCTAGTGAGTGAGAGTATCAGAGGCCTGATCCGGGACAAAGGGAGATTAAGGTTGGCAGCGCACTGTGACTCAATAGGTGTTGCGAGCGTCTATGAGCGTCGGCAATTGCTTACCATCAGGTGATCCATATGGTCTACTGCTGCCACCGCCATCCGTTGCCACCAACCAAATATGCCACCCATCTGATTTAAATGATAACCGTGCTTATAAGTAGATATTGACAATGCCAGGTTTTTCCGCTGCCTACCGTGGAAAAAGGAATGTCAGGGCGATCAACGAATACCAGGTGGAACTTGTTACTGCTGAGCCGAAAACGTAGTGCTGTTATTCATTTTATATAGTATCTATGGTGACTCCATAAAACTGATTTAAGTAGTACTTAGATTGTTAAAAGATCTACTTTGTAATAAATACATTTTTCATGCTCAGGAACCTTGTTTCTATATTTAGAGCTGCACCGAATCGCATTGTTCTATGTTTCATATTCATTGCATGCAGATTCGGTGGTATCAGATGTAGATCAACTTTTAAGGCTGAAACTATTGTACGTTTTATATGTGACTGATACAAAAGTCACCAGCCCGGATAATTTTTGCATGGGATCGAACGCGGACGACCTGTGTAACGTAGTTTTCAGTCACTTTCTCTAGTTATTTAGTAGTCTCCTCACCATGCAATACTACCTACTCGTACCTGCTTAATACTCCTACACGTTTATACGACTTTTGTAATACTCCCTATTGTCACCAGGTTTGGCAGATCATACCCTCCAGAGCCGTCAGCAGCTGACATTCGCGAAGCCTTCCAACGCCCCACCAGGAGAGCCGGCAACAGCTTTCTCCGCTTCGGGAGATCCCAGCCGCTGACCCTCACCGCTGACGACCTGTACACACTCCTCAGGAACTACGAAGAGGATTACGACAGCCCCGCAAAAAGGGGCTCTGCCTTCGTGCGCTTTGGCCGGGACCCTCAGTTCATCAGGCTGGGAAGGGCTTCTGATGATGATAAAGGGAATTACGAGCAGAGTTCTGATTTGGTTGTAAGCGGGTTTCCTCAGAGGAAAAGTAGAGCAAGAGACCATTTCATCAGACTAGGACGAGACAACGAGGAGCTGGAACGGACTGAAGAAGATGAGGAGAGAAGGAAGCGGTCGGTGGAACCCACTTGCCAATGATTGTCAGGCGTAACTTTATGGTGACTTTAACTTGATGTGGAGTTCCAGTTGTTTTATGGATTATGGGATTTGTAATCCTCGAAGAACGGTGATTTATATGAATGTAATAAACTTTGTTGTATTGTAAAAATGATTGGAATTCCATAAAGCTATTTTCCTTCTTCCTATACTGTTGGCAACCAATTGATGTCATCCATAAAAGATATATATTTTCAGATTTAGCTATATCTGATAGAAAAATCTTCCTTAGGGCCTAGATAGATTTATTTATTTCTATCATTAATTCCTAGATAAAAACTCTTAATAAAAATACTTTGCTGCCTCAATGACAAGAAGTGCATCTTGTTCTTTGGTCATGAAGAGAGAATGCCGCCGGCTCAGAAGGAGCGGCGACGTCGGCACCGGTGGACGCCGCCGTCTTATGCAAACTCGGCCGCGCTGAAATCGGTCGAGTAGTGTGAGGCTCTCCCCTGGGGCGCTCCCAGGAGCATACCCACTAAACTCTCTGCGACAGTTTCCCTACCTCGCCCGGGAGGAAAACAAACTCTCAGAGCGGGGTCAGGGGCCATAGGGCGAACCTTATAGAGTTACCGCGACCCCGCTATCGCTAGTACGGCATTGTGAGCGACCTGGTCTGCCTTATAAAAAGAATATTTGCATTCACAGTGTGTATACAATGTTACAATTAGATTCAGGATTCAGGATACCATTAAAATCTTTTCACTGATTATAAACTTTTTACTAAATGAAATCTGTGTCCACTTATGGGATAGACATTATTCATTTGATTTATTCCTGGTTTTAATGATAGCAAGGAATGAACTTATCAGGGAGATTTTTCAATCTACTTAAATTATTAAATAAGTTATTAAAAAACCAATTACTTGTTAATAGTCTAGCACTTTCCAAGGATTTAAATCTTTCCTTCCCCAAATTCTACTGTCGGCTCCCCTTTTCCTGATGAGGCTAAGTTCCTGGTGCATTGATAAGTGTATATGAATTTTAATCATACGTACTATGAAATATATTTCCTTATGTGTATTATTATAGATAAATATAGACAATTTAACTGACTTAAGAATGTTTTACTTCCGATTGTAAAGTTTAAGCAATCTTAAAAGCAAAATGCGCTTATACCCTTTACTTTTCATTTTGTCTCTTTTTCTTAACACAATTATTCCTTAAAGAACTGATTCTCTTCAATTATTTTCGGGTCTTTATTAAATAA
The DNA here is from genome assembly GCA_019059595.1 of Marasmia exigua. NCBI lineage: Eukaryota > Metazoa > Arthropoda > Insecta > Lepidoptera > Crambidae > Marasmia > Marasmia exigua. The sequence continues at coordinate 16,943,747 of CM032481.1, forward strand.
AAAGTCAAGAAAATGTTATATAATTTGTGTTACAAGTGTAAGTATCTGAAACTATTTTTAAGGCTGGGTATAAAATCTTAATTTTCGGATACTTCCACTGCAATAGCGACTTACTGAGTTATATATGTATAATTGCATTTAAACTTGCATTATATAAATGTAAAATGTTGAATGAGTCGATGTTGAAATAGTTTAATATGTAAAGTTGTTGCAATACTAAATAAATGGCATTATTATGTAAAAATAAAAGACTTAGTTATTACAAATCATTTCTTTTCTATTTTTAATAAACACGAATATATGTTTAATACTGAATCTATCTCTCTTTGATCGCATTCTTCCCTAGAAATATTAATTAAGTACAAATTCAAATCTGTTCATTCAATAGGATATGTCTCAAGTGGCAATGGGCAGGGCACATAGCAAGGAGAACAGACGGCCGTTGGGGCGGAAAGCTCCTCGAGTGAAGGTCACGTATAAGAAGTCACAGCCGTGGCAGGCCCCCCACAAGGTGGACCGACGATCTGGTGAAGGTTGCGGGAATACATTGGATGCGTGCGGCACAGGACCGATATGTGTGGAGAACATTCGGGGAGGACTATGTCCAGCAGTGGACGTCTATTGTCTGAAGTGATGATGATGATGAATAGGATATACCTACCTACTTACCAAAGAAGTAATCACTAGCTAGGTAGCAATATAAGGTCTGTCCCTATGTACAGTCAAAGAACTAAAGAGAGTGCACAATTGCTTTTGCGCACACACTTGAGCACCACATTATATGTATCCTGCGTGGTTTACTTATGTTTGGCCAAAAAACGTTTCGCAAAATATCACATCGCAAACTATTTACGCAAATTTTCATTTAAACAAAAAAACATTTGTCAAAACAACTTAACGCAAATATTTAATTAGCAAGTCCCTTTTTTGGCATTATTATTGTTTAACAAATACTTATTTGGTCATGTTTCATTTTACCAAATATGATTTCATCAAATGTTTCATTCGGCAAAACATACTCTTCCCAAAATATGCCATGGCAAACGATTTACATGTCATGCATGGGTTCTGTCACAGCTCCGGTGCTGCGGGCCTCCAGCGGTCCCACGCGAGCTTACCGTCGCAGATAATTTTCGCTCACCCCCGCAGCTTTGGCTTTGTAGCCGGCCAGTCTCAGCCGCGGCGGCAAGCTTTAAAACCACCTGCTCCTCAGCTCGCGGGCCGCCTCGCCCCTTCGCACCTACGCGGGCTTGAATTACACTCTAGGGGTAGGGCAGACAAGACTACGTGAAGTCGGATTTGCAGCTATTCGCTGCTGTCAATACCTTTTACCTAATACCCAAGAACAGACCGTTATCACTCTATCGTTATATATAAGCATTAACGATAGAGGCGATAAAGTGGGCCGCTGCTGCGGCACGCTCACTGCGCTCACTCGTCTGTTTCTACACGCTGTTTCTTAAATCATTAGTTTAATTAATACTATTTTCGGCAATTTATTTGTTTTTTAAATTTCTATAAGTAATTTGAGTAAGTATGCGAAGTGATAATTTGACCAAAGTATTTTTTGGCATATCAGATTTGCCAAAAGAAACCATTTGCCGTATGATTTTTTTTTCTAAATTAAACTTGCCAAATGATAATTTGACCAAATAAATTAAGTGCGACCAAATAAATCTGCATTTGCTAAAGATTCATTTGCGAAATGAATCTTGGGCGAAAAGTTTTTTGGAAAGTGAATTTTGACGAAAAATAATTTGGCCAAACGGAGGGATCCCATCCTGCGTATGTGTCTGATCGTTGCGATCGGCCGCCGTAGCCTTAATCGGTTGGAGTATATCATTATTAAGACGGTTAAAAGAGTACGGCATATAAAAGAAGTTCAATGCAGCATTTTTAAATCCCTTAAATTTAATAAAGCGATAGGTCTATAAGAGTAAGCTACTCGTAAACAAAGCTGGGATGTCACGGTTAGAGTCGGCTTACGGTTTAATTGGTCGTTCTAGTGTTATAGCAGCTGCATTTCTGTCGTCAGACGCTTTATAGCAGAGGAGGTCCTAAGGATTACTGAAACTACTAAAAAACTACAATACAACTGTACAGGACTGTGGTGTGCTGGTTAGGAATTTAGGGATAAGGGATGAAAACACAGGATGAAACGGAAAACTATGTATCAAGCAAAGTATAGAAAAATAGACCATTAAGACAGCAAAACAAAAGACGTATCAAAATATATATCATAGACAAACTTACATAAACTAAAATAAGGTGCATCGTGCACATCGTCTATATACAACAAGAAAAAAGACAAAGTTAGGTTAAGTGAAACTAAATCAAGACTTAAATAACAGTTAAAAAGGGAGTAAAAAACAAAAACCAAATAGGTAGTTACTTAAACTTACTTAACAAAAGACATAACTTATTAAATATTTAACAGAATGGAAACAAAACGAAATATGTTTAAAAATGGAACGAAAAAAAAGGAAAAACAAACATAAATTCTTCTAACAGAACAGCGGCACTAACTTCTTCAGAGGACGTTTTAGTATGCCTCCTGCTGTCTGTACGTCTGCCACTCTGACGACGTTGTCACCCCCGGGGAATAACGCGACGACGCGTCCTCTTGGCCAGGTGCTCCGAGGTAGGTTGCCGTGAGCTATCAGGACGACATCCCCAACTTTAATTTGGGCATCATTTACCGCTGCTAGACCAGTGCTCTACGTGGAAGCAGATTTTGCAGGCACTCCTTAACCCATCGGGTCCAGAACATGTCCCCGAGTCTTGCTGCTACTCTCCAGTTGATGCGAGACCTGAGATCATGGTCGCTCAGTGTGGCTGGAATGGGACGTCCCGAAGAATTCCCTATTAGAAAGTGGAAAGGGGTCAGGGCTTCCGGAGACTCAGGCTCGGCCGGCACATGTGTTAACGCCCACAAACGTAAAGGGTCTAGTGTGGTGAGCGAGTCTGGCACTGGGCAAGTTTCCCATGGGAGGGTTATACGTCTGTGTACGAATCAATCGACAAACTTGGCACTGGCGAGCGACTGACCGCACGGTGCTGCGTAGGTTTATTATCCAATAGGTCTGTCTGAGCTCATTTACTACTGTCTCAGTGTTACCATGAGCCGTTCGTACGCGATGGTAGTGCGCCAACAAACGAGTGCTTAAGTGTTTTCCATCTAAAATTATTGGAAACATGGTTTCCTTACTTACTTCCTCAACTGCACCAATTCGTCCTGATAGCCTGAGTACATCGTCGCTATCAATTTGCGGTGACAAATGACGAAGTCGACTTTGTCTCTTGAGAGGCTGTTGCGTCCTTATACATGCAAGTTCTTCCTGAAAACTGTCTATTTGGCTTTGACGTAAGATATGCATTTCAGCCAAGTTTGAGTCTTCCGCCGTCAGGGCTTTCAAGCTACTTACGTCAGCTCGCAAAGTTAGTGCCGTTACAGGTGGGGTGGTATTTAAATCGAAAGAACAGATGCAGTTACTTATTTTAGTCAATTTAGAAAGTTTTATACCTCCTTTTAGTAAGCTACGCATACGCAATAAAAAAATGAACTTGTGAGCAGTGGCTGTAGGGCGTACTATTCTAAGCCATGAGCTAAAGCGTGTTGGACTAGCTGACAAAGGCAAGTGAACTTGGGATGACGTTATCTGATACAAATGAGCGCACGACTTAGCAGAAATGTCAGGTTGACTAGGCCAGTCATTTTCCGAGATGAGGAACGGTGGCCCAGTCACCCAACGTGAAGAGAGGGTTAAGGAATCGCCTTTGACGCGAGTTGCATCATCCGCCCAATGTGAAGAGAGGGTTAAGGAATCGCCTTTGACGTGAGTTGCATCATCCGCAACATTTAAACTACTTTGAACCCATCTCCATTCATTAGCGTCAGAGGATTCCAAAATTTCTCCCAACCTATGAGCCACAAACGGTTTGTAACTTCTTGCATCGCTGCGGAGCCAACCGAGCACAGTCATTGAATCGCACCAAAATACTCTACGTGATGGTTTATGTTTGTGCGCTTCAACGATTGTGTCCGCAAAACGCGTTGCGATCAAAGCGGCCTGTAGCTTCAATCTAGGAATGGAAGTATGTTTTAGTGGTGCTACTCTAATTTTGCTACCTATGAGTGCTAATCTAAATGAGTCATTCTTACACTTGAAGCGCCAGTAACCAACCGCAGAATAAGCTACTTCGCTAGCGTCACAAAATACGTGAAGTTCGCGTTCCAAAATATCGGTTTCTACAAAATCGTAACGCCTAGGAAATAAGAGACCAGAAATACTAGCTACATCTGAGAACCAGTTTCGCCACTCCGGTATAAGATTTAGAGGAATCTCTTCATCCCAAAAAGTGCCACGCTTCCACAGAGATTGAAAAAGAATGCGACCCCTAATCACAACGGGTGATATAAGACCCAATGGGTCGTAGATGCGCATAATGTGTGCAAAAGCCTGGCGTCTAGTAAGACTTTTTGGTGTAAGGAAGTATTTTTTGAGCCCCGTGTTTATTGAGAAGGTGTCTAAATTTGGCCGCCATAGCAGACCAAGCGTTCGAACGTTAGTAGTTGTGCCAATATCAATCACTGCGTTAGACGTCTGTGCTAACAATAAGTCTTTCGGTAAAAATGATAGAGCGACTGGCTCATTAGAAACCCAGTCGCGCATCTCGAAGCCAGCTTTCCGGTGCACGGTTACTATATCGGCTGCTAGACGAGCGGCCTTTTCAACAGAGTCGACACTGGTGATACAGTCATCCATATAATGGTCGTCAATTATTACTCGCGCAGCTTCGGGAAACTGGTCTTGGAGATCGGTGGGATTTTTATTTTTAATGTAAAGAGCTGTAAATGGACTTGATGCAGCTCCAAAAATCATGGAGGACATTCTGAATGTCTTTATTGGTTCTGAAGGTTTATCACGCCCTAAAAAACGTTGGGCGTCGTGGTCAGATTGGCGAATCTTTACCTGCGGGAACATCTCTTTTATGTCACCATTCAAAGCGACCTTTGCCTCCCGAAAATGAAATAAAATATTAAGTAAAGATTGGAGCAAATCTGGCCCTGTCAACAATAGATCGTTAAGGCTTACTCCATCGGATTTGGCCGCTGCATCATGCACAACGCGGAGCTTACCTGGCTTGTTCGGGTTAACTACGCCGAAGTGTGGTAGGTACCATACTGTACCTTCACATTCGGACCCGGAGCACTCTTCAGCATAACCCTTCTCAACGGTATCCTTAATGTTTTTTTTTTACTGCAAGGCATACACTGGGTCCCGAGCAAAGCGCTTCTCTAAGCCAAAAAACCTGGAAAGAGCCATTTTTTTACTGTCCGGTACTACTAAATTGTCTGCTTTCCACAAGAGCCCGACCTCAAAGCGACCCTGTGGCAAGCGCCGTGACGTCCTCTCTAAAACCTCAATAGCGCGCTTGTCACTAGTGCCACTCATTTCATATTTTGTAATGCCTATGGAGTCAAGGCGATATTGGGCTTTTAGGCGGCTATCAAGTGACATTTCGGTTGCGGAGTCTCGACAAAATACGTGGTTTACAAAATTAACAGTTTTAGTTCTGCTAGATGCAAATCCGAATAAGACCCACCCTAATGCTGTCAAGATACCCACTGGTTGAGATTTAGTCCCTAATCTTGTAGTTTGGGGTATTAAGAGTTGCCAGTTATCAATTCCAATTATAATGGTGGGTTTTGCATCAAAATAGCACAACTTGTCTGCTATATCAGCCAAATATGGACATTTTGAAATATCCTCTCTACTTACACTCTGCCGAGCTAAACCTAAATTGCTAATAGACCTAGCTTGTTGAACATTGTAGGTGTCTACAGAATTACGGCCCTTAATTTTGAAATCGACGTACTGTACCTCTGATTGCCTGGATAACCCCCCTACGCAACGTAAATCAATTTTCCCCGACGGTCCTGACAGCCCGATCCGCTTTGCCACTTCAGAGTCAATGAAGGTGGCCGAAGATCCATCATCGAGTAGAGCGTACGTGTCTACAGACCCCCTTGGGCCTGACACGGTAACTGCCACAACCTTCAGCGTAGGCCGTGGCAATGGACTGCCGGTGGCGGAAGAGTGCGCTGCTAACTCTGAGGGTACGTCGTTGGGTGATCTAGAAGGTAAGTCGTCTCTAGGTTCATCGGAGGGTCCGTCTTCCGAAGAAGAAGCGGCGTCATCTATGGCGTGTGCAGTGTCGTTTGAATAAGTTTTGTGTAGAAGTTCATGATGTTTACGTAAGCAACCTTGTTTAGTGCAAACTCCTTTTGCCCTACAGGCATGGTAGTTATGCGAGCCTTTTTTCAGGCATCTATGGCATATTTTATTTTCTTTAACGAACTGCCACTTTTCATCAATAGATAAAGTCAAAAAATTTTGACACTTGTCAAGCGAATGGGAATTTATTTTGCAAAGTAAACAAACGGATGTTGGTGGAAATTTTGATGCATTTTTAGCTGTAGACGAGGTCGATGAATGTGAAGTGGATTCAGGCGCCCGGGTGTCTGCTTCAACCTGGTTCACGCGGTCCAATTTAGTGTTCCTGTCAAACAGATAAGGGGTTTTAAATGATGAACTCTCCACAACGCCAAACTTAGCTTGTATCTCTACTTCGTTTAGTAGGAAATCCGATAGCATTTCGAGCTTAGATTGGCCGCTGTACTGGTGCGCTGTGGCGAAGTCATACCACCTACTTCTCATGGTTGTCGGCAGTTTTTGTAAAATAGTGTTAAAAAGTTCTGGTGACCTCATGTAGTCTTGGCCGTCCAGAAGGCGCAAAGTTTCAGTACAGTTGTTGACTTTGCTGGTAAACAATATTAGGTCTCTGTCTATATTAAAAAGTTTGGGTAAAGACCTCACCAGCTGCAGTTCCTGTAAAATTATTAGTTCAGGCCGTCCAAAGCGAATTTCAAGAGCACGCATTACAATGTCTGGAGTCTTAGCTGTCACGAGAAGCTTGTCAACAGACTCGCGAGCAGTACCTCGCAATGCGTGGCTCAGACGAGCCAAATTTTGTACATGATTATATGATGACGCAGTGTCCTGGAACACTCTCTTAAAGACAGCCACTCTGTGGGGGACTTCCCGTCAAAAGAGGGCAAGGGTATATTAATCCCCTTAGGTTGGGCTATCTTTTCCGTTATCTTTTCAAATGCCGACGCAAGTGTGGCAATAGGGTCTAACGAGGAAACTGCTGGGAGGGTAGCGTTCAGTTTTGTTGAAGCGGTAAAATTATTTGGGTCTACTAACCTTTCTTCAACACTTTTGTCACTGACGCTAGCGCGACTGGACCGCCGGCTACTCCGACAGCTGTTAGCCCGAATTTGAGATAGCTTTGCTTCATATTCCTTTTGGATAGCATCCGTTTCAGCTCGCCGTCAAATTTCTGCAGCTTCCGCCTCAGCTCGCAGGATAGTTTCTGCAGCTCTCGCCTCAGCTTGTCGGCGAGTCTCTGCAGCTTCAATCGCCACCTGAGCCATCTGCCGCGCATGCTGCGCTTCTGCAGCGAGTTCTAAAGCGCGCATAGTGGCCGAAGAGCGGGTGCGGATTGATGATGAGCGAGAGGTTGACGGTGCGGTAGACGCCGGCGCGGCCGCGCCAGCGCCAGCGTCGGGGTGCGCACCTCCCGCCGCGATCGGCGGAGGCATCGCTGTAGCCGCACTGTCTTTGATGGGATTCAACTTACGTCTTGAGCGAGTTTCCATCTCTTATTATGAAAATTAAAATTGCAAAGGTTGAAATTTTGAATTTAGGATGTTTTAATTTAATTTTAAGGGAGAAGGACCAAAAATATGTACAGGACTGTGGTGTGCTGGTTAGAAATTTAGGGATAAGGGATGAAAACACAGGATGAAACGGAAAACTATGTATCAAGCAAAGTATAGAAAAATAGACCATTAAGACAGCAAAACAAAAGACGTATCAAAATATATATCATAGACAAACTTACATAAACTAAAATAAGGTGCATCGTGCACAACAACCCTTTTTAAATTGGAGGTGGTGGTAATTGCTTATGGCTTCACGTTGGGAAGAAGCCTAAGATAGATCAAGCTTACGCAGAAGTAGCCCTTTAAGGTGACGGCTAGGGCACACTAGCAACGCAAATCGATTTTAATTTTTAGCTACTAAACCGGACCTATATTAAACAATTTCGGGGTTACAGCCTCTAGGAAAACACTTATACTATTTGTTAAGTAACCATGCACAAATGTTGTGTCAGGTTTTGTACGCGAAAAAATGATTCACGCCAGAGTAGCCGCTTTTGGCGGTAATCATTTTTTTTTTAAAAAAAGGACCCAACATTTGTGCATGGATATTTAATAAATAGTATAAGTGTTTGCCGAGAGGTTGTAATACCGAAATTTGGATAAATATAGATCCGGTTTAGTAGCTAAAAATAAAATCGACTGGCGTCGCTAGTGTACCCTACCCGTCACCTGAACTCTAGCTTAAAAAATACGCACATACGGAGAGTTAATTAAAAAAAATCGTTTTCTAAAAATTTACCTGATCGGCAATCGAGGCAGGGAAGTTCTGCGCTTGGACACCACTCTGTGAGAATTACCTCTTTATAAGTAGTATAGATTTATCATAATCATACAGCCACTGCTGAACATAGGCCTCCCCAATGTACTCCACACAGATCGGTCCTGTGCCGACCGCATCCAATGGATTCCAGCGATCTTCACCAGGTCATCGGTCCTCCTTGAGGGGGGCCTACCACGGCTGCGACTTCCTGTACCTGGCCTCCACTCGAGGACCTTTCCGCCCCAACGGCCGTCTTTTTTCCTCGCTTTGTGTCCTGCCCATTGCCACTTGAGGCATGCAATCCTTTGGGCTATGTCTGTGACATTAGTTCTCCTGCAGATCTCATAATTTCTGATACTTTCACGCAAGTTCTGGAAGTTGTAGACGAGTACATCTACCTCGCATAAAAAGTCCAGCTTGCACGACGATCCATTCGATTGACGAATCCATCTCGTCTGGACAGCGTTGGGGAAGCTACGCAGCATATTTTCGCCCCATCTACCGAAGTGTCTCGAGACGAAAGTCTTCAATGCGTGTGTGTTGCCAGTGATGACATACGGAACCGAAACGTGGCCGCTTACAATGTGCTGATTAAGGAGGCTCAAAGTCACCCAGAGAGCAATAGAGAGGGCTACGCTCGTAGTATAGATTAATATTATGTAAATTAATTAATTATATTTTCACCTATGTCAATACACATATGAGGTTATTGAGCTTTTACTTTAGATTCTAGAATGTACCGGTTAGATACGAACGGAATAGACATTACCAATTGCCTTGTGGAATGCCCCTTATACATACCCTCCTGCTGGGAAGCAGGAGGGTTATGTCGGGCTCTCCTGTGGCGGAGGTTTCTCCTAACGAGAAGCCGGCCAGAGGTATACCGACTAAACCCCAGCGGTTTTCCCTCATTGCTCTTAAGTGACAACCTCCTCTTGCCTCATAAAACATTACATACATAGGTATTCATAATTCGGAATGTACCTACCTACCCAATGTACCTATTCCTCGGAAAATATCTCGTCTCGTAGGTGTACCTACCTACATTTATTCTCTGGTCCCACACCGGATATTACCGCGACGGGAAATGATAAAGAAAACATACAAGATTATAGTATTGCGAGATAAGTAATGCTCAGTATTCTATGTTTTTTTACATGTTTTGAAATATTTTTTCAAGGAACACCAAGTTATGGACCCTGCAAACGTTGTTAGGGAAATGTGGCTACAGTCAATTTGCTTAAAATTTTGATATGTTTTAGACTGAAGTGCCCTGAACAAATGTCCCTATAGGTACTATCACGGTTCCCGAATTCGTTCCCGATTTTATCGATTTTGTAGGTACAATCCATAATTACAGTGCTCCTGGAGCCCATTCTCGTGCTTGTGATATTTTGAAAACATGGCGGATATCACCTGAAAACCATACAAAAAAACTATGTTATAGTGATAAATGTAGTATGAAAATAAATATCACGAGCACGAGAATTGGGCTCCTGAGATTCTAATATCACTTCTCTATGAATTTGACGATCGATTTGACATGTGTTTAAGTCGCACATACACACGCTAACTCACGACTTAAATAATTTATTTACATATCTCATACATGTAAATAACACACTTAAAAATATTTCAGGCGGGACTCGCACCCACGTCTTCCATAATCCAGGTGGATGTTCTACCAATTAGACCACTGAACGCGTTACTAAGCCGACGAAATTTGTAAGTGCTTGATTCGACATGATCACGAGATGAAATTTTTAAGTGTATTATTTACTTAAGAATAAATTGTAAAAGATTGCTATGAAAAATATCAACTATCTCATACATGACCTCAAGGATATCAGACAATGGCCCTGATCAATGAGTCAGTCGTCATTTAGCTTTATAGTCGCATTCTAAAGCGACGGCTGCGCAAGAGCTCCTGGGTTAGATACCCGGGTCGGGCCAAAAATATGTAAGTACCTATGTTTTCGGTAAGAGATTCTTAGTAACAGCCCGGAGTCTAGAAGTAAGCGGTCTTGTACCACCGATCCTAGGAAAGCACGTCCTGCGCCCAATCCATCTCCGATCGTGTCACGCTGGGGTCCCATCGGAATATTAGGGTAATAGAGAGAGCACTTGGGTTTGCGCACACACTTAAGCACTATATATCCTGCGAACGTGGCTGATCGTTGAGATTGGCCGCCATAGATGTAATGGATTGGAGGATATTATTATTACCTAATTATAATTAGTAATCTTAATTCTTACACTTGGTTGACCAAGTGTTCATCACTCGAATGTTTGTCCTGGGGGATCGAACCCACGACCTTTGGCGTATGATGCAGTGTCACCACTACCAATTGGCCATATAGGTAGTTCATAATGAACGTATTATCATCATCATCATTTCAGCCAATAGACTTCCACTGCTGAACGAACATAGGCCTCCCCCAATGTTCTCCACACAAATCGGTCCTGTGCCGCCCGCATCCAATGGATTCCTGCCACTATGGATACATAATAAACTACAGGTTAAGATAGGTTGATATCGTTTTATGGTTTTAATCAGACTAATGTAATATAATTGTAACAAAACTATGTCAATGCTGTTTATCCAACTTGGCCATGACATTGGTGACAATAGAGAAGCAATCCCATTGAGAAATTATGTAATAAACACTGGACTATTATGCGTTGCCAGGAAATAAATGGATAGGACTGGTGACCTCCAAGAAAAAAGCGTTGTGCGAAAGGGAAGTGATGGTTATAAGGCAACGCATCTCTGCAAACAGAAAAGACGTCCATTTGAAGTTCCAATCAGTTTTCAGGGCACTTCCCTTGATGTCCTTCCCAAGCCTTTTATCGGGATCCTTGGTGTCGACATTTCGAAAGATGTCCAGTTTCGCTGTGATCTGGAAGACAAAGCTAAAATAACTTCAAAGAAAAAAAAGAAAAGAATATATGAAAAGTAAGGGCCTAACTCTCTAGTGAACCTAGAGTCCTCCTTCCTAAGACACTAAATCTCTAGCAGTGTTTCTCAACCTGTCGTCCACAGACCCTTAACGATCCGCGAAGAAGTGTATACGGGTCTACCGTTGATGTAAGTATGAACATTCGAGTAAGTATTGCCGTTGCTGTTGGGGCAGAAAGGTCCTCAAATAGGGAGATCGCAGCCGTGGTAGGTCCCTTACAAGGTGGGCCGAAGATCTGGAGGATATCGCGTGAATATGGATGCGGGTGGCCAAGGACCGATCTGTGTAGAGATAACCATAGACCTCCACTCAGTCAATTACAGCCAATGTACTTCCACTGCTGGACATATCCAGCAGTGGAAGTACATTGGCTGCAATGGACTGAAATCATCATCATCCTTCATCATATCAGCCCACATTCACCTTTTCCTGAGTATAGGCCCCTTGTCTATCATGCCACTCTGTTCGGTCCCCTGCCGTTACAATATCGTCGGACCATCGGGCAGGTGGTCTACCCACAAGACGTTGCCGCATTCTGTTTAATAGTCCACCTATCACCTGTACGCCTTGTCAGGTGTCCTGCCCATCTCCACTTTAGCTCACACACTCACGTGCCAACGTCTACTACCTTACTTCTACTTCGGATTTCATCGTTGGGTATGCGGTCTCGTAACGAAAGACCGAGCATGGACCGCTCCAGTATGTTGCGCCACCTTTAACTTGTGTTTTCCAAAATTTTATGCTACAGGTTATCGTCCTCACTTGATAATTACCAACACGTGGAGCAAGCTGGTGACTGAAATTATGAGTTAGTATGAAATGCCAGCAAGTCTCATCATTGTTACGCTTTGAACGACGAGCGTGCACCAGCAAGTGTATACATCCAATTTCTATGGTATGTTAGGGGTCTTTGAAATTGTGTTGTGCTTGATTTTCTAAGACTCCACAAATCGAAGTAGGTTAAGGTGACGGGTAGGGCACACTAGCGACGCCAATCGATATTAATTTTTTATCTACTAAACCAGATCTATTTCAAACAATTTTGTGGTTACAACCTTTTCGCAAACACTTATACTATTTATTAAATAACCATGAACAAATGTTGAGTCTGTTTTTGTGCGTGAAAAATTGATTACCGCCAAAAGTGGCCGCTTTTGGCGTGAATCAATTTTTGCGTACGCGTTCGACCCAACATTTTTGCATGGTTATTTAATAATAGTATAAGTGTTTTCCGAGAAGTTGTAATCCCGAAATTGTTTAAAATAGATCCGGTTTAGTAGCTAAAAAATAAAATCGATTGCCGTCGCTATTGCGCCCTACCCGTCACCTTAAAAACCGCTGCTTTAGAGCATGAGCCCTGCCTAACCGTGGGATTAATTCTAGGAGATGAATCTTGCACCCGGGTCGCCTAACAAGTAAGAAAAACTACAACGGTAAGTAGGGGCGGAACTGGTGCTAATCGAGCATGTTCATCACTGATCAGAGCGACAGCTTCGTAACAAGAACCCTAATTATTAATACTAGCTGGATAGGTCGATAGAGTACCTACCTACCTAGTAACCCAGTAGTAGTATCGAAGAGACTTAACTTACAATGATAACTATTACTGTGCTATTAATACTTGAAATACTATTACCCAATTTTAGTTGAGTAAGCTTTCAATTCATTCAGAAGTTCTAACTTCGACTTAATAGTTTTAATCACGCATAAAACGATCTAAAAGGACCACAGCCTTACAAAACCTGGACAATTCTGGCTCATCAATAGCGTGTCATTCCCAGTTGCGGCCAAAGCTGTCACTTTGAAGCCCGGGACTCGCAGAGACCATGCCCAAGGATTTGGGAAGACTGGAAAAATGGAAAAATATATCTCAAACCGATACCTAATACCAGATGGGAAGAATGGAGACAAGTTTAGAACTCCGCTCCGAGCGCTGACCAACGCAGTCCTGTTACGGGCGGGAAGATACGGCACGTCCCTTCAATTAGACAACTGAAAACAGGCTTGATACACCACTACATGCACACATACTCACAGCTCTATGACACAATCATCGTCTGCCCATTTAAGTCCCCACTGCTGGGGCACGAGCCTCCCTCAATCACATGACGGGTAATTGCCATACTCACCACGCTTGGCAGACGGGTTGGCGAGGGTTTTGGTATAAATGCAGAGTTTTCCTTCTCTGGGTGCTGATGATCATGCCAGCAGCTTTACCTTAGTCGCCTTTTACGACACCTCGGTAAGAGTGAGGGTGGCCTATTCTACTCTGCCGGGGACCACACGGCCATTATCGTACAACTTTAAACCAAAAATATGACACAATATTATTGGTTTAAAGTTGTACGATAATGGACGACAGAGACAAACCTATTTTATGACATAAGCGTGAGTGAGTCAGCAGCTACGTCTCAGAGTCGAGTCCTGTCAAAACGACTTAACTCGTCACATTAATATATCAAATATTTCTATCTCGCTCTGCAAAATGGTGACCAAAAAATTTATGAATTTAGAAATATCATGAGAAATTTAAACTTTTCTTTTACTTATGACTGAAATGTGATTCCATGAGAATTATTATTTCTTTTTGAATAATTTGTACAACGCTTAAAAGTGCTTGAAGGCATTTTGGTAGGTAACCTATATCCCACTTTTAAAAATTAGAGAATATTTTTGTGTGAGACGACCGCTTGTCAGACTCGCCGATTTGCGACTGCGTGCAATTAGGCGACGGGGGCCTAATTTAAGCGGTCCACGCGGTTGAGAATAGTCACCTATCCTCCGCTATTTTGATTTAATCTAAGGTTTGTTCAGATAGTACGTAGCACCTACGGGTACGATCCCCGCACAGTACAAACATTTGTGTGCATGAACATGTCCGTTTGTATTGGTCTAGGTGTTTTCTATGTATTATAAGTAGGCCGCGCGTGTGATTGTCAAGCTGTCATTAGCGTTTTTCAAACAATTCTTCGATACAGACATGCGCGCGTGCACCCTAAATAAAGTTTTATTATAATAAAATATGTTCGGCGGGTAGGGCTAAAACGAGCCGCGTGGGCTGATGCAATTAAAGGGTTTTAAATTAGTGTCTAGTGGTTTTTAGTGTTCAAATTTGGTATTTATTTGTGCAGTGAAGTGCCGCAAAGTGATCCTAATAATAAGAATCGTTGGGTTGTATCGTTTTTAACACTGATATTGTGTGTCGAGTGAGTTGTCTCGTGACAACTTGCTTGGACCAAATAGAGTCTTAAAACCTGCGATTGCTTTTAGAGTGATATCTGCTGAATCCGTAGGTCGATAAAACGTAAAACACCGGCGTTTTATTGAGTGACTGTGACTTTGACTGACTTCGACTGTTGACTACCTACTTATGCTCAATAAGTTACTTGACATTGGCGAATTATCTTCGCGTAGAGCCATAATAAAAAAATATAATAAAATAGAATAGAATAGAGTATGATAGAATAAAAAATAATAGAATAACGTTTAATTGGCACATTAAATTATGGGAGACCGTCATACTCGCAAGCAAAACATCGCACGACTGCGAGGCGCGCGCACTCCACGACGTGAGCGCCACATTATTTATTGCCAATCACAAATTAGTTGTGAACTACCTCCGGAGGACGCGCAGTATTTATGTGTTCTGATTTGTAGATTTATTTTAGCCAATAAGATGTAGGATTAGTGTGGAAGTCACGGTGAGACAGAGAGGGCGCGCTCGGACCTCTCGCGCCGAGGTTGTAAATATAAGCGGCGTGGAGTGCGCGCGCGCGCCTCGCAGTCGTGCGATGTTTTGCTTGCGAGTATGACGGTCTCCCATATCATATTATTCTAACTACCATGGCGTGTCAGTTAGGTATGTACCAAGTAATTCGTATCATATGAGCTAGGTCCTGGACATGTATAGATTTTTTGGCATCCGCTCTTACTCACACCGCGGCTTTACATAGTGAGAGTGAGTAACTTTGTCAGGCATTTTGCATCGGTCGCCCGGGGACTTGTTACAGGCAATGGCGGCGCCTTTTGTCAGTTCAGCTTGTGTCCGACTGTTCATTTCGCTTTGGTTTGCTGACTAATCACTCTCCCATAATGAAGCGATGCCAAATGATGATCATTTGTGCTCATTGCGGATATTGAAGAAAAGAAAAAGCTGCTTCCCATATAGGGGAACATTAGTACGTACGATCGTAAGTACTACACCTATTAGTTTGCGATCAATGATAAGTTTTTTTTTTGTGATAAATGGCAAACGAGCCGACGGATCGCCCGATGGTAAGTGATTGCTGCTGATCATGGACACCCGCAACAACAGGAGGGTCACGAGTGCGCTGCCAACTATCAAACCTACCTCTCCCCCGGATTGTTCCACCGGTACCCTCACTCACGCAGCGATTCACAGAACACTGCTGCTTCACGCCGGTTTTCTGTGAGACCGTGGTATCACCCCGGTCGACCCGGCCCATTCATGCCAAAACATGGCTCTCCCACGGTCAGTGTAACCATGAATTAGATGGTCTGGTTCCTCTGATTAAAGGTTGCGAAGGTCAGATGGCACTCGTTTCATTGTATCGTGGTCCAAGCGTACCCTGGGTTCCAGAGCGACAGCTTTGGACTTCTAATGAAATAAAATAAAACCTTGTACTGAACTATAAATTAATATAAACGACGACTGGCTAGTTAACAAGGAGCTGCGTGAGATTTATATCAGCTATCTTATATCCACTAGTGATGAGATGAAAATATATCGATAAAACTTGTTCTCAAATTTTTTTTTTTTTCCAAAATCTAAATTTACTGATACTTTTATAAGAAATCGTCATGGTGAAGACAGATTATGTATGCACTCAGCTAAAACATCGCTACTAGGAAAAAGTGTGATTTGCATGGCGCCAAAGATATTTAATAAAATTCCTCAGAGCTACAAACAGCTCTATATATATTTATTTAAAATAAAATTTAAGAGATTTCTACTTGACAAATGTTACTATAGCACTAATGATTTTTTTAAATGACAAACTTTAATAAATTACTTGTTTTTATATTGCGATGACTAAATTTTCAATTTTATTAAAACTAATACTATTAAATTACGTAGACGTGGATGATTCATAACATGTATGTAATTTGGAAATACTATGTCGTTGACATTTTGTTAATAATTATATCTATAATTTTACACGCCACTGCTGGCAAAACATGTTGGTACAATTTACATTTAATAAGACTTTCATTTATATGACTTAATGTAATATGTTATGATGACACATGTTTATGGTAAATAAAATATCTTTATCTTTTAAATTACTTCGAACATTGTGAATCTCGTAAGGAAAAATATATCGATAAAATTACCTAGTGTAGATGGCCGAAGCAAACATCAACATTTTGATACTTACATAGCAGTCGCACGCATCTTCGTAAGCGTGGAATTCGGTTTGCCACAAAAACTACCTATTTTCCCGCGAATGTTTATTCATACCCGTTATTATAAAAAGAAGATCAAATAAATCCAAGCGAGCGAAACTCCGGGCGACCGCTAGTACTTAATTAGATAGGTACGGTCAACATCAAAAGTAGCTTAACACTTTAGTACCATGTCGAAGTAACATTTTTACAAACCCTTTATAAACTGACTATAATAGGCACAACTGTTATTTTGACACCAATTCAGGGGTTGAATAAAAAATTATGAAAGTCTTAAAAAAAATTTGGGGTTGAACAAAAATCCAGAAAAAAAATGTTTTTGTAATACGACATTTTAACCAAATTTTATGATTTTGGATCTTGGTCCAGTAGTTTCGGTTGTTCGTTAAAAGTCAGTTAATCTGATCTAAAAAAAATCTCATCAGATATGTCAACTTTTCATTCAAAGTTAGAATTCTTCATTGCAAGCATGTGGTTTACAGGTGTCATGAAACAGATAAATGTGCAGCTCATGCATCCAGCAAGGGTATGGCTATAATATTTAGGTAAATTTAATAAGCAGGATTTTAATATTCTACAGTAGAAGCAATATAATAAGATCATTCGCCATCTAATACTTTATGGACAGGTTTTTACAGACATTTAATCACCAACCGAGTAAAATGTATTTTTTTATTAGAAAATCTTTTGTAGTTTATTAAATTTGAATGGTTTAGTTCTTGTCGCAGCGCCAGGGGAAGTTTATTAAAAACTTTTTCAGCCATATGGCTGTCACGAACAGGAATGCTACATCGTAGTCCTTACGACTACGATGAAGCATTCCTGTTCTGGATAATGGTAAATGAAGTCTTTCATTTTGCCGAGTCTAAGCTTTTAAAGTGACTCTCTTTATACATTTGGAACGGTTATTGAAAACAAACAAATACAAGTATAATGATGGAAGTGGATTTTACGAAATATGGTGTACAGCTTTGCATGTTGCAAAATAAATATCTGGTGGGCATTTACAGTATTCCCCCAAAACATAACTCCATATCTGAGCCATGTGTGGGCATATTCATAATACGCAGAAAGAGCCGTGTCAGTATTTGTGATTCATTTAATTTCAAAGAGTGCGTAGGAAAATTTTGCTAATTTGGCCTTTATATGTACGGCGTGAGTTTTCCAGTTTAAATTAGTGTACATTTTTTTCCAAGTTAACTGAATGAATTAGGTAACCAATTCTATTTGTGTAAGTATCAGCCTATAAACTTGTCCCACTGCAGGGCAAAGGCCTCAATCATAGAAATCAAGTCATCGTTACTATGATGGGATAAGGCTTAATCACCACGCTTGCCAAATGTGGATTGGTGATCACAAACCCGAGCTATGTTCGAAAAATTCGAAACATACTTTTCGCTCGACCCGGGAATCGAACCTAGGACCCCGAGATCACGACCCGGTACTTAAACCACTAGACCAACAGGGCGTTAATTTGTGTATTATTGATATTCTATTGCTATTCCATTCCATATATTATAGTGTAGATAGTCTCTTACAGTTCCACATCACGAACCCAATTCAGTGCTCATGATATTTTGAAAACATGGCACATGAAATCCATACAAAAAAACTATGTTTTAGTGATATGTCGTATGTCGATAATAAATGTCACGAGCCCGAGAATTGGCCTCCAGATGTTCCAGATTTTTCTCGGAAAGCACGCCGAAGGTCCTACACATGATTCTTCTCCCCGGTGGCGCAGTGGTAAGTGGATCGCACTTTAAAGCGATGGCTGCGCAACAGGTCCCGGGTTCGATCCCCGGGTTGGGCCAAAAATTTAAGTTTTCGTTAAGAAATTCTTAGTGCCAGCCCGGAGTCTGGAAGTTGGCGGTCTTGTACCCCCGTGCCTCGGAAAGCACGTGCGCAGGACCAGCTTGGTCCTGCGCCCGATCCCTCTCCGGTCTGGGTATTACAGTAGCGTCCCATCGGAATATGAGGGTAAGGGAGAGTGCACTTGTGTTTGCGCAGACACTTAAATACCTACTAATATATCCTGCGTAAGTGGCTCATCGTTGAGATTGGCCGCCAAAACTGTCTCCACTATGAAAGAGCCACGCTTCGACATGAATGGGCCGGCTGGACCGGAGTGATACCACGGCCTTACAGAAAATCGGTGCGAAGCAGCACTGTGCTGTATTCCCTGCGTGAGTGAGGGTACCGGAGGCCCAATACGGGGGAATAGGGGTCTAAAGGTAGGCAGCGCACTTGTGACTGCACTGGTATCGCAGGTATCCTTGGACAGCGGCAACCCTTACTATCAGGTGATCTGCCTGCTCGTCTGCCACCTATTACATAAAAAAAAAACCGAAATACCGGTTAGGAGGACATTGACAACTAGCGCTGCCACTTGTTTTATACTGATTGCAGTGATTAAGAGACATGTTTTAAATATGTACTTCAATGAATGACACGACCCGTTTGGAACAGTGGTAGTGAAAGCTGCCTTTGGTCCAAGGGTTCGATCCCCGCACTGTACAAACATTTGTGTGCATGAACATGTATGTTTGTATTGGTCTGGGTGTTTTCTATGTATTGTAAGTATGTATTTACAAAAGAAAAAGTATTATATGTATATATTTGTAATCCCACTGTTGATTCTGATATCCGTAACACAGGTGCTTGAGCTACCTATCTCGGAGTCAGATCAATGTATGTATGTATGTGATGTTTACTATAGTTAATGAACATTAGCTTAAATGACGTCTCTGAGAGAGGCCAAGACTTTGACTGACTTCGACTGTTGACTACGCACTTTGTCAAAATATCACTACATATAATACTTTTCTTTTGTAAATACATACTTATAATACATAGCAAACACCCAATACAAACAAACATGTTCATGCACACAAATGTTTATACTGTGCGGGGATCGAACTCGCAACCCTTGTATCAGAGTATCGGTAGTCTTTATTCATATCACCGTGGGAAAACCAAGCTTCGGCATAAATGGGCCGGCACGACCGGAGTGATACCACGGCCTCACAGAAAACCGGCGTGAAGCAGCACTGTGCTGTGTTTCGCTACCTGAGTGAGGGTACCGGAGGCCCAATCCAGGGGATAGGGGGGCTTAAAGGTTGGCAGCGCACTTGTGACTCCACTGGTGTCGCGGGTGTCCATGGGCGGCAGCAATTGCTTACCATCAGGTGATCCGTCTGTTCGTCTGCCTACCTTATTACATTAAAAAAAAATCAAAATAAGTGTCAATATTTTTTCTTAAGTAGCCAACTAAGTTAATCAACGACTCTGAGTGTGGCGGTCAGTCACTCAATAAAATGGAGGTGTTTAGCGTTTTATCGACCTACGGAGTCTGCCGAGACTACTCTTAACAAAATCGCTAATTTTTTAGGGTGACGGTTAGGCCATACTAGCGACGCCATTTGATTCAAATTGTTATCAACTAAACTGGATATCTTTTTAAGAATATCGAAACTGCAGCCTCTCGGAAAACACTTATACTATTTATTTAATACGTATACTTAACTTTAGGGTCTGTTTTTGTACTAGAAATTTAAATTGCCAAAAACGGCTACTTGTGGCGGTTATCTAAATTAAGATTGCAAAAACAGATAAAAAAGTAGTGCACAATTATTAAATAAATAGTATAAATGTTTGCTAAGAGACTCCCCTTTCGAAATAGTTTAAAATGGATCCGGTTTAGTAGGTAACAATTTAAATCGATTGGTGTCGCTCGTTAGGGCACACTAGCAACGTCAAGCAATTTTAATTTTTAGCTACTAAACCGGATTTATTTTAAGCAATTTCGGGGTTACAATGTCTCGGTAAACACTTATACTATTTATTAAATAACCATGCACAAATGTTGGATCTGTTTTTGTACGCGAAAAATTGATTCACACCAAAAGCGGCCACTTTTGGCGTGAATCAATTTTTCGCGTACGCTTTCGACCCAACCATTTGCATGGTTATTTTATAAATATAAGTGTTTGCCGAGATATTGTAACCCCGAAATTGTTTAAAATATATCCGGTTTAGTAGCTAACAATTTAAATCGATTGGTGTCGCTTGTAGGGCTGCCCGTTGCCTTAAGACCCTATCGCGGCGCTAAGTCGTGATGTCATCTTAAGTAAGTATCGATGTCGATAAATTTAGACCAAAGTAAACGCACCTCTGTGGGCAGCGCATAAGACGCCAAACAAACTGCCGACACGTGAGATACTTACCGGTGCAACAATACCTACCTGCATTTGTTACCCTACTGCAACAAACAATGCAGATGTGTTTCATCATCGTCAGCCCATTTAAGTCCCCACTGCTGGGGCACGGGCCTCCCTCAATCACATGACGGGTAATTGCCATACTCACCACGCTTGGCAGACGGGCTGGCGAGGGTTCTGATATAAATGCAGAGTTTTCCTTCTCTGGGTGCTGATGATCATACCAGCAGCTTTACCTTAGTCGCCATTTACGACACCTCGGTAAGACACCCGGTCAATTCTACTCTGCCGGGGATCACACGGCTAATGATGTATATTCATTTTTTATTCACTATACGATATAAGTAGGTTATGACGCAATACGTCATGACGCCATCAAGATATTGAGAATAAAAAGACCACAATATACATTTACCTACCATATCTTATATAATATTTTGACGACCCGTTTGGAACAGTGGTAGTGAACGCTGCCTTTGGTCCAAGGGTTGTGGGTTCGATCCACGCACAGTACAAACATTTGTGTGCATGAACATGTCTGTTTGAATTGGTCTGGGTGTTTGTATGTATAATAAGTAGGTATTTACATATGAGGTAAACCGAAGCAGACCAGTCCCCAAAGGTGGCACGTTCACAAGTATGAGGTCAGCCATCATTTCACTCATATACACATATGTTGTTCAGTAAGGTTAGGAGAATAACGTCGTTAAAGGGATGTAAATGATCACAGATACAGCCTGTATTTACACGAGGGCGGTTTTATAAGTCCGTGACTTAATCTTGAATACAATCTTCTTTTAGAACTCTTCTCGTTTAAGTTGTTCTATTTTTAAAATTGGAGCGAATTAAAAATAATTGAAAGCATTTATGTCAGTGCGCCGCTCTTACAAGAACGATGGTTGCTCAATGGTAAAAATTGTAATTACCATATTATTTGAAAATAGTAACTACTGAGTTTCCTCCTGATTCTTTTCAGTAGAAATTGACATTCCAAATCAGCAGTAGATTACATTTTATTTAATATTCATAAATGTTCTGACGCCCTGTGGGTTTAGTGGTTTAAGTAACGGGCCGTGATCTCAGGGTCCTGGGTTCGATTCCCGGGTCGAGCGAAAAGTATGTTTCTAATGTTTCGAACATAGATCGGGTTTGTGATCACTAATCCGTATTTGGCAAGCGTGGTGATTAAGCCTAATCCCATCATAGTATCGATAACTTGATTTCTATGATGGAGGCCTTTACCCTGCAGTGGGACTGTTTATAGGCTGATGCTATACTTAAATGTTCTGTATGTACTTAAATTGAATCATCATCATCATCATTTCAGCCAATAGACGTCCACTGCTGGACATAGGCCTCCCCCAATGTTCTCCACACAGATCGGTCCTGTGCCTCCCGCATCCAATGGATTCCCGCGATCTTCCCAGATCGTCGGTCCACCTTGTAGGAGGCCTGCCACGGCTGCGACTTCCTGTACGTGGCCTCCACTCAAGGACCTTTCCGCCCCAACGGCCGTCTGTTCTCCTCGCTATTTGCCCTGCCCATTGCCACTTGAGGCAAGCAATCCTTTGGGCTACGTCTGTGACCTTAGTTCTCCTGCGGATCTCATCATTTCTGATACGATCACGCAGGGAGACTCCGAGCATAGCCCTCTCCATTGCTCTCTGGGTGACTTTGAGCCTCCTTAATCGGCACATTGTAAGCGGCAACGTCTCGGTTGCGTATGTCATCACTGGCAACACACACGCATTAAAGACTTTAGTCTTGAGACACTGCGGTAGATCTGCCGAAAATATGCTGCGTAGCTTCCCGAACGCTGCCCAGCTGAGTTGGATTCGTCGATCGATTAAATTGAATACCTAAAGATATTTTGATTTTTGCGCCGTCAAGTGTTTCCATTTGTTTTGTGTAGGTAACACACAAATGTATAATGCTGGTTTTCTGTCGGACCACAGATTAGTGGGACCAGCTGTGTGGAGGACCACGGCCACATGTCAATGTGGAGTGTACAATCAAAGAACGGAAAGGTTCGTCAGTTTTCAAATTGATTCGTTTGATATGCTATGAGCACTTATTACCTTTCGTAAATTTGTCAGAGTAATACCTGTTTCACAGAAAATTATGCTTAACTGTTAGATCAGAAAGTTCAGATTTGCTTGTAGCAACATTGATTCCTTTTGATGTAATTTTTTTAAAGAGGTTTGACGGTTTTTTTTAAATCGGCATGTTGGTATAACTGATTCTTGCTTTGCAAGCGAAAATTTACCTTAAGGTGACGGGTAGAGCACACTTTAATTTGCATTTAAAGCGGTGACTTATGGCGTTAATACATTTTTCGCGTATAAAAACGGACCCAACATTTTTGCATGGTTATTTAACAAATAGTATAAGTGTTTGCCGAGTGGTTGTAACCTCGAAATCGTCTAAAATAGATCCGGTTTAGTAGCTAAAAATTAAAATCGATTGGCGTCGCTAGTGTCCCCTACCCGTCACCTTGAGGTGACGAAGCTTTTTATTCTCTGTACCTTACCTACCTGTTGTGTGCTGAAATATTAGATTAGACCAATATCCTTGATCAAAATTTATGTCATTCATCATAGAAATGATAGAGAAACTATCTTTATTTACTGTCCGACCTAGAAGTTGCTCAACTATATTGTTATACTTGTAGACTATGTTACAGGCACTATAGGTCTTTTGTAATAACAATGTTTACCATAATACTATTTTTGTATATTATGACTGTTTGTTGCCTTAAATAAATAAAAAAAAAAAGAAAAATGTTTGTTTTCATTAGTAGGTATAATGATTTCGAGAATTTTCTCGTGTATTAAAAAAAACACAGTGTATACTACCTACTTATAAGGAGGTTAATATCATAGTCAACGTCAAGAATTTATAAGTATTTAGCTATTTGGTACTTCATCCCATCGACTAAATTAAGTGGCTCCCATAATTTCCTAAATTGTCCCCAAATTGCTACTTAACGTAGGCGTTCCTATGGTAATAAATAAATTATCATATAAATAAGTAATAATTACGGTAAAACTTAAAATTAAACCTAGCGATATGTAGTTATATCGTACCTATATGTTGCGAGCGAGTAAATCCGTTAAGGCGACGGGTGGCCTTAACGTAATTAGCTACACCATTCGTTTTTAATTGTTAGCTACTAAACCGGATCTATTTTAAACAATTTTGGGGTTACAACCTCTCGGCAAACACTTATACAATTTATTAAATAGCCATGCACAAATGTTGGGTCCGCTTTTGTACGCGAAAAATCGATTACCCCGAAAAGCGGCCACTTTTAGCGTGAATCAATTTTTCGTGTACAAATGTTGGGTTTGCATTTGTGCATGGTTATTTAATTAATAGTATTAGTGTTTGCCGAGAGGTTTTAACCCCGAAATTGTTTAAAATAGATCCGGTTTAGTAGCTAAAAATTAAAATCGATTGGCGAGTGTGCCATACCCGTCACCTTAAATACTTACTCCGCTGGCTCGGCAACCCAAATAGAGTCTTGGCCTCCGAAACCACTTCGGTCGATCCTGAGCTACTTCTTGCCAATTATTGACCAGGAGTGGCCGTGTGGTCCCGGCAGAGTAGAATAGGCCACCCTCACTCTTACCGAGGTGTCGTAAAAGGCGACTAAGGTAAAGCTGCTGGCATGATCATCAGCACCCAGAGAAGGAAAACTCTGCATTTATATCAAAACCCTCGCCAACCCGTCTGCCAAGCGTGGTGAGTATGGCAATTACCCCTCATGTGATTGAGGGAGGCCCGTGCCCCAGCAGTGGGGACTTAAATGGGCTGATGATGGTGATGACCTTTATTCTGTTCTGCAGCTACGAAAGCCGTCAATGACGGCAACAAATGTAACAATGTTGATAATATTATTTTTACTTTGTCTTTCACTACCAACTTGTGTCTTTACTTACCGCGATTTTTGCATGTTTAAACTGTTACCTCCTTTATTCTATCAGTGAAGACTTGTTATTAGCTTAAAGATATTCACTGGAATTGCTATCGTATTAAGACAGATGTTGGTCTTCCGAATAAAACAAAATACACGATATTTCGAAGGAGCTACTTGAGCTATTTCCGCCGCCACATTCCATTATCGGGATACTAGGCAAAGAACGGGTTACCATCCCTATACGATTGAAGTTCCATTTTGTATGCAACTAACTCATTCCTAGAATGTCACTCATTTATTTATATCTAGACCATCACTAAACTTCTGCATTAGGATGTTTAATAAGTTACCTCAAAATATCATTGATTTACCTGTACATAAGTTTAAGTTGCATGTAAAAAACTGCCTAATGCAGAAAGGCTACTATAAAGTAGATGATTATTTGAATGATATGGATTCTTGGACATGTTGATCTCTTCGCCTGTCCTCTAATGTATAATTCATTTCATACTTTTTCTTTGACGATTTATCTAAACGATATTGATTATAAGCATTGTATATCATACTGTCACTGTAATCATAATTTGTATAAGAATGAATATTGTAATTACCCTATTATTTGAAAAGAGTAACTACTGAGTTTCTTGCTGATTCTTCTCGGTAGAAATTGACATTCAGAATCAGCGGTAGATTACATAATATTTGACATTCATAAATGTTCTTTATGGACTTAAATTGAATAAAGACATTTTTGATTTTGATTTTGATTTGATTCTCCCCAGAATGTTTTAAAACTAGATCTGCGCTATACCACGTCCCGTGTTAAATTGTCTAAGCCAAATACCTACATATTCTAATATAGTTGGCTTCTACCACGAGAAAAAAGAATACGCCTTAAATTGTTTAAAGGAAAAATTTTAATTTCAATTTTAATTCTTAATAAGTTTTTAATAATTTGATTTTTTATATGACGTATGCGACCGCCAGACTTATGGATATATATAGGATAGGTATAGGACCTCTTTAATACTAAGTAATTAAGTACCTAAGTATGTAATTAAGTAAGTAAGTATGTAAGCTAAAGTATAACAATATAAAACCTCTAATAAATAAATAAAATTAATAAAGCTTTGATAACTATTCAAAGTAGGTATGTACTAATCTAAGTTAATAAATTTGGAAGTCTTTTATAGCTCTTAGCTCATAAGTAAGTAGTTTTAGAGCTTCAAAATATATTTTAGTAAAAATAGGGAAGTAGTAATTATTGTCTGAGTAGTTATTTAAATTCTGCTAAGAACTAGGTACTTAATTCTCATCTTTTTCTATGAAATTGTTAATGAAGTCGGAGTCGGTCGTTATTACTTTTCTTCTTAGGTCGGCGCCACAAGTTGACGAAATATTTAGTTAAAAAAAATGAAATTCATCCTAGGGAGCAAATAGCAATTTCTAGATCCGTTAACGTTGAATGAGCGGCGTTGGACACCGTGTTGGGGCTAACTTATTGCGCCTTTGTGGTAAAAAACTATTTCGAGTATAGGTACACAGAGTGAGGTAAGGGGTACCTAGTTAAAAAAAATCCATAAATTACGAGTACTTAGATTAAATCAAAACAGCGATAATAGATCCCATAGTTGTCAAGGGCAACTCTCAAATTTTATAGATACAAGTGTAACAAACTCCCTATTCGAAGAAAAGTCAACGTTATGTAAGTATAACATTCAATAATGATTTATAATAGTAGCAACATAACATTTAAGTATGATAGTTTCGACTGGTATATAAATAAATGATTTAGAAATTATTTATATTTTATTTTAATTATTTAAATGTGGGAGAGCCACGCTTAGGCATGAATGGGCCGGCTCGACCGGAGTGATACCACTGCCTCACAGAAGACCGGCGTGAAGCAGCGTCTGCGCTGTTTCGCCGTGTGAGTGAGGTTACCGGAGGCCCAATGGGGGGAAGGGGAAAAGGTTGGCTGTGCACTTGTGACTCCACTGGTGGTGCGGGTGTCCATGGGCGGCGGAATTGCTTACTATCAGGTGATCCGTCTGCTCGTCTGCCACCTCTCATATAAAAAAAATATTTGTTGACCCTACTATCTCTTTTTTAGGGTTCCGTAGCCAAAATGGCAAAAACGGAACCCTTATAGTTTCGTCATGTCCGTCTGTCCGTCTGTCCGTCTGTCCGTCTGTCACAGCCGATTTACTCGGAAACTATAAGTACTACAGTGATGAAATTTGATGGGAATATGTGTTGTATGAACCGCTACAAAAATATGACACTAAATAGTAAAAAAAAGAATTGGGGGTGGGGCCCCCCATACATGTAACTGAGGGATGAAATTTTTTTTTTCGATGTACATACCCGTGTGGGGTATCAATGGAAAGGTCTTTTAAAATGATATAAAGTTTTCTAAAAAACATTTTTCTTAAAGTGAACGGTTTTTGAGATATCAGCTCTCAAAGTCGTAAAAAGTATGTCCCCCCCCCTCTATTTTTATAACTACGGGGTATAAAATTCTAAAAAAAATAGACGTGATGCATGCTAATTAACTCTTTCAACGATTTTTGGTTTGATCAAAGTATCTCTTATAGTTTTTGAGATAGGTTGATTTAACTGTAATTTTGGACTTTGCTGCTACGGAACCCTTTGTGCGCGAGCCCGACTCGCACTTGGCCGGTTTTTTTACATGACGCGTAGCATGCGCTTAGCACGTTTGAGGGCTCCCTCAAGTTTTTTGTCGAAACAAATAGGTCAGTTTTCAGTCGTAAAGGGAAGTGCCGTATCTTCCGCTATTTTAATTTTAATTAAATTTAAGATAAATTATTATTAATCGACCCGAGCGGAACCGAACGGCGCCGATCAGCGACGATCGTGCCCGATCAGTGAAGTGAGTCGCGTAGTGCCGCTTCGGCGGGAACACGCTCTCCAGCTATGTCTCCAGGCAAAAATGGTATGTTAGACTATGATATAAAGTCGATTATGGCATGATGTTAGTTTGTTATTCCCGCTTGCTTTACTTGCTAGTGATGGGGTGTTCGTTTTTGTCAAGTGGTAGTCATTCTAAAATTTTTATATTAGTTTAAAATAAAAAATTTAAAGATTTAAAAATAACGTTCTGGTACCTATTTTTTGAGGATATTGTCTTTTACGAAAAAAATGTGTAGAATGTGATAAAAATAGATATGGTACTTATATGAAATTCTTATTATGACTTATTTACTTATGTACACATGTTACACGTATGAACTTGGGCTGTTACATATTATTATGAGATGTAGAAATTATCAATGCTCTTGGAGAAAAACCGAAAAATTGTAAGTACTCTGCGTAAGTCCTTATTTAAGTTTATAAATTAAAAAATAGAGTATTCCTGGAGTACTTACTTACATTAAATTTATGGAATATTTCTAGTTTAATCCCGACGAGATTGAATACACTCACTCTTAGGTGGGTACTGAAAATGATGATATTTCTGTTATTCCGAATATATTAAGTAGGTACTGGATTTCATTGATCTTAGCAGTGACAGAAACTTGACACGTATTCCCCCCTATTACTGTTAACATTGCGTGCTGGAACATGATGACATGACTTTTAGTACGGTAATAACTTTAGATCGCAATTTAGAATAAAGGTTGGTAGTGTCATCTAACTTTACATTATAATGAAGTTGGAGGAAGTTTTACCTACCTATAGTTAAAATTTCCATAAAGTTACACAAGTTAGTTAACAGTTAAACGTGTTAAAATTCCCATCACTAATACCGACGATAGCGCCAAAGCGCCAAGCCCGGCCGCACCGCCATCTTGTCGGCGCGGACAGTCCGTATCGGAACCGCTTCGGTATGGTCGGCGATTAAACGTAGCCAAAATATCGAATCCATTACAAATCTAAAGCATTCTTCAATCTGGTTCCGTAAGAATAGCCTAAATTATTATTCATTCTTTTAAATAACTGTTTAACACGTTAGTGTGATATAGTTTTAAGTCTTTAAAACTAAGGGAAACTAACTAAGGCAGGGATGAATTGAAATGAAGAAAACACGATACCGCGCCAGTGTCGCTGGCCGCCATGTATAAAGCGCGACACAGTGTGAAATACCGCGCAAGTGAAGTGAAGTGAGCCACAGTATAAACATATTTATGTAACCAAAGTGATATTTTTTTTTGTAAATTGTAAATTAAAATTTTGTTACAATTGATTAGAAAACAAATTAACAAGTCTGTTTTAAAAGACTGCTAATACCTAACCGATAGGTAAAAACATTGAATTAGTTCGAAAATTGAAATTTTAAAATGTTGGACGTTGAAAAACTGATCGATATGGTGTCGAAGAGACCAGCGCTGTGGAACAAGAGGAACCCTGGACATCTGAACAAACAATTGCTGGACAAATATTGGACAGAAATTGGTGCAGAAATGGGGGAAGATGGTTAGTTGAGAGTTGAGACATAATAGTAAGTTAATAATGAGCCCAATATCGTGCTCGTGATATTTATTATCATACGACATGTATCACTAAAACAGAGTTTTTATGTATGGACTTCATGCGACACTCGCCATGTTTTTTCATATTGAAAATAACGAGAATTGGGCTCCAGTACATCATCACTATCATTAATGATTGCCTCGGTGACGCAGTCGTTAGTGGGTCGCACTATAAAGCGGCGGATGCGCAAAAGGTCCCGGGTTCAATCCCCTGGTCGGGTCAAAAATTTAACCTAAACTTTTTTGTTAAGAAATTCTCAGTGTCAGTTCGCAGTCTGGAAGTTGGCGGTCTTGTACCCCTGTGCCTCGGAAAGCACGTTAAGCCGTTGGTCCTACGCCCTCCGGTCGTGTCACACTGGTGTCCCATAGAATTATGAGGGCAAAGGAATAGAGAGTGCACTTGTGTTTGCGCACCCACTTGAGCACTTTAATATATCCTGCGTAAGTGGCTGATCGTTGAGACGGGCCACCGTAGCCGAAATCGGTTGGAGGATATTATTATTATTATTATCATTAATTGCATTGCACCGTATTATAAATCGCTAACTAAAGTTATTACCGTATTAAAGCTCAAACGTCCCGTTCCAATACGCAATGTTAAAAGGGGCGGCCATGAGTTTAGTTCCGGAACTTTTCTTAGACCGCGGTTTGAAATAAGTGTGGTGCCGTGTGGTCCCCGGCAGAGTAAAATAGGCCACCCTCACTCTCACCGAGGTGTCGTAAAAGGCGACTAAGGTAAAGCTGCTGGCATGATCATCAGCACCCAGAGAAGGAAAACTCTGCATTTATATCAAAACCCTCGCCAACCCGTCTGCCAAGCGTGGTGAGTATGGCAATCACCCCTCATGTGATTGAGGGAGGCCCGTGCCCCAGCAGTGGGGACTTAAATGGGCTTACGATGATTTTTATTAATTTACTATATTTTATGTTTCAACATAAAATATAGTAAAAAAATAATAGTAATTTCTATTATTTTTTTAATAATAATAATAATAGTAATATGTAAAGTACTTAGTAGTAGTAGGCTGGATATCGCATTCAGCATGGTAAGCCGGCGTGATGGGAACATTTGATTTGGGGGCTTACGGGGGGGAATAAATTTAATTTAATAAATTTTATTTTATTTTATTTAGGGGAAGAAAAGTAAAGGAAGTTCTTTTTTGTATAAGTACTTATAAATAGTTTTAAAATACTCAAATGTATGGAGTTTTGTACAAGCCTATGCAAATAAAGAATTATTTGAATTTTATGATCTTGATTTTGACCACAATGCGCGTATCAGTCTTACATTATATCAAAAGGTGTTAGTTATAAAACAAAGCTTTCGTTGACTGTCTCCATGCCTACCTCTTTACGATCAGCCACACATCAGTGAATACGAATTTGTCAAATTTCTTTAATCGCGCGTGAGAATCGCTCACACGTTTGGATGATTCAATATCAATGAAATGAAATGAAATATTTCATGCGGATTCTTAAATGGAGTAATTCAAGAGGAAAGAAAAGAAGAAAGAAAGAAAATACATTTATTGACCATCACAACACAGAATAAATTAAAACAGTAGGAATAACACGACACGACACAGAAACAAAGAGGAGAGGCGATACGAGAAGAGATTGATTTATTTAATTGATTTTATTATTGTGAATATTAATGTTAATTAATTAATTAATTCTCACAACATCTCATACGTTGACCTGATTCCGTACTAAGTAGCTCAAGCACTTGTGTTACAGATATCGGACAACAGAGGAACACAAATATATACTTAAATACATATATTACACCCAGACACCGAACAAACACAAGTGTTCATCGCACGAATGTTTGTCCAGGGTGGGGATCGAACCCACGACCTTTGGCGTAAGAGATGGTGTGGTTATGTGTGGTCAATCAGGTCTCCCCCCTACCCCGGGGGGAGAAGCGCCGGGCCCACCGTGTAGGCGAGCGTCCCTGTCCGGGGGGTGACGTGGTGAAAGGCTCCGAGCTTTGGCCCCATGTCACTCGCCCACCCATGGACAGATGAAAGAAATTATATATAATTATAATATATAAGAATTTTGCCGATTTTATAGGAATCCTGATAAATTTCTAATTAATACATGTATGAGTGAGAAATAGCTTGCTACATATCTGTGGTGAGAACGATTCAGGAAGCGAAGAAGCTAGTGTCGTTGAGGAAAGAATGCATTTTCGCTTCCCCTTCTGGTATTCTGGTGGGTCCTGCAGGAACGTTTATTATAATAAATAATATGTGTAATACATATATTGCACTGGTGCGAAGCCGGGTCAGGTCGGTAGTCTTTTAATAGAACTATAAAATAACGTTCATTAATTTAATGGCTTACCCAAAATAGTGCCTAATGGTAGTTTGCTTAATAGCTACTTACGCCTAAGGTTGTAGGTTCGATTTCCACTCTGAATAACATGCGAGTGTTTGAGTATGATGTTGATTTTAATAGGTTATTTATCGATACATTATTAGAGAATTTACAGGTGGTAGAGATTCTTCTTTTATTACATGAAATTAGAAACATTTGATCTTATTTAGACACATTAGGTATGAATAAGTAATTATTTCACTTTACGCTAGATACCTACTTATTGCTTCTATTATTGCAGCTCAAATTAATATTGGTATAGAGATAAATAACACTTAAAAACTTCGATATAATTAATGTAAGTACGCCGTAGGGCGCTGATTACAACAGAAAAGCTACTTATCATTTTGTACATGCATTCGCGACATAATTTGACCCGTGTCTTGGACAATATTTATACTTGTACATGGCCATATCGGCCTGAAGGGTCAACTCGCTACTGTTCTAATGAATAAACTATATCTTTGAGTGCCACAACAATAAAGCTAATTGCCAACATGACAAATCCAATTTCGAGTGGTAAGCCTAAATATAAATAATGTTGTTAAAATGGCAACAGCGAGTGACAAAGACTGTGTCTCCTTTATTTGGATTCAACGGGTGGGTTTCGTTTAATCCACGATATAGTCAGCTAGTGTTCTGTGTCAATCTATTTTATCCTAGAGCTTTAAAGCACACACGATAAGAAGTATTTTTATAGAAATTTTATTATTCGTAAGTAACTTGGTAAACACTTAAAAATTTCAGACGGGATTTGAACCCACAATTTCCACGTTTTGGGTGGTTATTCTACCAAATTAAGGCGACGGGTAGGGCACACTAGCGACGCCAATTGATTCAAATTGTTAACAACTAAACCGGATATCGTTTTATCAATTTCGAAGCTGCAGCCTCTCTGAAAACACTTATAGTATTTATTTAATACTTAAACTCAACTTTTGGGTCTACTTTGGTACTCGAAATTTGAATTACCGCCAAAAACGGCGACTTACGGCGTTAATCCAAATTTCGAGTGTAAAAACAGATCAAAAAGTAAGTGTTAATGATTAAATAAATAGTATAAATGTTTGCTTAGAGACTCCCGCTCCGAAATTGTTTAAAATAGATCCGGTTTAGTAGCTAACAATTTAAATCGATTGCTGTTGCTTAGTAAGGGCTACCCGTCGCCTTAAGGTGACGAGTAGGGCACACTAGCGACACCATTCGTTTTTAATTGTTAGCTACTAAACCGGATAATTTTTAAACAATTTCGGGGTCACAACCTCTCGATAAACACTTAAACTATTTATTAAATAACCATGCACAAATGCGGATCCAAAACTTGTACGCGAAAAATTGATTGTCGCTAAAAGTGGCCGCTTTTGGCGGTAATCAATTTTTCGCGTACAAAAACGGACCCAACATTTGTGCATAGTTATTTAGTAAATAGTATAAGTGTTTGCCGAGAGGTTGTAACCCCGAAATTGTTTAAAATAGATCCGGTTCAGTAGCTAAAAAATAAAATCGATCGGCGTCGCTAGTGTGCCCTACCCGTCACCTTAAACTACAGAATGCTTTACTAATAGAATAGCCTCTCGGTACGTGGGTTCAAAGACTGACTGAAAACACACGATGAAAAATTTGAGTTTGATATTTAGACGCGATAAAAATAACCATTAGCACCAATTTGGTTTCAGAAGCAAAACTACGGAAAAAGTGGAAATACCTACGGGACCAATTCCCAGTGGAGCTCGGCAAAGCAGCATGCCACGCCGAAGACCCCACCACCCTCGACATCAAGTGGCCTTACTTCCGTTCCCTCATGTTCTTGAAGGACTTCGTGAAGCCTCGGAAAGTATGGGTACCGACCTGCCAGCGCTGCTGTCAACATCGAGCTTAAAGAAGACACTGGCCAGGGGCAAGAGAGACGAAATGAGGGTCAAAGCTGTAGTCACGCTCAAATAGGTGGGTTAGTGTTGCTTATCGATAGTAAAAGTAAAATCAATAGGTATCGATAGTCTATCGATAATATTGCTGGTTGTCAATAGTATCGATACTATTTATAACGCTTATTCTATCGATTAGGTATATAGTGTCCGATACTATCGATAGTATCACACATCGACATCGACATAACTAACCATAGATAGTACAAAACTGTCGATA
The DNA here is from genome assembly GCA_019059595.1 of Marasmia exigua. Taxonomy (NCBI): domain Eukaryota; kingdom Metazoa; phylum Arthropoda; class Insecta; order Lepidoptera; family Crambidae; genus Marasmia; species Marasmia exigua. The sequence continues at coordinate 16,977,845 of CM032481.1, forward strand.
GTATCGATAGTTTTTGATTGCTTCTGTTAGGAAACACAATACAACACAATACTATCGATAGTATCGGGCATTAAACGATCTATAGTATTAATAGTATTGATAAAATTTTACCATTAATAGTATCCATCGATAGTATTGACCAATAGCAATACTATCGATAGTACTATCGATAGTCTGAATTATTTTCAAGGTCAACTATTGATAGGGAAACTATTGATAGTCCCGCAACACTAGGTGGGTTTTGCTAAATGAATCTATATCTTCTATACTATTTATAAAGAGGTAAATCCTACAGACACACCTACAGGCGCCGTGTGGTCCCCGGCAGAGTAGAATAGGCCACCCTCACTCTTACCGAGGTGTCGTAAAAGGCGACTAAGGTATAGCTGCTGGCATGATCTTCAGCACCCAGAGAAGGAAAACTTTGCATTTATATCAAAACCCTCGCCAACCCGTCTGCCAAGCGTGGTGAGTATGGCAATTACCCCTCATGTGATTGAGATAGGCCCGTGCCCCAGCAGTGGGGACTTAAATGGGCTGATGATGATGATGAAATCCTACAGACAGCGGCCACGCTTAAAGGTACGAAAACACGAAACGTTTGCGCGATGTAAGCGACACCTAGCACCATCTATTGGCATAAAGTGAAACTAACGTTCCGAAATGAAATGAGGGTGGGCCACTATTATTTATAAAGATGTTAATTCTACTAAAAACCACTAACTTATTTTGTTCTTATAGCACAGATATAATGTGATTATAGGAAATCCAAAAAAGCGATACACTGGCGCGGTGCAATCGACACCCAGAGCCATCTATTGGTACCGCTTACAACTGTTACAGAGAAGGAACTAATGCCTTCAATAAGCATGCTATTAGCCATCTATTAGCATGCTTAAAAATAAGCAAACCTGTTTACACGTGCTAAAGCATTCCCCTACACTCCCCCTTTCACCCGCACTCCAGATAGAATGCTCAAAAATCGACCGCGTGCGCTTTTTGTGCATGCTCAAAATTAGCATGCTTATTTTGTAGCATGTCCGTCCACACATGCTACTAAGTAACACTTGCTCAAAAGTAGCATGCTATAAGCATAAAAATAAGCATATGTAAGTACTTACCTTAACTCAAGGCAAATGCATTACGCATTCCCGTCCGCTGGAGGGCGGACGGGTTAAATCGGACTCCCTCCTCACTTCCGCGGAAGTTTACCGACTAAAACCCCTGGGCTCCTTCTCAACGTCCATATAGTGGGGGGATCGTGTTAACGGGCACGAAGCCAAGTGCACGACCCAGGTAGAGATTCTACTCGACTCTATTTATAGTAACACGAAGTAGGCCTATGTCCAGAAGTGAGCACAGACTTTTGCTTGATTGCTTGTTAAAATCGTAAGATAAACATTTTTTCTTTGATTAGATGTTTACAATTCGTTTTTTTTTTCAGGTTTAAAACGAAAACGCGAAGAAGACAATGACGAACATCTGTACTTCTTCAAAAGTCTTTTACCGCACATTCGAAAGATTCCTCCACACAAGTTGCTGTCGTTCAGAAACAGCATACAGAAGGTAGTTGAGGAATTCGCGTACCCCCCACCTCCCATCCCCCCAGCAGATCCGATAGACTTCGAGTATCAATGTAGTACAGAAATAGATATTAAAGAGGAGAAAACGGAAAATGAAACGGATGAAACAGAGAAAAGATACTACTTCAACAACTCATAAAAATGACGTGATATAAAAAATTGGACTCCCATTTCCGCACTTGGACTCCTTTGGTCCATTGTGCGTGGTTTTTTTAAGTGATAGGTGCCAGACGCCTGAATGGTCAGCGATTGCCGCCGTCCATAGACACCCGCAACACCAGTGGAGTCACAAGTGCGCTGCCAACCTATACACCCTCCTTTCCCTCGAATTGGGCCTCCGGTGCCCTCACTCACGCAGCAGAACACAGCAGTGCTGGTTCACACCGGTTTTCTGTGAGGCCGTGGCTGTGAGGCCCATTCATGCCGAAGCGTGACTCTCCCACTGTGTGTTGAGTATTTCAGCCAGCAAACTCCGTCTAGAAGAAGCTTCCTGAAAACTTCACAGGCTTTGCGGAGTTACCTCAGTGGTCCGAGTATTTCCTCATATTAACTGGTCACAGCATATTCCAGGAGGGTAATTCTCATTCACTTGAGATTGAAGTCGCGTTAGAGATTTGTATGGACGAATGTATAAAATCTCTAAATTTGATTTCAATGTCAAGTTTAAGATTTGTATCGACAAATGTATAAACTCTTTAAATTCGTGTGGTCGAGAGCAGGCCGTCTGGACTACTTGTGTGACTAATTTTTTGGCGCTCAAACATTCCTTACAAGGATTTAGTGTAATATAACTTCCAGTAAATGAAAAAAGAGACCATTAAATTTAATTGCAGTACCTAATACCTTAAAAGTGATATGATTACTAGACGAAGATAGCTGGAAGCGTCTCTCAAAAACATCCAAACTCGATACATTAAGAGCAAAACGATAATAGCTGGGCCGGTAATTAAACCCAGAACGCAAAAAACTGACTCTTAGCCGCTGCGCTATAGAGGTCATCAAATACTTGCTTTTGAAATATTTTGTGCTTCAAAGCTACATTAAGGTGACGGGTAGTTTGTACCTACGCGAAAAAATTATTCAATTTTTCGCGTACGCGTTTTTTTTTATTAATGTACATTAAATACTTTTTTGTGCTTATTTTTTTTAAAGAGTCACCAACATTTTTACATTTTCACTGCGACAAAATTAAATTAGGATAGCTTAAGTTTAGGCAGTCAGTTGCGCGTACGCGTGACCCAACATTTGTGCATGGTTATTTAATAAATGGTATAAGTGTTTGCCGAGAGATTGTAACTCCGAAATTGTTTAAAATAGATCCGGTTTTGTAGCTAAAAATTAAAATCAATTGGCGTCGCTAGTGTATCCTAGCGGTCACCTTAAGATATTTGTTTCAATTTGTCGCATATCAAGTACTCACCTATGTAAATTAACAAAGTTATGAATGAATCAGAATCAGAATCACTTATTGCATAAACTGTGTTACAAATGGTGAAAAAAAAACAATGAATAGTATCAACGGTTACCTTGACAGGTAATATGTGATGGGTACAAGTCTAACATCATACCAACCAAATGCAATCGAGCTGATGTTATTGTTGTAATTACAAAATAGTGAAATAAAAAAAATATTTTTTATTATAAAAAAAATAATCTTACAATATTTTGTTTTATTGCCAATAGTGCCGTGAAATCTAGCTGAAAACGGTGTCATAAAGAGTTTTTATTCTTTATTCGAAATTGGGTATGATCTCTTTTGTTTCATACGTCAAAACTACTATATAAGAACGTTTTAGCTAACAAAGGTTTATTGAATGTTTATGAATAAATACCTTAGTATGTAGTCTGTGGCCGCCGTATGGTCCCCGGCAGAGTAGAATAGGCCACCCTCACTCTTACCGAAGTGTCGTAAAAGGCGACTAAGGTAAAGCTGCTGGCATGATCATTAGCACCCAGAGAAGGAAAACTCTGCATTTACATCAAAACCCTCGCCCACCCGTCTGCCAAGCGTGGTGAGTATGGCAATAGCCCTCCACGTGACTGAGGGAGGCCCGTGCCCCAGCAGTGGGGACTTAAATGGGCTGATGATGATGATGATTGCCAATAGGTAAACGAGACGGTACGCACAGATACTTATGCAAATCTCTCTTTTTTCAATCGAATCCCAACTTATTGATATACCTAAGTTCCAGATTTTCGCTGGAATTCTGAAAACATTTTTACTTATCGCTAGAATATCATCATAATGTTTACCCTTGAAATCTAAAATTAGGTGCATCCAAGTATCAAGTGCATTGTTACAAAACGGTTTTATTGTGGCAGGTCGGTGTTTATCTCGATAATCCAATAGGGCACAATACTGCCTGATGACCTAGCCGTGCGCTTGCGGCCACGCAGCCCACTCATGCCGGAACACTACCGCCTTCCAACCACAGGCTCTCAAATAGAAAGTTATTCAGTCATTCTTCTTTGCGCCACCAAGTTTTAACGTCAATGGATCAAAGTGCAATTTTCTGCGCTTGCGGCCATGCTGTCAATTCATGCTGGAAGTACTGGAACACTACAGGTTCCTGTCAAAGGCTCTCAAAAAGAAAGTTATTCAGTTATTCTTCTTTGCCTCACTGATGTAACATCAATGGGTCAAAGTGGAATTCTGTGCAATTGCAGCCAGCCAGTCACAAGTTCTCAAGTTAGAAGATTAAGTCATTATTCCACTCTGCCCCAAAAAGCTGTTATACCTACATGTAGGCCAAAGCGGAATTCCATAAAATGTTAACGAAGAAAGTACAGTATTTAACTCATTTTAAAGTACTTGCCTTATACTAGGACAGAGTTGGAATCACAGATTTTATAATGGAACTAAGTTTATAATTGTAGATACCTACCACAAACGAACATTACGAAATTCCACTTTGTCTTGGTGGGGCTGAGTGGAATAATTAAAAAATAATAATAACAGTTTGGACCGTAAAAATATCAGCAGACCTCTTAACCCTCATGAAAACCTTATGAAAATGGTACTTATGAAATACCGTGTAACACGGCCTTATCAGATGGATTGTCGACTTGCACAAGATGGCTAACAGGAAATAGATGCGGGTAGCCATATATCAATCAAAGTGGCAAATATTTTCAGAGGCCTTACAGTGAGTGGACTACATGAAGAAAAGTTCGATTACTTACGATCATGGATAGATAGATACACTTTATTGCACAAAATGTACAGATCTTAGTCTAAGGTATTATAAAAAATCACTGGGAAGATTGACCTTAGTTCTCTATGATAGTTCTCATCTCAGCGAGTAATTCCCGGTTGCGTCTAAAGCTATCGCTTTGAAGCCCGGGGTACGCTTAGACCATGATTCAGGATTCGTGGAGTCTCGTAATTACAATGAAGCGACTGCCGTCTGAACTTCGCAACTCTTTACAGGGGAACCAGACCGCTTCAATCATGGTTACATGTTTTCTGTAACTATCCGAAAGGTGCAGGTTTCCTCACGATGTTTCCTCTCACCACTGAGCTAATAGTAAAAATACACACATAGATTTGAAAAATCCATAGATGCTCGGATACGAAGCACGACCCCCCTATGACCGCTCAAAGTTTAGAGTCAACACTCGAGGAGTTCCACAGGGAAGCCTATTAGGGCCCCTCATTTTCTTATTATATATAAATGACTTGCCTAAAGTAATTAACCCTAGATGTATTTTATTCGCAGATGACACAACCCTTTTATTTAATGTACTGATAAAAAAATATTTGAAACTGAGATCAATAATTCTATTAAAACTATTGTGACATGGCACAATGCAAATAATTTTTCATTAAAATTAACAAAACAAAAATAATACAATTTAAAATTATAAAATAGAATCTATCAAAATCAATATTAAATATCAAAATATGGAAATAGAAACTGTAAAGTCCAGTAAATTTCTTGGCGTTGAAATCGATCAACACCTGAACTGGAAGATGCATATCGATTACGTATGTTCCAAGTTAAACGCGAAAGCGCGTTCTGAACCACTGAGCTAACATCGCTCAAGATCTCTAAAAAAATGTCCTCCAAACCGATATTTCGGTCATGGCGGCTAATCTCAGCGATCAACTATCAATGCAGGACATATTATAGTGATTGCGCCGACACGCGTGCACTCTCTATTCCCGTACCCTCATATTTCTATGGGACACCAGTGTGACACGACCGAAGAGTCACGATCAACGTCTTAACGTGCTTTCCGAGGCACGGGGGTGCAAGACCGCCAACTTCCAGACTCCGGGCTGACACTGAGTATTTCTTAACAGAAAAATTCATTTACAAATTTTGGCCTGACCCGGGGATTGAACGCGGGTCCCAAAGCGCAGCCGTCGTATGAAGTGCGACCCACCAATCACTGCACCACCGAGGCCGACAAATAATCTCTCTAATATAGTAATGTATAGCTTACACTGTTATTTTTTCATTGTTTACATCTGAAAAACCTCATAATACGTATCTTGAATATAATCCATTTAGCATATAAGATCACAAAAAACCGGCGTGAAGTAGTACTGTGCTGTGTTTCGCTGCGTGAGTGAGGGTATCGGTGGTCCAATCCGGGGGAAAGAGGAGTTAAAAGGTTGGCAGCGCACTTGTGACTCCGCTGGTGTCGCGGGTGTCTATGGGCGGCGGCCAGTCGCATATTATCGGGCGATCCATATGCTCGTCTGTCACCTATCATTAAAAAAAAAACATAATAAGGGAAAAAAATAAGCTGTTCCATATTTTTTTTTTCGGGTGCATAATCTATTTTCTATAAAACAAGAAAAAAAAATTAAACTATAACTAACTTACTAGGTTGGAGCAGCGACCCATAGTGAGTCTTGGCCTCCGATAATAAGAGTCTCCATCTTGGTCGATCCTGCGCCACCTCCTGCCAGTCATCTGCCAAGAGTCCGCGCGGGTCTTTTTCGACCTCATCCTTCCAGCGATATCTCGGACGGCCGACTGACCTTTTGCCATTAGGACGTCCCTGATACGCTCGCTTTACCGCACGATCGTCTCCCATTCTTTCTAGGTGTCCGAGCCAGCGAAGTCGATGCGCTGTAGTCTCGCCAATGTTGTTGGGCTCGCCCACCTGGTCTATTATTATTATATTTGTAGTGTCTAGTGTCTAATTATTTGCTCATTAGTCAGCAGTTGAACCATTGCACAATGATTAAGGTACCGACAGTCAAACCTACGCGAGAACGTGTTCTGGATGGTGTTGGGGCTGCCTCGGACTCTGCGCACTAGGGTAACAGAAAAGAACGAATGTAAAGATAACGGTGTATGGGTATGGATAGTAGTTTGAGAACCAGCGTCTGTTTGCAGTTGTAATTAGCTTATGTTGCGCCTTACGCAAACAATGCGTGCGGGCGCACGCGGCGACAATCCACTTAGCGCAATCTCGCCCATGTTTATTGCGGTTTGCGCTGACAATCGCTTCATCCGGTCTGTTGCGGTGTAATGCGGTGTTAATGAAGTAATAAGGTAAGTTTTGGAAGCAAAAACAATATAGGTGCACATAAACATATAGAGCCACATTTCAGCATGAATGCGCCGGCTCGACCGAAATGATACCACAGAAAACTGTGACGCAGCTTCTGCGTTAAATTTCCTGGCTGTCACTAAGAATTTCTTACCGAAATCTTAGGTACAAGTACTCAGCCCGACCCGGGGATGTAACCAGGGACCTCTTGGTCAGCCGTCGTTTTAAAGTGCGACCCACTAACCACTGAGCCATCGAGGTAGTATTTCAATAACTAAAACCCGTAAAATTTCAAAAATTCAAAAGTACTTTATTTGCATAAGCTTGTATACAGTTACAAATCGTCATATATGAAAAATATGAATTATGACTTATTACAAAAAAGGTGGTATTTTTTTTCTTTTTTTTATAACGCTAGGCAATTTATTGTACACTTTGATTGAAGTGTGATATGTGCCTCTTCTAACAATATGTTAAGTGCATGTCAACAAAAGTGATACCTAATAATTATGTACATATTTACAAAAAGAAATTGTCTGCCCCACTGATATTGTCCAACGTGCCCAGAATGCTAGCGGCGTTCCCTCTTTGGATGGCCAACCCTAAACGTTGGCCGAGGTAACTGCCAGCATTCCGGTCCTCAGAGAACTCCCCAATTATAACTTATTTATTTTAATTTATTTATTTATTTAAGAACACAGACAGTTTACAATCATTACAGATTGTAAACTGTCTGTGTTCTTTAATAATAACTATGTATATTATACATGTAATTAAACATATAAGTCGATACAAAAAAAATATACTAAGAAATGAATAAGTATAATGTGATTCTACCACCGGAATCGTAACGTTGATTCTGACGAGAAGATCCGGCATGAAACTGGCCAGTTACTCTTTTTAATCGCCAACATTTTTATAAGTACAATATCATGGGGATAGGCGAACAGTTTATCATTTCCACAAATGGGTGATTCTCTGAAATTAGACCTTCCGGTTTCTTCGCGTCTGATTTCCATGGGCTGAAAAATATTGTTCAAATTAGAAATTTAAATTGAAATAAGAACACGTAAAGATATCTACCCTTCTTTAAATTTAACATTCTTCTGATTTTAATATAAACTTGTAATTTGAACAATATTTTTGAGACCATGGAAATCAGAATCGAAGAAACCGAAAGGTCAAATTTCGGAGAATCACTCAAATTGATGTTGAGGATCGACGGCTGGACCAGCCTCTTTTGATTTGTTTACGTTTTTATACTTTTTTTACTAATTTTGATATATTTATTTTTTTGTTTATTGTGCCTTGTTGGCTCATGTCGGTTGAACGAAAATACATGGCTTTGCTAATATTAGCGACTTTTTATTAGCATCCTTTAACCAGCGCTTTAAGTTTATATACAGTCCATCGTCAATACTTGTCATTTAAGTAATAATCAACTGTCGTCGTTGGCGCAGTGGGTAGTGCGTCGCACTTTACGACTATGCTTGCGGTCCTGGGTTTCTCAGTGTCAGCTCGGAGTCTGGAAGTTGGCGGTCTTGTACCCCTTGTGCCTCGGAAAGCACGTTAAGCTGTTGGTCCTGCGTCCGATCCCCCTCCGGTTGAGTCACATTGGTGTCCCATCGGAATATGAGGGCAAGGGAATAGAGAGTGCATTTGTATTTGCGTACACACTTCAGTACTATAGGTAATATATCCTGCGGTACAATATATCCTTGGCCCAAATCGGTTTGAGCATTAAAAAAAAAATCAAATAATTCTTTATTTGCATAGGCTTGTACACAGCACTTACAAATCGTCATACATTTGAATGACTTAAAACTATTTATAAGTACTTATGTATAATTTACATGTTAATACATATATATGTTGATACATAAAATATACTAAAGAAATAAATAAATATAATGCGATTCTACCACCGGCTCGGAAAGTTGTTTCTGGTCGAGAAGATCCGGCAAGAAACTCGCCAGTTACTCTTTATTAACTAAATCCCGTAACACAAGGGAACCACTTATTGGTTCGTAAATCGAATATAGTAAGTACTGTCAGCCATTCAAACCCTTATCCCATACAAACAGAGATGTTATTGCAGTTCCGACAGCAAGACTGTGGGCGGTAATACAGTAAAAATATTGCCATTACATCTGCATACCCTTCAGAGGAAAGGAAAGCTTCCACTGTATTCTAGACAGTTAAATATGTATAGATAACAAAAAGAAATCAAACTAATTTAGAATACGACAGGATAAGGTCCCTCCACACTGCTGATTTAAAATGTTTACAAACATTAATTAATATTAAATTTAGGTAAGTAACAAAAATGTTATGATTTCTTAGATTCTGATAATAATAATAATAATTCCCACAACATCTCATACGTTGACCTGATTCCGTACTAAGTAGCTTAAGCACTTGTGTTACAGATATCAGACAACAGAGGAACACAAATACAATACTTAATACATATATTACACGCAGACACCGAACAAACACAAGTGTTCATCGCACGAATGTTTGTTCTGTGTGGGGATCGAACCCACGACCTTTGGCGTAAGAGGCAGGGTCACTACCAATTGCGCCATCCGGTCAGTCATAATTGTAATAATTGTATAGTTTGTGGCGTTTGAACTATTATATAATCTTATATTGTTTTTATATTTTTTTACTTAGAATACCATCAGCTTAAGGTGACGGTGCCATACCCGTCACCTTAAGCTAATGGTTTATTGGTGGATCACCAATCCGCATGAGGCAAGCGTAGTGATTAAGCCTAATCCCATCACTGTGGCGATAACTTGATTTCTATGATCTATATGCGCTTGCTGCCAGGAGTGTTTGCGCCGAGTATGTTGCTATGGACATCAGATTATAATAAAAAACAATTAATTCATTTAAGTTTTGTTTAAGGTGACGGGTAGGGCACACTAGCGACGCCAATCGATTTTAATTCTTAGCTACTAAACCGGATCTATTTTTAACAATTTCGGGGTAAGAATCTCTCGGCAAACACCTATACTATTTATTTAATACTTATAGTTAACTGTTCGGTCTGCTTTTGCACTCGAATTTTGAATTACCGCCAAAAGTGGCCGCTTTTGGCGTGAATCAATTTTTCGCGTACGCGTTGGACCCAATATTTTTGCATGGTTATTTAATAAATAGTATACGTGTTTGCCGAAAGGTTGTAGTACAGGAATTGTTTAAAATAGATCCGGTTTAGTATCTAAAAATTAAAATCGATTGGCGTCGCTGGTGTGCCCTACCCGTCACCTTATTAGAGTATGTAGGTATTCGCATATGGATAGAAATGATGTGAACCATGCTATACAATGTAAAATTTAAGTACCACTTCAATGCGAAAAAAAAAGGAAAATTAAGTTACAAATTAGTTCTCGGTTTGTGCATGCACTTTCTATGGGACCAGTGACCACTGACAGTGTATGCGACATGCGCAGTTGTCATCTGATGCGACCGAGCGGGTGAGCAGGTTGCGGATAGCTCGCCCTCCCCCATACCCACCTCTTTGCTTGAGGACGGGAGAGGGTGTCACGTTGACCCCGGACAATAGATGGCTGCTCCGAAACCCAATCCCAGGCTAGGAGCATTCCTGACAACCTCAAACCCATGCTCCCCGCCTCATCCTCGAACCACCCTAACTCACCTTATCCTTCCCCTCATGTCCTGGAGGAGTTAACCTCGACTCTAAAAAACCCCAATCTAAGGTGTCATCCGACCCGTGCCGATAGATGCATGGCCGAAGGGATGTTCGGTCGAGAACGGAGGGGCCTCGAAACCAGGCGAAATCGAGGTCTATTTAGCCTTACCCCTGCAAGCGGGGCTCTGCAGGGGTGGACCTTTACTTCCCTAGCTTCTCGTGGGAACTATATGGATATTATTGACATTATAGACAACCATTTAAATTCTACCGAAGAGGTACCAGGTACCTCTGAGGCTATGCTCTTTGGTAGCGATACTGAGGAGCATACTATCACTGCCGAAGCACCTGGGACTGATGGACCGGGTACTTCTAACGCGGAGTCGACCCCTCTGGGTGCAACGCACCAAAGGGACTCGTCGACCAAGGGGCCAGAGAGTAAACCCAGGGTTAAGCTCTCTGGAGCTGATAGGAAGCAAATCTATCGGCTCGTAGCGAAGGGTATGAACTTCGAGCAGGCGCTAGAACTGCGCATGAGTGAGAAGGCTAAGCAGAGGACCCAAGAGGAGGGGGAAACGAGGGAGCGGGCGACTAAGCGCCCTCTCAATACCTCGTCTACCTCGAATCAAGGCAATCCTACCAAGGCACCGAAGCTTGGCGAGCCTTCCACCTCGAAGCCTACTTTTAAGGAGGTTGCTGGGTCCGTCACGTGTGGCATCATAGACGCCCTGGGAAAAATGGACCAGGAGAGGGTCGAAATGCTTCAAGAGGCTATCTTGAAGTGTATTGACACCACAGATGATGGGGACGGTCCCAGCTTTATTGGATGCAAACCGCGCTCGGGTGGCATCCTTTTGGCGTGCGCAGATGAGGACTCGAAGGAGTGGCTCATCCGCAAACTGCCCAACATTAAACCCTGGGATGGGGCTAATCTCTCCGCTGTAAGCGAAGAGGATATGCCCAAGCCTAGGTATGGTACGGCCTGGATACAGGAAGCCAAACACGACGCAGGTACCATCCTGCGGAGGTTGGCAAAACAAAACAAAGGTTTAGACCTCTCGAGTTGGAGGGTAGTCAACCGGAAGCCCGAAGCAAAAGGTCAAACAGTGACCTTTTCCTTCGACAAGGCGGCCTTGGAGACTATTCTTCAACGCGAGGGGCGTCTCTACCTTGACTTTGGCCTTATCCAGATAAGGGTCAAAGGGGGCAAGGTATCCGGGGACAAGAAGGAGGGGGCAAGCGTCGAGGCTCGTCCAAGTACCTCCAACTTGGTCTCGGGTACGGAACCCTCAAGAGGAGCAACTGGAGCCGACTCCAGCAGCACCACACCTCCACCCGTCCGGGGGACGCATGGAGTCTCGAGGGGCAACAGTCGTGTTGCAGGACCCTCGAGAGGCAGGAGCACCAATACCTGCCAACCATCTGCCCTAGACAGCAGAGGTCGTGGTCGTGGTGGTCGAACACGACCAGCAGGGGGACGCGGCAAGAGAGGCGCTGTGCGAAGGCCGGTAAATCTACCGACCCTAGCACAGGAGCACTCCAGCAGGAAAGCCGCAAGCAACCTGCTCAACAAAAACAAATAATCCCCCCCCCCCCCCCCCTCCCCCCCCTCCCCGTAAGAAACAGACACAACCCACCTACACAAATATCCTCCTATCCCTTCCCTCCGAATTTAGAAACTTTCTCCCAACCCTTCCCTTCCCAATCCCCAAACCCAACAACATAATGATTAAGGTGATACAAGTAAACCTCCAGCACTCAAAGGCAGCCTCAGCTGCCCTTTGCCAAAGATTCCTCTCTGAGGACCTGGACATCGCCTTGATCCAAGAACCGTGGGTGAATAAAACCACAGTAATGGGGCTAAACTCGGCAGGTAAGATTTTAAGTAACACCTGCGGAGCAAGGCCAAGAGCATGCATGCTCTTCAAGAGAGGCATAAATTACCTCCCGATCCCTTCTCTGTGTACAGATGATGCTGTTGCAGCGCATATAGACCTACCCGGGGGAAAGGTGGGGAGACATTCATAGTCAGCTCCATGTACCTACCCGGTGAGGACCAGGATCCGGTGAACAAGGTGACGCCGGTAGTGGAATACTGTCTGGAGAGAGAAACCCAGCTGCTGGTGGGTACCGACTGCAACTCCCACCACACATCATGGGGCAGCTCCAACACGAACGCTAGAGGTGAGTTACTGTTTGACTACTTGCTCACTAATAATCAATTTGTTCTTAACGTGGGTAGTAAACCAACCTTTACCACAAGTTCTAGGCAGGAAGTACTAGACATAACTTGGTGTTCAGGTAATCTCGCACACCGAGTGACCAATTGGCACGTCTCAGATGAGCCGTCCATGTCCGATCACACCCACATTAGGTACGACATACTATGCTCGGGAACAAAGGAACCGAACACCTACCGTGACCCCAAGGGAACAGACTGGGAGGGCTTTAGGAACTCCCTTAGGTTATACCTTGGAGATTTTAAATACATCAAAACTGTGGACCAAGTGGAAGCCGCAGCAGAAGACTTAGGCAAGAGCCTAATGAATGCGTATCTAGAAAATTGTCCTCTCAAGACCACTAAGAGCAACAGAAACACGCCTTGGTGGAACAAAAACCTGGAGCATCTGAGGCAAAAGGCCCGTGCCTTATTTAACAAGGCAAAAAAAGACAAGAACTGGGATGCTTACAGGAAGGCGTTAACACGTTTCAATAGGGAGCTCAGGAAAGCAAAAAGAAGATCCTGGCAAAAATTCTGCGGGTCAATCAAGGACACTGCCCAAGCTGCCAGGATCCACAAAATACTATCCAAGACACCTGAATCCCATCTAGGCCTGCTAAGGAAAGCGGATGGATCTTTCACAGAATCTCCGGAGGAAACACTGAGACTGCTTGCTCAAACGCACTTTCCGGAATCCGTGTACATTAATAACGAAAGAGAACTCCAGGTCAGTAAATCTCCGGACAGGAGACCGAGGAATGAAGACTGGAGGAGAGCTTCCGTTATTTTTCGTCCCCAGCAGATAATTTGGGCCATTAGGAGTTTCAAGCCGTACAAATCTGGTGGGGTCGATGGTATCTTCCCGGCTTTGTTGCAGCGGGGCGAAGATATCATCATCTCTACGCTGATAAAATTATACCGTGCAAGCTTTGCTTGGAGTTATCTGCCATCAGCGTGGACTCGGGCGAGGGTCACTTACATTCCCAAGGGAGGGGACAAAGACAAATCGCAGCCCAAGTCCTACAGACCGATAAGTCTCACCTCATTCCTACTAAAAACGATGGAAAAGGTGTTGAACAGTCACATCAGGGCAACATACCTCGTTGAAAAACCCCTGAGTGCAAGACAACATGCCTACCAAACAGGCAAGTCCACGGAAACGGCACTTATTGACCTGGTGGACAGAATTGAGAAAGCCATAGAAGACAAAGAAATTGCACTCTGTGCCTTTCTTGACATCGAAGGGGCGTTTGACAACACCAACTTCGATGTTATAACACGTAGTATGGTGAATCGTGGAATCGACGACACCACCACCAGATGGATGGGATCCATGCTACAAAATCGGACTGCAACAACAACGTTGATGAATAAAACCCTACATTATAGAGTGACCAGAGGATGTCCACAGGGCGGAGTCCTATCACCCCTTCAATGGTCATTGGTTGTTGACAGTCTCATCTGCGAGCTCAATGAAGCCAGATTTCTGACTCAGGGTTACGCAGATGACATAGTAATAATGGTCATAGGAAAATGCCCTAGCACCATTTCCAATCTTATGCAAAGGGCCCTACGAATAGTAGAAAACTGGTGCACGAGACACGTGCTAACAGTCAATGCACGTAAGACGGTCTTAATCCCGTTTACCAAAAGAAGGAAACTAGAGGCGCTACACACCCCAACACTTCTTGGTACGAAGCTATGCTTGTCCAACGAGGTCAAATATCTCGGAGTCTTTTTAGACCAAAAACTAACATGGAACAAGCATCTCGACTACATCACTAGAAAGGCAAAAATTGCGATGGGGGCAAGCAGTAGGTTGGTGGGGCTAAAATGGGGGCTACGGCCCATGGCCGCACTCTGGATTTATAAAACCATAGTGAGGCCGATCGTCACTTATGGCTGCTGTGTGTGGTATAAGAAGACGCACCAACTTAACTGCGTAGAGAACCTCAGCAAAGTTCAAAGAACTGCCTGCCTTATAGCCACTGGCGCGCTTTCGTCCTCTCCCTCTGCAGCACTGGATGCCCTCCTGAACATTCCACCTCTGCACATTCACGTGCAGATGGAAGCGAGGATGGCTATCACGAGAGCGAAAATCAGAGGGAGGACGAGATGGCATTCTAGGGTCATGAGAGGCCTCTACAATGAACTAATGAAAATTCCGGTCATGGATATGCCCTCTGACTCCATGGTCCGTGAACACCGCTTCGATAAGCGGTTTACAGTCTTGTTACCAAGTAGACAAGACTGGGAGGCTGGAACTCCCGGAAATGTTAAGCAGAATGACATCGTTTGGTATACAGATGGCTCCAGGAAGCAGGGCATATCTGGGGCGGGATTTTGTAATGATCGCTGCGGAATACGCAAATTCGCCAACCTGGGTCGCTATACCACAGTGTACCAAGCGGAAGTCTTCGCAATAATTGGCTGTGTCCAAGAGAGTCTACAAATGAATCTCCAGAATAAGAAGATATTCATCTTCTCAGATAGTCAAGCTGCCCTCAAGGCGTTAACATCCTGTGAACTTGACTCCAAACTCACTAGCGAGTGTGTCCTGCTCCTAAACCAGCTTGGCAATGCCAACATTGTAAATCTGATTTGGGTACCGGGACACTGCAATATCAGAGGCAACGAAGTCGCTGACGTGCTAGCAAAGGCCGGGGCAGAGAGCCCACTACTCGGACCGGAACCAATAAGTGGCGTTCCAGCATGCATGGTCAGGTTCGAGTTAAAAGAGTGGGAGAAAAAACAAAGCACTGAATTCTGGAAAAGATTACCTCGACTAGAACAGTCTAAGGCGTTGATACAGGCGTTCGATCAGAAACGAGCTGTAGAAATAACAAAACTGAGTAGAGGACATGTTAGGGCACTCACTCGGACCCTCACAGGGCACTGCAAATTAAATAAGCACCTGCACAACATGGGCCTTACAGATACCAAAATCTGCAGGTTCTGTCGCGAGGACGAGGAAACGATTATCCACGTCCTCGGCGAGTGCATAGCGCTGCACCGCTGCAGAAGCCGGCACCTGGGAGCACACATGATCTCGGCTGACGAGATCAAGAGCTCCCCCATCAGCTCCATTCTCGGGTTTATCCTGGAACTGGAGCTACATGAGGTGCTGTAATAGGTTACGGGGCTGCCACAATAGATCATCTACTGGTCGCAGTGGCTATGAGACGCAGGGCTCACCCCATTTCTATCAAATAATACAAATTAGTTCTTGAAGAACATTCGGAGTGGGGGCCGAAAAACTCTGAAGCCAGTAGTTTGGATATTATTTTAGGAGTAGTCTGGAATAATTCCACTTCACTGAAATTTTTCGCTACTTGGTTAAAGGAGTTGCTTGCGCATATAAAGAAGAAATGAACAGACCCATATTTTTTCTTTTTTCAAAATTTGTCCATTTTCATGCATAAAATAATTATGTATTGAAATTCTTTTTACTCTAAATAGACGTAAGCGCCAAATGACGTCATCGGACGGCTGAATACAGCGATATTCCTTTGCTTATCATTGTTTTAATAAAAAAAAGGTACTACTGTCAAAGGTAAATATTACTAGTGTCAACATTGTCAACGTCATTCATACATTCAACGTTGACAAGTTGTCTTTTTTTTTACAGTTACATGTCATGGGTTTGGCATTACGTAAATTTAAAACTATAATGTGCTAAGCAAAGAAATATTTTACATTCTGCCGTCCGATGACGTCATCTTACGTTTTTTAGTTTTTAATTTTTTTCTCAGTAAATAAGCAATATAAAAAATGAATAAATATATATTCGAGCAGCGGAAAAGTAAACAAAGAATTGTTATTTTTTGTTTCAGAGCTTAGCAATTTTGAAATGTTGTCCATTGCGACGGTAATTTAGTGTTAGCTCTGGGTATTGCTAGCAGTCGAGGACGTCTACATGGTAGTTTGCATGGGAGTCCCACGCACGCAATCCCACGGTGGGACCCATATATTTACCCGACTACGGCGAAGCAAAAAGGAGGGTCACGATTTTGACCTGTATGTATGTATGTAAGGTTGTTCATCTGTTCCCTCATAACTTCTAAACTAGTTATCATATTTGAACAAATGAGGTGTAGTTAGAAGCGTCTTGATTGTCTTCTGGGACGTTACGTCAAATTGACTACAGCGCCCTCTAGGGGACTTAGAGTAAGGAACTAAAAAACAATTTTTGCTTGATGGTACCGTGTAGGGTATCAAATGAAAGAACTTTTTAGCACATTTCAAATACCATGTAATTTTATTTACATAACTAAAAATATGTTAAATAAAAATAAAGTTTGAAAACTAAAACCCGACTACCAAAAAAAACACGCTCTAAAAATTACGAAACAAGAAAATTGTTTCTGCTGAAATTATTATGCCGTATCGCCGTGGTCGTATGCCGCCTACTTTAGCAAAACAGATTCATTATAATAATAAAATAAAATCAATGTGGCATACGACCACGGCGATACGGCATTATAATTTTCTTGTTTCGTACTTTTTAGAGCGTGTTTTTTTTGGTAGTCGGGTTTTAGTTTTCAAACTTTATTTTTTTATCTGTTGTAACAGTTCATTGCAATCAATAGCGTCATTTACTATTTTCAAAAAACATGCTAAATCAGAAATGTCCTAATTTCTAGTGACAAGAAGTTGTACCTTTTGTTTACCATAGCAGTGGTCTATTTGACTACTTTTGTATATCTACATTTTCTGAATTTAGATTCAATACGGGAGATATATACTTACGTTATATGGGGATTCCATACTACAGATGCATACTCGAAGATATTGCGTACATAATCACTGAAAAGAACCTTAATAGGTTTAATAGATTTAAATGCCTGAGTGGACCTGATGATATGGAACCAAGGATATGGAAGCTTTCTTTACTACTTTATTTTTATTATACTACTTTATATTTATATATATTTTTGGACTCCCCATACAAAATGACCAAGTCACGTGACCGACTTTGTATGAGATTTTTTTTTTATGTGAATTTCCAAAGTCATAGAACAAATATTATTCAGAATGGTTGATAGAACAAGCAAGTATTGGCATGTAAATGTTCACAAATACACCCTCTATGTACTTATCATCATCATCATCAGCCCATTTAAGACCCAACTGCTGGGGCACGGGCCTCCCTCAATCACATGAGGGGCAATTGCCATACTCACCACGCTTGGCAGACGGGTTGGCGAGGGTTTTGATATAAATGCAGAGTTTTCCTTCTCTGGGTGCTGATGATCATGCCAGCAGCTTTACCTTAGTCGCCTTTTACGACACCTCGGTAAGAGTGAGGGTGGCCTATTCTACTCTGCCGGGGACCACACGGCCATATGTACTTATATCAAATAAAAACTTAGAATCCTGGAATAGCCCCAGATCCTTCATGGATGTAACTTTCAAGAGTAACTTATTATTTATAGGATCTATGATACTACGATCCTCATCAGAGTTTAGAAGGCAAACCAGAACAGAGGGAGACCGCTTCGTCAGAATGGGCCGGCTCGACCCGAGTGATATCACGAAGTATTCGCAAATAAACGGACGGAATTCCGTTTATTTGCGGAAACCGCCCGGTTTGAAACATGTGGTTATGGGGTTTTATTTTTAAGCCATCCAACAATAGGCAGCTGCATTAACTGATAATGTTTACCCACAAACAAACGTGCTGGTTAGTTCCCAACATCCGTACATAGATTGCTGCGTACTCAATTAAGTTCGCGCTAGGGTTACCATGGCTTGATGTTATGTCACAGAAAGAGGCAGCCGAGCGACAGCGAGAGGAGGATCCCCTCGCAAGTGCTCGCAGAAGGGCAAGGAGAGGGAGGAGGCGCCAACCAGATGCGCGCCGCCCCACTGTGAGAGGCCAGCCAGCGCGCGGTACGGGGGTACCAACGGCATCACACAGGCCTTCTCCTCAGATAGATAGATATAATTTATTGCACAAAAAAACACAACTTTAAAAGGCATTACAGAAACTTAATTGTACAATTTCGGCGGTCTTATTTCTACCAGACAACCTTCAGGCAAAGGATTCAGCTTGGTGGGGACAGCTCAGCGCTCCCGGCTGTCCCTATTAACCCCCCCCCCCCCCCCCCAAATCCATCTGGGGGAGGCATAGGAGGGTCCGCGCTTTAAGCGGGCCAACGCCTGGGAAGGAACGTGTAGTCAGAGTTCATTAACATGTCTTTGTCTCCTTCCCACTCTGGTGAAGAGGGAGCATCGTTGGGGGTTTAGTCAGTAGGCCTTCAGTTCTACTGGAGGAGAGCCCGACATAACCCGTCTGCCCCCCGCCAGACGGGTATACATAAGGCGCCGCTGAAAGGTGGCGACGTCGGCCAATTGAACATCGGGCCGGCGGCATTCCCCCAACGCAAAAAAACAAAAATAAATAAAATAAAATTCACACATCTCACACAGTGACCCGCTTCCGTACAAAGTAGCTTAAAAACTCTTGTTACGGATATCAAACAACAAAGGAATTACAAATAATTACTTAAATTCATATATCATTACGACGACCCGTTTGGATCAGTGATAGTAAATGCTGCATCTGGTGCAAGGGTTGCGGGTTTGATTCCCACATAGTACAAACGTATGTGTGCATGAACATGTCTCTTTGTACTGATCTGGGTGTTTTCTATGGATGATGTAAGTATGTTTTTACAAAAGAAAAGTATAATATGCATATATTTGTAATTCCGCTGTTGGTTCAGATATCCGTAACATAGTTTGATTGAGCTACCTATCTCGGAGTCAGATCAATGTATGTGATGTTGTGAAATATTTATTTATATTTTACTATTATTCATAACACGAATGTTTCCAGAGTGGGAATCGAACTCATGACCTTTGGCGTATGAGGCTGAGTGCAATCAAATGCACCATATCGGGCCAGTCTAATTTAAATTACGTTCTGAGAAAAACGAGCAAACGGATCACCTGATGGTCAGTGATTGCCCCCGACCATGTACACCCGCGACACCAGTGGAGTCACAAGTGCGCTGCCAACCTGTACCGATACCCTTACTTACGCAGCGAGAGTACTGTCGCCCTGCTATGGCGCAAAGAAACTCTACCTGCCTCAGTCACTCGGCGCAGTGGCGTACTTAGCGCAGGACTACAATAAAAATGCTTTCTGACCGTGGGAGAGCCACGCTTCAGCATGAATGGGCCGACTCAACCGGAGTGATACCGTGGCCTCACAGAAAACCGGCGTGAAGCAGCACTGCGCTATGTTACATACCGAACGCTCAACCCGAGAGGAAAATCCGCCCAATACTTCTGAGATGGTAACCTTAGCCCCGACATCTCAATTATCTCTAAAAGCCCTTTTGTTTTGATTTGTCGTGTTAACCTTCCATCATCATTAACAGTCAAGTGATTTGAACGAACAGTTAAATCGTGTTAACTTAGCTTGTGCAAACTTTGGTTAACTCGAACTTAAGAACGTTGAGTTTAGGAATTTAGGTTAATGGATTAATTAACTAACAAAATGTTGTTTATTTCTGCACAGTATTTCTACTATTAGCTCGGCAGTAAGGGAAAACTTCGGGGAAACCTGCACGTTTCGGATAGCTTTTGAAACGTGTAACCTTGATTCAGTTGGTCTGGTTCCCCGTAAAAGGGTTGCGAAGGTCAGACGGCAGTCGCTTCATTGTCTAAGCTTACCCCTAGCTTCAAAGTGAAACTTTGATTCGCTCTTATCAAGATGAAGATTATAAGAAATACAACACGGTTAACGTTGTGTACTCGTAGGGCTCAGTCCATAAGGAATGACAAATTTCGCAAGATGGATAAAGGCTGGCCGAAGCTGGACGCGAGTTACCAAAGATTAATCCAAGTAGCAAACATATGGAATGGCCTATGTCTACAGTCCGTAAAATATAGCTCAAAATGACAAATCGTCGTTGTAGTTCTAACACCACGTAAGTCATTTTTTGGGCGGCTTTGACACTTTGATGCCATTCGTAAGTGTTGATAGACGCGTCATTTCGCCCAATCAGAATTAAGATACGATCAATAAAAATTTTAAAATTATTAAATAGTAACAGCACGGAAGTCATAAGTGAAGTGACCTACGCTTTGAGATAACTACGTAAGGCACAATTTAGTTTGGATTCTTTTATTAATTTATTGGTGGCGGTTATGTTAAAGTGTCGACTTCTTGCCAAAGTGGTGTAATCTGGGGAGAAAGAAATACCTCTCAAATTGCTAAATTTAAAGGTTTTTGTGATAACAGACTGAGAGAGTTACATTTTCCCCCAGAGTGTACCTACTGTGCTGATAGCATTTGTAAGGATAAAAATCATTTTTGTATAATAGATAAGTTATATAAAAACATTATTGATATACTTTGTGAGGGTGCAGTGTCTTGCCGCAATGACCCAAGAAAGGCGTACGTTCCTATCCACTCAGCAACCTATACGTAACCTAGCTAATCATTATACGTAAAATAATACAGGGTGTATCTGTGAACATTTACATCCCTTTAACCACGTGTTCAACCATTCTGATCGACATTTGTTCACCGACTTTTAGAATTTCATCGAAAAATTTTTCGACTCCCCATACAAAAGACCAAGTCACGTGGCCGACTTTGTGAACAAATGTTGTTCATATTGGTTAGCAGAACACGTGGTTAAAGGATTGTAAATGTTCACAGATACACCCTATATACATGGCATATTGATTCTAATACTTACCTCACAATGGATGAATATCGTCATGAAAGACATAATGTAAAAGCCTGGCTTCTAATTAAATGGCTCCTTATGCTAATGTTGATTCCTGTGGTTCGTATCGATATGTCGACGTTCGGGCTTACATTAATGACATTAACTTGGCTTGCGGCTGGTGGTGGGACACACACGGCTGGGGTATCGATAAAAAAACCAAGACCGCTAAATTCTTTTGTATGAAAGACAGAAATTTCTTTTTGTTATCTTTGATTAATTCTCGCATTCATTGTTATCTGTCACATTCAAAATTGATTTCGCCAGTCACTCAAGGTCCAAACTGAAAACCAGTGCGGCAGCGGCGGCAAACCGCTGCAGCACATGCTGAGCTTGGACCTTGTTGACCACTTCACTTTGTTCCTTTTCTTCTTCCTTGGTCACTGGTTTATATATTAACTTATTATTATTGAGTTTTTTTGTCTTTGTTTAATATTTTTTCCTATGTATTACTGTGCAATCTCCATATGCTTATGTTTTGTGTCCTGTGTATGTAAATCTTTTATGTGGTCAATAAATGTTTACTTACTTACTTACTTACTTAAATAATAACAAAAACCAAGTACATGATGGTTAGTGGAATTTCTGGAACGTACCTTTTTATGTGGTAGGTGGCGGACGGATCACCTGATATTAAGCGATTGCCGTCGCCCATAAACGTCATCATCATCATCGCCTGCCTATTATAAGCAATTAAAAAAAAACAACCCCTACATCAATGGAGTCATAAGAGCACTGCCAATCTTTAAACTCCCCTTGCCTCGCATTGGGTCTCCGGTACCCTCGCTTAGTGGAACACAGCAGAAGCGCTGCTTTACGCCGGCTTTCGATGGGGCTTTTGTATCACTCCGGTCCAGTTGGCCCGTTCATGCTGCAACAAGGCTTTCCCCACTTAAGGTGACGGGTAGGGCGCGGTAGCGACGTCAATCGATTTTAATTTTTAGCTACTAAACCGGATCTATTTTAAACAATTTCAGTGCAAACACTTATACTATTTATTAAATAACCATGCACAAATGTTGGGTCCGTTTTTGTACGCGAAAAATCAATCATTTTTAATCGTATCGTAGCGTGAATAAATTTTTCGCGTAGGTGTTTTTGTTTAAAATAGAAATTGTTTAAAATAGAGCCGTTTTATTAGCTAAAAATTAAAATTGATTGGTGTCGCTATTGTGCCCTTCCCATCACCTTAAGACTTTTTCATGAAAAAATATAAAGTTAAAATGTTAAGATTCACTACTTGTAATCTTAACAAAAAATCTGACTTTTTATTTGCACATTATAATAAAAAATAATACTCATTACAGGTAATAACTTCGTAATTAGTTATGGTTATTATGTAATTATACTATCAGAACGGAAACGTAGAAGTAAATTGCCAAGTGAATTGTAAGCAGATGCCTACACCAGCCGCGCTAAATAGCTGATGGTTTCATGAAATTAGCGATAAAAAGACGCCTAAGGAATTTCGCCAAAATATCTGGTATCTAAACCATTTTACATTTCTACTTAACTACTGGTTGTTTAATTTAAGTTTTGAGTACGATCCGAGTTTTCTAAATAAGCCGTTACTTTTTTCATTATTTGATACATATTTTCAATACATAGACTCTAGGTGCGTGCCTTCATTTACTTGTTTATTTTTTATATATTAAATGGGTTTGCACTTGACCTCATTTCACCTGATGGAAAGTGACAATAAGGTCTAAGATGTAGCGTGCTTACCCAGAAGAAGCCTATTCACTCTCGACTTAAAGACACTCAAATTGTAGCTCTCTGGGAATACAGAAGCTGACAAGTTGTTCCATTCCTTAGCAATTCGTACCAAGAAAGAAATAAAATATAAAATAAAATATTTATTGCAACAACTTAAATCTATTACAAACTTATGGTCACAATCTTACATATTATAGTACTTATATTTGACATTTTGCCTGAACTAGGATACCCTGTGTTTCAGGCTAATAAATAGAAGAAGCGAAACGCTTAGTACGAGCTGGTTTGTTTTACATAATTGCTTTTATATAGTATTAATAATTTGTCCAACATTTTCTTGTACTGTTTTTGTCACACTGACACTGACATTGTGTCCACCGAAGAAGTACGATGAAGAGGGCTTCATCAAAGTGGAGAAGAAGAAGAAGAAGCCCGCCAGGCGTAATACTGAGGCACTGCACCGTTGCCGAAAGCTTGTTACAGCCAGAGACTCACACTACGCAGTCGTACGTTTCCCGCTTACACTGGTCTACGAAGATCGAGGGAGTCGTAGATTATGTGCGAAAGAAGTCCAACTGGACGCTGAGGCTCGAACGTTTGGAGTCTCGCCACAAAGTAAACTTCAGCTCATTTGTGGCGAGAGTGCCGACCCTCTCCCTGGCGACCTTTATTAAGCAGGACTTCTGGCCTGCAGGGAGTCGTCTTTCGGAAGTTTCCAGGTCGGCTACCAGCTGACTCTACGTGCTGCACGTAAATTTAATGTGAAAAAAAAGTGAATTTGATTATATATGTATGTGAGACTGTAAGGTATTTATGATATGGGTCAATGAAATATTTTTAATGTATCTTGTTGCCTGAAATAAATGAATCATTATTATTATTAGGACTGGTTTGATTGTACATACATAACTACTCACTTATCGTTACCGTCACTTCTTCTCTTCTTCTTCAGCAGCATGTATTTGACACACGCAGAGCATAAGCCTCTCCAATTTCTCTCTACTTTCCTCTGTCGTCGGTATTCTTGGACCACACTAGTCCTGCTTGAGCCTTGATGTCATCGTACCATCTGTCAGTTTGTCCGCCAACATTCCTCTTACCGTCACTAACCGAGCTTAAAAGTGCTAGTGTATAGAAACTTATGTGCTAATACATAAATTTAATGCCAATTTATTATTTACTTTTTAATTCTATCTTATAAGCCGTACTAATTGGGCTAGGTAGTTTCGAAAACAGAGAGACGTAAGTTCAAAAGCCATGGCAGCAAGTATCTTCGAAGCTGTCGCTTTAGAGCCCAGAATACGCTTGGTGGACCATAACACCGAATTCGGAAATTAGGGAAATTACATTATAGCGACTTTTCTGCCCTTCACTGTCCTTTGATAACTGAATTATGGTTATATGTTCAGCATGTTTTCCGAAACGTGCAGGTTTCGTCACATGTTTTTCCTGACTGATCGAATTGTAGAATTATGTACATAGATTCGAAAAATCCAGCTTCAAGCTGTCACTCTAATTAAACACCTAGGCTACCTTTTATATATAAGTTTAATTATTTGACAGCTAAATCCGTAGATGAAAGGGCTTTAGTTAAAAATCTTATACATAAAGATTTGTAGTTAAAACATTTACTACCTTAAGGATTATCGACGAGTCGGTAAATATTCTATAGCTGGAAAGACCTGTCGTAGAAAGTGACGTAGACGAAGAGTTCCGGGCAAACGACAATTATTGAATCGTCCTGTCGGCTAACCGTCCATCGAGGAATTGGCCGTCGGAGAACCGTAGCGGAATGGAGATGGATTCATACTCCGATTTGAACCTACTGACACGGCCGTAAATAATGCGCGTATGCTTTTATTAAACGTAGAGTTATCATCGGCCTTCCGTTGTAAAAATGGGATACCCAATTTAGATTCCAATTAAGATTAAAATAATTTTTGGAATCGGTCATTTCGTTTTTAAATTCATTTTTACCTACATTAGGCTAATGCGCATAAAACCTTTCCACTTTCTTATATTAAAGTATATTATACGTATTATGTGATAGGTTACATATCCTAGACATCATTCAACACGTGGGTTCGGCGACTGGCAGTGATAAGTACATCAATATACGTACCCTACGCACTACCTACACAACCTTCAGCGATAAATTATGTGAGCATTTTTCTAATATTATGCAATACGAGACAGGCGGGATAGACCAAGAGCCCACAACGACCAGAGTTCTGTCATTTTTTAAAACAAAATAATTGTTCTGTATAGGCGAAATATGGTCGAACGCTTACCTATCTACAGTAAAAAAAAAATCATCAACATCCCATATATTGACCTCAATTGTCATTCCTCAATTGAAAGGTTTTTTGTGCATCAGCCAACACAGTCATGTAAGAACCACCAGTAATTATAGAAATTAGAATGTGGTTACTATCCAAGAAGGAGGGCTGGAATGAGTTTATTTCTGAAACGTTTCTAAATCAGGTATAGTAATAAGGGAGTCTGTGTCATTTTTTTTAAAGTGTTGAAAGCTATTTTAACCTATATCCTTGATTCGTAAATGTACCTATGTCAAACCCAAGTAGCTAGCGGGCAGGTACTTAGCTTAGCTCAGCAACGCAAACAGTATTGGACTCCGAAAGAAGATATCGTCACTTTTTCGTACCTACACTGCTTATAATCAATTAAGACGGGAATCAATATGAAGTTTATTATGAGATACAATATTTTGTACTCAGATATTTTGTTTGACGTTACACCAAATTACCTACACTAATTCTTGCCATTGTTATTGACCTGTAGCTCGCGCAGACCAGTCGGTTACAGATCAGTCGCGATACCTAGGTCAGATAGCGGGCAAGCAAGTTTGAAACGGACAAATGCAGGTATCCCAGATCCAAGATTACCGATACAGTTCAGCCGCTTTGAGCCATTTCTTCATTGTTTCTGGAGATAAGACTCAAGGTTAAATGCAAGAAGGATTGAAATAACTCACAATATTTGAATTTCAATGAGTAGGAAATATGTGCAATGGCAAAATCAAATTATTTTAAAGACAAAATAATAAAAGCCCCTAATAAAAGTAAAATCTCATGGAAGATAATAAATAAAGAGACTTGTAAAAATAAAACAAAAGACAACAAGCTCTCTCTTAAAATTGATGGCAAATCACTTGTTTCTGACTCTGAAGTAGCAGAAACATTTCAGTCTTTCTTTTCTAATATACCAGTCACAACAACCAATCAATTGAATTCCAGTCCACATCTCGCTGCTTCTCTCCTCAGGTCTCATGTTGATAAGTGCAACACGCCTTTTAGATTCAATCATGTCAATTCTAATATAATTTTAAAAACATTCAAAGAATTAAATATGAAACCGACTGAAGATTTATGGGGCATCTCGGTAGATATAATCAAAAATATAATACATTCTATCGCACCCCACTTAGCAATAATATTTAATAAATGTGTCGACGACGGTCAATTTCCCGATATGATGAAATACAGTAAAATAATACCGTTATTCAAGTCGGGTGAGAAAAGTGACCCGTCTAACTTCAGACCTATTTCTATACTGCCTGCTCTCAGCAAAATTTTTGAAAAAGTAATATTTACTCAGTTATTGTCTCATTTAAACCTGAATAAAATATTGCACAGTAAGCAATTTGGATTCACAAAAGGGAAATCCACTACTGATGCTGGAGTGGCGCTTATCAAACATGTATTTGATGCGGTGGGAGAAAAAGCGAGATGCTATTGGAATATTCTGTGATTTGTCTAAAGCATTCGATTGCGTCAATCATGAAACATTGCTAATGAAGTTACAGCATTACGGTGTCATAGACACCTCACTAAGTCTAATCAAATCTTACTTATCAGATAGGATTCAGAAGGTCAATGTCAATGGAACTAACTCTTCTGGCGCCCCTCTAACCATGAGTGTGCCCCAGGGCTCTATATTGGGGCCCTTGCTCTTTTTAATCTATATAAATGACCTTCCTTACTATACCAATGATCTATGTGAGATAGTGTTATTTGCTGACGATACATCCTTGATTTTTGAGGTTGATAGGCAAAAGAAAAATGTTGACGAAGTAAATAACACACTCTCTCAAGTACTACAGTGGTTTACTTATAATAACTTGGTTCTTAATTCAAAGAAAACAAAATGTGTTAAGTTCACAATGCCTAATGTAAGGCAGGTCAAAATGAATATTGTCATGAATAACGAACCTATCGAAGTCATAAACTCCACAGTTTTTCTAGGTATCACTCTGGATACAAAATTGCAATGGAGCCCTCATATTGCTGTCTTGGCAGGAAGACTTAGTTCAGCTGCATATGCAGTTAGAAAGATAAGGAATCTGACTGATATCGAGACAGCGAGACTGGTTTATTTTAGCTATTTTCATAGTCTGATGTCATATGGTCTACTACTGTGGGGATCCGGTGCTGACTTACAAGCCATCTTCATTTTGCAGAAGAGGGCCATCCGTGCCATCTACGGTCTTAGATCACGTGACTCACTCAGAGAAGTATTCAAGGAAATCAATATTTTAACCGTATCATCTCAATACATTTTTGATTGTATTATGTTTGTACGCAAGAACTTGCACCTTTACTCGCAAAAATCTGATTTTCATAGCTTTAACACGCGAAATAAACATAGGCTTGCTGTCCCAAATCTAAGACTTCATAAAATTGGAAGTTCATTTGTAGGATTGAGCATTAGAATGTTTAATAAGTTACCTCAAAATATTATTGATTTACCGGTACATAAGTTTAAGTTGCATGTAAAAAACTGCCTAATGCAGAAAGGCTACTATAAAGTAGAGGATTATTTGAATGATAAGGATTCCTGGACATGTTGATCTCTTCGCCTGTCCTCTAATGTATAATTCATTTCATAATTTTTCATTGACGATTTATCTAAACGATATTGATTATAAGCATTGTATATCATACTGTCACTGTAATCATAATTTGTATAAGAATGAAAATTGTAATTACCATAATATTTGACATTCATAAATGTTCTTTATTGAATAAAAACATTTTTGATTTTGAAAATTGATTTATATTGATTATTCAATAATTGACAAGATGCTAACCACCTACTATTGTACACCTCGTCCTGCAGTTTATTAGTCTGGATTAAGTAACTACTACTCTTTGTGACCCATGAGGGGAACCTAAGTAGTCATGCTCACTCAAATGTCTCTGAGGTGGTGGCGCTATGTGACGGGTCATTACATTCCCTCTAATATGGTTGAGTGAAATGATGGCTGGCACGTACGTCATACTTGTGAACAGGTGCCACCTTTGGGGACTGGTCTGCTTCGGTTTACCTCATAATATTTATTTTATTATTATTTCCTTTATTTTATTTTGTGTAACAATTAAACTGTATGGCTTGGTATGATGATGACACAACATTGTATGAAAGTTTGGCGATTAAAAAGAGTAACTGGCGAGTTTCTTGCCGGATCTTCTCGACCAGAAACAACTTTCCGAGCCGGTGGTAGAATCGCATTATGTTTATTTATTTCTTTAGTATATTTTATGTATCAACATATATATGTATTAACATGTAAATTATACATAAGTACTTATAAATAGTTTTAAGTCATTAAAATGTATGACGATTTGTAAGTGCTGTATACAAGCCTATGCAAATAAAGAATTATTTGATTGATTGATTGATTGATTGGTCTGAAAGGATATTATAGTACACAAAGAAAAGTGTTTAAGCGCCCAATAAAAGTAAACGTCGTAGTGTTATCATATATTTAAATTGAAATCTAAGGAAAGGCAGTTAACTACTTACATCTAAAATAATATTTATAATTCCTCCAAAACCATTTCCATGTTATATTATACTAATCCGTGCTAATCATTTATGACTCGCACCCTCAAGTTATCAGATTTCATTTCAAGCCAAACTTTTAACTCTACGCGTCCTATCTCTATAAGACCTAACTTTACAAGCTCTACACCTTATTTATAAGCGACTAATTCAGCAAGCTAGTTTTCCACCTGCTGTTGTATAAAAAAATCGATAAAAACATTTCAACTATCCACAACACTAGCCAGTCCACTTTGAAAATTCGATTAGCGCGGCATACACTCACAATATTGCTAGTGTCCCCTCGGACCGCCGCGACCGAACCGCGGCAGTGCATACGTCTACGCGCTGTCTACGCTGTGCACGATCATGACTTCTGGCTGACCGGTTCAAGTTGAAGGTAAGTTCCTTTATTACCTAGTTTATAAATATAATTCAGACAACTTATGTTTATTGACCTGAATCGCGGCAAGGCAGACAACATCTCATACATAGTCGACCTGAACCGCGGCAATGCATGCGTCTCCGCGCTGTCTACTCTGTGCACGATCATGACTTCTGGCTGACCGGTTCAAGTTGAAGGTAAGTTCCTTTTCTTACCTACTTTATAAATAAATTCAGACAACATCTTATGTTTATTGACCTGAATCGCGGCAGTGCAGACAACATCTCATGTATAGACGACCTGAACCGCGGCAGTGCACGCGTCTACGCGCTGTCTACTCTGTGCACGATCATGATTTCTGGCTGACCTGTTCAAGTTGAAGGTAAGTCTCTTCCTTACCTAGTTTATAAATATATTCAGACCACATCTCATACGTACACTAACCTGGACCACGGCAGTGCATGCGTCTACGCGCTGTCTACTCTGTGCACGATCATGACTTCTGGCTGACCGGTTCAAGTTGAGGGTAGGTCTCTTTTCTACTCTCCAGTTTATAAATTAATAGGGCAACCATAGTCTAGTCTAGTCCCTAAGGGCTTTGAAAATTAAACGGCAATCGCTTCGTTCTACATAATTAATTACTTAATAATAATAAATAATAAATAAATAAATATTTCACAACATCACATACATTGATCTGACTCCGAGTTAGGTAGCTCAAGCACCTGTGTTACGGATATCAGAATCAACAGTGGGATTACAAATATATACATATAATGCTTTTCTTTTGTAAATACATACTTATAATACATAGCAAACACCCAGACCAATACAAACAAACATGTTCATGCACACAAATGTTTATACTGTGCGGGGATCGAACCCGCAACCCTTGTATCAGAGGCAGCGTGCACTACCACTGTTCCAATCGGGTCGTCAACTTACCAAACTTATTAAACCATGGACATAAATTATAGATATTTAGTATCCATGAACGTTTCGAAAAGCCTAATAGTTTAATAATAGTGTTAAATTGTTCTGCCCTGGCAGGTCTATGTTGATCTGTAACCTACAACATGAGTGCTATAAATAATTTCAATTTGAATTCCCACCACCGTGGGAGAGCCACGCTTCGGCATGAATGGGCCGGCTCGACCGGAGTGATACCGCGGCCTCACATAAAAACCGATGTGAAGCAGCACTGTGCTGTGTTTTGATGCGTAAGTCCAATCCGGGGGAAAGTAAGTAAGTAAGTTCTTTGTGTAAGGAAAACAAGGTTACAGAAATGATCTTAAAATAGTTACAAATATAGTATTACTTGATCCCAACTTTTCAGGCAGTATACACATTATGGTTATACTCAGTTATAAACCATGACCATTTTTTTATATTTTATAATCTAAATATTCGTGGACACTATAAAAGCAATGGACAACATTTCAAAATTGCTAAGCTCTGAAACAAAAAATACCAATTCTTTGTTTACTTTTCCGCTGCTTGAATATATATTTATTCATTTTTTATATTGCTTATTTACTGAGAAAAAAATTAAAAACTAAAAAACGTAAGATGACGTCATCGGACGGCAGAATGTAAAATATTTCTTTGCTTAGCACATTATAGTTTTAAATTTACGAAATGCCAAACCCATGACATGTAACTGTCAAAAAAAAAGACAACTTGTCAACGTTGAATGTATGAATGACGTTGACAATGTTGACACTAGTATTATTTACCATTGACAGTAGTACCTTTTTTTTATTAAAACAATGATAAGCAAAGGAATATCGCTGATTCAGCCGTCCGATGACGTCATTTGGCGCTTACGTCTTTTTAGAATAAAAAGAATTTCAATAATTATTTTATGCATGAAAATGGACAAATTTTGAAAAAAGAAAAAATATGGATCTGTTCATTTTATGTCTATTTTCATATAAAAAAACAATATGGGCATGTTAAAAATATGAAATGTTGTCCATTACAAGATAAACATTTCTTTACTTCTTTTTTAAATTTTGACGACTATAACGACTTAAATTTGTCTGGTAATTTATTATAAATTTTCGTACACATAAAATAGATTTTTTTGGATACAAGAGCTAACTTAGACATTGGCCTCCTAGAATGGGGAGTTTGAAGGTTGGCAGCGTACTTGTGACTCCACTGCTGTCGCGGGTGTCCATGGGCGGCGGCAGTCGCTTACCATCAGGTGATCCGTCTGCTCATCTGCCACCTATCACATAAAAAAAAACAATTCTAATCACCGTATGCTTACACAATTCGACAGCTAACATTCGCTGAAATTCACATAAACATGTCAACTTTATTTCCAATCTGTCAAACAAATACGACCCCTCTGTGGCTAGAAATAGAAATCTGGATGTGACAAACTGAATACCGATTCGTGTAAGAGCGTTAGCAACTGCAGTCTGGACGTGTGAAACTCTACTGAAACGACTCAGTGATCCGACTCAGCCAAATGATACACTGTTCCGAATCTCTAATGTTCGCTCCGAATGTTCGACTCAAATAGATCTCAAATCCGAATGAGCTAAATTATCCGAGTGAGCCGAATGATAAGAATAAGCAGAGCGATCCGAAATCAGAGCGAAAGAGTAAGCTGTGGGCTGTTCGGAGTGAATAGGTAACTGTCTTTCCATGTATTACGTGGGAAAAAGAGATAGGTAAATTAATCACGGATCTATCGGAGAGTCGATGTTCCAAATGATTCAAATGAAGCGTTTTACTGTTCCGCATCTCTGCACTGATCCAGGTGGAAATGTTCCAATCTTTTGAAAGATACTTTTTAGCCAGGTCTACTGCAGTATAAACAGGACTTTGATATCTAGATTTTCTTGGAAGCATTAATCTGTTTTATTTATATCGCACGGCTGTTTTTATTTGTAAGCCCACATAATTAAGTTGAATCTACTAAAGGCAACGGGTAGCCCTAACTAGCGACATCAGTTGGATCCAACGCGTACGCGAAAAATTGATTACCGCCAAAAGCGGCCACTTTTAGCGTGAAACAATTTTTCGCGTAAAATAACGGGCCCAACATTTGTGCATAGTTATTTAATAAATAGTATAAGTGTTTGCGGAGAGGTTGTAACCCTGAAATTGTTTAAAATAGATCGGGTTTAGTAGCTAAAAATTAAAATCGATTGGCATCGCTAGTGTGCCTTACCCGTCACCTTAAATGTGGGAGTATGGACAGAAAAACTCTCCAATAGTGATCTGTAGGAATCTGTAGGATGAGCGATGAGCTCAGTGGAGCTCAGAGCCTTCTATACGGGGGGATCGGTTCAAATCCCAGCATGCACCTCTGGATTATTCAAATCTATGTGCGTATTTCTACCATTAGCTCGGCGGTGAGGGAAAACATCGCGAGGAAACCTACAGGTTTCGGATAGTTTCTGAAACGTGTAACCATGATTCGGTTGGTCTGGTTCCTGTTAAAGGGTTGCGAAGGTCAGACGGCAGTCACTTTATTGTAATTACCAAATTCCCCAAAACAATCATCATGGTCCAAGCGTACCCGAGCTCCAGAGCGACAGCTTTGGACGCAACTGGGAATTACACGATAAGATGAGGAGGATTGATCTATAGGAACGTCGCGGTTTAATTCCTAACAAAATGGAGGAAAATGGCACTAAAATTGGATTGACTACATGCTCTGGATCCAGACCAGAGCTTACCTCGGCAAGCAAGCTCTTGACCGGATTCCCCATGAAAAACGGAGCCTGGCCGCCCTAAGCCTTGTCGCGGGCGATCACTTCGTGATGATATGATAGCTATATATTGTAAGATACTGGCACACAGGAAGGCCCACCTTATTTAAAAACGCAATAAAAAAATATTTTCCAAGGGTTTGAGAAAAATGACAATTTGAAATAGTGCAACGTTGTAATATCCTTCTAAAAATAATGAAAAGAGATCAATTATCGTGCTTAAAACTATATAAAAGAATGTTTTTTAAAAACACTTCTACGGGCCTAGTTACAGGCACTAGCTCTTACTAAGGCCCGTATATGATTAACTGTTACTCACAATCTACTACGATTGTACACAGTGACGCTAAAACTATCATAAATCGACAAATAACAAATAATAATCGGTAAACTTACCATTAAATTCTAGTCTGTAATGATTACATATTACTGTTTTAATTCAAACCTGCAGCTTTTTTTTTGAAAAAAAATGTAAACACAAAACACAACAAGGTTATAAGCACTCGACGTAGACAGCGTCCAGAGAGAAGTGCCCAATTTTGAACGTGTTAGGAAGTTTGATTCGCGCTTTTTCAAAAGTGGGCTTTCGAAGAGGCCGGGCCTTCGTATGTGCTAGTACCTTATTTCATCGTCAGCCCATTTAAGTCCCCACTGCTGGGGCACGGGCCTCCCTCAATCACATGAGGGGTAATTGCCATACTCACCACACTTGGCAGACGGGTTGGTGAGGGTTTTGATATAAATGCAGAGTTTTCCTTCTCTGGGTGCTGATGATCATGCCAGCAGCTTTACCTAGTCGCCTGTTACGACACCTCGATAAGAGTGAGGGT
This sequence comes from Marasmia exigua, assembly GCA_019059595.1. Classification (NCBI taxonomy): domain Eukaryota; kingdom Metazoa; phylum Arthropoda; class Insecta; order Lepidoptera; family Crambidae; genus Marasmia; species Marasmia exigua. The sequence goes on from CM032481.1 coordinate 17,012,074, forward strand.
GGCCTATTATACTCTGCCGGGCACCACACGGCCAACCTATAAGTAATAGTAGTAGTAAGTACCTTATTTATAATGTACTTAATAATAATATATTTATTTAAATATATTTATATATGTCGGTATGTATATAATGTATGTTATAATAATGTTAAGTAGTGTGTAGTTATTTTATATTAATGTTTTGGTTCCTAACTAGTAACTATACAAATTTTTCTTTTGCCGCACCACTGCACTTTCTGCATGACCCAAAAGGTTGACTGGTAGAGAATGCCTCTTGGCATTAAGTTCGCCTAATTGTATCAAAATTTGTGCAATAATGTTTTAAAAAAATAATGATAAAAGCATTGACATGGAGCGAAGCGAAGCGTTTGGGATTTCGACGTACTGTGGGACGCCTTTGCCCCATCTAGAGGATATAGATATCCGTAGTAGTTATAGGAAGCTACCATAGGAAAGCAGATTCATGATCGTCGGAATACTTACTTATGAGAAAAATTATTTGATTTCGTTGTCTACACCTCAGTTAACTCCAAAATATAGGATATTCATAATAAACTTTCAGTCTCACTGTCATAAGCACTGTGACACGAATGTGATACTGTGTTTAGTACTTGTAGGTAAGCATGAACTTTTCAGTAGCGTAAGCAATTTGTATGGAAAACTAAAGAGTTCCCGTACGTAAGCATAACTAAAAACTATCTTCTCTCTCACTCTCTAACTTAAATTTAAAAAGAGACAAAAATATTGCGTGAGTACGCGTGGCTAAGCTCCCCCCAGTATCTGAGGACCAGCGTCGTTCAAACGGAAGGTCTTGGTCTATAATTAGCGCACGCACATTTGATTTTTTCAAAGTTAAACCAGGAATATGATGGAGACAGTTACGGCGGTACGGCGGTACTAATTAATAACTGAAGAAAACTAAGTAAATAACATACTAAAAATTTCATCTCGTGTTCAGGCGGGACTCGAACCCACATCTTCCACAATCAAATCAAAAAAAAAAAAAAAAATGTCTTCAATCAATTTAAGTCCATACAGAACATTTATGAATGTCAAATATTATGTAATCTACCGCTGATTCGGAATGTCAGTTTCTACCGAGAAGAATCAGCAAGAAACTCAGTAGTTACTCTTTTCAAATAATATGGTAATTACAATGTTCATTCTTATAAAAATTATGATTACAGTGATAGTATCGTATACAATGCTTATAATCAATATCGTTTAGATAATCCGGGTAGCTGTCCTCCCAATTAGACCAATGAATGCGTTACTAAACCGACAAAATTTGTAAGTGCTTGATTCAACATGAGCTGTCGATAGTCTCATCAATATTGTAGGTAATAAATTGAAAAAAGATTGCTATAAAAATATCAACCATTGAAGAAAACTAACTTATTAAATACCTATGGTTCAATATATCGCACTCTAAGTAAGATAAATTGACTGGGTGGATTTCATGAAATAAAGACGCATCTCAAAATTGTTTTTTCAAACATTTTTTTTACCATCATATTATATAAATTCATTTTTTTTTTTGATAAATCTAGAAGAATATATTCGAAGGCTTAAAACCGTAATTTTAGTTTCTTCTTAGTCATCTTAGTTAAAATTTTATAGGAGTTCAAAGTATATGCTCTAAAACATTTTTGCCATTTACCAAAACTTAGCAATTTCGAATTGAGTCATTATTTTACTAAGAGTGCGATACCTATATCTGTGGCTGTATTCTGTGTGAAACCATCACGATATATGAAAGATACTTTGGTACTTATTTTGAATCAGGTCGATGTTTTATTTTAATAAGAGTTAGGGTTAAGCATTGCCTTCATAAGGGGCACTTAACAATATTTCGTTTTCAATGTTATCACAGTCCCAGAAAACATATATCTTTAATTAAATAAAAAACATTATTTTGCTTTATTTCTTTCACAATATCAAACTGTGGGTCCTTTTCAACTTATTAACTATTTGTTTGTTCAAGATGAATGGAAAAAATTGGGCTCCGTTGATAGTCGTAGTTACCAAAAATAAAATGGAAAAAAATAATAGAACATACTCTAGGCAATCGAGTATCTAATTAAAATGTAACCGGTTGAATAGTAACGTTCCAAATTTACGAGATTTTGGTAATAAAAAGGGATCACTCATACACTAAAGAAGGGAGATCGACGAACGGGTAACTTTAGGACATATGAGGGAGGGGTTCTGAAATGAAAATGTGTGACGCCACGTTTCAAAATCACATAAAACAATCAATCAAGTATTAATTGTACTCGTATTGTTGATAAGTTTACTCTTTTTTCTAGTTTAAAAATCTCTATAGTATCACCACGGTTATTTGGCACGTGGCAAAGGTCGGAATTAATGTTGTTTTGACATTTTCGCATATTTTTTTTTAATATGGCTCTACCCGAAGATAATAATAACAACAAATAATTCTCACAACATCTCAAATGTTGACCTGATTCCGTACTAAGTAGCTTAAGCACTTGTGTTACAGATATCAGACAACAGAGGAACACAAATATATACTTAAATACATATATTACATCCAGACACTGAACAAACACAAGTGCGTTTGTACATCGTGGGGATCGAACCCACAACCTTTGGCTTAAAAGGCAGGGTCACTACCAATTGCGCCATCCGGTCAGTCATTTAGATGGAAGATAACTTGCTAATATCAAGTAACTTATTGATAATAAGTAGGTAACAATAGAAGTCAGTCAAAGTTACTCAATAAAACGCCGGTGTTTTACGTTTTATCGACCTACGGATTCAGCGGATATCACTCAAAAAGCAATCGCAGGTTTTAAGACTCTATTAGGTCCAAGCCAATTGTCACCAGACAACTCACTCGACACGCAATAGCAGTGTTAAAAACGATACAATCCAACTATTATTATTATTAGAATCACTTTAAGGCACTTCACTGCACAAATAAACACCAAATTTGTACACTAAAAACCATTAGACACTAAATAGTTTTTGCATTATAACTATAATTAATCAATCACATAATGTATCACATAATAAATATCGTGTTAATTCCCGTCTTGATTAAAGTTATCATTAGACACTAATTTAAAACCTTTGAATTGCATCAGCCCACGCGGCTTGTTTTATCCCTACCCGCCGACTCCCATTTTCTTGATGTTTCACAACCATGAAGTGTGTCGGAAAGTGCCTGGTCGTCGACAATTCTGACCGCCCTTCGCTGGATACGATCCAGAGGAAGAAGCTGATATTTTGGGAGCTCCAGCCCAGAGGTGAGAGCAGTATTCCATGTGAGGCCGCACCTGCGCCTTATAGAGCTGCAAGAGATGCCCCGGCATGAATTAAAGTTAACTAGGTTAAGTCTGCCCCAGTCTGAGACTTTCCCTAATATGGTCTCAATTTCTGACACAAGCTGGTTCCGGTACTCATTGACATTTTCTCGAGAAACATTTGCACAGCCGCCGTATAAGGCATCGCCCGTGCTGTCATCCGCATAGCAATGAATGCCCTTATCGTGGAGCATATCATTGATGTGCAAAAGAAACAGCGTAGGCGATAGAACGCAGCCCTGGAGAACACCAGCATTAACAGCTTTAGTATTTTGATACTGCTCTGATAATATCTGATGATAATGCTCTGGCATGCTCCGTCGACTACGACTTTAATGCTACGTTCTGTCAAAAAGCTGGTGACCCATCTGCACAGTTTTTCCGAGAGCCCGTAGGATGGAAGTTTAGTCAAGAGCCCTTTGTGCCACACCCGATCAAAGGCCTTCACTATGTCTACATCTGTCTGGCACTTTCCGACACACTTGATCCTCTGTCATTGCGTAGAGATGTAGCATTACTGTGCATCCGGGGAATGTTCCGAGGAGCTGTTCGGCCTTATTCTAGCTGCAATTTTTCACCACCGCACATCACGTCAGAACGCCAAATACCATCCACATCACCTGGATGGATTTATATCGACTACAGTGCGTTTCTCACGTCATTTCCTACCACGCACAGTAAAACTGTGGAACCAGCTGTCATCCGTGGTGTTTCCGAACAGATACGACTTGGTGACCTTCAAGAAAAGGGTGTACTCCTTTCTTAAGAGCCGGCAACGCATATGTGATACCTCAGGTGTTGCAGATGTCCATGGGCGGCGGTGATCACTTTCCATCAGGTGTGCCGTCTGCTCGTTTGTCCGCTATAATGTAAAAAAAAAAAAACCACGATTTTTTCTTAGGTACGTTTCGAGTTCCTAATCTGTATGTATCGTTGCCCAAAAGGTAACTGACATATAGTCAACGTGACCTGCCTAGTCCCACTTCAGTTGAGCGGTTCTTTTGGTTCGTAAAAAATAGCAGTTATGGACACATTAATTTTCCCATTAAGGTGACGGGTCGGGCACACTAGCGACGCCAATCGATTTTAATTTTTAGCTACTAAACCGGATCCATTTTAAGCAATTTCGAGGTTACAATTTCTAGGCAAACTTTTATACTATTTAATAAATTGCATAATTGTTGGGTCCGTTTTTCGTCGTTTTGGCGTGAATCAATTTTTCGCGTACGCGTTGGACCCAACATATGTGCATGGTTATTTAATAAATAGTAAGAGTTTTTGCCGAGAGGATGTAACCCCTAAATTGAAAATAGATCCGGTTTAGTAGCTAAAAATTAAAATCGGCTGGCGTAGCTAGTGTGCCCTACCCGTCACCTTAACAAGGTCAATAAAGACGCAGATAAAACCTTTTTATTTTATGTGATAGGTGGCAGACGGATCACCTGATAGTAAGCGATTTCCTCCGTAAATAGACACCCGTGACACCAGTGGAGTCACAAGTCACCTTCAAACTCCCTTTTCCCCCGGATTGGTGTCCGACACCTACACTCACGCAGCGAAACACAGCACAGTGCTACTTCACGCCGGTTTTCTGTGAGGCCGTGGTATCACTCAGGTCGAGCCGGCCCATTCTTGCCGAAGCGTGCCTCTCCCACGGTAACCTTCTTGTCTTGCCACTGAACACCTTTAATAAACATCAGCCCATTTAAGTCCCCACTGCTGGGGCACGGGCCTCCCTCAATCACATGAGAGGTAATTGCCATACTCACCACGCTTGGCAGACGGGTTGGCGAGGGTTTTGATATAAATGCAGAGTTTTCCTTCTCTGGGTGCTGATGATCATGCCAGCAGCTTTACCTTAGTCGCCTTTTACGACACCTCGGTAAGAGTGAGGGTGGCCTATTCTACTCTGCCGGGGACCACACGGCCGAGTAGAATAGAACACCTTTAATACTGTGTCCCTTTACCTAATGGTATTGTGTCAAAACTTCTCGTTCATAGACTACAAACTCTGACAACTCGACGTATCTTTTGTGTCTACGTGTTCCTAACAAGAACAACTCACTCAATTTTACGGAAATGCTCCTGAAAATATCTGCGAGATAGTATCGCTAAATCAGCAAATTACTCGTGTACTAAGCTAGTGAAGAATCATGAACTTTATTTTTGCTAAGTTACTCGTAAAGCTAAATTCGTATTAGATTGCACAAGATGTATTTTTTACGAGTTTATTGAAATTTTCACAATTTTGAACATTTTTTGATGAGGTGCTTTAATCACCTTATTACAAAACGCGATCGTAAGTTATTACCGTACTTACAACTCATGTCATCCGGTTTCAACATGCAATGTTAAAAGAGGCTGGAACGAGATTAAAGATAAAGATAAAAAGATAAAGATAACAAATTCTTTATTCAATTTAGGTCCACACGGAACACTTATGAATGTCAAAATAGTACATATTATCTACCGCTGGTTCGGAATGTCGATTTCTACTGAGAAGACACCAGCAAGAAACTCAGTAGTTACTCTTTTCAAATATTGATGATGTTACAGAGTTTCAATTGAGAAGAGACAAAAAAAAATACAATTATGAAAGTTAATAGACTACTATGAATAACAACTCAAAAGATTAATCAATTAACATGACTAAGAATCCTTATCATTTAAATAGTCTTGTACACTATAGTAACCTTTTTCATTAGGCAGGTTTTAATATGAGACTTAAACTTATCCAGTGATAGGTTAATGACACTTTGTGGTAGCTTATTAAATATCTTAATACTTAAGCCAACAAACGAATTACCGATTTTATGAAGTCTGAGGACCGGGACGGCAAGCCTATGTTTATTTCTGGTGTTAAGACTATGACTATCGGACTTTTTTGGAAAAGTGTGCAAGTTCTTACGTACATACATAATGCAGTCGAGGATAAATTGGGAAGCCACGGTTAAAATATTTATTTCTTTAAATATTTCCCTAAGTGAGTCACGTGATCTAAGGCTGTATATAGCGCGGATGGACCTTTTCTGTAATACAAAAATAGTTTGTATGTCAGCAGCAGCCCCCACAACAGTAGACCATATGACATCACACTGTGGAAATAGCTGAAATAGACCAGTCTTGCTCAGATTAGTTTTGGAACTTTCCTTAGATCAATAGTTGATATTTTTATAGCAATCTTTTGCAATTTATTAACTTAACAAATTTCGTCGGCTTAGTAACGCGTTCTGTGGTCTAATTTGTAGAACATCCACCCGGAATGTGGAAGGTTTGGATTCGAGTCCCGCCAGAACATGAGATGAAAGTGTTTTATTTCCTTAGATTGATCGAAAATTAGACTTAGCTAACTAAGTACATACCTACTTGACTCCTCTCGCGGACTTATAATTTTATTGATGTTTTGCAGCACAATTACATCTAATATATAAAATTCTCGTGTCACAGTTTTCGTTGCCATACTCCTCCGAAACGGCTTGACCGATTTTGATGAAATTTTTTGTGCTTATCCGGTATCTATGAGAATCGGCCAACATCTATTTTTCATCCCCCTAAATGTTAGGGGTAGTCCACCCCTAAATTTTTATTTTTATTTTTTAGACAAAATTTTTAATTTTTTAAATACAACATACAAAAATACATACAATCCTCAATTTTCACCCTTCTACGATCAACCCTTTTATTTATATGGCAAAACAACGTTTGCCGGGTCAGCTAGTTATAATATAATATTATAACTAATTTACACCATCACGTGCATCTGACTCCGAGATAACACAGATGTTTGAGCTACCTGCTCAAGCACCTGTGTTACGGATATCAGAATCAACAGTGACAATAATACATAATAATACTTATCTTTTGTAAATATATACTTATAATACATAGAAACCCCCAGACCAATACAAACAGACATTTTCATGCACACAATTGTTTTTACTGTGCGGGGATCGAACCCGCAACCCTTGCACCAGAGGCAGCATTATACCACTGATCCAAACGGGTCGTTTTGTACGTACATGAGACGTTTTCCCGCAGTAAATTCCAGGTGACGGGTAGGGCACACTAGCGACGCCAATATATTTTAATTTTTAGCTACTTAATCGGATCTATTGTTAACAATTTCGGGGTTACAACCTCTCGGCATACACTTATACTATTTATTAAATAGACATCATGTCAAGTATATAGGTCATATCCTGTGAAAACCAGCCAGCTACGTGGGAAACAAATGTCTTGCCATGCCACCACCAACGGGTCCTGGCATGAGGGGTAGATCTAAAAAGACGTGGCTAGACATCGTAGGGTATGACATGTATGCTAATAAATGGATCACAATATATGCACAAGATCACGCGAAATAGAAGAGTAGAAGCAGGAAAGCGGACCCCGGAGCGAAAGCTTGGCACGCAACCGGATGATGATGATCACTCTAGATGTGGCATCTCGTATCATTTCAGCGTGTAATTCCCGATCGCGTCCAAATCTGTCGCTTCGGTGCCCAGGGTACGCTTAAACCATGATTCGAATTCGGGAACTCTGGACAATGAAGAAGCTGTGAAAAGGAGACAAACCGTAGATAAGTACTATATGTCATTCGGCATATTTAAAGGGCGCGTCTAAATGGAAACTTTAATTGTTTTGTTTTTTAATATTAATAACGGCATATATAAGGCGAATGGTACCGCACACTAGCGACTCCAATTGAATTAAATCTTCACCTAATAAACTGGAGCTATTTTTAACAATTGCGGACCGTCGGAGACTCAGCAAACATGCAAAGTATTTATTCAATAATCATACACAAATGTTTGGTCTGTTTTTGTCCTGGAAACTTTGATTCACGCAAAAAATGGCCGCTTTTGGCATTAACCAAGATTACAATCATTAAATAAATAGTAACAGACGGCCGCTGGGGCGGAAAGGTCCTCGAGTGGAGGCCAAGTTCAGGAAGTCGCAGCCGTGGCAGGCTCCCCACCAGGTGAACCGACGATCTGGTGAAGGTCGCAAGAACCCATTGGAGCGGGCGGCACTGGACCGGTCTGTTTAGACAACAATAGGGGTAGCTAATGCCCAGCAGTGGGCGTCTATTGGCTGAAATAATAATTATGACACAGGTTTGCAAAGTCTCCAACGATCCACAATTAGTAAATCTAGATTCAGTTTAGTATTTAAGGAATGAGGGTTTTCGTGTGTGAAAAATCCGCTAGATGGCTCACTCTTGGACTGAGGTCCAACATCAACCGCATTCGTTGTTTAGTTTGTCAAATTGACATTTTGACAGATCGCGTCTAAAAATAACCAGTCACATTGTTTATGGACCTCACTCCTATAGTACCATCATTAAATCAATTGGCCTTGCTAGTGGACTCTTCGCCTTAATAACAATTAACGCGCGTCTTCGTAATTTTCTCCTGAGAATTAAGTTACAATACTGTTATCATGCCGTTTTCACATGTTTTAACTCCACGTCATCTGATAGATTTAGCCATCTTTGATCCCGGGCTGTAGTTGTTTAGGCCGTAAACACAGCTCTAAACGAGCGCAGGTACTTACCCAGACAGCTCTTTACAAGATCATCGCGATATACTTTACAACAATGTAGTGATGTGGCTACTGTATAATGAGAGTCAATGATTTTTAATCGATTGTTTGCTTTTTAATAACTAATAAAACAACCGGATCAAAAAGTAATTATAGTATGTTTAAATATTGTATTGATGACCCGTTTGGAACAGTGGTAGTGAACGCTGCCTTTGGTCCAAGGGTTGCGGGTTCGATCCCCGCACAGTATCTACAAATATTTGTGTGCATGAAACATGTCTGTCTGGGTGTTTTCTATGTATTATAAGTATGTATTTACAAAAGAAAAGTATTATATGTATATATTTGTAATCCCACTGTTGGTTCTGATATCTGTAACACAGGTGCTTGAGCTAAGCTATCTCGGAGTCAGATCAATGTATGTGATGTTGTAAAATATGTATGTATGTACATATGAAATATGATACAATAAATTTGCTGATGATATGAATTCAAATCAATCCAAGCTTTATTTTTACTAGGTGCCATTTTTAGAATAATCGAGTATTAGTATGTTTGTCATTGTAAGGATACTTTATTAGCATACTTGTAGATATATTAACTGATTCTCTATTGATAGATAGATCGGAATCGGAGATGGCCACGATCGCTCACGGCGCAACGGAATGATCAGCGAATTTGTTCAGCTCATCAAGTGATAGATAAATAGATACATACTCTTTATTTCCCAAAATGGTACAGAACTAATATAAAGTAATAATAGTAATCTCTTCTAGACAACCTGAGGTAGAAATACAGAGAATTTATAACGGGTACCTAAGAGTACCTATGGCAGTGTAAATAGAGTACCTATTAAACTTTAAACTAGGTATAACTATGTAGGTTTTTTTTTTGAAGTTATTTTGATGATTCGCTAGGTGACATTTAACGATTTGGATAACACATCTATCTCATTTACAACTATCGAATGATCTACATCAAATCTCTTCGATTAATCTAACATTGGCCGATCTTGATCACTCACACATAGCTAGTATCTTCACTTCATCTTCTTCTAGGTCTGCTTCTCTACAATATGGATACTTTACCTAATTGAATTTTGCCTAGAGAACAATACTTTTATGATGCTGTTAAGTCAAAGCATGCATGTACAGACAGCCTTGCCAGACACATCAGATTACTACAATCTGTCAAAATTTCTCAATTGATATTGAACCTAACGTGTTTGATATTAAACTGAGAATCGCATGAAGAAATTTGTCAGTTTTGTATACTTAGATGTGTATGTGCAAATTGTTATAAATAAATTTATCTAAAAGAATCTTCCACGACAAATATTTTTTAATATCGATAATAACTATTTTTACATCTCTAATTTTTGCTTTTAACCAGTCCTTCTGTTTTCGTCGAGTTTTGATTGTTTCATCATGCCAATTCGTCGTAAATAGACCATTTCGATCAATTGATTCGTTTGCTGTTTTAAATTTACGAGAAAGCTAGACGTCTAAACATTTGGTGAGTTATTTCATTTTACACTCACATACGTAACTTATCTACATACATTTTTCATTTATATTAAAACATTTCCACTCATCTGAGGAAAAAACTTTTTGTTTTAATTTAGGTATGTGGAACAAGTTTGCTTTCAGTGGATTATGACGCGTGGTTTAAGTAGACATTTTTTAAAATAAATAACACGTATAACATTTTGTGCCAATGGCTTATCAAGCTCTCCGAGGCGAGTTACATGACCGCCAAGTCAAAGTAGATAAATACAATCTATACAAACAGTATAGACACTCCGAGATTTTCTACAGAAAGATACATACGTCATTTTCGACAAAACTAGAAAGAACGCCCCCTTAGGTCCGTCACCTACCTATCGGCCTAATATAATTTTAAAATCCAAAACATTTTCTTGATAACATTTCATAATGTACCTAATTTCCTGTAATAATTACCAAAATAATGTAACTGCCAAAAAATGAGACAGTAAAAAGCGTAAAAAAAAATTCTGCAAAAAAAAACCGCCTTCAAAAATTGATACACTTAAAATAACATTTTATAACAGTACACTCGAGAAATGTTAGTTGAAGCGTATAAAGTGTTAAAAATATTATTTTACCTAAAAATATTATGTTCGTGGTTTTTGAAGGCGGTTTTTTTTTCACAGAAATTTCAACAGTACACTTGAAAAAAGGTGTTATTGTTGAATAATTAAATGAAGTATTACAGGATAGTCTTGGGCGCCGACATCGGTAACACCTTTTCTCGAGTGTACTGTTATAAAATGTTATTTTAAGTGTATACATTTTTGAAGCCGGTTTATTTTTTGCACGCTTTTTACTGTCTCATTTTTTTTCGTAGAAATTTTTAGCGTATATCTACTGTGGCCAAGTGTCAATGCAATATAACAAACATACATATAGAACTTAGAACATACGACCTCCCGTTCGGAGGGCACATGTTCATATTAACTGAACCGCCATAACTCTGGCATACTCCAATACAAGGTAGTTACTAAGAAATAGCCACTAATCCACGCGGGAGGAACAGGCGGAAGTAATAAAAAACAAATTTATACAAATCAGCCAGTCATCAAACTGATAGTGTTCATAAACCGTTTCAGATATCAAGCTTTTAAAAATAGAACTCGATTTGATTCGATCTTGAGTTCAGTTTATCGTGAAACTTGCGCGAGGGACGCACGCGCAGCTTTCCATTTATTTACAAACATCCTTTTAGAAACTGCCTTACGTAGTTACGAGATTTTCCAACTCATTTTTTATAGTCAATCGGACTACAGTTAAAGTGAAATGGTCGAAATGACACAATAGTGATGTGATGTGTGTGTTATGTGTCAGGAAAAGCATAAAATTTATTAAAAATTAAATGATTAAAACATAATCCAAATTAAATCTCATCAAATACATTGACGATACCCAATTACTAATAAAATCATAAATAAGCATTTGTTTTTTATATGAATGGAATTAAAAAATCTGCTAACATACTTCTAAAATGGTATTTCAATTAATGGAATACTTAAGCTAAATGTTACAATCGAAATAATTCATCATGAAGCGTCGGAAAAAAGACAGCCAAGTTCGTGTGCGTTTTAACGTACAAAGCGCGGTAAGTTTTTTGTTGGACATCTGATGGAAAGTAGGTAATCAACGCCGTCCATGAAAATCCACGAAATCAGACAGATCGCTAATGTTTTGACGGCATTTTAAAAAAGAGTACGCTCTTTTCTTGAAGGCCCCTAAGTCGCAGTTAACTAATTTATAATCAATGGGAAATGTATGCAAATACTGATATAAAGTTCTACCAATAAATGGAATGAAGTTAACGCAAATGGCAGATTCATGCCTACATCCCCCGCTTATCTCGATAATAGAAAACTCAAAGACCCTGTGAATAGATGTCCAATGACACAGAACCGACAAGAGGTATCACCAAATGTTGCCCTTTTCAGATCGGAATAGGGTTGCCCGCTTCCCGAAAGCAATCAGAAAATACTAATTGGGATATAAACTAAAAAAATCCTTTTTTTTTTTATTATACACCGTGCTTTTTTAACCGTGTTACTCCCTCATTTAAGCCATTATACTGATGAAAACAAACATTTTCCCGCAAGGAACATAGGGTCTAATCTCAAAAAAAACCTTCCCATACAAAAATAATCTAATTAATGCAAATTGAATGGGAAGGCAACTTTTTTTTAGATTATACTCTATGTTCCTTGGGGAAAAATGATTGTTATCGTCAGTAAGACGGTTAAAAAAGCACGGTGTATTTGTAACACCGAATAATTTCATCTGTAGGATGCCCTGTTGACCTCAGGGCTGCTTATGGGCGAGGAAAATAGAGATCTATAGACCAGAATTTGACAATCGCAAAATAATTCACGCAATTAAAAATCATTAACGATATCATAGAAATAGAAAAAGTGTATTTAGCATTACAATAATACCATGGATTTTTAACGCAATGTTTCATGATTTAACAAAAATGTGTAATGAATGAAAATTAAACAAAATTTTGGATTAAAACATATGTTATGCTCTACTTAACTAAGTCCGACCGTTAAATAAAAAAAATAGTCTGAAATTAGGTATTTTAAACCTCTTATTCTATGACCCTCGCGTTAGAAGCCCTTCTGAATCCTTCGGGGCTTTATAGTCCTATCCCTCAAAACACAATAGACCGTCAAATCGTCGCCTGTCAACCATAGTGAAGAGCAGGAAAAACCAAGTCGAATAGTTCATGTGTAGGTCTGCTGCAAACATCTTATTCTTCGATCCTCGCATGAAACATTAGAAACCCTTCTGAATTTTACGCGCGCGCCCATCGCTACAGCCCACAAAACACAATTACTTAGACCATCGTACCGTCGACTGCCAACCCTAGAGAAGAGGCACAAATCAACTCGGATTAGCTCATGTGTCGAGTCTACGATCTGCCTTCGGATCACGTCGGCCATTCATCATCGTACCCATTGTGGACACCTTTTGTGGAAACGCAAGGGCCACTGAATAGATTGTAATAATAAACAGATTTATATTTTTAAGATGACCAAAAGAGCGTGGACGTTTGCTGAACTTGCCTACACCCCAGGGGTCGTTTATTACTCATGGGCGTTTACCACATATTAGTTAATCTCTGCTTGAGCTAAGTTTATGCGGAAAGAAAAGTTTGTTAGTCAAGTGAAAAATAGGTTCAGCGAATCAATTTATAATACCAGACTTCATAATTTCAGCCAATAGCCAATAGACGTCCACTGCTGGACAAAGGCCTCCCCCACTGTGTTCCACTCAGATCGGTCCTGTGCCGCCCGCATCCAATGGATTCCCGCGATCTTCACCAGATCATCGGGCCACCTTGTGAGGAGCACACCAGACTTGCCAGAAACGGAATTAAGCGCTAGACGGGAAAAGGACAGTTTAATACTGTAATCTCCACCCCAAAGGTTCCCACAGAATACCAGCGTCATGGCCATCCGCCTTGACAAAGCAGCCGAAAGACAACCAAAATGGTAACACGTCACGGCAATGTGTCTTTGTTTTATATTTTCTTTTCTTGTACTATGTTTGTGATGTGTTTACCAAATAAACTTTTATTCTATTCTATTCTATTCAAATAAAAACAGCGCGTTTCCGTAATAAGTAAGCTAATGCAATTGGTTGGTATATCAGAACCGGTATGACATTGAAAACTAGGCTACCCTTTCCTGAATAAGCCGGCAACGCGTCCTCACTTCTTCCGGTGTTGCTGATGTCTATAAACGGCGGTGATAACCTACCATCAGGTGACCCGATTACTCGCTATGGAAGCCAGCTGATAAAAAATGGCCAACAAAAGTCTTAAGTTGGTAGCTATAGTGACATCGTTCACATAGAAAAAGAAAGAAAGAAAGAAAAGAAAGAAAAGAAAGAAAAGAAAGAAAAGAAAGAAAAGAAAGAAAAGAAAGAAAAGAAAGAAAAGAAAGAAAAGAAAGAAAGAAAAGAAAGAAAAAATATTTATTTGGACCCAATTAAAAATTACAAGTACATTTAAATAACACAACTTAAAATTTTACAGTAGGCAAATCAATACTGGTGTACAAGTAAGTATATGTGCCCAAAATGGTATCCACACAGCATGTGTTAGCGACTAGAGTAGGAGCCGCTAACGCTGGTTTTCAGTGGAACCAGAAAAAGCTGTGTCCAATAAAAAGAAGTTCCGATACTACCCCCACAAGGTGGACCGACGATCTGGTGAAGGTCGCAGGAAACCCTAGGATATGGGTGGTACAGGACCAATCTGTGTGGAGAAAATTTGGGGACGCCTACACATGAGTATGCCCAGCAGTGAGCGTCTATTGGCTGAAATGGTGATGAAGATTTTCGAAGGTCAGACGACATAGGCTTTAATGTAACCACCAGGTATGCCAAATCCTGAACTATGACGATCTAGGAGTCTTTATCATCATCATCAGCCCATTTAAGTCCCCACTGCTGGGGCACGGGCCTCTCTCAATCACATGAGGGGTAATTGCCATACTCACCACGCTTGGCAGACGGGTTGGCGAGGGTTTTGATATAAATGCAGAGTTTTCCTTCTCTGGGTGCTGATGATCATGCCAGCAGCTTTACCTTAGTCGCCTTTTACGACACCTCAGTGAGGGTGGCCTATTCTACTCTGCCGGGACCACACCGAGTCTTTATAAGGTTAAGTTATTAGGCCTTGGCCAAACAATAAACACTTTTTTAACATTTGAAACGGATTTTTTCGTTTCTCTTTCGACTAGCCATACCTGTTAAGTTGGTATATATGTACGCAACACACCTACCTACGCAACACAATCCTAAAACAAAGTGTATTAGTTATTACACTTTATTTTTTCTCAACGTAAGCATTTCTATCTCAGGAGAGAAGTTAATAACTACACTAACTAAAACGTAAAATTGTTAATATGCTATTTTTTTTTAGTCCTGGTACTTAAACCACTATACCAATTGACGACCCGATTGGAACAGTGGTAGTGAACGCTGCCTCTGATACAAGGGTTGCGGGTTCGATCCCCGCACAGTACAAACATTTGTGTGCATGAACATGTTTGTTTGTATTGGTCTGGGTGTTTGCTATGTATTTTAAGAATGAATTTACAAAAGAAAAGTATTATATGTATATATTTGTAATCCCACTGTTGATTCTGATATCCGTAACACAGGTGCTTGAGCTACCTATCTCGGAGTCAGATCAATGTATGTGATGCTGTGAAATATTAATTTATTTATTATTATTATTATACCAACAGGGCGATAGGATGTATGAAAATTTAATTCTGGTCTAAATTATTTATTTGATTCACAATGCCATTAGAGCCAGCCTTGCCTTAAAACTTATCAATTTACGATAATGACGTCACTATCCAGTACCTCTATTAACAACAATCGAGTAAATCTTACCGCGCCCAAAACCATGTTGCCATTGTTGGAGCCAAATTATTTGTTTATCATTTCCCTTGTTTGCCACCTATTGATCGGTGTACGGACACCCGAACCTGGGCTCAGTGGTCACCGGTCAAAGGTGGTTGTCAGGTCGTGTAAAAATTGTTTTTCCGCCGAAATTTTCTGACAGTTTACTTTGAAAAATGTGGTGACGTGACAGTGAGTGACAGCTGTAGTTTGGAATTTCAGATTTATGAATGATATAAGAAAAAAACGTTTATTCACTTAATCAATCTTAATATGACGGAGACGTCAATTAAGCTAAATGTTCACTTACTTAATTATGGAAAGTCTTATGTTTGTCTTATCTTATGTATGTATTATGGAAAGTAAGATTGAAATAATAGTGTCATTGTCACACTCAGAGTCGTTGATTAACTTAATGGCTACTTAAGAAAAAATATAACCGAATCTCCCTCATAATGTTGTGCTGTATATGTGTTTGTTTGTTTGTATACGTTTTACTATTTTGTTTTAAGTGGTGTAACCCTCAATTAAAAAATAAAAATCAGAATGAGTAAAATATCCTTACACCGGTCAATTTCTCATTAAAACGTGTCTCTTTAATCGCTCGACATTGGCAGAGTTATATAAGTGTTCGCCGTGGGCAACACAGTAGCAGCCATAATTAAAAAAAAAAAAAAAAAAAAAGAAAAAATATTGACACTTATTTTGATACGCATAAAGACTACCGATACTAAAGTTAATGAACATTAGCTTAAGGCGACGGGTAGCCCTAACTCCATCCTATTTGATTGTTAGCTACTAAACTGGATCTATTTCAAACAAATTCGGAGTTACAACCTCTCGGCAAACACTTATACTACCTATTTATTAAATAACCATGCACAAATGTTACGTTCGTTTTTGTACGCGAATAATGTATTACCGCCAAAAGCGGCCACTTTTAGCGTGAATCATTTTTTCGCGTACAAATGTTGGGTCCGCATTTGTGCATGGTTATTTTATAAATAGTACAAGTGTGTGCTGAGAGGTCGTAACCCAGAAATTGTTTAAAATAGATCCGCTTTAGTAGCTAAAAATTAAAATCGATTGGCGTCGCTAGTGTGCCATACCCGTCACCTTAAACAAAACTTAAATGAATGAATTGTTTTTTATTATAATCTGATGTCTATAGCAATATACTCGGCGCAAACACTCCTGGCAGCAAACGCATATAGATCATAGAAATCAAATTATCGCCACAATGATGGGATTAGGCTTAATCACCACGCTTGCCTCATGCGGATTGGTGATCGCAAACCCGAGCTATATTCGAAAAATTCGAAACATACTCGACCCGGTAATCGAACTCAGGACCCCAAAATCACGGCCCAGTACTTTAGCCACTAGACCAACAGGGCGTTTTATGCTGTTGTCTTTTGTCTAAAATGTACATATATCTTTATTCCAGACCACAATGAATCGCGGGTCGCGAGAGGAGCTGCTCGGCAGCTCCCAAGAAGCCATGCGGAACAGCCAACACGACCTCCGCAACTTCTATGAACGCGCCCTGACCAGGGAGGAGAAGACGTACCTCTTGCACGCTGATAGGGGAGACTACGTCACCGTGAAAAGGTTAGCTACGCTTCAATGTTTCTATTTTTGTAATATTAATATCATCATCATCATCATTTCAGCCAATAGACGTCCACTGCTGGACATAGGCCTCCCCCTATGTTCTCCACACAAATCAGTCCTGTGCCGCCCGCATCTAATGGATTCCCGCAATCTTCACCAGATCGTCGGTCCACCTTGTGGGGGGCCTGCCACGGCTGCGACTTCTTGTATGTGGCCTCCATTCGAGTACCTTTCCGCCCCAACGGCCTTCTGTTCTTCTCGCTATGTGCCCTGCTCATTGCCACTTGAGGCAATAAATAATGAATATTAATATCCTCCAACCGATTTCGGCTACGGCGGCCAATTTCAACGATCAACTTACGCAGGATCAGTCGACGGCAGTCGCTTCATTGTAATAATCAGACTCACCAAATCTTGAATATTGGTCTAATCATACCCTGGGCTCCAAATTGACAGCTTTGGATGACACTGAGAATTTCTTCACAGAAAAACTCAGGTACAAATTTTGGCCCGACTCGGGGATCGAACCGTTGAACCCCATACGCAGCCGTTGCTTTAAAGTGCGACGCACTACCCACTGCGCCATCGAGGCAAAGTGAGCCTTGGCCTTCGATAATAAGAGTCTCCATCTAGGTCGGTCCCACGCCACCTCCTGCCAGTCATCCGCCAGAAGTCCTCGCAAACCCTTTTCGACCTCGTCTCTCCAGCGGTACCTTTGACGGCCAACTGGCCAATGGATCCAAGCCTTTTTTACGAGCCCGGGGTACGCTTGGACCATGAGGCTTACAACAAACTCGTCCGAAACGATCGAGAATCTAGCTGTCGCAAACAAAGTTTGACTTGGGAGAGCCACGCTTCGGCATGAATGGACCGACACACGGGGTGAAGCAGCACTGTGCTGTGTTTCAACAGCAAGGGTACCGGAGGCCCGATCCGGGGGAAAGTGGGGTTTGAAGGTTGGCGTACGGGTAGCGTAAGGTGACTCCATTGGTGTAGTGGGTGTCCATGGGCGACGGTAATCGCTTACCATCCGGCGATCCATCTGCTCGTCTGCCACCTATTACATCATCATCATCAGCAGCCCGGTAGTACCCACTGCTGAGTGTAGGCCTCCTTCCCTTTACGCCAATGTACCCGGTCTTGAGCCGCTCGGATCCGTGTAGTCCCCACGATTTAGTGATGTCATCGACCCATCGTTACACTGGACGACCCGGATATCGTCTACCGGTTCTAGGATACCATTCAGTCAGGATTTTACTCCACCTACCATCACCGCGCCTAGCCAAGTGTCCTACATCATCGTCGTCATCATCAGCCCATTTAAGTCCCCACTGCTGTGGCACGGGCCTCCCTCAATCACATGAGGGGTAATTGCCATACTCACCACGTTTGGCAGACGGGTTGGCGAGGGTTTTGATATGAATGCAGAGTTTCCTTCTCTGGGTGCTGATGGTTATGCCAGCAGCTTTACCTTAGTCGCCTTTTACGACACCTCGGTAAGAGTGAGGGTGGCCTATTGTACTCTGCCGGGGACCACACGGCAGTGTCCTACAACCTATACTTATTACATACAAACATTAA
Source organism: Marasmia exigua (assembly GCA_019059595.1). Lineage (NCBI taxonomy): Eukaryota > Metazoa > Arthropoda > Insecta > Lepidoptera > Crambidae > Marasmia > Marasmia exigua. The sequence goes on from CM032481.1 coordinate 17,031,104, forward strand.
TACTTAAAAGGGCCGCATCCGCATGCCTTGTCCGATAAATCGTTAAACCACGGCATACTGACTTACTAATAGGATGACACTTGTACTGTTTCCCCTATCGACTACTTAGCGACAAATGCCGAAATAATCCACTGCTTTCTACAGATAGGTACGGGGATTTCGGGCGTATTGTTTTGGTTTCTATCAAAAGATTGGGTGTTTGGGGGTAATAGATAGATAGATATACTTTATTGCACAAAAAAACACAACTTCAAAAAACTAGGCATTACAGAAACTTAATTGTACAATTTCGGCGGTCTTATCGCTGGAAGCGATTTCTACCAGACAACCTTCAGGCAAAGGACATTTTATAGTAGAGGACACCTACCCCGGTGGTGCAATATTGGAAAGGGAAATAAAAGTGCACTGAATATATTAAAATAAAATATTTACTTTTTTATATTAATATTTATTTATTTTTAATAATATTATTTGCTTTTTGGAGTTCCGGGCGCAAGAAGTGACCGAGAACACAAAACAGCTAATCGGGTATAGTCGGTCAATCAGAGTGGATCAATATTTTACTGCTTTCGACCTGAAATACAAATAAGATTTTTTTTTTGTAATAGGTGGCAGACGAGCAGACGGATCACCTGATGGTAAGCGATTGCCGCCGGCCATGGACACCCGCGACATCAGTGGAGTCACATTTTCGCTGCCAACCTTTAAACCACCGTTTCATCGGATTGGGCCTCCGGTACCCTCACTCAGAACAGTGCACGCCGGTTTTCGGTGAGGCCGTGCTATCACTCCGGTTGAGTCGGCCCATTCCATGCCGAAGTGTAGCTCTTCCACTGTCGTAGGATCACAGGACGCTTATATACGTAATGATATTCGCATTTATACTGGTCCCTAAACTGTTCCACCAGCGTGCGTAGCTCGAGCATTCTTTGTACGTACATCAAAGTACACAAACTGTTAAATTTCTTCATTTGATTTTCAGTTTTATGTCAAAAACGTTCGGTTCAATATTAATTGAGGAATTTCGACAAATTGTAGTAACGTGATGTGTCGAAATTCTTCCATTGATATTGAACTTGGCTGTCTGTATATACCTAGGTGAGACTGCCTCGTTGTTGCAGTGGCTAGTGCGTCGCACTTCAAAGCGACGGCTGTGCTTGGGGTTCCGGGTTTGATTCCCGTTTCGGGCCAAAATTTGTACCTGAGTTTTTCTGTTAAGAGATTCACAGATTCAGCCTGGAGTCTAGATGCTGGCGGTCTTGTACCCCCTGCCTCGAAAAGCACGTTAAGCCGTTGGCCCTGCGCCTGATCCCTCTCTGATCGTGACACACTGGTGTCCCATCGAAATGTACGGTTAAGGGAATAGAGAGTGCTCTTGTGCCTGCGCAAACACTTATGCATTATAATATGTCTTGTGTCGATGGCTAATCGCTGATATTGGCCGCCATTGGTCGGCTTGGAGGACATTATTATTATACCTAGGCTAGGTCATCTCATCCCATCTTAGCGTGATTTCCTGGTACGCCTACACGGTTAGTGAGTGGAGGAAATTGTGGAAAACCCAAGGCAGCTCTGACACTGAGACAGTCAAGCCAACATATTAATTCTAACAATCGAGCTGTTTCACGGTCTCCTAAGGATGAATCCGGCCCAAATACTTGACATGTAATGGGGTTGCTTTGAAAAGCATTTATGCGGAGAACTTCCACAAGAGGCCTTGTAGGAATTCAATAAACCACTTACTGATTCTGTCTGCTTCGGTTTACCTCATATTATGTATTTTATTATTTTCTTCATTTTTTTCTGTGTTGCAATTCTGTAAGGCCTGGCATGTGGATAAAGTACCTACTTATGACAATTGTAACGATTAAAAAGAGTAACTGGCGTGTTTCTTGCTGGATCTTTTCAACCAGAACCACTTTCCAGGCCATTTGGTATAATCGCATTATGTTTATTTATTTTTTTAGTAGGTATATTTTATGTATTTACATAATATTATACACTGTCATTTTTTTATCGTTTACAAGCTTATGATAGGTATCGTGAATAAAGCCCATTTAACATGTAAGATCAACAAAATAAGCGGAAAACTAAACCCCGACTACCAAAAAAACACGCTCAAAAATTACGAAACAAGAAAATTGTTTCTGCTGAAATTATTATGCCGTATTGCCGTGGTCGTATGCCACCTACTGTAGCAAAACAGATTAATTATAATAATAAAATAAAATCAATGTGGCATACGACCACGGCGATACGGCATAATAATTTCAGCAGAAACAATTTTCTTGTTTCGTAATTTTTGAGCGTGTTTTAATGTTTTAGTGTTTAAACTTTATTTTTATTTAACATATTTTTAGTTACATATGGAAATGTGCTAGAACAGATCTTACATTTGATACCCCAAACAACTCTTTCATTCGCCGTAGTCGGGTAAAAAAAAATCTGTTCCATACAAAACAGAATATCCACGCAGCAAAATGTATAGAATAACTGTTTTTTTTTTCACTTATTTTGTTGATCTAACATGCGGATGTAAGCGATAAAAAATTACGGTGCATAAAATGTATCAGGTAGGTACCGATTTAAAAATAGTTTTAAATTATTTTAATGTATGACGATTTGAGAGTGTTGTGTAAATCCTAAAGAATTTTATGTGGTTTTGATTTTTGATAGGGACTACACATTTTTTTTATACAGAGTGTATCAGTAAACATTTTCATTCCTTTAACCTCCACTGTACCTATCATTCTGACCAGCATTAATAGATAGATAGATACTCGTGGCAGGCCCCCCACAAGGTGGACGGACGATCTGGTGATGGTTGTGGGAACCGGGACCGATGAGGCGGTGTTATTGCTAATAATCATTAATGTTGTGCTCTTGCCCGCAGGCTGATCGAGCAGTATTCTGGCAACACCGATGTGCTAGACATCAACTGTGTGGATCCCCTCAACCGGTCCGCGCTCATCGCAGCCATCGAAAATGAGAACATGGAACTCATCCGCCTGTTGCTGGACTCTGGGATCCAGGTGAAGGTCAGTGGAAGATACCCGTTGAAACACCAACTATTGGGAACAGCACCGCTAGATGGTGCTCGAATTCGTAAACATCAACAGACATGAAGTTGTTCTTTGTGTTACCGAGGATGGAAAGAGGAAAAGAGTGGGAGCATAAGCAAAGCACTGAATATTGGAAAAGACTACCTCGACTAGAACAGTCTAAGGCGTTGATACAGGCGTTCGATCAGAGACGAGCTGTAGAAATAATAAAACTGAGTAGAGGACATGTTAGGGCACTCGCTCGGACCCTCACAGGGCACTGCTAATTAAACAAGCACCTGCAAAACATGGGCCTTTCAGATACCAAAATCTGCAGGTTCTGTCGCGAGGACGAGGAAACGATTATCCACGTCCTCGGCGAGTGCATAGCGCTGCACCGCTGCAGAAGCCGGCACCTAGGAGCACACATGATCTCAGCAGACGAGATCAAAAGCTCCCCCATCAGCTCCATTCTCGGGTTTATCCTGGAACTGGAGCTGCATGAGGTGCTATATTAGGTTACGGGGCTGCCACAATAGATCATCTACTGGTTGCAGTGGCTATGAGACGCGGGGCTCACCCCATTTCTAACAAATAATTAATACCGAGGATGGCCACTACGCCGCAGCGCGCTGGTATCGCACCAGCTTTAGAGTATTAGCTACTAAACCGGATCTATATTAAACAATTTCGGGGTTACAACCTCTCGGCAATCACTTATACTATTTATTAAATAACCATGCAAAAATGTTGAATCCGTTTTTGTAAGCGAAATATTGATTCACACTAAATGTATCCGCTTTTGGCGGTAATCAATTTTTCGCGTACAAACACGGACCCAAAATTTGTGCATGGTTATTCAATAAATAGTATAAGGATTTGCCGAGAGGTTGTAACCCGAAAATTATTTAAAATAGTCTCCGGTTTAGTAGCTAAAAATTAAAATCGATTGGCGTCGCTAGTGTGCCCTGCCCGTCGCCTTAAATACGTCGGTTACTCAGATTTGGAGATATTATTTTGGCTTAGGTAAAGGAGAAATTGTTTGTTGCCGTACATACTTTCTCAGAGGAAGTCTGATACAACCAATAATCGAAATAGGAAACCAGAGTAGACTCTACAGTCTACTCTTGTTCAGGTCAGTAAGACGATTTATATCCCGTTTAGAATCCTACGAAAGTTTATAAACTTCCTAGTAAATTGTTAAACTTACGGATCTTGTTATTTTCCGGTGACATCTATATCATACCACCAGGAATGACGGAATGCCGGAATGACCTTAATTTATTGTTTCCTCCGAAGTAAGACATTTGAGGAAAATACATATACATATATGCCGTGTGGTCCCGGCAGAGTAGAATAGGCCACCCTCATTCTTACCGAGGTGTCGTAAAAGGCGACTAAGGTAAAGCTGCTGGCATGATCATCAGCACCCAGAGAAAGAAAACTCTGCATTTATATCAAAACCCTCGCCAAACCGTCTGCCAAGCGTGGTGAGTATGGCAATTACCCCTCATGTGATTGAGGGAGGCCCGTGCCCCAGCAGTGGGGACTTAAATGAGCTGATGATGATGATGATGACATATACATACTAGCATATATATTATGTACCTACATATAAATACAATATTTACTGAAAATAAAGGAAAGGTAATAAACGTAATAAATAAATATTTATATGTATATATAAAACAAATATATACATACGCATACATAATAATACAAAGTAAAATCGCATGCTCTAATCATGAAAGCGGCCATAATAAAAGTAAGGGAAGCAGCACTGTGCTGTGTTTCGCTGCGTGAGTGAGGGTACCGGAGGCCCAATCCGCACTTGTGACTACTCCACTGGTGTCGCGGGTGTCCATGGGCGGCGGCAATTGCTTACCATCAGGTGATCCGTCTGTGGGTCTGCCTACCTATTACATAAAAAAAAGGGAAGGAGATAGAGAGAAGAGAAAAAAACCCAAACAACATGCAAACACACACATGCCGGAAGCGGTTATCCGTAGATTACTGCTTTGGTTCTTCAGACAATTTTGATTTTGAAAATAGCCAAGAATAAAACAATAAAGAAACCCTAGTTATAATGGCTGCGGAGAAAAAACGAGCGTTGCAACGCACGCTGGTTTTTTCCTAAACTAGCTTGTGAAGAGCCCCGAAGAATAAAATAGAGATGTGACATTTACATAAAATAACGATAAATTTTATCGATTTTTTACTTGGCAATGAAAAATTAAAACATATGTATATTTCTGCCATTCTCAATTTCATTTGTTAAACTACTTTGCACTGCATTCCCTTATTACGAATACGATATTTCTTTCCTCTACCCAAAGGTTGTCTGGAAGAAATCGCTACAAGCGACAAGACCACCTTATTTTACTGTCTGTTGCTGTTGTTGTATCATGCTTGTATTTTATTTTTGTGCAATAAAGAATATCTATCTATCTATCTACCCATAAGCTGCGGTAATTGCTTACCATCAGGCGAGACGCACGCTTGATTGCCATCGACGTAGTATATAAAAAAAACAATAACCGCTATTCCTTTTACTTAACAATATAATGTATTTAAGGCTGTATTAACAAATGTAATATAAGCTCACTCTAACCGTTTTAGTCGGCTTATAATACATTCGTTATTTAACGTTTAATTTCTTGTTATTTTAAACATCCTATAACGTCAAATTATGGATACTACAACGTACTGTAGTTTATCGAAATTGAATGGTATTTTCAAAGAATTTAGATCCAATCATGTTATAAAATTTTACCACAGATTCGGTATATTTGTTTCGTTGTCGAATATAATTAGGTTTGGACGTAACTCAAACTAGATTAAATTATCTCATGATGCAAAGCAGAAAAATTATAGACAAGAGAAAAAATTTCCACTTACGACGTCATTTATAAAAAAAAAAGATCCCGTCGAATTGAGAATCTTCTTCTTTTTTTGAAAGTCTTTAAACATCGATTACGTCATTAAGAGATCCCTCTGCTCATCTACCATACTCGTACATCATATAAAATGATCATATTAGGAACTCATGCTCCCACTTACCTAGATGTGACTCTTTACCTTATTTTATTTTTATCATATAAATCGATTTTCTTCATTCATGGTTAAGGATGAAAATCGATTTTAATCGATGACTCATCCACCTCTCTAGAATAAAATGAAAGCACGAGCACATCTAACGCGGTTATGCTGCCGCCCCCTGTCTATAATCAGATTGGGAACTCCTGCTCCCATGCTACCTACATGTAACGCCTTAATTTAGACTGCGGCTCCGAGGCTACATTTTTTAAAGACTTTAAACTACACATGTATTTTTCCTTTTCTAAATTACCGACGTCATATTTTCTAGCCAGGCTAATATTGACTAAATATTTCATCGATAAATAGTGATGTCTCTACCATCTGTTATTCTGATAATCCGAAAGACCTGTTCGTCGATTTTGGGATTGGAGGTTCTTTGTTAGAGAGCACTTAATAAGCGACAAGGCTTTTATTTACAGATATGTTACTACTATTCCTCTTTATTTGAAGTAATTTGACGGATTATTCAACATTCTTATTTAGGTACTAAATGAAATAACAACAAAAAAAAGTTGGTTTATATTTTCAGACGAGTCGACGTTCTACCTGATGGTAAGCGATTGCCGCCGATATGGATCAGTAGAGTCACAAGAGCGCTCATCATCATCATCATCAGCCCATTTAAGTCCCCACTGCTGGAGCACGGGCCTCCCTCAATCACATCAGGGGTAATTGCCATACTCACCACGCTTGGCAGACGGGTTGGCGAGGGTTTTGATATAAATGCAGAGTTTTCCTTCTCTAGGTGCTGATGATCATGCCAGCAGCTTTACCTTAGTCGCCTTTTACGACACCTCGGTAAGAGTGAGGGTAGGCCTATTCTACTCTGCCGGGGACCACACGGCACAAGAGCGCTGCCAACCTTTAAAAGCCCCACTTTTCCCCGGATTCGGAAAGTCAGTCTCAGTCAAGTCTGCATGCCAGTTTTCTGTGTGATTTTTTGCAACATCTTTGGGCAGGAGCCCTTAAATATCAGTTAGACCCATTTGATGCCTTGCAGAGACGAGCTGTCCGGGTTGTTGGGGATCCTGATCTCACCGACAAATTAGAGTCGTTGGAGGCGCGAAGAGACTTTATCTCTCTTTGCCTCTTCTATAGGCTCTTCCATGGAGAGTGCTCTGAAGAGCTGTTTAATATCATACCAGGGTCACCATTTTACAATCGCACGACTAGACGACGTGGTAAACCCACCCATACTATCTGGAACCAACCCCTTCTAGAACGCTCCGTTTCCAGCGCTCATTTTTCCCACGCTCGTGCAAACTCTGAAATGAGCTTCCAGCCGCGGTGTCCCCTGTTCGCTACGACATGTCCTTTTTTAAACGAGGTTTGAAAAGAGTTCTTCTTTCACGGTAGGCAGCGGCATGACTGTGCTCCGGCATTGTTGATGTCTATGAGCGGCGGTTACTATTTACCATCAGATGGGCCGCATGCTCGTCTGCCTATTATTCGCAATAAAAAAAAATGCTCAACATCACATACACAGATCTTCAAGCACCTGTGTTACGGATATCAGAACCAACAGCGGAATTATACATATCTATATATATATACATAATAATTATCCTTCATAAATACATACTTATAATACATAGACAACACCCAGACAAATACAAACAGACATATCGCTCGCTCATTGAAATACTAACCTAATTCAAAATTTTAGATAGATGCTAAGTCAAAATAGTATCGGCTATAATCCAAGGGGATGAAAGGCCATCTAACAACAATTTTGGGTTAAGTAAATACTAGATGAAATATTCAAGAGCGTTATTTACTTAAGAATAAATTGCAAAAAATATCTATAAATATATCAACAATTTTAAGTTAGGTCAGTATTTTACTAAGAATGCGATATATAACGGCTCGTGTTTTGTAAGTATTTTTTTCATCAAATCATTAAACTCTCAAGGTTATCACTAAATAAGTAGCCAATAGTATTTACTTTTTCAATGAAACGCTTCAGGAAACGCGACAAAATGAAATAAATCACGAAAGAGGTCTATTCAAAATTCGATGTAATTTTAATTTTCGTAATATTAGGTTCGTATTAAAATGTTTTACTTTTTTACTGAAATCAGATTTCCGAATACCTGAAAGGAAAATTGGATAACGGGGCGTTGAAAATAACTGTGGTAAATTGAAGATTAAAAAACTGCCCTTAATTTTAAGTTAGGTCAGTATTTTACTAAGAATGCGATATATAAAAGCTCGTGTTTTGTAAGTATTTTTTTATTAAATCATTAAACTCTCAAGGTTATTACTAAATAAGTAGCCAATAGTATTTACTTTTTCAATGAAACGCTTCAGGAAACGCGACAAAATGAAATAAATCACGAAAGAGGTCTATTCAAAATTCGATGTAATTTTAATTTTCGTAATATTAGGTTCGTATTAAAATGTTGTACTTTTTTACTGAAATCAGTTTTCCGAATACCTGAAAGGAAAATTGGATAAAGGGGCGTTGAAAATAACTGTGGTAAATTGAAGATTAAAAAACTGCCCTTACTGTTAAGAGAAAAGTATTGAATATTGTATTTCAAGATACGGACATAAAGTTTATGTTCGATGTCGCATCGCAACATTAATTTTTTATATTTTTATTTTGTATATGTTTGGCGCTGAATAAATTATTTTATTCTTTTTCTGAGTCAACACAGAATCTTTATGCACGTCGTGGTTATTTGTACCCTTATTATTGTTTTTTCATAGCTTTTTTTCATGTATTCTTTTTTATGTTTGTACTTATTGCTTATGAGACTGTTGTTTGTATCGTGTTGTGATGTCCAAAATTTTATGCTAGTGGCGACAAATGAGCAAGCGGAACCTGATAGAGTAATCAACGCCGCCTATGAAATCGCTAATGTGTTACCGGCCTTTTGAATAAGACACTCTTCTCTTAAAGGTCCCTATGTCGTAGCCGTCGGGAAATACTTCCGTAGTTAAACCGTTCCACAGAACTGAGTTACGTGGTAGAAATTTCCGCGAGAAACGCACAGTATTAAACCACCATCCATCGAGATGATGACGAATAGAGTCATCATCATCATCATCATCAGCCTATCGCAGTCCACTGCTGGATGTAGGCCTCTCCAATTGTTCGCCACTGTGATCTATCCATGGCTTCTCGCATCCAGCTCTTGCCAGCCATCCTGCGCAGATCGTCCCCCCACAAAGCCAGAGGGCGCCCTACATTACGTTTGCCAAGACGCGGTCTCCACTCTAGAACTCGTTTACCCCATCGGTTGTCGGTTCTGCGACTAATATGGCCAGCCCACTGCCACTTAAGCTTGCTAATCCGAATACGAATAGAGTATTCTTATATTATCTAAGTTTTTCTTTTCTGAAGAAATAGGGTCTCCAAAGAGTTTGCAGTTTGCAGACCATATCTTAGTTGGTGGGTCATTCTTCTTTTTTATCGACAATGAGCCAAACTTACAAATCAACATTTAACTTTTATGTAACAGACTACAAATGATTAATAGTATTTCCTTAATATTCGTTAAAGTTTTAAAGGTTGGCAGCGCACTTGTGACTCCACTGGTGTAGTGGGTGTCCATGGGCGGTGATAATCACTTACCATCAGGTGATCTGTCTACTTGTCTGCCACCTATGACATAAAAAACAGAAGACTAGACGGATCATTGTAAGTACTCATTCGGCGAAACACAGCGCAAGCACTTCCTTACGGCGGTTTTCTGTGAGCCTATATTACTAAGATTAAGTTTGTCCATTCATGCCAAAGCATAGCTCATCCACGGTCAGATTAATGTTTTCTCATACTAATAAGATATCTACCGCAGAATACCGTTAGGTGCCTATATTATGCTTTTGTGGTCTGGAACCCAAGAAATGAACGAGTAATTTAATTTGTTGAGTTGAGAACATCCTTATGTTTTAGTTAATACAAACATTGTTCAAAATGATTCGGATAGAGCACTTTTTAAGTAATAGGTTGTCGTCACTTACAAAAAAATGTAAGTAGACTGTATTCATGAAAATTTTCCACAAAATGTCGATACGAAAATGAAAAAATAGGACTATTGTCTCACGAAATAAAGAAATATTCTGTGAGTTCGAACCCTCGGGGAAATCTCAGATTCCCTAGTTTGCATGATCACATCTGCCTTACATCCACGTAGACTGCGAAACCACAGCCGACTAAACTAGGACTGTGAAAAACAGTTCACTCATATATAGACATACTATGTAAAACAGTTCACTCGTGTATAAATATATTGAATTAACACTCGTCACTAGAAACACTGGATCACAGCCATACATTCAAAATCAATGTCTTATATTCAATGTCTTGTTTTCCCACATCTCACCCAGCTACTATCGTTTTACTCTGCAATGGGTCATACAACTTAACACTTACTTAGGTACTTATAACTTTATGAAAATGTCTTGTTTCGACGCTATGATAAATAATCATCACTAGATTAACATTCTTAAGAAGTAAAAAGAGTGAGTGAAACGAACTGTTTCGTTAGATAGTGCAGTTGAACTGACGGAACTATTAAATTTTATGCTCTCTCATCAGATTAACTGTTTATATTTAGATCTTTTAGTACGACTTAACGCCATTTCACGCATAATTTACGATATTTACTGCTTTAAAAATTGCAATGTGGATGTTTTATGTTTGGTTACTATTTTTAACGGTACATGTAAATCAACAAAAGTTTCTTTTTAACAAACCATTGATTTAGATTATTTAAATAACATAGATAAGAGTATGTACCACAAACAAATCGCCTCGGTACTTAAACCACTAGACCAACAGGGCGTTAAAAAGAAGTATTAAATGTAAATATTTGTAATTCAGCTCTTGGTTCTGATATCCGTAACACAGGTGCTGAAGCTACCTATCTCGGAGTCAGATCAATGTATGTGATTTTTAGGGTTCCGTAGCCAAATAGCAAAATACGGAACCCTTATAGATTTGTCACTTCTGTCCGTCTGTGTGTCCGTCCGTATGTCACAGCCACTTTTCTCCGAAACTTGGTAAATAGATGTATTTTTTTAACCGCATTACGATTTTAACATAAAAATGGAAAACATAAAAAATGGGGGGTCTCCATACTTGAAACTGACACTGAAAAATATTTTTTTCATCTAACTTATACGTGTGGGGTATCTATGGATAGTTCTTTAAAAATGATGTTGAGGTTTTTAACATATTTTTTTTCTAAACACAATACTTTGCGCAAGAGACGCTTCCAAAGTGTTAAATTGTGTGTGCCCCCTTCCCTGTTACTTCCATGCTAAATGAATTATAAAACTAAAAAAATATATGATGTACATAATCATGAAAACTAACAACGAAAATTGGTTTGAACTAGATATAGTGAGTAGTTTTTTTTTCATACGTTATAAACGTAAACCGCAATTTACCTTCCATATATCTTACTTGCTGATACGGAACCCTTCATGGGCGAGTCCGACTCGCACTTGGCCGGTTTTTTTTTATGATATAGGGGGCAGACGAGAAGACGTATCACCGGTTGGTAAGCGATTACCGCCGCCCATGGACACCTGCCACGTCAAATGAGCACAGCTGACGGCCCTTTTAAAAGGGAGTACGCTCTTTTCTTGAAGGTTTGCAAGTCGTATCGGTCCGGAAACACCGCAGGCAATAGTTCATTCCACATTCATGTGATGTTGGGAAATATTATTATTATTTATTTACCCTGTCACGTTTCCATGACAGCAAAAAAAAAATCTTATCTCTACAAGCTCGCCTGATCCCCAGGTCACTAGAACAGGGCAATTGTTTTTCAAATTAAAATTCACAGACAATCCTCGCTACACATATTGCGATATTAAATCAATCACCCAGCACTATTTCTCAAACAAGTGATATCAGAGGGCCTATTACGAAACGGAATGGTGAATGTTTACAAAATTTCTTTTTTAGAACTCTATTGAAAAAAAAAGCGTGCAAAAATCATTAGGATATATCGTTATACTGTGACGTCATCGCCGTCAGTTTTGCGGACATACGTATTTTTTGTCAAATATTCATATTTTATCATGCCAATCGATAGTCCTAAATTATCTGATAGTAGTATTAAATACGGTCATTTCTTTGTAAACTTTATATTTTACGAGAAAGCTTGAATACTAACTTTATGTATACAATACAAATACAAATTAATCTATGGATAGTTGATATTTTTTATAGCAATCTTTTGCAATTTATTCTTAAGTAAATAACACACTTAAAAATTTCATCTCGTGTTCAGGCGGGACTCGAACAGACACTTTCCACAATCCGGGTGAATGTTCTACCAATTAATCCACTGCACGCGTTGGTAAGCCGCCGAAATTTGTAAGTGCTTGATTCGACATGAGCTGTCGACAGTCTCATCAATATTGTAGGTATATTTACAATATCCAGTGGAAATATTATTACAAACATTTGACCACCAGTTAAGATGAGACTGCTAAATCAATAGTTGATATTTTTATAGCAATATTTTGCAATTTATTCTTAAGTAAATAACACACTTAAAAAATTTCATCTCGTGTTCGGGCGGGGATTTTTAAGTGTGTTATTTACTTAATCTATGGATGTTTTTAAACAGCGTAACATACATTACTTTGCCCCGGATTGCCCCGTTTTCCAGATATATAAGTAGCTGGATTTGGGTACATTTTTCTATTTTTTTTTACTCCGGCTGACATCTAAAATGCCCTAAGTTCCAAGACTTGGCAGAATCCCTTGATTTTTTGTAAGGTTAATCTAAGGGTATTTATGTATAGCCCCACATAATATTGCATAACCCCGGATTGCCCCGTCTTTCAGTTCAGTGAACGTAAACTAAGGTACTTTTTCAAATGTTTCTAGGACAGATAACATCTAACAGTTTCCGACCGTATTTGCGCGGAGATGTACCACCTGATCACAGATATTATAATACTAGTAACCAAGGTTTTTTTTAATGTGATAGTTGGCAGACGAGCAGACGGATCACCTAATGGTAAGTGATTGCCGCCGCTCATGGACACCCGCGACATCAGTGGAGTCATAGGTGCTCACCACCTCGTTCCCTACATGTAGCAAGACGACGGCCATGATGGTTTTGCCCTAGTGACAGTTTGAGAAAGGGGGACAGATGAGATTGAGATTTTCCGTCTGTACCCCGTAGACTTGTCGTAATTTACGGTCCCCCGGCGGCACTGGCTGTAAAAAGAGGATTTTCTGCAACAGGTAAGAAAGGAAGGCAGACAAAACATTGAAAAGGACACCATCTGGCGACCCTACCTGCGCGTCTATTTTTTTTTGTTGCAACAGGCATATTCTCGTTCCTTACGGGACGGTTTCGTTGTAGACCCCGTATTCGATATTGAAGGTATTTGACATGAAGCGATTCGAGATAGCTGAGACTCCTAAATCTATTCTGCTTAGTTGGTAGAATGTAACATAAATCGCAAAGCTGGTTTCTACCTACCTAGGTACAGACAGCCACATACATACATACATACAGGTGTCCATGGGCGACGACAATCGCTTCCCATCAGGTGATCCATCTGCTAGTCTGTCACTTATCAAATAAAGAGAAATAAAAAATATCACATAAAAAAAATCTCATACATTGACTAAATACTAAAGTTAAGTACTAAATAGCTTAAGCACCTTTGTTTCGGATATCAGACAACAGAGGATTTATAAATTTAATGTTGAGTCCAACGCGTACGCGAAAAATTTATTCACGCCAAAAGTGGCCGCTTTTGGCATGAATTATTTTAATTAATGATTTTATTTTATTAATTGATTTTTATTTTATTTAATGATTTTTATGTTATTTAATGATTTTTATGTTATTTAATAATTTTTATTTTAATTAATGATTTTTATTTTATTTAATTATTGCAATTTTATTAAATTATTTTTATTTTATTCAATGATTTTTATTTTATATAATTATTTTTATTTTATTTAATTGTGTATAGTTAATTTATATTAAATTTTAATCGAACATGTAAAATGTGAAAATAAATGAATAATGTTAAATAAAAGTGCTAGAATAACTCAGGTACGAGTATTGCAGACCATATCCTAACCTATAGATAAGAAAACAATTTTGTTAAATATGTATGCTAATGTTGTTTTCAATAAAACTTATTATTATCATATTATTATTATTATATCCCTGGTTTTGCAATTTACTTGGATATTAAGGTATTTCCAAACTTGTTTTCACAAATATCCTTTTTTTTTTCAGGATGCTCTTCTGCACGCTATCAAAGAAGAATACGTTGAGGCTGTAGAACTACTGCTGCAGTGGGAAGAAGACAACCACGTGCCCGGCGACCCTTACGTAAGTTCATTCATTCATTCATATTTCTGTGGTTGATACTTACGGGGCTCCATTCCTATAGATAATTAGGGATTCATTTCATAACCGTTTTTAACCATAAGAGAGCCACGCTTCCGCATGAATTACAGAAAACCGGCGTGAAGCAGCACTGTGCTTTGTTTCGCTGCGTGAGTTAGGGTACCGGAGGCCCCATCCGGGGTTTAAAGGTTGGCAACGCACTTGTGACTCCACTGGTGTAACGGGTGTCCATGGGCGGCGGCAATCGCTTACCTTCATGTGATTCGTCTGCCGGGATGAGTTTGATGGGGAAAAAGGACACTCAAATTTAAGAAAACAAAATTCCACGAAAGAAACCTCTAACTTAAAAGTGTAAAATAATATTTTTAACACATTAACAGATTACAGATTCTTTTAGAGCCAAAATGAGTCACACACAAATAATATACCTATAACAATACATAATAATATTATTCTTTAGGAATTTACCGGAGAAGATCGTTGTCTGCTTTACAGTAATTTATAACTTCTTGTGGACATGTTAAATATGTTTCTAATGTAAATAATAAAGATTTTTTTTAAACAGCCAAATTCTAGATATTATAATGTGGATCTAAACCACACTACTAACCTTATCGGCAGAGGTAACAGCCAGCAGCTACAATCAACTATGAGCCTATGGAAAGGGTTTCAATTTATGGGTGCTTAATATAATTTATTGCTAATTACTTTTTGTTCTTTGGTGAGAGAATAGTTTTGCGTACGATAAGTCTTCTGGATGGAGTTAGATCAATTGACTTGCTTGTTAGTTAGGGCGCTTTTATAATTAAGTTCCTTTTTAATAATATCCTCCAATTGATTTTAGCTAAGGCGGCCAATCTCAACGATCAGCCACTTACGCAGGATATATTATAGTGCTCAAATGTGTGCGCAAACACAAGTACACTCTCTATTCCCTTGCCCTCATATTCCGATGAGACACCCGTGTGACTCGACCGGAGAGGGATCGTGCGCTGGACCAACGGCTTAACGGGCTTTCGGAGGCACGGGGGTACAAGACCGCCAACTTCCAGACTCCGGGCTGAAACTAAGAATTTCTTAACAGAAAAACTCAGGTACGAGTTTTGGCCCGACCCAGGGATTGAACCCGGGACCCCAAGCGCAGCCGTCGCTTTAAAGTGCGATGCGCTACCCACTGCGCCAATATGGCAGTCCCTTTTAATACAGTGTATAGGTATAGCATATCTGTGGTATAGCTCGCCGCAAAGTTTTCTTTTCAAAGCGTTTTAAAAGCGGAGCGACGCCGCGGATGCGCAAAGGATGCG
The DNA here is from genome assembly GCA_019059595.1 of Marasmia exigua. Lineage (NCBI taxonomy): Eukaryota > Metazoa > Arthropoda > Insecta > Lepidoptera > Crambidae > Marasmia > Marasmia exigua. Next base: position 17,046,896 of record CM032481.1, read on the forward strand.
CCGGCGTGTTTCTGAGTGGCCGCCACAAAAAAACAATGGCGTTCAGACTTATCTCTACGGCGAATCCATCGCGAATCCGTTGCTCATCCGCGGCTTGAACGCTGCGCAGCCGCAACGTGGTCGCTGCGCCGTCGCTCCTCTTTGAAAACACCCGCAATCCGCCAGTGTGGCTACACCCTTATAGTAAGGCTTAAAATACCGCTCTGGGTTTTTATGCGGCTTTTAAGTAGTTTTATAATGAGGACCACGATCAGACAATAATAATCCTTAAATACTTACTCATTTAATGAATGTGAAAATGTGTGTGTCTGTCGGTCTGTCTCGGAGCGACCGGATTGACGATTAATAGCGGATATTTTTTTTGTGATAGGTGGCATACGAGCAAACGGATCACCTGATTGTAAGAGATTGCCGCCGCAAGTAGACACCCGCAATATCAGTGGATTCACAAATGCGCTGCCAACCTTTAAACCCCCCTTTCCCCGGATTGGGTCTCCGGTACCCTCACTCACGCAGCGAAACAGTACTGTGCTGCTTCACGCCGGTTTTCTGTGAGGCCGTGGTATCACTCCGGTCGAGCCGGCCCGTTCTTGCCGAAGCGTGAGCCCTCCCACGGTGAAATATAGTTGAAGATGTAGAGTAACATAGGCTACTGTTTGTCTCGTTCTAATACGAACGAAGCCGCAGGCGAAAGCTAGTAGGAAATAAAAAAACAAGAACAGGTCACACAATCCTTCTCTCCCTTTCTCTTTAGAGTTGGGAGTCCGGTAGACCCTGCAGCAGCGACCTTCACGCCTGACATCACGCCGCTGATACTGGCCGCACACCGGAACCACTACGAAATCCTCAAGATCCTGCTGGATCGAGGAGCCACGCTCCCGGTGCCTCACGACGTCAAGTAGGTACAGACTCTTCATCATACATCATCATTATCTACCACTTATCATCTAAATCATATGAGATATGGGGGCCATTTCTACCATTAGCTCGGAAACCTGCTGGTCTCAGATAGTTTCTTAAAATTGTGGATACATTATTTGTGGTGATGATTCTGGAAGTTGGTCTGGTTCCCCTGCCTAAGGTTTGTGAAGGCAGTCGCTTCATTGTAGGTAATTAATAAATAAATAAATCGAGACAAAATCACATACATTGTCCTGGTCCTAAACTAAGGTTTTCCTTATAATGTATCAAGACGGGAATCAACACGATATTTATTATGTGATACAACATTGTGCCGTGGTCGCCACGGCTGCTGTAACGTAGCCGAAACGTCGAGCCAAATATGTGAGTACACAATGTTGTATCACATAATAAATATCGTGTTAATTCCCGTCTTGATACATTATAGTTATAATGCAACGCGAAAATCTAAAAAACTATTTAAGGTGTTCCTTTGTACTATGGAAACCAGAAACAACGACGGTACCACAAACACCCAGACCCAACACAAATATCGGTTGTATCAACAAACATTTGTGCTAGTGCGAGAATCAAACCCGCGACCCTTTCTTCTCAACCGGCGCACAAACCGCTGCGCTAAACGGGTCGTCAATTACCACTCTTCCTGAATCCTGTACCCTTACCATGAGTTTGAAAAACTGTTCTCGCTATCGAAAACTATCGCTTTGTCCCTTTCATTGTCGCGCATGTGAAAGAGACAGAGCAATAGTTTTGGATAGCGAGGATAGTATTTCATACTCATGGTAAGGCCTCTGAATCATGGACTAAACGTCCAAGCGGCTTCGAAGCGACAGCTTTGAATGCAACTAGGGATTACACGCTCGCTTAGATGAAGCATATAGGGTGTAATTGCCAGGCTCAGGCTTATAGATCTGAGGGTCTTTCTGGCCCTAGGAGTCAGATTTCCGCACGCTCACGACGACAAATATGTACAAACGCTTCGTTAAATGCACGTTATCACAAGTCGTATCATCTCCATCACATGGATTGGATCCACTACTCGCATGGGAATCTAAAGATTGTCTTGGACCCTAAAACAAATTGGGTAACTAGCTACGTCTATTTTTTTTTTGTGATAGGTGGCATCGGATCACCTGAATGGTAAGCAATTGCCCGCCCATGGACACCCTCGACACCAGTGGAGTCACAAGGCGCTGCCAACTTTTATACCCCCCTTTCCGGATTGGGGCTCTCTCGCAGTGAATACCAGCACAGACGCTGGTTCACACCAGTTTTCTGAGAGCCCGTGGTTTCGCTCCGGTCGAGCCAGCCCATTCATGCCGAAGCGTGGCTCTCCCACGGTCAACGGTCATTTTAAACAGCGGCTTTACAGGTTCTATTCAGACCAGTATCACTGCGACCAGTTTGATATATTGTGATCGCCGCTACATATCAGTCCCGAACCCTGCACTTGTCTGAAAGTGAATTTATCGTTTGGGACTTAGTTTCATTGGTACTTAGTATGTGCTTTCCCAGATGATACTCATGGTATGCTACGATTGCGCATCAGTGGTCGGCATTCGGTGATTATCCACCTTCTTATAAATCGCCGGACTAAAGCTCATGTCATCCCTTTCCAACAAGCAATGTCAAAAGAGGCTGGCACGAATTTAGTTCCGGGACTATACTTAGTTCGCGATTTATAATAAGGGGGAATGTGTATAGGGATTTCATCCGCCTCAATCGTTACACGTTTTGCAGATTCTAGTGACGTCAAGCAAAATTTATTCATCCATCACACAATCAAAATGTACCACTTATTGTTGGATAACATCAAAAATAACTTAAACTCGTCCCATGCTAATCTGTACTTAATTGCATAGTAATAGAGTCCCTCGTGTTGACTTTTTAATAAGGTTCATTATACGAATATTTCGAGGTTGAATCCTGAGGGATGACTCTGTCAGTTCAGTCGTATGACTCTATGAGTCTAGTCGTATCCATACTCATATGTTGTAGTTTGTAGACTCTGCTCATTATGTAAACATTCGTACTCTCCTATAAACGATTAATAAACATATCGTTTAGTAACAGTAAATAAGTGTATTATTGACTCCCATAAACCCAATACTTATCACGGATCTTTAGATCCTATTGGATCACCGTAGTACGCCCAACTAATGACGTCATATAGATATACTTTTCATCATTATATTTCTTCCTCAGGTGCGGCTGCGACGAGTGCGTCAAGTCTTCTCAAGAAGACTCACTCCGCCACTCTCAAGCCCGCATCAACGCCTACCGAGCTTTGACATCACCATCCCTCATAGCTCTGTCATCTGCCGACCCTCTGCTCACCTCGTTTCAGCTGTCCTGGGAGCTGGGGCGGCTGAGCAGGATGGAGACAGAGTTTAGAGTTGAATATAAGGTGATCTTCCTTGATTGTCATTCCATTAACTTACTTACCACTACTTACAATTAGGTAGTCTCTTTAATTAGAAGATATACTTAGTCGTGCTATGGTGAGACAATGTGGAAATTGTCACTATGCTTTCTACACATTCAGGACCTGATACCACCTTCTCCTTTCTACCACCGGACATCACAGAAGACGACAGGAATCCACCCTTACACTGTGCAAGTTCCACCAGCTCGTACTAAGCGTTTCGCTTCTTCCTTCTTGGAACGAACTGCCAAGGAATGGAACAACTTGCCGGCTCCTGTATTCCCAGAGAACAACAATTTGGGTGTCTTTAAGTCGAGAGTTTATAGGATTCTTCTGGGTAAGCACGCTACATCTTAGGCCTTATTGTCACTTTCCATCAGATGAAATGAGGTCAAGTGCAAACCCATTTAATATAAAAAAAATACATACCGTGCTCTGAAAACATTTCACTCTCATAACACTTCCGAGCTTGCTAAATATCTTTATTTGCAGTTTTTGGGCACACTGAAAGCCTGTTGTTCATTACTAAATTGGGACACCCAATTTATTATACGAGAATTACACGCTAAGATGAGGAAGGGACAACCTATTAATTTTAACCTAAGGGATTACCTATAATAATATGTTAGTTTAGTCGCTGATATTGCTCAATATTGTAGTTGTTAGAAATAAAAATGTCGACACTTCCGGGTTCTTATAAGAGCCTTATTTTATGTCCTTGAAGTCAGGATCCCCGAGCCCTTCAAGCTTCCTATAATTTAAAATTTGCATACAGGCCCTAAGGCAACAATGTCAGGAGTTCGCAACCTCACTGTTGGACCACACCAGGACCTCCAACGAGCTGGAGATCATGCTCAACTACAACCCCTGGGACACGGACAGCTGGGAGCCGGGCGAGAGGCAGACCCTGGGCAGACTGAAGCTCGCCATCAAGTATAAACAGAAAATGGTAAGGACTATTACCACAAAGGACAACCAGGTAGAAAAGAAAATATAGAAAAAGAATCTTGAAAATGACCCTTATTTTACTTGGCAGAATTGACGTTTTTATCAATAACTAGTGGCCCGCCCTTACTTCGTTACGAGACATAATATTCCAAAACCTGGTCTTTTCTTCTTTCTCAGCAAAAGTTCAAAAAAGTACATTATATTCAGATGAATAGATGAACGAGTTCTGGAGTGGAGACCGCGTCTTGGCAAACGTAATGTAGGGCGCCCTCTGGCTAGGTGGGGGGACGATCTGCGCAGGATGGCTGGCAAGAGCTGGATGCGAGAAGCCATGGATAGATCACAGTGGCGAACAATTGGAGAGGCCTACGTCCAGCAGTGGACTGCGATGGGCTGATGATGATGATGATGATGAATAGATGAAATTTAGCTACTAGGTCCAGAAAGACCCTCAGATCTATAAACCTGACCTGGCAATTACACCCTATATACTTCATCTAAGCGAGCGTGTAAGTTGCATTCAAAGCTGTCTCTTCGAAGCCGCTTGGATGATTGGACCATGATTCAGGATTCAGAAGGTGTGGTAATTGACGACCCGTTTAGCGCAGTGGTTTGTGCGCCGGTTGAGAAGCAAGGGTCGCGGGTTCGACTCTCGCACTAGCACAAATGTTTGTTGATGAAACAGATATTTGTGTTGGGTCTGGGTGTTTGTGGTACCGTCGTTGTTTCTGGTTTCCATAGTACAAAGGAAAACCTTAGTTTGGGATTAGGACAATATACATAATATTGGTAATGTTGTCTCGATTTATTTACTAATTAATTACAATGAAGAGACTGCCGTACCTTCACAAACCTTTGGCAGGGGAACCAGACCAACCTCCAGAATCATCACCACAAATAATGTATCCACAGTTTTAAGAATCTATCCGAGACCAGCAGGTTTCGGAACAAGTGGTAGAAATGGCCTCCATATCTCATATGATTTAGATGATAAGTGGTAGATAATGATGATGTATGATGAAGAGCCTGTACCTGTATGTTGCGGGTGTCAATAGATATTGAAATACAATAAAAGTGTGCTTAAATTAAATTTGTATAAAAAACCCAAATACATTTTTTTACGAATATCGGCATCATAATTTTCGCGTTTTGTCCCGGTTACGTCCCAATGTCTGGAGCCCGGTCTTTGCTTCAACTTATTAATTGTATATCAAAAAATATTTAAGTAGTAACAAAACTAGTAACGACATCTAGTGTAAGGTATGTTAGTTCAGTTGGCATTATGTAGACATCTTCCTTAACAATAAAAAAAAATCTGTCTGCTATTGGAACGCAAACGTTTTGTTTTTATTTCAAGACAACTCCTCTATTTCGCGCGATCTTGTGCATCCATTGTGGTCAGTTTATTGGCACGCATGTCATCCCTTACGACGCGAAGCCTATAGCTTTTAAAAATGACAAATATTGCATACGATGTTTTTGACCCCGTTCACCCTTTTAGGGGTTGAACAAAAACAATGCTGAAAGTAGGTACTGGAATTTATTTTGCATAAGCAATTCAAATACAATTTTAAATTACTGTAACTTTAAAAACGAAGCATCTTCAATACAAAGTTCTTACCTCTCTTTCACCTCTTTAGAAGCTGAAGAAAAAGAATGCTGAAAGCACTTGTATTCAATTTGTTTAAAGATCCCAAACACCAATTTTCATGACTCTAAAAATTACGAATTTTCCATACAATGTTTTTACCCCATTTTTACACCTTTATGGGTTAAATTTAAAAAAAAACTAAAACAGGTAAATTTTTATTTTAATAAATAAACATAATCCCAAATTTTCCAATCTTTAACATCAAAACTGGACTTTCATACGAAAATTAATGGCCCCTTAGATCCATTTAGGGATTTAATTTTAAAAATCCCTCCTTAGTGCGCACCTACATGATAAATACTACCTATGTTCCAAATTTCATGATTTTCGGTCCAGTAGTTTCTACTGTGCGTTGATTTGGGAAAGACCAAAAAATATTTTCACATCCTCACATCTTCACATACATATTCACAAATTTTCCCTCCAGCAACAGATGGCGCTGACTGTCCCATACAAAAACGAATTTCTCATGCGATCCTACATCGCGATGCAACACTTTTGTACTGACTTGAGATATATAGGTATATTACTAATGAAAGATGTAACTTTGCTAATTTGGTATGTCGTAGGTGCGACAAACCAAATTAGCTAAGTTACATCTTCCGTGGTGGTGCGTATGGCAATTAACCCTCATGTGATTGAGGGAGGCCCGCGCCCCAGCAGTGGGGACTTAAATGGGCTTATGATGATGACATCTTTCGTACGTCCTCGAAAACGTTAGCTCTTTATAAATAGTTTAGATAACTTTTTATTAAGAAATATTATTTTTCATAAAAACTATCCTACACGTAAAAACTATTCTAAACGTTGTTTACAAAAGCACAGTTAATTATAGAGTAGAAGCATTCATAGTCACTTTATAAATTAAAAAAAGTTAGTAAGGAAAATACAACTTCTAAGAAAATCGCCACACAAAACGGGTATAAATTAATAAGTACCTAAATATTATCTTATGTTCTTCAACGTCTACCTACATAAGCCTCGCTTAGATGATGACTTCCTGTCTGACATAAAGAAAACCTTCCAAGACAGAAAACACAATCCCCACCTTTACTTTAGTACAGTCACAGTGTTAACATAGCCAGTAACTCGATATTGTGCACTCTGTTCTCGGTAAACATTAAGGTACAGATCACTTAGTACTTTTTTCCTCAGTGTGGGAAAAATAGTTCAGCGGTTTTCGTTAGATGGAGCTTATAAAAAGCAGATGTAGATTTAATAAGCAATCAAGTAGATGTAGTTTCGGTAGATGTCACTATGCATTTTTACATCGTGCTAGTAAAGCGTGTTTATGAAACAATGACCTTAAGCCGCCTGTCCACATTAGTAATCATAAAAAAGTATGGGAAATAATTCTGAGACCCAGAAGGTATTAGGAGTTTTGTTACATAGCAAATAAATTTAATTCTTATATTTTATCGTCTCTCTAACTGATTCTCGAAGGTGGCCGTTCTACATAGCCGTTAAGTATTAGTCGGTTTCCTCTAGATGGCACTAGCACTGGCTAGCCGACTGGTGCCTCTATCTCAATGTATATTAGTTACTCTATGGTAAAGATTGGGGCTGGTTATGCATGGTAATCCGTGTCATGCCTTACTCTAGTCATCTAGTAATGAAACGGACTCCTATAAAGTCAATCACATGCGCACGCGTGTAAAGTCCTGCTCTCCGTTTAGGTCACTTTGAATATCCATTTACAAACTCCATCAGAATGGCACTCGTTGAGGCGTCTTAGTTTGATCTTACATGACCGATAAATTAGTGACCGATTTTTGTAGGAGACAAATCGAATATACATACGTGATATCAATAGCGTAACGCATACAACGATAGAATTAGAGGGCGGTATCCTAAGTCTATGCATACAACCTAGAAAATGTCTGTGAGAAAAAGAATAAAAAAATGGCCTTCGTTTTGTAGGTCCGAAAATCGGTCCGGTAAAAGTCGGTCATGCGGGATCACCCTTGGTATGTCGGCTGCGCAATTTTAAAACATAGTAAAGGACATGACACATTTTTTTCAGGAGAGCGACAAAACGTCTTCGTTACTTTGAGAGCGGGCCGCAGCTTAACTATTATACTTTCGTTGACGATTGTTAGCTTAAACTTTGTGTCATATCGTTGGCTTTCCAATCAACATAATTTCTATCATTTATATCCAAAAGTACATGTTAGAAAGCACTTATTAAAGATAAAATTGTTTTCGAAGAGCAAATAATGACCAAAAAACCAGTTTAAAACCTAGCAAAAACATTTGCTAGGTTTATTTTCGTTTCCAAGCCTAAAATAACAAATTTGACAATGCAAATGTGTGCGTAACAACATTTTGTGCAGCAAAAATCCGTTTTTTTAAATGTCCCTTGCTAGGTTTTGACTAGTGATGTTCCAGATGCCCGTGCCCGTATCCGCGGTTCTCAACAAAAAACTCTCAGTATCCGCAGTTCATTTTTATCGGTCTAGGACATCGCTACTGACTTTATATCTAGTATAATACTGTGGTACAGTTATTTCCATTTTACTTACTTACGTAAATATCTGTCGCAGTTAGAATGCAGCAAAATGTTCTAGAAAATTTAAATCCAGTACAAGTTTATTGCCATAAGGATGAGTGATGGAGGCATCTATTTTTATTCTCAGTTTACATAAACAGTAAGATGCTGTATGGCGATTTTGTAAAGTTGAAGATGCATCTAGCGAATAGAGATCGCGGGACTTTCGTGAATCTAAACACGGAACTATAATATGAGATTCCTTGTGTCTATATAAACTACGACACCATTATTGTAAACAACAAAACGTCAAACGCCAGTTTCAGGTTATTCGTGGTCTTTCATTTTAAAGGTGATGACAGTCACGCGTATTGCTTACAATAACAGTGACGTCACGGCAGGCACAGATAATTAATAGACCATCATGGCGGATCATGGGTTTTATGGCTGTATAGCAAAAATATAATATAAAATATATTAGGAAATGGGCTTAAAAAATACATATTTTTTATGTCGTAATGAACCGTTCTATCGAATAATAAAAATAGTGGCAACTAGCCTATTGGTTGATGCATGAGCACTATGTTCAGCACTAGTACGGCTATGAGAGATATAGCATTTCTCTTTGGATTAACTGTATTAAATCTTAACGTACCGCAATAAAGTCTATTCAACATTGTTCGCAATAGTAACCAATAAGATTTTACTTGTTCTTCTGCGTAGATGAATTTTGCTGACTTAACTTATAAACTTACAGCTGTACTTATTTCTAGTAATATCACTCGGTGTGTCCCATACACTACACTTGTAAAGAGAATATCCAAGTATTTGTTTCACAAACGAGAAGTAACGGTACACTAATGCTAGAATATCGTCTGAGCTGGAATGAACGCTAGAAACAGCTGGAGCTGAGGCCGCGCCTCATGTCACATTACTGTCACAGTATGGACACAGTAGTAGCAAGTAGCTTGCTACATATATAGTGATCTGTGGTAGCAAGGCATACGCCGTTTTGACGAACGCCGCTACGGTGGCCTAGTGCCTAAATGGAAACTCCTTAATAAACGAAACTACAAAATAGATAAATACTATAATATAAGTATTTGGGAAAGTGTTGAGCTCTGAATTAATAGTAAAAAGGTTTAAGGTTTAAGATCTTTATTCTCATTAAGAATTACATACAAATTCACTTAACATGAGAACATAAAAATTTACAATAAGTACATACATTTATAGGAAAACAAAAAAGTTGGGGGTAGGAAGATAATGATTTGCATTACATCTCGGGCGAGCGTCTTAACTGGTCCGTCAGGCGTGTTTGCGAAACATTACTATGATCATGGATATAAAGCCGAACCACGCTCACTGCACACTAGAAGCGGCGAATAATTAAGTATATATTCTATTTTCCGTCTGTTTTTATGTGATTAATGGTAAACGAGCTGATGGATATCCTAGTAAGCGATTTCCGCCTCGCGCAACAGCAGTCGAGGGAGTGAAGGAATAAAATATTAAAAACATGATAATAGAGTCGGCTTCAAAAATATATTAGCGTTCAAACCTAGTTTCAATATCTGATAATTTAAAAAAAGCCACTGAGCACAATACCTTTAGGTTTTTATTTGTTGTAGGTAATTGGTTCTAGATCAACTAAGCAATTATTATTATTTTGTCAGTTGCTTATATATTTCTCGTAGTTTGAACGCCAAGATATTTTTGAAGCAGACTGTACCATTCTAAATCATCTTTTTAATGTATAATGGGAAACATTTCTAGTGATTAATAATGTATATTAATTTCCCTTTGTTCTAGTTTGTAGCCCATCCTAACTGTCCAACAGCTTCTTGGTGCGATCTGGTACGAAGGACTTCCAGGATTTAAAAGAAAAAACATCGTCGGGCAATGTGTCCAGGTATTTGTTTACCTTTTATGTGTAAAATAAAAATTAAATAATAAATATTTGACAACGTCACATACATTGATCTGACTCCGAGATAGGTAGATAGCTCAAGCACCTGTGTTACGGATATCAGAACCAACAGTGGGATTACAAATATATTTATACATATAATACTTTTCTTTAGAAATACATACTTATAATACATAGAAAACATCCAGACTAATACAAACAGACATGGTCATGCACACAAATGTTTGTACCGTGCGGGGATCGAACCCGCAAACCCTTGCACCAGAGGCACCGTTCACTACCACTGTTCCAAACGGCGAAATCCTGCGTTAGTGACTAAGAGCGTAAATATATTAATATTTTATAGAATATAATAGAAAATAATACTCCGGGGAGTTTCTTATCAAACTCAGGCATCTGTTTCTCATAATTACTTACTTACATACATAGGCTGCTATAATCATAACCCTTCTTTTTTGAATTTGCCGTAGTCGGGTAAAAATATAATTCACTTACCTACATGAGAAAATCTTGAAAACCTATCTCGGATACTAAATAAACTCTTGAAAATGAAGCAGCTTTTAATATCAGTGTGTTATGAGCTTTTTATTTACGGAGTTACCTTTTGTGTGTGACAAAAGTCATTCGTTCATACCCCGGACAATCATTCCTATGATGAATATTTGTAGGTATTTATTCAGTGTCTGGGTGAAGGTAGGTAATAAGAATCTTATATTGTTTGCATTTCTGAAATCTTTTTTTTTATGTGATAGGTGGCAGACGAGCAGACGGATCGCCGGATGGTAAGCGATTACCGCCGCCCACGGACACCTGCGACACCAGTGGAATCACAAGTGCGCTGCAAGCCTTTAATCCCCCATTTCCCCCGGATTAGGCCTCCGGCACCCTCGCTCACGCAGCGAAATACATCACAGTGCTGCTTCACGCCGGATTTTCTGTGAGGCCGTGGTATCACTCCGGTCTAGCCGGCCCATTCATGCCGGAGCAAGGCTCTGTCAAAAAATCATCTGTAACGAAAGTAGTTTGTATGGAATCATCAATGTATGAATGAGATGTTGTATGAATTATTTATTTATTTCTTCACCAGGTGGCAAAGCTCGGCGTGATGTTCCCAGTATACTGCACCATCTACATGCTCGCCCCCAACTCGGAGTATGGTCGCTTCATGAAGAAACCCTTCGTCAAATTCATCTGCCACAGTTCTTCCTACATGCTCTTCCTAAGTGAGTATTTATAATGGTCCTACCGAGCGACCAAATATTTATGTTACCTTTGAATTTGTAAAACAATCCTCAAACCGATTTCGTCTAAGGCGGCCCATCTCAACGATCAGCCACTTACGCAGGATATAGTATAATGCTCAAGTATGTGCGTAAACACACGTGCACTATCTAGGTATTCCCTTGCCCTCATATTCTGATGGGACACCAGTGGGGCACGACCGGAGAAGGATTGGGCGCAGGACCAACGGCTTAACGGGCTTTCCGTGGCACAACAGTATCACAAAGTGCAAGTACTATTAGCACAGTACAGTACCTACCTTTTCAGTAGTTTATTATAAATATATAAATAAATATTTTATAATATATACATTGATACTATCCAAAGGTTGTCTGGAAGAAATCGCTACAAGCGATAAGACCGCCTTATTGTACTGTCTGTTGTTGTTGTATCATGCTTGTATTTTCTTTTTGTGCAATAAAAAATATCTATCTATCTATTGATCTGACTCCTAGATAGGTAGGTAGCTTAGTCCCTTGTGTTACGGATATCAGAATCAACAGCGGAATTACAAATATATACATTAAATACTTTTCTTTTTTAAATACATACTTAGAATATATAGAAAACACCCAAACCAATACAAACAGACATTTTCTTAAACACAAATGTTTGTACTGTGCGGGGATCGAATCCGCAGGTGCAAGGGTGCAGTAGAGGCAGCGTTCACTACCACTGATCTAAACGGGTCTATAGATTATAACGTCAAGTAACCCAACGCTAAAATTTAGGCTAAAAACTCACTGAGAGGGAGGAGGAGTTTTTGAAGACGTACTCGTAAAAGAGATGAAACGACCCGTTTGGAACAGTGGTAGTGAACGCTGCCTTTGGTCCAAGAGTTGAGAGTTCAATCCCCGCACAGTACAAACATTTGTGTGTGTGAACATGTCTGTTTGTATTAGCCTGGGTGGGTGTTTATGTATTATAAGTATGTATTTACAAAAGAAAAGTATTATATGTAATATATTTTTAATCCCGCTGGTGATTCTGATATCCGTAACACAATGGACAACATTTCATATTTTTAACATGTCCATATTGTTTTTTTATATGAAAATAGACATAAAATGAACGGACCCATATTTTTTCTTTTTTCAAAATTTGACCATTTTCATGCATAAAATAATTATTAAAATTCTTTATATTCTAAATAGACGTAAGCGCCAAATGACGTCATCGGACGGCTGAATACAGCGATATTCCTTTGCTTATCATTGTTTTAATAAAAAAAAGGTACTACTGTCAAAGGTAAATAATACTAGTGTCAACATTGTCAATGTCATTCATTCATTCAACGTTGACAAGTTATCTTTTTTTTGACAGTTGCATGTCATGGGTTTGGCATTTCGTAAATTTAAAACTATAATGTGCTAGGCAAAGAAATATTTTACATTCTGCCGTCCGATGACGTCATGTTACGTTTTTTAGTTTTTAATTTTTTTCTCAGTAAATAAGCAATATAAAAAATGAATAAATATATATTCGAGCAGCGGAAAAGTAAATAAAGAAATGGTATTTTTTGTTTCAGACCTTAGCAATTTTGAAATGTTGTCCATTGCTTGAGCTACCTATCTCGGAGTCAGATCAATGTATGTGATGTTTTGAAATATTCAATTATTTATTTTTTATGAAACCCCACCTACTTATAATACTGTTCTCAATGGCTTATTGTGGCTGCGCTTAGGATTCCGGGTTTGATCCCCAGGTCTGCCCAAAAATTTTTACCTGAAATTTTTTAAGAAATTCTTTGTCGACCCGAAGTCTGGAGGTAAGCGGTCTTATACCCCTGTTCCTCGGAAAGAACGTTAACGTTAAAAGCCTTTGGTCCTGCACTTGAACCCTCCTCGGTCGTGTAACTATGATGTCCCACCGAAATTTGAGGGCAGGGGAATAGAGTGTGTTTTTGTTTGCGCACACACTTTAGCACTGTAATCCTGTGTACTGTGGCTGAATCGGTTGGAGGATTAGGCTGTGCTATTATTAGGGTCCGTAGATTACAAAATAGCTTAATCGGAAAATAGCCAATTATAGCTATTATGGATTTGCACTCATCGATATTCTCTTTTCCCCATCCATTCAATGACGGTGATCGGATTAGGATGCAATTTAGGGTCAACGACCTCAAACGTTAAATTTGTAAGGATACGCCGGGATTGCGAGATTTTGGAAACGTCAAACTTTATCCGAATATCACTACAGTGGCCGTATTCGGACTTCGAGAGAGCCACGCTTTGTCATCATTGGGCCGGCTTGACCGGAGTGATACCACGGCCTCACAGAAAACTGGCGTGAAGCAGCACTATGCCACAACTGTGCTGTGTTTCGCTGCATGAGTGAAAGTACCGGAGGTCCAACCCGGGGGAAAGGGGGGTTTAAAGGTTGGCAGCGCATTTGCGACTCCACTGGTGTCGCGGGTAGGTATCTATGGGCGGCGGCAATCGCATTTACTATCAGGCGATTTATCTGCTCATCTGCATCTGAAACTTGGACACTGACACTCAAGGAGGAGGAAAAGCTGTTAATAGCAGAAAGAAAGATATTCCGAAAAATCCTGGGGCCGACCAGACGCGACGATGGTACATGGAGGCTAAGGAAAAACGCCTAAATTGAAGAGCTTGTGGCCGAACCCAACATAATGGGCGAAACAAAGTCAGCTAGACTACGTTGGGTCGGCGACGTTGAGAGAATGGAGTCGGATCAAGCTGTGAAGAGAGTGTACGTGGGTCGATCATCCGGGAAGCGCCCAGTAGAGCGCCCTAGATATCGCTAGATAGACCAGGTGGAGAAAGTTCTCGGTCACCTACAAAGGCCGGATTGGCGACAGGTGGCTGAGAACAGAACAGAATGGCGAATTCTCGTGTCGGAGGCCAAGATCCACTTCAGGTCGCTGAGCCAGCGTAAGTAAGTAAGTAAGTAAAAATGTCAAAGTGAGAATCAAAAGACAGATCTTAGAAGTAGGAGTCCTACATTTGGCTGACCATACAATCAGTAAATGAAAATGAATTATTACAATATGACTCTTAGGTCTAAACTAAACATGTCGTATAACATGAATCATTAATAAAAAAAGGATTTTTTTTTTTATAGAAAGGCCAATCAGGATGACCTCACTCCGCCTGATGGTAAGCGGCCGTGAAATCCAAAAATGAGGCTGACAGGCACAGAAGAACTAACAAAGTACCCATTGTGTCTGCCATCCTCACCCTAATGGCCTGCTGAGATGCCGTTTCATGCCCCGCCTAAAAGACCCCGGATTGTATGAAGGAGGAAACACATGAGCTGGGAAGGCATTCCATGCCTTGATGGCTCGGGGCAGGAACGAGGAGCAAAACCTCTTGGTGCGCGCCCGTAACATTTTAATCAGCGAAATGGCGGACGCAGCCGCCAGTCTTACCGCAGACCAAGAAGGCTGCATATATAACAAAAATAAAAAAAAATTAAATACAGACAGATCAATGGGACTAAAACAAAGACATTAAATTAAAGTTATTATTCTTATTAGCGATAAATCTCCCGTAATTTCTGATTTATTATATTTACTCTACCTCAATGATTCCGAATATACGTTTCCTTTGATCACCACACTCAAAAATATTGTTTTCTTAAACCACAGTGTTCAATATAGCCAGTAACTACTTACTACAGTACTCTGAGATAAAAAAATATAAATATCACAACATCACATACATTTGACGACCCGTTTGGATCAGTAGTAGTGAATGCTACCCTGGTGCAAGGGTTGCGCACCCCCGCACAGTACAAACATTTGTGTGCAGGAACATGTATTGTATTAGTCTGGGTGTTTTCTATGTATTATAAGCTTAGACAATTTGTAAAATGTCCAAGATTATTATGTATTTACAAAAGAAAAATATTAAATGTATTAATTTGTGATCCCGCTGTTGATTCGGATATCCGTTACACAGATGCTTGAGCTACCTATCTCGGCGTCAATGTATGTGATATTGTGAAATATTTATTTAAATATCGTGTTAATTCCCGTCTTGATTAATTATAGTTAAAATGCAACGCGAAAATCTAAAAAACTAAATATTTATTTATTGAATAAATGAACAAAAATGTATATTAAATGAATATTAAAGACAAAATAGTGGAGTAAAACATCTATTATGCTTTACTTAACTACGTCCGACCGTTAAATCGAAAAATTGTCTCAAATTAGATATTGCAAATCGACCCTCGCGTTAGAAGTCATTCTGAATCCTTCGGGGCTATAGCCCTCAAACACACAAAATACCGTCAAACCGTCGCCTGTCAACCGTAGTAGCAGTATTAGCCTATATACTGTCCCACTGCTGGGCAAAGGCCTCCATCATAGAAATCAAGTCATCGCTACTATGATGGGATTAGGCTTAATCTCCACGCTTGCCTAATGCGGCTTGGTGATCACAAACCCGAGCTATGTTCGAAAAATTCGAACCCAGGACCCCCACAAGACCAAGAGGGTATAGTGAAGAGGCACAAATCGAGTCGTATAGCTCATGTGTCGAGTCGCTCTGCAAAATTCTTATTCTAAGATCCTCGCATGAAACATTAGAAGCCCTTCTGAATTCAGATCAATGTACATTGTGTTATTGTGAAATATTTATTCTTATTTTTATTGATCTGACTCCGAGATAGATGACTGAGCTGAGGGACTCTTTTTTATAAACACGAGTACATATGCTTTCGCAAGACGGGGCTCTGATTTTTCGAATCTATATGCATATTTCAACCATTAGGTCGGCGGTGAGGGTGGGTGAATATCGCCAGGTAACACGTCTAGAATAGTTTCTCAAAATTGTGGATACCTATGTGGTACCTATGATTCCGTGGGAGAGCCACTCGACCGGATAAATACCACGGCTTCACAGAAAACCGACGTGAGGCAGCACTGTGTTGGTTTCGCGTGCGGGCGTGAGTGAGGGTACCGGAGGCCCAATCCGGGGGAAAGTGGGGCAGCACACTTGTGACTCCACTGGTACCGCGGGTGTCCATGGGCGGCGGCAATCGCTTACCATCAGGAGATCCGTCTGCTCGTCTGCTACCTATCACATAAAAAAAAGTTATTTTTGATATGTAACCGTAATCGAGTTGGTCTGGTTCCTCTATCTAAGGGCGGCGAAGATCAAATGGCAATCACTCATTATAATGACCTGATTTCCGGCATCCTGGATAATGGTCCAAGCGTACCCCAGGCTCCAAAGCACAGAGTAACTTATATATACTAAAATAAAGCCATCAGTCAGCTAACCAGTGCAAGCGCCATCTAGAGGAAAACGACCAATACTCAACGGCTATGCTATGTAGCATAGAGTAACTTATATATACTGAGATAGGGCCATCAGTTGGCTAGCCAGTGCAAGCGCCATCTAGAGGAAAACGACCAATACTCAACGGCTATGTTCGAGAATCAGTCAGGGAGACGATTAAATAAAATATCAGAAATAATTTTATTTGCTATATGACAAAGGTATTGGGAATTTTCAATACCTTTTAGATCTCTGGTTTAGTTTAGCATGGCTACTGCCTATCTCCATACTGGTGGAACTGTTTTCCTAGCTGAATGGCCCACGGAAACCAGAGTTATTATAAACTTAAAAGACTAACAAACTGGATGATTTAGTAGATACAATAATTTAAGGTGACGGGTAGGGCGCACTAGCGACGCCAATCGATTTTAATTTTTAGCTACTAAACCGGATCTATTTAAAACAATTTCGGACTTACAATCTCTCGGCAAACTCTTATACTACATATTAAATAATCATGCACAAATGTTGGGTCCGTTTTAAAAAAAAAGATTACCGCCAAAAGCGGCCACTTTTGGCGTGAATCAATTTTCGTACAAAAACAGACCCAAAATTTGTGCATGGTTATTTAATAAATAGTATAAGTGTTTGCCGAGAGATTGTAACCCCGAAATTGTTTAAAATAGATCCGGTTTAGTAGCTACAAATTAAAATTGATTGGCGTCGCTAGTGTGCCCTACCCGTCACCTTAAGATATAATTCAATAACCGACTTCTGAGGACTAATAAATAGTGTTTATTCACGTTTTCTTTTGACTTGTGTTAGTCATATTTTTCTTAAAAGATAAAGGAAATAAAGAATTTCCTTCGTTTACTTTGGGCGTATTTTTTTTATAAATGTGATTTATTGACCACGTAGGAAACTCCCACGGAAACGTAACCGTATACAGGGTGTATCTGTGAACATATACTTACCTTAAACTAAGTAATGTATGCCGTGTGGTCCCGGCAGAGTAGAATAGGCCACCCTCACTCTTACAGAGGTTTCGTAAAAGGCGACTAAGGTAAAGCTGCTGGCATGATCATCAGCACCCAGAGAAGGAAAACTCTGCATTTATATCAAAACCCTCGCCAACCCGTCTGCCAAGCGTGGTGAGTATGGCAATTACCCCTCATGTGATTGAGGGAGGCCCGTGCCCCAGCAGTGGGGACTTAAATGGGCTGATGATGAAGTAATGTATGTAATTTAAAGTGGACTCCTTTTTCCGCACTTAGACTCCCATTTGGTCCATTGTGCGTGTTGGGTCCTGGCTATTCTAGCCAGCCCAACTCCGCCCAGAAGCGGAGAAGCTTCCTGGGAGCTTCACAGGCTTCGCGGAGTGACCTCGCGGAGTGATCCGAGGATTTCTTCGCGTTGTCTGGTCACCGCATCGCACTCCCGGACCACTTGTGTGACTGATTCCTCGGTGCTGAAGCATCCCCTGCATAGACGGCTATCGGTATTGTTTATTTAGGGGACAGTGGCCCGTGATTGTCCCCTTCATATGTCTACTGAGGTTTAGAAGTCATTTTGTAAGCCGCGGGTCTATTTTGGGTAGTGCGATTTGGGATTGCCTACAGTCTGTGGTTTCCATCCACCGTTTGTTCTGTAGGTCAGTAGATACCGGTGGGTCCATGTTCGAATCAGTGAAAATGGAAGCGGTATAAGTGTATGTGGCCCGACCACTGTCGTTTCCGCTCCTCTTTTTGGCAACTAGTCCGCGGCGTCATTACCCAGTGATCCGCTATGCCCCTTTATCCATTGTAGGGTGATGTGATTGTTTGAGCTGATTTCATATAGAGCTTTGTGGTATTCAGCTATTAGTTTACAATTTGTTAGTTTGTAGTCTAAAGCCATGAGGGCAGACGCACTACCTGATAAGTCTTTTAACTACGGGTTTTACCAACCAATCTAAACAACATCGCCCTGTTGGTCTAGTGCTTCGAGGTCGAACTAAAAGTATGTTTCGATTTTTTCCAACATTGCTCGGGTTTGTGATCCCAATCCGCATTAGGGACAGCGTGGTGTTTAATCCTAATCCCATCATAGTAGCGATAACTTGATTTCTATGATGGAGGCCTTTGCCCTGCAGTGGGACAGTATATAGGCTGATACGATTACTAAGTCGTGTGGTGTGCCGTGTGGTCCCCGGCAGAGTAGAATACGCTACCCTCACTCTTACAGAGGTGTCGTAAAAGGCGACTAAGGTAAAGCTGCTGGCATGATCATCAGCACCCAGAGAAGGAAAACTCTGCATTTATATCAAAACCCTCACCAACCCGTCTGATAAGCGTGGTGAGTATGGCAATTACCTCTCAAGTGATTGAGGGGGGCCCGTGCCCCAGCAGTGGGGACATAAATGGACTGATGATGATGATGATGATTACTAAACAACATTAAAAATATTAAAATCTTCACATATACACCCCGTATTGTTAAAAATTATTCTTTCCAATCCTACTAAATATATTTTTACTAAATCATTTGCTTGTTTGTGTGGGTATGGTAGCTCTATTGTCATATCACCGTGTCTTTCTCAGTTGCGCTCAAATCCGATGCTAAGGAGCCCGGGGTACTCTTAGGCTATCATCGAGAATATGCGAAGTCTGGTAATCATAATGAAGCGAAGGCCGTGACCTTCGCAACCCTTAAATAGGGAACCATAGATCCCAAAAGATGATCACCAAAACGATCCTGTACCATGATTAGGTACACGTCCAGAATAATAATGACACAGACAGCCTCGGTGGCCCGGTCGTACTGAGTCATACTTTATAGTGACGACTGCGCAAGAGGTCCCTGGGTTCGATACCCGGGTCGGGCCAAAAAATTGTACTTAAGTCCCGGAGTCTGGAAGTTGGCGGTCTTGTACCCCCGTGCGCCGGAAAGCACGTTAAGCTTGGCCCTGCTCTAGATCCCTCTCCGGTCGTGTCACAGTAGTATCCCATCGAATATAAGGGCAAGGAAATAGAGAGTGCACTTGTGCTTCCGCACACACTTGAGCACTTTAATATACCCTGCGTACGTACGTGGCTGATCGTTCAGACTGGCCGCCGTAACCGTAATCGGTTGGAGGATATTAATTGATGAGAAGTGCTACAATTCTTCAAAAAGTTCGTAAGCAACTGGTATGAAAAACTATCCTAATATTATAAATAATTAAGGAGTATCATTTGAAACCTGCGATCTTTAATCTCTTAAACGAAAAATTATGACAGCCCCCCCCCCCCCCCCCTCCTTTCCCCATCTACCCACCCCCGATACAATCAGGCGTAAATAATACTGGGCGCAGCTTTGAAAAAAGGTACAATAAATAATAGGTGAGCCTATAAAATTTGTGGGTACCCCTAAATTTTTCCAGGATCTCATAATTAGATCCTGATATCCTTATCATGGTACCATTCCGGGACTATCTACTTGCCAACTAAAAAATTACCTCCTCTTTTTTTGAAGTCGGTTAAAAAATCACATTAAACTTTTGAACTTGGTTTTCACTACACTAACAAACTTGGTCATTTAGTACTATCAATAATAAATCTGAGTTATGGCCTTCTAACCGATAAAGCATTGAGGTCACTGGGGATCAACTCCACTTTAGAGATGCGACTAAACTTTGAACGACTCGAGTGAATGAGTAATCATTCACTCGAGCTATTCAAAGTAAAGTTGAGATAGATTATTTATTTACAAGGCCGTAAATTAATCGAGCCACCATCTCATATGTAGATAGGACTAAACGTTCGAAAAAATCAGGCTATAGTTGAAGTTCTTTTTCTTTTTTGTAGGATTGAGCATAAGAATGTTTGATAAGTTACCACAAAATATTATTGATTTACCGGTACATAAGTTTAAGTTGCATAAAAAACTGCCTAATGCAGAAAGGCTACTATAAAGTAGATGATTATTTGAATGATAAGGATTCCTGGACATGATGATCTCTTCGCCTGTCCTCTAATGTATAATTCATTTCGTAATTTTTATTTGACGATTTATCTAAACGATATTGATAATAAGCATTATATATCATACTATCATAATTTGTATAAGAATGAAAATTGTAATTACCATATTATTTGAAAAGAGTAACTACTGAGTTTCTTGCTGATTCTTCTCGGTAGAAATTGACATTCCGAATCAGCGGTAGAATACATAATATTTGACATTCATAAATGTTCTGTATGGACTTAAATTGAATAAAGACATTTTTGATTTTGATTTGATTTAACCGATTTCAAAAAGGAGGCTCTATGATCGACTGTATATATCAAATAAAAGATTTATTTTTGTGTGCGTTCACCGATCTCTCCGCTTTGCAATTTTTTATTTTATTTGATAGAACACATTTTCAATTTAGTCCCATTTCACCATGTTAGAATCTGATGATAGGATCCATTTTAAGTTATTTTTTTAGAATAACTTGGAATGACTCATCTAGCCTAAGACTCTGAGGCAAAATTGATTCACATCACTACTCCACTCTCAGATTAGGAGCTTCTTAACAAAGTTCACAGTGCCAGAGAGTCTAATGTTTAAGTTTATGCATATAGGCAGATACATAGAAAATGGGTTGGATTAATACAGGATGTATTAATGATCCTTTTATTCCACACTATTAGGAACAGTAAAGTATAAAAGTAACAGCCTATATGTATACTATCCCACTGCAGGACAAAGGCTTCCATCAAGGATTAAGAACAACATTTGACCATTTGTTTGTATTAATTTCAATATTGTGTGCTTTCTTAGGTACAAAATCACTGAAAGAATTGATCGATTTTTTCATAAAAAGTTAGCTCAGTAATATAGAATTCAAATGGTACGAAATCCTAGCTCACATTTATCCAGCAATTTACGCAAGTTTGAAAGACACATCCTGTAGAAAAACAACACACATCATTATATAAAATTCTCACATACGAGAGTAAATTGTTGGGTCTTGCTTGAGCTCCAAGAATGTCACAAACAGTAGCCACCTAGTAGGTAGGTACCTTGAGGATATACAGAGTTACCCATTTTAGAAAGTCCAAACATTTTTTTAGATGCCTTTCGGCGAGGCGCATATAAAACTCCATGTATTTTCGGCGATTTTCGGTAGTTTTTGAGAATAAAATTATTATATGCAGTATTTGCTACCCATAGTATATTGTTAATACTACGTATGTTGTATCTATGTTGGCCCATTTACTTAACCATAGGTATTCATTTAATATTCTTTATTGTTCCATGTAGGTAAAGCTTAGTTCAAATCTAGGTCTTAAATTAAAGTGCTTTCAGTATTGACATGGGTCCTGTTAGGGCAATTGAATATTTGAGGCAATTTATTAATTGGGTTTATGTTAAAAGTTACAATAAAATGCAGTTAAGTTAACATAGTATAGTGATGTTAGGATTTTAATAATAATATAATCGCTTACCATCAGGTGATCCGTCGGCTACTTATATCATAAAAAAAAGCTCAATAAAAACTCGAGAGAGATGGTAGCTCAATGGATACGAACGAATGCCTTCCACGCAGGTGGTCGAGGTTCGAATCCGAGCATGCACCAATGGTTTTTTTCAAAATCTCTGCTTGGCGGTGAGGGAAAACATCGTGAGGAAACCTGCTCGTTTCGGAAAATCTGAAACGTGTAACCATGATTCAGTTGGTATGGTTACCCTGTTAGAGGGTTGCGAAGGTCAGACGGCAGTCGCTTCATTGTAATTACCAGACCCCCCAATCCTGAATCATGGTCTAAGCGTACCCTGGGCTCCAAAGCGACAGCTTTGTACGCAACCGGAAATCGCACGCTAAGATTAAGAGTGATGTAACGATTTCAATTTATGAGTTATTATTATTTGATATTCAATAGATAGGATATATAAAATACCTACAATAACATTACGGTCACAGAACATTCATTAGGTAGACCTAAAAGTACATAGGTACGTTAATTAATTACGTACCTGCCTACCTACACAACTACCTATGCTTTCTTAAGGTGACGGGTAGGGCACACTAGCGACGCAAATCTCGATTTTACTTTTATGCTACTAAACCGGATCTGTTTTAAACAATTTCGGGATTACAACCTTTCGGCAATCCCTTATACTATTTATTAAATAACCATGCACAAATGTTGGCTCCAACGCGTACGCGAAAAATTGATTCACGCAAAAAGCGGCCACTTTTGGCGTGGCAATTTTTCGCGTACAAAAACGGACCCAACATTTGTGCATGGTTATTTGATAAATAGTATAAGTGTTTGCCGAGAGGTTGTACTTCCGAAATTGTTTAAAATAGATCCGGTTTAGTAGCTAAAAATTAAAATCGATTGGCGTCGCTAGTGTGCCCTACCCGTCACCTTAATAACAAAAATCTAAGAAGGTCCAGTTGATAAAGTACTGCTAATTTACTTAAGTACCGACCTACATCTTTATGAGCGCTACGAATCTACTATTTTCTGATGTCTGAGTCGACGATTTGGCCAAAATTAATTACTTACTTACCATCATTAATTGATCATTTGGGCCTCCCAATAGTGTTGCCGAATAATCGATTGTACGTCGATAATTAATCAATTATACATCATCATCATCATCATCAGCCCATTTAAGTCTCCAATGCTGGGGCACGGGCCTCCCTCAATCACATAAGGGGTAATTGCCATTCTCACCACGCTTGGCAGACGGGTTGGCGAGGGTTTTGATATAAATGCAGAGTTTTCCTTCTCTGGGTGCTGATGATCATGCAAGCAGCTTTACCTTAGTCGCCTTTTACGACACCTCGGTAAGAGTGAGGGTGGCCTATTCTACTCTGCCGGGGACCACACGGCCAAAACGGAATCAATTATACATACGGGGCCCAAATAATCATAGTATCCGATTAAATTGATTTTCATTTTTGGTCGATCATATTGGTTTAAATTGACGATACTATCGATTAAATTGATAATGGAATTAAGCAGATAGGTACTATACAAGATATGTCTAAGAAGTCATAATATAAATGCCATTTAATATCCAGAAATAATTGTAGATTAATCGATTATAATCAGTAGAATCAGCATAATGCCAGTATCATTTTAATCGATAGTATCGTCAATTGAAACGATTCATAATCGATTATATCCACCAAAAATTAAGATCGATATAATCCATACCATCGATTGAACAATCGATTATTAGATTATTAAGAGTGAACATAATAAAATAACTCCCCGTTGGTCTAGTGGTTTAAGTACCAGGCCGTGATCTCGGGGTCCGGGGTTCGATTCCCGGGTCGAGCAAAGATATGTTTCGAATTTTTCGAACATAGCTCGGATTTGTGATTAAGCCTAACCCCATCATAGTGACGATTAAATGATTTCTATGATGGAGGCCTTTGCCCTGCAGTTGGACAGTATATAGGTTGACACACAGACACAAGGGTGAAAATAATCGATTAATCGGTTGTGGGTTATTTGGCAACACTAACTCCTAATACGCATGTGTTTCCTTATACATATTGTATCATTGAATTCAATGCTATAAGAAAAAATGAACTACTTATGTTATTTTATTAGACAAAAATGTTTTACTGATGAGGCAGAATTGTTTTTGACATTCCATTTAAGTAAGCGGTGACTGCCTCGGTGGCGCAGTGGTTAGAGGGTCGCACTTCAAAGCGGACGGCTGCGCAAGAGGTCCCGGGTTCGATCCCCGGGTCGGGCCAAAAATTTGTACCTAAGTTTTCGGCAAGAAATTCTTAGTGGTAGCCCGGAGTCTGGAAGTTGGCGGTCTTGTACCCCCGTGCCTCGGAAAGCACGTTAAGCTGTTGGTCCTGCGCTTGATCCCTCTCCGGTCGTGTCACATTAGTGTCGCATCGGATTATGAGGTCAAGGGAATAGAGAGTGCACTTGTGTTTGCGCACACACTTGAGCACTATAATATATCCTGCGTACGTGGCTGATCGTTGAGATTGGCCGCCGTAGCCGTAATCGGTTGGAGGATTGTTATTAAGTGAGATGGAGTAGAGGTTGAGGTTTCCAGTTATATAATGTATGTTTTAATATTTTTTTATGGTTTACAAACGTTGTTATATACTTAGAATAAGGCATGTTACAGGCTTTGTTTTTAGTAATAGTGTACTAATTAAATTAATACTGCAGGGCACTTGGCTTAAACTGTAAGCCCTCAGTATCATTATCATCATCATCATCAGCCCATTTAAGTCCCCACTGCTGGGACACGGGCCTCCATCAATCACATGAGGGGTAATTGCCATACTCACCACGCTTGGCAGACGGGTTGGCGAGGGTTTTGATATAAATGCAGAGTTTTCCTTCTCTGGGTGCTGATGATCATGCCAGCAGCTTTACCTTAGTCGCCTTTTACGACACCTCGGTAAGAGTGAGGGTGGCCTATTCTACTCTGCCGGGGGCCACATGGCCCCCCAGGTTCGCAGGTGTCTATGGGTGGCGTCAATCGCATACAATCAGGTGATCCGTCTGCCACCTATAACAAGAAAAAAATGGAACTTAGGTACATTTGGAACAGTGGTTGACGGTTCCGTTTTGGAATAGTGGTAGTGAACGCTGCCTATGGTCTAAGAATTGGTTCGATCTCCGCACAGTACAAACATTTGTGTGCATGAACATGTTTGTTTGTATTGGTCTGGGTGTTTTCTGTGTATTATTAGTATGTATTTACAAAAGAAAAGTATCATATGTATATATTTGTTATCCCACTGTTGATTCTGATATCCGTAACACAGGTGCTTGAGCTACCTATCTCGGAGTCAGATCAATGATGTGAAGTTGTGAATTTTTTTTTTACCTCTCCTTTTGTAGTATATAACTGGCACTCTTTGTTGCAGTGCTCCTGTCCCTGGCCTCGCAGAGGGCGGAGTACCTGGCGCTGGAGTGGTCCGGCATCCGCTGGCTGCAGGAGCTGGTGGAGCACTGGAAGGAACATGAGCGCGGCTCCTTGCCCGGCCTCATCGAGGCCACTGTCATCATCTACATAGCAAGTAAATTTGGGTTTATTGGCATGCTTAAGTAGGCTAAAACCTGTCCTGCCATCTCAGGGTGTGATTCCCAGTTGCACCCAAAGAAGTCGCAACGGAGCCCAGGGTACCTACTCTTGGATCATAATCCAGGATATGGAAATTTATTTATTTATTTATTTAGTACAGCCACATGATACATATTATTACAATCACAAGCCACATATTAATAAGGTCACAGTTCTGATATGCATCAAAATAACGGCGTACATAGCGCTTATGAGAAAAACATTTGTTTCGATTCCTTATGTGTCTTAATTAAATTAAATTCGATTAGTAAAGAAAAACTTAGTACTAGGCGTGACAGTAGTGACAGAGCTAAGAGCATCCATCAGGCTAGTGGCCTGATAGATACTCCGTCACCAACGATTGGAAATCTGATAATCATAATGAAGCGAGAGCCGTCTGACCTTCGCAACCCTTAAATTTTAACAGTAGGCTCGACCGGAGTAATACCACGTCCTCACAGAAAACCGGCGTGAAGCAGTGCATGCGCTGTGTTTTGCTGCGTGAGTGAGGGTACCGGAGGCCCAATCCAGGGGAAGGGGAAGGGTTAAAAGGTAAGCAGCGCACTTGTGACACCACTGGTGTTGCAGGTGTCCATGAGCGGCGGTAATCGCTTACCATCAGCTGATCCGTTGCCTCGTCTGCCACCTATATCAGAAAAAAAAAGAATAGGGTACCATACTAACACTGTACTATAATTAGGTACACATCCAGAATAATTAATGACCAGACACAGACTGCCTCGGTGGCGCAGTGGTTAGGTTAGGTGGGTGTACTTTACAGCGACGGCTGCGCAAGAGGTCCCAGGTTCGATCCCCGAGTCGGACCAAAATTTAGTACCTAACATTTCATTAGGAAATTCTTAATGTCAGCCCGGAGTCAGGAAGTTGGCGGTATTGTACCCCCGTGCCTCGGAAAGCACGTTAAGCCTTTGGACCTGCAACCCTCTTTGGTCGTGTCACGATGGTGTCCCATCGGAATATGAGGGTAAGGGAATAGACAGTGCACTTGTGTTTGCGCACACACTTGAACACTATAATATATCCTGCGTACGTGGTTGATCGTGGACATATACCGTAGCCGTGGGTACTCGGTTGATTCTTATATCATAGAGGAACTTTATCCATTGAGCAACTTTTATAATATACTGATATAAAGTTGCTCATTAGTCAGCTAGCCAGTGCTATCGCCATCTAGAGGAAAACGACTAATACTCAAAGAAATCATTTCATTAATATGTACAAGATTGGAAGCCCTAATTAGGGTTGTCAGAATAAATTTTCCATAGATAGATAGATATTCTTTATTGCACAAAAATAAAATACAAGCATGATACCTGTTGCTGTGCTGTCCGTTGCTGTTAGCAACAGACAGTACAATAAGGCGGTCTTATCGCTTGTAGCGATTTCTTCCAGACAACCTTTGGGTAGAGGAAAGAAATATCGTATTCGTAATAAGGGAAGGCAGTGCAAAGTAGTTTAACAAATGAAATTGAGAATGGCAGAAATATAAATTATTTTATATATTAATATTATTACATTACATAAATAATAATAAACAATGCATACATACCCAATAATATATACATAGATAATTTAAAACAAAAATTTAATAAAAATATTTCTTATAAATAGGTATAAATGACCAGAGAGCAGACCACATAAAAAAGGAAGAAGAGACAAGGAAAATACAGTGTACCTATTTATAGAGATAGGAAGTGAAGATCGCGGGAATCCATTGGATGCGGGCGGCACAGGACCGATCTGTGTGGAGAACATTGGGGGAGGCCTATGTCCAGCAGTCGACGTCTATTCGCTGAAATGATGAAGCAACGTTATCTTAGAGACAAAGCTAAAATAGCTTCAAAGAAACTTGGTGTAGAACAAAGAACGAAAAATTTTGCCAATTTTCAAACTGATTCGTT
Organism: Marasmia exigua; assembly: GCA_019059595.1. NCBI lineage: Eukaryota > Metazoa > Arthropoda > Insecta > Lepidoptera > Crambidae > Marasmia > Marasmia exigua. Next base: position 17,074,783 of record CM032481.1, read on the forward strand.
TGATATGCTATGAGCACTTATTACCTTTCGTAAATTTGTCAGAGTAGTACCTGTTGCACAGAAAATTATGCTTAAGTGTTAGATCAGAAAGTTCAGATTTGCTTGTAGCAACATTGATTCCTTTTGATGTAAAGAAAATTTACCTTAAGGTGACGAACCATTTTATTCAATGTACCGTACTTAATAGAGAGGGGTGGTATTTCACACCAGTTCATCGGTTACAACTCTATAATGGAATACTGCTCCCATCTCTGGGCTGGTGTACCTAAGTTCCAACTTCTACTGTTTGACCGCATACAACGTAGGGCTGCTCGAATTGTTGGTGACTTTACTCTCTCTACCCGACTTGAACCTCGCACTGCGGCGGGATATAGCTTCCCTCAGCATTCTATACCGCATCTATCATGGGGAGTGTTCTGAAGAACTGTTTGATGTCTGCTCCCTGCAGCTGAATTTTTACATCGAACCACACGCAAACGATTGTCATTCCGTCCCTATCCACTCGATGGATGGCGTTCTAATACTGTGCGTTTCTCGCGGAACTTTCTACCACGTGCCTCAGTTCTGTGAAACGGTTTGGCTGCAAGAGAAGAGCGTATCCTTATTTAAAAAAGCCGGCAACACATTAGCGATCTCTCTGATTTCGCGGATGTTCACGGGCGGCGTTGATTACTTTCCATCAGATGACTCGCTTGCTCGTTTGTCGCATCTGGCATAAAAAAAACGTAGGTACTGCTTCCTAAGTAGCCAGCAACGCACGTGCGACTATGCTGCTTACTTATTTGCCTCTAAAATAAAACAAACCATTTCTATCTATTGAGGCACTGAACCCTAAAATGTCATACACCCAACAGAATCGCAAAACAATGACATATTTTAATAACCTACTGTCATTATATGAATAAGCTCATCTGAGCTAAAAGCGGAAAATAAAACATGAAACCGAAATGAGTGTTCTGATGTAAATGTGTGTTTTTGTTGCGCATTTTGCTTACTCATGCGATACGCGTATTTTTTCCCATTAATCTTTATTTGATTAGTGGGTTAGCTTTGGCTATAGTACACGCTAACAGGCAGTAAAGTATTTAATTCATTAATTACAAATGAAATAAATGACAGTAAAGCAAGTTGTTGTGTGGTAAAGGATTTGTAATTTGACGACCCGATCGGAACAGTGGTAGTGAACGCTGCCTCTGATACAAGGGTTGCGGATTCGATACCCGCACAGTACAAACATTTTGTGTGCATGAACATGTTTGTTTGTATTGGTCTGGGTGTTTGCTATGTATTACAAGTATGTATTTACAAAAGCAAAGTATTGTATGTATATATTTGTAATCCCACTGTTGATTCTGATATCCGTAACACATGTGCTTAAGCTACCTAACTCGGAGTCAGATCAATGTATGTGATGTTGTGAAATATTTATTTATTTATTTGTGGACTTCTGGCGGATGACGCAGGACCGAACATACATGGAGACTCTTATTATCAGTAACCAAGGTTCACTTTGGGTCGCTGCGCCAACCTATTTAGTTAGTTAAGTTCTCGAAAGTGGAAAGTAGTCAGTAGGTTTAAAGGGAAGTATAACTGTTATACTCGAGCCAAAGACTCGAGGCCGTCGTTGTCATAATTAATGAAAGGAAAATCTACCATCTATCAAAGACATATCTATTATCTTCCCCACATTTTATGGGAAAGGGACCCTAATGAGCGAACCGGTCATCAGATGGTGATTGGGGATCACCGTCGCCCATATCTACTCATCATCAATAATCGGAGTAGGTAGAGCTATTTTTGGTACTTGAGATTTTTTCAAATAATAGGGACATTCCTGGAATTCCGGGAATCTCGGGATTAAAGATATACTATTAACAGTTATTTTCGTTTACACATACGAGCATTAACATCAGCCTTATGAACTTATTTATAAAAGTTTTGTGATACCATGTTGTTGTGTTTGTGACGACCCGATTGGAACAGTGGTAGTGAACGCTACCTCTCATACAAGGGTTGCGGGTTCGATCCCCGCACAGTACAAACATTTGTGTGCATGAACATGTTTGTTTGTATTGGTCTGGGTGTTTGCTATGTATTATAAGTATGTATTTACAAAAGAAAAGTATTATATGTATATATTTGTAATCCCACTGTTGATTCTGAAATCCGTAACACAGGTGCTTGAGCTACCTATCTCGGAGTCAGATCAATGTATATGATGTTGTGAAATATTTATTTATTTATGTTAATTTCTATTTGTTCTTTCGAAATTCGATACGTACTAATGCCGAATGCCGATACATAAATATACCTACTTAGAAATAAATAAACATTCATCCACCCTATTACAAAACCAGATCTTAAATTATTACCGTACTAAAGCTCATGACATACTAACACGCAATGTTATTAGCATTGTGATAGGTGGCAGACGAGCCGACGGATCGCCTGATGGTAAGCGATTGCCGTCGCCCATAGACACCCGCGACACCGTGGAGTCACAAGTGCGCTGCCAACCCTTAAACCCCCCTTTCTCCCGAATTGGGCCTCCGGTACCCTCACTCACGCAGCGAAACATCACAGTGCTGCTTCACGTGATACCACAGAAAACCGGCGCGCCGGTTTTCTGTAAAGCTGTGGTTTCTCTCCGGTCGAGCCGGCCCATTCATAACGAGGCATGATTCTTCCACGGTCACTGCTACACAGTATCATATTTTATTTCTAAAGCAATATGAGTCAATATTTATGAAAATAGTCAGCTATTTTTAATTCTGTAGGTGGGTCGTTCTTCTTTTTCATCGAAAATGAGCTAAACTTAGAAATCAACATTTAACTTGTATATAACAGATTACATATGATAAATAATAGTATGTACTAAATATTCGTAATGTACTATTTTACAGGTGGACTATTTTATATGATCTAAAAATTAATTGACAAAGAATACTTTTTGACTGAAATGAACACCTCCGTCACGTCCCCCGAAATTTGTGCCATTTACACCTCTGACACGCTTTATATATTTTTTTACATAGTAAAATCATGCTGATAAAAGAATGTCATTATTTCATGGTAAATTAGGAATATCTTGATAGTGTAACGTATATTTTTTTTATATAACTTTTTTTTTAATTTATTTATCATATAAAAATACATTTCAAATTAACTTAAAAAAATCACACACTTAAACCACTACGGTTTGTGATGGCGCGACCTGAGTCGACGTTAAAGTTAAGCAAAGTGCATAACGAACAATATACAATTCCTACCTACATACTTTATTCTATTAAGATGTAAGTAAGTGCATCTCATTCAACATTATCGAGAAAGTGCATCTTGAGTTTCTGTTTGATATTTTTATCATTAATCTTATCACGCAAGCTGAGAGGTAGCTGGTTAATAAGACGTGGAATTAGATAACTCGCCATTCGTTCCCCGTACATGTTATTCGCACCGCCTATTATCAACCTACGGTTGCTAACAGCGCGCGTACACACGGGGTGGTTTATTGGTTGGCTAAACTGCTTGTTAAAAAAATTGTTTTAATAATCAATTTTAAATTGGTTTAAAAAGTCCGCTATCGTTATTTTGGAATTCACGCCTTATTTTGTTGGAAACAATGTGTTTTAAGATCCTTTTTTGAAGACTATATATTTTGTTTAAATGAGTACTGAGTGGGTTAAGTTAATTAAATTCATAAGTTACTGAGGACGAGTTCATTGTCGATAAAAAAGAAGAACGACCCACGTACGTTTACAGACGCGGAAAGAGCTAAAGAACATGGATATTAAACATAATAAATCTACATCATTAGTTGGCAAGATCTTGCTCTTCGCTTACAGGAGTCATATTCTGATCCTTGGGAAGTAACTTGATTAAATTTGCAAAGAAATAAGAAGTCTAGGTTTTAAATGAAATTCTAAATTAAATTCTAAGGTTTAGTTTATCAAGACATTATTAGAATTTAGGAGCACCAATGATTGCACACTAAACTACTCCCTTTTTATATTACGAAAGACAAGCATTTGTCCTCCCCACCTAATAAGAACACAGTATGAGAACAAAAAATATCTTTATTCAATATAAGTCCATACAGAACATTTATGAATCCACGCACGCACGCACGCACGCACGCACGCACGCACGCACGCACGCACGCACGCACGCACGCACGCACGCACACGCACGCACACACACACATACACACACACGTTCTCAAATAGCATAAGTAGTAGAAATAAGTTTAAGAGACCGAAGAGCGGAGCCGCCTGACACAAGCTCAATAGCTTAAAAGAGGCTCCAATCCTTTATATGATAAGTTTGTTTTAAAAAATAAAAAAACATTTCATTTCAAAAAAAACATTTCATTTCACATTTCATTTCATTTCAAAACATTTCATTTCATTTCATTTCATGAATGTCAAATATTATTTAATTTACCATTGATTCGAAATGTCAATTTCTACCGAGAAGAATCAGCAAGAAACTCAGTAGTTACTCTTTTCAAATAATATGGTATGGTATGGTATTTCATTTGTAAAACCACTTTGCACTGCCTTCCCTTATTACGAATACGATTTCTTTCCTCTACCCAAAGGTTGTCTGGAAGAAATCGATACAAGCGATAAGACCGCCTTATTGTACTGTCTGTTGCTGTTGTTGTATCATGCTTGTATTTTATTTTTGTGCAATAAAGAATATCTCACTCGTGGGGTGCGAGTATAGACGCAAATAGTGTGCGAGCGAGAAGTGAATAGATGCGCCGCCATTTTTGATCCCATTCTTTATCCGCACAGGTTGTATCTATCTATGGTAATTACAATTTTCATTCATTTACAAATCATGATTACAGTGACAGTATGACATAGGTACAATGCTTATAATCAGTATCGTTTAGATAAATCGTCAAAGTAAAATTTTGAAATGAATTTATACATTAGATGACAGGCGAAGACATCAACATATCCAGGAATCCTTATCATTTATTTAATCATCTACATAAACTTTGGACTTACTAGTAAATCAATATTTTTTGAGGTAATTTATTAAACATTTTAATGCTCAGTCCTACAAATGAATTTCCAATTGTATGAAGTCTAAGATTTGGGACAGCAAGCATATGTCTATTTCGCGTGTTAAAGCTATGAAAATCTAATTTTGAGAGTAATTGTGCAAGTTCTTGCGTACAAATATCATCAGCCCATTTAAGTCCCCACTGCTGGGGCACGGGCCTCCCTCAATCACATGAGGGGTAATTGCCATACTCACCACGCTTGGCAGACGGGTTGGCGAGGGTTTTGATATAAATGCAGAGTTTTCCTTCTCTGGGTGCTGATGATCATGCCAGCAGCTTTACCTTAGTCGCCTTTTACGACACCTCGGTAAGAGTGAGGGTGGCCTATTCTACTCTGCCGGGGACCACACGGCTTACAATTATACACGGCGTACAAATATAATACAGTGTATTGAGATGATACGGTTACAATATAGATTTCCTTGAATACTTCTCTAAGTGAGTCACGTGATCTAAGACCGTAGATGGCACGGATGCCGTCTTTTGCAAAATGAAGATGGCTTGTAAGTCAGCACCGTACCCCCACAGACTATGAAAATAGCTAAAACCATTCTCGCTGTCCCGATATCAGTCAGGTTCTTTATCTTTCTAACTGCATATGCAGCTGAACTAAGTCTTCCTGCCAAGGCAGCAAAATTAGGGCTGCTCCATTGCCTAGAAAAACTTTAGTTTATGATTTCGATAGGTTCGTTAATCAGGACAATATTAATTTGGCCCTGCCTTACACCTAGACAAAAATGTCTAAGGCCTTACATTAGGCATTGTGAACTTAACACATTTAGTTTTCTTTGAATTAAGCGGTGCGAGTATAGACGCAAATAGTGTGCGAGCGAGAAGTAAATAGATGCGCCGCCATTTCTGATCCCATTCTTTATCCGCACAGGTAGTAATTAAGAATAGACACAACGCAGATTAAGAACCATGTTATTATAAGTGAGCCACTGTAGCACTTGAGGGAGTGTGTTATTTACTTCGTCTTCGTATATGAAGGTTTTTTTTTATATAGGAGACGAGCAGGCGGATCACCTTTTTTGTCAGTAGCTAGTTTGCTTGGATTGTCAGTAGCTAGGTACAGACCGCCACCCTCCACACCCCGCCACATCGGACCCTCAATAAAATGCTGGCCCAACTCAATATGTTAGATAGATGCTAAGTCAAAATAGTATAGGCTATTATCCAGGGATGAAAGATCATCTAACAACAATTTTGAGTTAAAAGTAAAATGTAACCGTGGGAGAGCCACGCTTTGGCATGAATGTGTATATCTGTATGTGTATTTTATTTATATCTCAGGCAAACGAACAAGCGGGTTACATAATTGTAAGTCATTACCGCTGCTCATGGTCATTAGAGAAGTAATGTATATGCCCATTGAAGCAATTTGACAGATAAATAAAAAAAAAACTCTTGCTCTCGTCATTGTTATAACATAATTTATTACACAAATCAGATAATCAGATTTATATACTCGAAGGTATAACCTGTGCGGATGAAGAATGGAATCAGAAATGGCGGCGCGTCTATTCACTTCTCGCTCGCACACCCACGAGTGCGAGTATAGACGTATATAGTGTGTTACATTAAGTGGGTTACATTTTTTATTGATGTGTGACTGTCCGTATCTTCTTTATTTTTTCATAAATATTAATTCATATTTTTTTTTTATTCATAAATATTAAACAAACTAAAAATAAAAAAAAGCTGGCATTTTTTACAGGTTACTTAATAAGTTTCTTTCTATTATTTACCTAGTCCAAATAATCTGTGTTCTAGAACAAGTCATTCATCTAAAACTGTTCCATATTTAAATTTACTAATGTGATGGGAGGAGTCACAATAAAACCTCTTTGCAAAATGGAATGGTCGGAAAAACAAGAGAGTCTCGGAATGCACGACGAATGTCAGTGAGTCGTTACTGCATACACTTTCATAGTGTGTATTTCCACTACTTAGTAAATGAAATCATTTTATACGTCATTATGAGTCGTCATGCGAGTTCTTTTACCGCCTAAGCCAGATGCATGTGTCAATGAAAATAACATGTGACGTGACGTGAATATACATATTTAGTGTGTACTTGAATTTAGTACTACTTACAGACAGACACAAATTGGGTTAAGGTAAACTCCTATAATTCGGTGATAAAAAGTTTCGAAGCTTCTCCCGCTTTGTAGGTACAGAATCACCTGTTTTAAATTGAACGTTACAAAGCTAACGCAATAAAGCTACTTTACGTATCTATGCAAAAAATGTTGACCATTGTGTAACGGAGATAGCAATAATCATTCCTAGGTTTCCCTTACAAAATTTCATTTTATCACCGAATTATGCGAGTTTACCCTATATTATAAATTAGTATACGTAGAATCTGTAGACTTTTCTCAATTGATTTTGAACTAAATATGTTTGTATTATTAGCTAAAGGAATGGGTTCGAAGAATCCATGCGGGGGGACCGGGTTTGAATCCAAGCATGCACCTCTGTATTTTACGAATCTATGTGCATATTCCTACCATTAGCTCGGCGGTGAGGGAAAACATCGTGTGGAAACCTGCACGTGTCGGATAGTTCCTGAAACGTGTAACCATGATTCAGTTGGTCTGGTTCCCCTGTAAAGGGTTGCAAAGGCCAGATGGCAGTCACTTAACTGTAATTACTAGACTCACCAATCCTAAATTATGGTCCAATCGTACCGCGTGCTCCAAAGCGACAGTTTTGGACGCAACCGGGAATTACACGCTTAGATTAGGAGAATAAGTTCAAGTATTTCGACCATTAATACCATACCATACCATAATCTACTCTGCCGGGGACCACACGGTTAGGGTTTAGGTTAGGTTAGGGTAAGTTTTTTTTATATCGATATATTTTTGTTTGTTTGAACTTAAACTTTATTGTTATGTAGATATCATTTATTCGCAATCAAGTTGACATGCACAAAAACATGACTTTTGTTCACAACAAAATTGTAGGTTTTGTTCACAACAAAATTTGCTCGTTTAAAAGCACCTAATTGTTATGGTGATAATATGGAAATATGAACAATTCTTTGAGAGTTTTCATGTAGGTACTACGAGACTTGGCCGTGTGGTGCCCGGCAGATACTTGGCCGTGTGCGAAGGTAAAGCTGCTGGCATGATCATCAGCACCCAGAGAAGGAAAACTCTGCATTTATATCAAAACCCTCGCCAACCCGTCTGCCAAGCGTGGTGAGTATGGCAATTACCCCTCATGTGATTGAGGGAGGCCCGTGCCCCAGCAGTGGGGACTTAAATGGGCTGACGATGACGATGACTACGAAACTTACCTATTAGTTAAGTGTGTGATAACTTCTTGAGCATTTAACTTACATAATTGAATATACTTTTATTGCACTCAAAATAAAGTATGAAACTTAAAACTAGGTAAATATGAAAGCTAGGTATGAACGGTAGGTAGGAAATGTGCGATAAAGGCGGCCATACATGGTGTTTTTGCTCGAAATTACTTATCCAACTAAGCGTTGAAATACCACCTAACCAATGGCCTATAACCAACAATAGCTTACCACATTAACATGATCCATGCCGATACGCTATTGATCTAATGGTCGGTCAACAATAACTATTTATCCTTGTAAGACGTCCATTTGTCAATCCCACTCGTAAGAAGTGTTGCTAAGCATCATGAATAAACGGGACGGAATAAGATATCGATATTGGCGGATATAAGATATCGACGTTAGGTACACAAAATACACTAGACAAGCGTCCGTAGCACTCACTCAGCTGGTCTCATTGAAAACCAGCGTCATGGCCTTTGTCTGGGCCGTGACTTAAGCTAAGTGAGGGTAATTTTTACGTACTAGACGTCATAACACACTATTATTCATTTGGCACTGCCTGGACATGTTTGAGTAAGTTTTTGTTTTTATTTATGTGTATTTTAATTGTTTTCTGTTTTTGCTTCTGATTGTGCAAAATTGTATTCTGTTTAGAACTGCTGTATGTCCTGAGTTACGAGTATGATGTCTATAATAAAACATATTTTCTTACTTTCTTTCTTCTTATTCTTGACTGCCTCGGTGGTGCAGTGGTTAGTGGGTCGCACTTTAAAGCGCGGCTGCGCATGAGGTCCCGGGTTCGATCCCCGGGCCGGGCCAAATATTTGTTTCTAAGTTTTCGGTAATTTCTTACCGAAAGCTTAGTGGCAGCCCGGAGTCTGGAAGTTGACGGTCTTGTACCCCCATACCTCGGAAAGCAGGTTAAGCTGTTGGTCCTGCGTCGGATCCTTCTCCGGTCGTGTCACAGTAGTGTCCCATCAGAATATGAGGGTAAAGGAATAGAGAGTGCATTTGAGCACTATAATAGATCCTGCGTACGTGGCTGATCGTTAAGATTGGCCGCCGTAGCCATAATCGGTTGGAGGATTAGTATTATTATTTATTATTCTTCTTATTAGGTTTTGTACATCGGGACAATAGGAGCAAAATCAAAAATACCTACCTAATATTATGTGTGGATTTAATTCAAGCTATACTTACGTATATTACAGGTACCTAGATCACATATTTCACATAATCTAAGTGTTCTGTATGGACTTAAACTAAATAATATTTTTTTTAATTTTAATTTTCACCCATTACCTAAACTTGTTATGTAAATAGCACAAAACCTCTCACTCTGATGGTAGCAGAGCCCATGAAACTGAACATCTTCCACTAAGGAACCAACACTGAAATCATGATGAGAGTTAAATGGGAATGTGACGAATGAATGAGTTAAAGACTTAAGGTGAAGGGTACTAAACCGGATCTATTTTAAACAAGTTCGGAGCAGTCGCTAAACAAACATTTATACTATTTATTTAATAATGAAATTGTGCACTACTTTTTGATATCTTTTTGCACTCGAAATTTGGATTAACGCCATAAGTGGCCGTTTTAGGCGGTAATTAAAATTTCGAGTACAAACGCAGACCCAAGAGATAAGTATAAATTAAATATTATTAACATTAAATAAGTAGTATAAGTGTGTTCCGTGAGATTGCAGCTTCGAAATTGTTAAAAAGGTATCCAGTTTAGTTGATAACAATTTAAATGAATTGGCGTCTCTAGTGTGCCCTACCCGTCACCTTAAGTATTCATTTAATCTGAGTGAGACAGTTTGATATCGTTCGAATTTAGAGGACGTTCTCAATATGGAATTACGGTTTTTTTTTAATTTTGAAGATTAAACAAACACCGATGGCAGGCCCTAGCTAGTTCTGTTAGGGGGCGGACGAGCAGACGGATTACCTGATGGTAAGCGATTGCCGCCGCCCGTAGACACCCGCGACACAGTGGAGTCACCAGTGCGCTGCCAAACTTTAAACTCCATTTGCCCCGGATTGGGCTTCCGGTACCCTCACTAACGCAGCGAAACACAGTACAGTGCTGCTTCACGCCGGTTTTCTGTGAGGCCGTGGTATCACTCTGAGCCGGTCTATTCATGTCGAAGCACACAATTACCACAATTTGTCAAAACCCTGAAATAGGGACGTCCCGTGCGTACTGGGACATTTGCCGGCACTACTCCTAGGGCTAATTATATGTGGGCCATCACAATAGAATTGGAATATTTTTATGAGCCTATTCTGTAGTAAGTACCTATCTGGATAGGTCCCAAAGTGATTTGGGATGAAATATTTCTGTTATAATTATGGGTAATCTAGACGTTGACTGATATAGCGGAAAACATCGTGAGGAAACCCGCTCGCTTCCGATAGTTTCTGAAACGTGTAACCATTGTCCGTGGGAGAGCCACGCTTTGGTAGGTATGAATGGGCCATCTCGACCGGAGTGATACCACAGCCTCACAGACAACTCCATTCTCCAAGCGTGAAGCAGCCGTGTGCTGAGTTTCGCTGCGTGAATGAGGGTACCGGAGGCCCAATCCGGGGGGAAAGGGGGTTTAATAGTTGACAGCGCACTTGTGACTCCACTGTTGTCCCGGGTGTCTATGGGTAGCGGCCATTGCTTACCATCGTGCGATCCGTCTTCTCGTCTGCCATCTATCACATAAAAAAAATAGATAAATGTTTTCCCGATCGTTGAAGAATTTGGAAACAATTAGGGTCTTTGTAAGTAAACCTCATAATCTCAACTCCATCCAGTTGAGATTATAAGTAATATTGGCTTACAAGATATCAAACAACCAAAAACATTATTAATATCCGAAGGCTTTAATTTTAAATTAAAACTTCGACCAGGCGTGTATGTGTTACGCTCTTGCCTTTTCCATTACACATGGATCCCCCAGGCCACCTGCTAATAATGCAAAAAGGTACTTCAAAAGTGTATTTTTTGTGTGATAGGTAACAGACGAGCAGACGGATCCCCTGTTGGTAAGCGATTGCCGCCGCCCAAAGACACCCTCAGTTAAGTATAGGGAAATTTTTATCCAAATATGCTTTTTTTACCTTCACAGATCATTAAGAATTGTTTTAAACAATATTTATGTCAATTTAAGAAATACATAAATAATAATAAATATTTCCGCCGTGTGGTCCCCGGCAGAGTAGAATAAGCCACCCTCACTCTTACCGAGGTGTCGTAAAAGGCGACTTAGGTAAAGCTGCTGGCATGATCATCAGCACCCAGAGAAGGAAAACTCTGCATTTATACCAAAACCCTCGCCAACCCGTCTGCCTAGCATGGTGAGTATGGCAATTACCCCTCATGTGATTGAGGGAGGCCCGTGCTCCAGCAGTGGGGACTTAAATGGGCTGATGATGATGATGTTGATGATGAATAAATATTTCTAAACATCACACATTCATCGGAATCATAGTAGCTCAAGCACCTGTGTTACGGATATCAGAATCAACAGTGGGATAACAAATATATACATAATAATACTTTTTCTTTTGTAAATACATAGAAAACACCCAGACCAATACAAAGACAGACATGTTCATGCACACAAAGGTTTGTATTGTACGGGGAAACCTTTGGACCAAAGGTAGCGTTCAGCACTGTTCCAAACAGGTCGTCGAATTTAGTATTTAAATGTTGCATTTTCAATATATTCTAAAAACCATACTGAATAGCACGATAAAAGGGAAAAAAGTACTTATTATTTGTGATAGGTGGCAGACGAGCAGGCGGGTCACCTGATAGTAAGCGATTGCCGCCGCGCATGGGCACCCACGACACCAGTGAAGTCACAAGTGCGCTGCCAACCAGTAATACCCCTATCCCCCGGATTGGGCCTTCGGTACCTACCGCGAAACTTAGAACAGTGCTGTTTTACGCCGGTTTTCTGTGAGGCCGTGGAGAAAAATTAAAACGAAGTAGGTCCCTGTGGCAGTTTCCCCGAAATGCTGGCAGCATTACCCCGCTGGATCGCGATGGGAATTCGCTGGGAGAGGTGGCCAGCGTTTGGCTCTCCCGTGACTTCGACTAAACGCTTAGCTAAGTCACGGAAAAAGAGAGAACGTCGGACGAAACCCCCGTGGAGTTCCCCCCAGTGCTTCAACACCGAACATTTATGAACTGAAAATTAAATATTTAGACATTAAATTCTCGTTATAATAGCTCAAGTAAAAATTTCATACTTAAGCTCAAAAGTGAGCATGTTTGAATGAAAATAGCGCTTTTGCTAACTTTTCCGGTGCCGGTGAGTGTAGTCAGGCGACGGGTAGCCCTAACTAGCGACGCCAATTGATTTAAATAGTTAGCTAATAAACCGGATCTATTTTAAACAATTTCGGAGCTGTTCTGTCTCTTAGCTAACATTCATACTATTTATTTAATAATTGTGCACTACTTTTTAATCTGTTTTTGTACTCGAAATTTGGATTAACGCCATAAGTGGCCGTTTTTGGCGGTAATCCAAATGTTGAGTACAAAAGCAGACCCAAAAGTTAAGTATAAGTATATATAAATAATTAAAGGTGTTTTCCCAGACTCTGCAGCTTCGAAATTGTTAAAAAGATATTCGGTTTAGTTGCTAAAGTTGGCGTCGCTAGTGAGCTCTACACGTCACCTTAACCACAAAGACTTTTTCTCGACATTCTTTCCGGAACTTGGTAATTAACCGGCATCAACTTTTATATCTAGTGTTGCCCAAAATTGATCTTGCGAGACTCTTGCGTCTTGCATTTAGGATTGAGTGTCGTTTTCGAAGAAAATTGCTATTTATTAAACGTTACTCAAAATTTTAGAACAACGTATAACAATTTAATTATATTTTGCTTCAATTACGATGGCATTGCTATGTATGTTCGATTTTAGAAGGTAGTTAATGATTTCAAGAAATCTTTAACATCATGGTTGCCAAAAAAATGTTTTACAGTATAAAAATATATGGAACACGATATATTGTAACTAAAATAGGTTCATATTTATTTTTGTTCAATTATGTGTGCCGTCACGCCGTGTGGTCCCCGGCAGAGTAGAATAGGCCACCCTCACTCTTACCGAGGTGTCGTAAAAGGCGACTAAGGTAAAGCTGCTGGCATGATCATCAGCACCCAGAGAAGGAAAACTCTGCATTTATATCTATACCCTCGCCAAACCGTCTGCCAAACGTGGTAAGTATGGCAATTACCCCTCATGTGATTGAGGGAGGCCCGTGCCCCAGCAGTGGGGACTTAAATGGGCTGATGATGATGATGATGAATTATGTGTGTAAAAAAGTATGTTTACCTAATAGTTGTGTAAGTTTCAGCCTTTAATTTAAAATCCCATTTAGTGTTAAAATTGGAACAACTTGCTTGTTTCCTTTTAAATTCTATTTGCACGTGCTCGTTCAAATAGAATTGAATGATGTAACTTGATGGTAAGCAATTGCCGCCGCCCATGGACACCCGCAACACCGTAAAGTCACAAGTGCGCAGCCAACCTTTGAAACCCCTTTTCACCCGGTTGAGCCTCCGTTCATCATCATCATCATCAGCCCATTTAAGTCCCCACAGCTGGGGCACAGGCCTCCCTCAATCACATGAGGGGTAATTGCCATACTCACCACGCTTGGCAGACGGGTTGGCGAGGGTTTTGATATAAATGCAGAGTTTTCCTTCTCTGAGTGCTGATGATCATGCCAGCAGCTTTACCTTAGTCGCCTTTTACGACACCTCGGTAAGAGTGAGGGTGGCCTATTCTACTCTGCCGGGGACCACACGGCGTACGGCGATTTCGCGCGTACTGATATATATTAATTAATGTTGTTCCAATTATTTGTTAGCCTACTCAGAATACTTTCCTTAAGTATTTATTGTTCACTTTTTTAAAAAATGTCTCCTATTTGCCACAACCAATATAAATCACTCGGCAGCGCTAGTGTCGCGCGATATCGCCTTAAAGTGTCTCGAGCGCCAATCCCGCTTGCCGCTCGAAATATCACGGTGATGAATGAAAACCTTTATCGTTGAATTCGACAACACATTGATTAGAAGAATAATTACTAAACTATTAAAAAGCAAACGAAAGTTAGGCGGTACAAAGTTCGCCGGAAGGCAGGAAATATATTGCGAGAAATATTATGTATTACTATTTAATATTAACAGATTATGAGATCAAGAAAATTAACTCACGAATAAATTAACTTCTCATTTAAACTACGTCTCGTTTTGCAATATAATCATCGAGACACGTTATATATAAACTAAATAAATGTTTAAATAGTGCCTCATGTTTAAATGAGCCTCCGTTACCCTTACCTATTCAGCGAAACACAGCACAGTGCTGCTTCGTGATATCGCACCGGTCGGTCGCTCTCCCACGGGTTAATGCAAGACGCAAGAGTCTCGCAAGACCATTTTTGGGCAACACTATTTGTATCAATAAACCCTAAAAGGGACTGTAACAATCTTCTAACGGAAGCTCAGGCACCCCACAAGAGCCAGTTAATAAAGTTGCAGTGCGCACAAGAAATGTAAATAATTTAAAAATTAAAGGGCGAAGACTTCAAGTTTGTTTAAACAAAGTCGTGCGCTTAAGGCTGTTTAATTTAAAACTATTTATTTTAAAAAGGTTTCTTAGTTTTCCTCAGTTACTTATCTACTTACTTATTTCTTTTTCAAAGTTTGTTGTTATGGGTGAGCGCGAGTGATGTTAGCTCAGTGGTTCAGAATACGCCTTCTACACGGGGGTCGTGGAATCCGACACACCTCTGGATTTTTAAAATCTATCTACGTATTTCTACCATTACCTCGTGTGAGGGATAACATCGTGAGGAAACCTGCACGTTTCAGATAGTTCCTGAAACGTGTAACTATGATCAGTCTGGTTTCTCTGTACTTGTAAAGGTTTGCGAAGGTCAGACGGCAGTCGTTTTATTGTGATTACCAAACACGCCAAACCATGAATCATGGGCCAAGGATACCCAGGGCTTCAGAGTGACAGCCTTAGGTTCGTTTCCTGGTCGGGTCCATTTAGAAAATGAACATTCCTGAATTGTTTAACTTACCTGTCTTCATGTATCTTCTATACTATTTTTAAAAAGTTCTGGTTATATGGATAACCAAAGATAATAATTAATCACTGAGTATAGATAACGACAAGAATTATAAGTGATCCTAAAAGAAAAAAAACACTGGCGCGTCGTAATCGACAATCAGCGCCATCTATGGATTAGTAAAGGAACTAATATCAATATTTATCCCTAAAACAAAGTGAGAGCGGGCCACTACCCTTTTAGGGTTCCGTTGCCAAATGTCAAAAAATGGAAACATAATAGATTCGTCACGTATGTCTGTCCGTAAAAGTGGCTGTGACCCAGTTTTTTCCGAAACTATAAGTACTATATTATTGAAACTTGCTAAATAGATGCATTTTGTTAGCGGCATTTCGATTTTTACACAAAAATAGGGAAAACACATTTGCGGGCTCCCCATACTTAGAACTGAAACTCTAGATATTTTTTTCATCAAACCCATTCGTGTGAGTTATCTATGGATAGGTCTGTTAAATGAGTTTGATATAAATCACTCACCACCTCACTCTTACCGAGGTGTCGTAAAAGGCGACTAAGGTAAAGCTGCTGGCATGATCATCAGCACCCAGAGAAGGAAAACTCTGCAATTATAGTATATAGTAATATTATCTGACATTTTTTTTGTTCAGGTTTGATTTGGGCTGAGATACGCGCCCTATGGACCGGTGGCCTGGTGGAGTACATAAGCGACCTGTGGAACATCGTGGACTTCATCACCAACATGTTCTACATAGCCTGGATCAGCTTGAGGGTCGCGGCTTGGTACATTGTTCAGGTAAGCTTTAAGACGAGGAAATGGTGAGGAAAGCCTAAGACAGTTTGTGGAGCTGGAAGCCTATCTTTTATGTGATAGCATGTAGAGACTGACCCTGAGAGCTAAAACTTGCCACAAGAGTAGGTTTTAGTAGGTTATAATAAGAATTTTGACCTAGATATATAAAATAAAAAAATATGACATCATCGTCATCGTCAGACCATTTTAGTCCCCACTGCTGGGGCACGGGCCTCCCTCAATCACATGAGGGGTAATTGCCATACTCACCACACTTGGCAGACGGGTTGGCGAGAGTTTTGATATAAATGCAGAGTTTTCCTTCTCTGGGTGCTAATGATCATGCCAGCAACATTACATTAGTCGCCTTTTACGACACCTCGGTAAGAGTGAGGGTGGCCTATTCTACTCTGCCGGGGACCACACGGCACGTAACGGGCAACTCACACTCACGTGTTGCCAGTGATGACAAACGGAACCGAAACGTATCCGCTTAAGAAGGCTAGGTATACAATGTGCCGATTAAGAAGGCTCAAAGTCACCCAGAGAGCAATGGATAGGGCTAGGCTCGGAGTCTCCCTGCGTGATCGTATCAGAAATGATGAGATCCGCTGGAGGACTAAGGTTACAGACGTAGCCCATAGGATTGCATGCCTCAAAAGGCAATAGGCAGTGCACATAGCGGGGAGAACAGACGGCCGTTTGGGTGGAAAGGTCTTCGAGTGGGGGCCACGTACAGGAAAATGCAGCCGTGGCAAACCCCCCACAAGGAGGACCGACGATCTGGTGAAGGTCGCGGGAATCCATTGTAAGCGGGCGGCACAGGACCGGTCTGTGTGAAGAACATTAGGAGATTGCATTGTCTATGTCCAGCAGTGGACGTCCATTGGTTGAAATGATGATGATGATGATATAAAATTCATACAACATCTCATACATTGACCTGATTCCGTTCTCAGTAGCCAAAGCACTTGTGTAACGGATATCATACAACAGAAGAATTTACCCACATAAATGGAAAATTTTCAATATCCCGATAGTGTGGGTTTGTGATCACCAATCCGCATTTGGCAAGCGTGGTGATTAAACCTTATCCCATATAGTAGCGATAACTTGATTTCAATGATGGGGGCCTTTGCCCTGCAGTGGGGCAGTTTAAAGGCTGATTAAAAAAAACAGACACAAGGGACCCTAATTTATTAAGTTCCGTGTTTTTCCGCGGGACTTCTTGCGTGAAGCGAACTGCGGGGCATTCACCTACTGACAGGTAACCAGGGCAATAACCTAGCAAATTTATGCCCCAAAAAGCCAACGAAGGCCTCAACAAGACAAATCTGAGACATTATCCGACCCCCTCCGCTTCCCCTCACTAACGACGTCCTGAATGACAGGGGATTCTCAAATGCGTGCTAATCTCATTTTATTGTGTACTTAGTACAGGTAATGGGGCAAAATGAGACAATGTGTGTGTTTGCGGTCATATTATCATTATGTGAGAGAATAATATGGGTAAGAAATTTTTAGTGCTAGCCCGGAGTCTGGAAGATGGCAATCTTAAACCCCCGTACCTCGGAAAGCACGTTAAGCCATTTGGTCCTGCACCCGATCCCTCTTCGGTCGTGTCACACTGGTGTCCCATCGGAATACTAGGGTAAGGGAATATCGAGATCGAAAATATGTCCTTTCTTAAGAGCCGGCATATGTGATACCTCAGGTGTTGCAGTTGTCCATGGGCGGCGGTGATCACTTTCCATCAGGTGTGCTCAGCTCGAATGGGCCTCCAGTAGGCACCCTCATTAATATCGCGAAACACAACGCAAGCACTACTTCACGCCGGTTTTCTTTGGTCAGTGAGGCCGTGGTGTCGATCCGGTCTAGCCGACCCATTCATGCCAAAACGTGGCTATTCTACGCTTCTCTGTAAGCTCCTAAAGTAAATTTGCCTGTTAAAAAAGGTTTTTTTTTTAATCTTCTGTCGTATATCTTAAATTCAAATGGTTATCTGTTGAAAACGTATCAAAAATTTAATAGCCTACACGCGTACATTCTCAAATCCTACCACTAATCTATCTCCCACATGATGTTTTACGACCGTTGGGAAAAATGGCGCCAAAAAAGTGGCGCTGGAAAATGGCGGCGGGAAAATGGCGGCGATACAACGCAATTTTTACCCGACAACGAATACAAGCAATTCATCACCCGAATCGCCTAAATCTCTACTCATGCTATTTTAGAAGTGAAATCGTTCAGTTTTTCCTCTTTTCTATCCATTGCGTGGATGAAAGATTGGCCATATGAGAAAAATAGAGAAAGAGAATGGATGCATTCGAAATGTGGTGCTGGAGTCATATTTCGCACAGTACAAACATTTGTGTGCATGAACATGTCTGTTTGTATTGGTCTGGGTGTTTTCTATGTATATATTTACAAAAGAAAAGTATTATATGTATATATTTGTAATCCCACTGTTGATTCTGATATCCGTCTTTTTTTTCTCTTTTTCTGACTTGCACTGCCTTACCCCTTTTCTTAATCTTAATGAGGTTGTCTGGAAGAGATCGCTACTAGCGATAAGACCGCCTACATTGTTTTAGTTTAATAACTTAGGCTAAGATCTGTAAATTTTGTGCAATAAAGTGTATCTATCTATCTATCTATCCGTAACACAGGTGCTTGAGCTACCTATCTCAGAGTCAGATCAATGTATTTGATGTTGTGAAATATTAATTATTATTATTTATTTATTTATTATATGCTCCGAATACCTTGGCTAAACGCACAAATGTATCTGATCTCTTCCAACTTGGCATAAGAACCCGACTGTCGACTGCCTAGGTACTCTCTTATTTTGGCCACACAATGCGAAGAGGGGATGATAGCCTTGAAAAACTGGTCATTGTTGGCAACACTGAAGGCAAATTACGAGGCCGATCGCCAACACGATGGTCTGACCAGATAAAAGGAGCTACATCCCTACCAAAGTTCTACGACGTGGTGAAGGTTACTTCCAATCGGAATCAATGGAGAAAATTTATTTGGTTGTTGAGTCCCAGTAACCACGATCCGATTTACGCCGTGTGGTCCCGGCAGAGTAGAATAGGCCACCCTCACTCTTACCGAGGTGTCGTAAAAGGCGACTAAGGTAAAGCTGCTGGCATGATCATCAGCACCCAGAGAAGGAAAACTCTGCATTTTTATCAAAACCCTCGCCAACCCGTCTGCCAAGCGTGGTGAGTATGGCAATTACCCCTCATGTGATTGAGGGAGGCCCATGCCCCAGCAGTGGGGACTTAAATGGGCTGATGATGAACCACGATCCTCAGTAATGAGGGATCGACTAAAGAGAGATCAGTTTCAAATCACGAAGGCGCGTGAGTTAACCTCCTAGTTATGAAAATCGGCTACGACTCGACTATTTTTAACCCCCAACGCAAAACCGACGGGGTGTTATAAGTTTGACGTGTCTGTGTGTGTGCCTGTGTGTCTGTCTATGGCATCGTAGCTCCCGAACAAATGAACTGATTTTGATTTTGTTTTTTTGTTTGAAAGATGAATAAGGGGGAGTGTTCTTAGCTTTGTCGGATAAAAATATATCCAAGATGGCCGCCGTCACAACGATATGGATTGTATGTTTTAACACAACTCCCACAATATGGGTATCATATAAAAGGGCTTGAGTAGCAGAATATATTTATTGTGACAAATTTCGAATCCAAGATGGCCGCCGTCGGGGGGCTTTTATATTTTCAAATATTTTTTTCCTTAATCGTTCATTCTTGACAGAGTGGTCGTGGTTGACGATCTCATCTCTCTCGTCTCGGGAGTATTTTGGATAATGAATGTTTGTATTAGGGTTCGCGGTCGCTCGCGCGACCGCTTGCCTCCGACAATAATTAGCATACAATAATTACATACAACATACAAGCATACAGTAGCTCTAGCTGAAATAGATATCAATGAGGTCGTTGACCTACTCGCTAGGCAGTATATCGCATCGTGTCTTTCCCGCTCACTTTGTACAATTGCAGACGGTATATTGCCGGATGGATATTCTATTTTGTATGAAACAGTAGATTTTTTTTGTTGATCTTGCATGATGCACTTCATTCACGATACCTTTATGAGGTTTACGGGATGTAAACGATAAAAAAAACCGGCCAAGTGCGAGTCGGACTCGCGCACCGAGGGTTCCGTACAAACCTGCAAGGTTCGTTTAAGTAATCCTTTATTTTATATTAACACATATCATTTCGATAAAAGAACGTCGAAATATAAAGAAGAAGGCTATTTCGTCTTCTTTAAATGTTGCCCTCCCCATACATAGTATAATAACTCGCGGTCATTGCTGTAACTACAATTATGTTTACAATCACAATGGTGGTATAACAAAATTTTAAGCTTTTCGGAACTTTTCTGTTACCTGTGCTGTAAGCTATTGCTTCTATGTCAACGGGAAGTGGTCTTTAGGTTTTAATTCCCTTGCGTGTAGTTGCGAGTTTCAAAATATGCGGTATCAATGGTTGTACTTTTGCGTTTTTGCGTTGACATAGATGTTTTTTTCACGGGTTAAAGACAATTAGATAAGTATTTGATATGAATTTCAACTTGATAGCTCTACGCGTTCATGAGGAAAAAAGTAATAAGTTTATATTTATTAAAAAATATATATTTTGTAATGTAACTAAAAATTTAAGGTTTTCGGAATTTTTCCTTTATGTATGCTATAAAGCGTTGCTTCATGCCAAATTTCAAGATTCTAGGTCGACTGGAAGTACCCTTTAGGTTTTGATTCCCTTGCGAGTACTTTCGAGTTTCAAAATATGCAGCTTAAATTGCTGTTTCTTTTGATTGCGTTGACATAGAAGTTTGATTTTGTTACAGCTTAAAGGTATTATAGACCTGAGTATTTGGTATGAATTTCAATTTAATACCTCTACGCGTTTATGAGGAAAAGGGTAGTAAGTTTGAAATTATTAAAAAAATATATATTATGTGATGTAACTAAAAATTTATGGTTTTCGTAATTTTTCCTTTATCTATGCTATAAGACGTTGCTTCGTACCAAATTTCAAGATTCTGAGTTCACGGGAAGCACCCTGTAGGTTTTGATTCCCTTGCAAGTGTCGAAAATTTGCGGCATAAACGGCTGTATTTTTTGATTGCGTTGGCTTAGAAGTTTGATTTTTTCACAGCTTTAAGGGACAGTAGATCTGAGTAATTGATATAAATTTCAGCTTCCTACCTCCACGCGTTCCTGAGAAAAAGGGTCTTGACAGACGGACGGACGGACGGACAGACGGACAACAAAGTGATCCTATAAGGGTTCCGTTTTTTCCTTTTGAGGTACGGAACCCTAAAAACGGCGTATAGGTATTTCTTTGGGGCATCGCGATTTTTGCCACAAGAATACCTAATTAAAAAGCCAAAGAGGCTTACTATTTGTCCTAAAAATATTATTCTAAGTAACTATCACGATTTTACGGATGAAACAGCCAGCGGGCTAAATAATGTTATTTACCCATGTGGATCATGGTTTATCCATGTGGATAAGCAATTAATTTATTCATAACATGTTCAGGCGTATGCTATTGTAGCTAGATAGGCAAAGAATAACAACATTACAGAAGTTTCAAATAAAACACTTGACTAGTAACCAGCCTAGTGAGGTATTCCGTATTGGGTTACCTACCTACATTACATAATTCGGAATTGATAGGACTGAATGGAAGTTTATGTCTTATTCATAAATGTTAGTTAAACCCTTGTTATCTTAATACGCTAAAAGTGTCCGCTTTTGGCGGTAATCAATTTTTCGCGTACAAAAACTGACCCAACATTTGTGCATGGTTATTTAATAAATGGTTTAAGTGTTTGCCGAGAGGTTGCAACCCAGAAATTGTTTAAAATTGATCCGGTTTAGTAGCTAAAAATTAAAATCGATTGGCGTCGCTCGTGTGCCCTACCCGTCACCATAAACGGTGTTATAAAGCAGCAGCAGCGGTGCGTTGCCTACCTTTAAACCCCCTTTTCCCCCGGATTGGGCCTCCTGCACCCTCACTCACGCAGCGAAACACAGCAGATTGCTGCTTCACGCTGGTTGTCTGTGAGGCCGTAGTATCACTCCGGTCGAGCCTGCCCATTCATGCCAAAGCCTGACTCTCCCACAATCATAAAACTTGTCTGTGCAAAACGTGTTTAGCTCACGATGTAGGCAGCCGGCGTTCTCTGTATTATTATTTTGGGATTCTATGACCATAAACTTTACCTAGATCATAGAATAATAACACTGTACTAAACTGTACTAAACATTCCTTACTGCTGTCACCTCTTTGAAGGACAAATTTGATTTTTCAAGTTGGTACTATGTACGTAGTAACAACATTAAAATCCTAATTATTGTTACCAGTCGCAACATATTTCCCTAAAACATGGGAAATGGTTATTGTGGTAACTGTACTGTTTTTAATAGCGCTTACAAGTATATGCCTAACTGTGATTCTAAAATAAGTTGTTAATGTAAGTTATATTTTGATATTTATGGTGACTTGACCATACAATAATGAAGATGAAATAAATAAATAAAGAGCTACCTACTTATTTAAATGGTTCTCAGGGAGAGGTCAATTCGTGTAAAATGTGGATCCATTTATTGCACTGTCAGAAACATATCAACCTACCTACATAAATCTAAAAAATATTATTAAATGAATAAATTCTTGTTTATTTATTTTTTAACATTATAAAAGTTCTGGTACCCGCACTCACGCAGCGAAACACAGTAGAGACACTGCTTCACGCTGTAAACATCAGTAGCAACTGATTAATCAGTCGGTGCAAACAAATCTTACAATAAAGTTGAAATGGGCAAAATATTTTTTTAAATTATCGGGTAACACTGAGCATTTTAATAAATCGTTTGTATTTTTAGCTTATAAAACAGAACATACAATGAAACCTTTATACCGAGTGGGAAAAAAAAGTTTCGTTCGTCCCCAGTGGGAATGATTGGAACTGTTTTTATTGAAAATAATTTTGAAACACTTTGGTAAATAGTAAGTACAGTATTAACAATAATTCTTGCAGTTTTAAGGTGCATATCTAAGATAATCAACTTATTTAAAATAAGTCTTAAAATTTCAATGCACATTTCACAGATAATCAACTTATTTACAATAATTCTCACAATTTTGAGGTGCGTATCACTGATATTCAACAAATTAAAAATATTTATATACCTATTTAAGTATTATAAGCTAAATTACGTATCACAGATAATAAACTTATTTACAATAAATCTTTTAATTTTATGGTGCGTATCACTGATATTCAACAAAAAAGAGAAACGAAAGCATACCTGTGAAAAGCGATGTTATTACACGTCTTATGCTCTTCCGAATCATTGTAATTGTTATAGTAAATTAATGCGTTCGACAGGCATTGACATTGACGACTACGGAGCGGTCCGGGCGTTTGGAGCCGTACGGCTTCATTTGAGTTGCTCCAAATTGTAGGCGCAGACTAGGTTTCTAGTCTTGTTATAATTCTATGACCCAGATATAGCAATTGCTGTCTTGTATAAATTAATAGATATATATTCTGTACACATAAATAAAATACATGTACGATAATTTCTTCTTTGTCTCCAGCGTGACTTTAAGAGCGGCCTGGACCCCTGGTATCCCCGCGAGCGATGGGACTCCTACGACCCCATGCTGCTGTCGGAAGGGGCCTTCGCCGCCGGCATGATCTTCTCCTTCCTGAAGCTGGTGCACATCTTCTCCATCAACCCGTACCTGGGGCCACTGCAGGTGTCCTTGGGGAGAATGATACTGGACATCATAAAGTTCTTCTTCGTTTATATGCTGGTGCTGTTCGCGTTTGGGTGTGGTAAGTTTTCTACTGTTGCTTTGTGTTTTCTAGCATTTAAGTTTTTTTTTTTTTTTACTGTAGATAGGTAAGCGTTTGACCATATTTCACCTGATGGTAAGTGATAATATGGTCTAAGATGTAGCACGATTACCTAGAAGATACCTATTCACTCGCGCTTTGAAAACCCCCAAATTGTAGCCTCTAGGGAACACCTCCTCAGGCAACTGATTCCACTGTTTCGCAGTACGAATAAGGAAACAGGATTCAAACCTCTTTGTGCGGACTTTTGGTATTTCTACCATGTACCGGTGTCGATTGAGGGTCTGCCTGGTGGAGTAGTGGAAGAACGGAGATGCTCCAATGGCATTGTACAGTTCCGTGGCGCACTCTCCAAAATGTATCCGATAGAAGATCGATAAGCTTGCTACCTTGCGTCGGTGTTCAAGGCTTTGTAGCCTCTTACCCACAAGCTCGTCGTCGCCAATTAGCCTCTTGGCCCTTCTCTCAATACTGTCTAACGCCTTAAGCTGGTATTTAGCTGAGCCATCCCAAAGATGAGAACAGTACTCCATGCAGGCTCGGACTTGCGCTTGATACAAGTTAAGCAGCTGTCCTGCCGTAAAGTACTGCCTCACTTTAGCCAGAATACCGAGCTTTTTTGAGGCAAGTTGAGCTTTGGACTCGATGCACTTTTTAAGATTTAAGTCTCAAAGTTCAATTTAAATACTTTATTGCAAACATATGGTTTACAGGTGTTATGAAACAGATTAAATGTTCAGCTCATGCACCCGGCAAGGGTGTGGCAATAATATTTAGATTTCAATTTAATTAAGCAAGATTTAACAATTCGGCAGTAAAAAAATACTTTATGGACAGGTTTTTACAGACATATGATATTAGACAGTACCTACAAATATTGAATTCCCATCAATGGACAATACGACAAAAAAATATATTAGCACTTGTATACGCTTTTCGAATAAAGAACGAGAAAAAAGAATCTTTAATTGTCATTAAATGTGTGTCTTTATTAAAATATTTTTTTTTAATTATTTATCACGACGTGACGTAGTCCTGAAGCGCAACGTATTGTGATGTCGGTACTAGGTATTGTCATATAAAAAAAAATAGGTCACTTTAAGTTACTTACTGTCAATACCATTATTTTGCCTTTTCATTTTATGATCAGAGATTTTACTTTTTTTTTAATCAACGTGAGCAAAAGCGTTAATAATTGTCTTGCCGAGTGATAACGCCAGGAAGATTTATAATTTTTATTTCCATTAATATCTGTTTAAAATTTCTGAAATTATTTTTCTTAAATTTCTATGAGTCTAACCCAGGTATAAGTTGGAAGATATTTCTATAACTATTACCCGCTCCGTTGAAATTGTGAACAATCTAAATCTTTCATCACAGGGTTTAACACCACAGGGTCAAACGTTCTGTATGAACTGTGTTGAAACAAGTAATTAACTACATATTTTTAACCCCCTACGCAAAAACAACGGGGTGTCATAAGTTTGACGTGTATGTGTGTGTGTGTGTCTGTGTGTCTGTCTATGGCATCATAGCTCCCGAACAAATGAACCGATTTTGATTTTGTTTTTTTTTTGTTGGAAAGATGAATAAGGAGGGAGTGTTCTTAGCTATGTTGGATAAAAATCTATCCAAGATGGCCGCCGTCACAAAGATTTGGATTTTATGTTTTAACACTACTCTCACAATATAGGTATCATATAAAAGGGTTTGAGTAGCAGAATATATTAATTGTGAAAAATTTCAAATCCAAGATGGCCGCCGTCGGAAAATGACGAATAACCTCTTTGTTGTTCCATCTGCCTCAATATGGGTATCAAATGATTTTTAGTTGTGTCGGCGGTTTTTCAATTTAATTTTTTTCATTCTAACTATTTGAGGTCTTCCCTAGGTCTTAACCAGCTGATGTGGTACTACGCTGAGCTGGAGAAGAACAAATGCTACCACCACCCGAACGGAGTGGCAGACTTCGACACCCAGGAGCGCGCCTGCACCATATGGAGGAGATATGCAAAGTAATGAAATTGACGTTTTTTTTCTAACAAGTCGATAATATTTTTTTACAATAACCAAAGACTACATTTTTAAGGTGAGATGCATACATCAAATGCAGATGAGATATTCAGAGTAAGGTATAATAAGAACTCTGTTCTCGTATTCTTACATCGACTTAGTATCTATATTTTCAATGCAGCAAAAAAAATCTCGAAAGTGGCTCTTTTTTGTTAGGGAGAATTGACGTTTTCATCATTATTCGTAACTTAATAAAAAAGCTCCTAATGTAGTGTATATTTTTGTTATAAAAATTATATAACAACTAAATAGGTTGGCGCAGCAACCCATAGTGAGTCTTGGCCTCCGATAATAAGAGCCTCCGTCTCGGTCAGTCTTGTACCATTTCCTGCCATTCATTCACCAAGACACCGCGCAAATCCGACCTCATCTTTCCAGCGGTATCTTGGACGGCCGACTGGCATTCGCCCATTAGGACGTCCCATATACGCTCTCTTACTGCACTCATTATCTCGAGGTGGCCGAGCCAGCAAAGTCTCACCAATGATGTTAGGCTCGCCAACCTGGTTTTCAAGTTCCCTGTTTTCAAGCCTCCTTCAGGCACCATCCGGTGTTTGCACAGGTTCCAGTATCCTCCTCCAGATCTTTCGTTCTGCCACTAGAAGCTTGGTCTCTTCTTTAAGGGTTA
The DNA here is from genome assembly GCA_019059595.1 of Marasmia exigua. Classification (NCBI taxonomy): domain Eukaryota; kingdom Metazoa; phylum Arthropoda; class Insecta; order Lepidoptera; family Crambidae; genus Marasmia; species Marasmia exigua. Next base: position 17,101,695 of record CM032481.1, read on the forward strand.
GTGTCGCTTTTGGTTTTTACTTAGACGTAGTATCAATTTTGTACTTAATAGCGAGTACTAGTCACTTTTCAAATTACAATATTAATTTCCCCATAAAACGCCAATTTAGGTTAAGAATAGGAAGTATAAAAAAACACAAAGTACTTAAAAAGCAGTCTTAAATCATCATCATCAGTCCTATATAGAAACTTAGATTTAAATCTAAAGACAGGCAAGAAGATCTTTTGTCCAATTAGTGTTTAGATGAAGCACTAAGAAAAATATACTTTTCTAATAATGAATTCTCTACAGCCTATTCGAAACCTCCCAGTCTCTATTCTGGGCATCATTCGGGCTGGTGGACCTCACGACCTTTGAGCTGACCGGCATCAAGAGCTTCACGCGCTTCTGGGCGCTGCTAACCTTCGGCTCCTACTCGGTGATCAACATCATCGTGCTACTGAACATGCTGATCGCGATGATGTCCAACTCTTACCAGATCATCTCGGTGAGTTGTGTTACCGGACCAATCAATCGATCAACGTCAATCGAAGGCATCGATCATCGTAGATGAACGTTACACTGTGGATGATGATGGAAACTTTTTCATCATTGACTATAAGTACTTGTACGTTCACTTCTGTTTATTTCTTCGTCTACACCACAAATATCAACCGTTTTATAGCATTTACAACATATTCAACTTCCTTCTAGGAACGATCAGACCAAGAGTGGAAGTTCGCCCGCAGCAACCTCTGGATGTCCTACTTCGAGGACGGGGACACCGTCCCACCCCCCTTCAACATCATCCCCACCCCAAAGCACCTGGTCTGCTGGCTCAAGCACTGCTTCAGCAACAGGGATCGAGGATCTATCATTGTAAGTAAAGCTGGTTTTACTCGTAGCTACAGTAAAACCACTCAATTCATCATCATCATCATTGAGTGCTATTCCTGGTCTCGGTCAAAGTCATCGCTTTGAAGCCTGGGGTACGCTTGGACCGTGATCCAGGATTTGGGGAGTCTGGTAATTACAATGAAGCGACTGCGGTCTGACCTTCGCTGGCCTTAGACAGAAGAGCCAGACCAACTTATCACAGTTCCACGTTTCAGAAACTATTCGAAACGCACAATGATTTCCCTCAGCGCCGAGCTAGATGTAAAAAATCCAGAGGTACACACTCGGATTCCGACCTACAACTTCCCGTTAAGGCGCACGTTCAATCTACTGAGTTGCTACCGCTCTCGAACAGGTTGAGAACCCGGGTCGGCCGCTGTGGGGACAACCTGAGTAGGTATTTGGTGATAATCTTTTATAATCAAAGGGTCCACCGACCATATACGACCATATACGGATCCATCCAGCAATATTTGCGAGCGCGGCGCTGCCCCCCAGACCACAGTCCATCTCCTGGCATGCCCCTTGTGCCCAGACAATTGCACTATTGCAAACTTTTGTAGGCTACCGACAGCGCAGTTCGAATCGCGTGACGGAGTATTGGGCTGTGAAAATTTAGAATTGTCGCCATCAACATCACAAGAAGAAGTCTTCTTCTTGTCTCCGCTCTCAATTACAGTATAAAATTCTTCATCCAGAACAAATCCCGCGAAAAAGCTCGCCAGCAGCACGAAGCCGTCATGAGAGTACTGGTCAGAAGGTACGTGACGGCGGAGCAGCGAGCGCGCGACGAGGTAGGCGTCACCGAGGATGACGTCATGGAGATCCGCCAGGACATCTCCACGCTGCGGTACGAGCTGATCGACATCCTCCACAACAACGGCATGAAGACGCCGAGGCTGAAGCTGCAGGACACTACTGGTAAGGGTAAGAAAAAAAAAAACCATTATAAAAAACTTTAAATAACATTCATTAGTGATACTGCAAAGTTTACTGCAAAATTCGGTTAAATGTTGCCAAAGGTCATGTCAAGAGTCGGATAAAATAATTACAACTTTTTTGACAAATCAAATCAAATAATTCTTTATTTGCATAGGCATATACACAGCACTTACAAATCATCATACATTTGAATGATTTGAGACTGTTTATAAGTACTTATGTAATAATTTACATGTTAATACATATATATGTTGATACATAAAATATTTGAGAACAAGTAAATAATCATAATGCTATTCCACCATCGGCTCGGAACGTTGTTACTGGTCGAGAAGATCCGGCAAAAAACTCGCCAGATACTCTTTTTACACGCCGTGTGGTCCCGGCAGAGCAGAATAGGCCACCCTCACTCTTACCGAGGTGTCGTAAAAGGCGACTAAGGTAAAGCTGCTGGCATGATCATCAGCACCCAGAGAAGGAAAACTCTGCATTTACATCAAAACCCTCGCCAACCCGTCTGCCAAGCGTGGTGAGTATGGCAATTACCCCTCATGTGATTGAGGGAGGCCCGTGCCCCAGCAGTGGGGACTCAAATGGGCTGATGATGATGATACTCTTTTAAATCGGACCAGTCCCCAAAGATGGCACCAGTGCACAAGTATGTGTCAGCAGACAATATCATCAACGGATGATCCATGGTTTATTCCACACTGAGCAATCTGTGAGCTTGAGCTCTACGGCTCGACCGGAGTGATACCATGGCCTAACAGAAAACCAGCGTGAAGCAGTGTCCTTGCTGTGTTTCGCTGCGTGAGTAAGGTACCGGAGGACTCTTTGGGGAAAGGGGGGTTATTAAAGGTTGGCAGCGCACTTGTGACTCCACCTGTGGTACGAGTGTCAATGGGCGGCGGCAATCGCTTACCATCAAGTGATCCGTCAACTCGTCTGCCACCACATACTATGAATTGATGGTCGGTGGAATGAATTGGTCCATTCGATTGATATCGACATCATTACCTATTCAACCTATTCTATCGATGCGCTCGATCGATTTGTAAGTCTACGTTTAATAAAACGGTATCCGTCAATCAATCTGAGACAATCGATCTTAACAAATTTTGAATATTATTTAGGAGATTCTGGCGGTAGGAGTCAAAGATACCGCGTGGGCTGATGCAATTCAAGGGTTTTATTTGTGCAGTGAGGTGCCGCGAAGTGATCCTCATAATAAGAATTGTTGAATTGTATCGATTTTGACACCGCTATTGTGTGTCGAGTGAGTTGTCACGGACAACTTGCTTGGACCTAATAGAGTCTTAAAACCCGCGATTGTGTTTAAAATGGTATCGGCAGAATCCGTAGGTCGATAAAACGTAAAACACCGGCGTGTTATTGAGTAACTGATTTCGACTGTTGACCAACCACTTAGTTAGTCTCAATAAGTTGACATTAGCAAGATAAGGGGTAGAGCCAATATTAAAAAAAAATATTTAGATTTTACCACACCAATCGATCAACGTCAACCTAAGCCACAGATTGACCATCGATGGATTGTTCTAGAAACCTCCCTACGTCTGAATCTCATAAGAACCTTCTTTACAGTGGCCGGAAAGAAGGGGAAGGTGATGGAGAGAAGAATCCTAAAGGACTTCCAGATCGGAATCGTAGAAGGCATCATTAAGGACGTCATCTCCAAAGAGAGCAAGCCTAAGGATGTGTTCAGTCAGATAGCTAAGGCTATTGTGAGACGTGGAAGCACTGACAGGTAAAAAACCAATGTTTTTTTTATCACATTAAGAATAGCATATTACTGCATAGATTAAGGTCTGGTCACATTCCATCTAACAAGTTTGCACATCTGATGAAAAAATCTGACTCCCCAAATTGTGATGTCGGTAATAAAGTGGAAGATGTGCAACACATGTTGGTGGAGTGTGTCAAAAATGAAACACAGCGTCGATCACTGATGAACAACTTGCATCTTAAACACTTTGACTTAGGGGTATTCCAATCTATTTTGGCTGAACCTGCATCAGACGCGGCTAAAATAGTGTGCGAGATGATTCTTCATCGATGATTGAACTATGTACGTATATAGTGTCTATTTAATATAAATATATCATGTAACGTAGTTAACTATATCTTTTAAATTGTAATAATAATGTTTAGGTTACGATGGGACTGACATGACACAAGGTTAAAGTCCCTAAACTAAAAATAGAATTAAAAATAAAAAGAATAGCACTGCACAGCGATGAAGTCAGAGATACGAGTAGGTCGCTACCATCACCCAATTGAACTATAATCACTTGAGTCAAACTACAAGGGAAACGTAGAAGCTCTGCAGCATGGACTGAAGAAATGCACCGAGAAAAGACTGCGACAGTGTACGAATTCAAATTTGGAGAGTCCCTTTTTCAGCAGCCGGGTAAATCATGTCACTTTATCCACAACGCGAGAAGCCATTTTACGTAACTGGCATTTAGTTTTAGCATTTAAAATTTAGAATTGAAATTACTTTTATCTACTACGATTACTACGAGAGCATACCTGGGACAACCAACTGGCAAGCGCCCGGTGGGACGCCCAAGGTATTGCTGGATAGACCAGGTCGAAAAAGATCTTGCCCACCAACAAATGCCGAATGGCGACGGGTTGCCAAAAATAGACCGGAATGGCGAAATCACGTGTCGGATGCTAAGATCTAGCGTAGTAAGTAAGTTAATCTAGGTACTAGATAAATGTAGGTAAACTATGTGACAGGATTTCAAGCGCATTTTTCTAATAGTAGAAAATACATGAGTTAGATAGGTACTTAGATAGATATTCTTTATTGCACAAAAGCAAAATATAAATATGATACAACAACAACAGACAATTGCACTGTAGGTCTTATCACTTGCAATGATTTCCTCCAGACAATGAGGTGTAGATAGATACACATTATTGCACAAATTTTACAGATCTTAGTCTATGGTACTTATAAGATATCCTACATACTTTTTTTTATTAGAATAGCCAGACATTTGGCTACAAACTCACCTAATGGTAAGTGATGCTGTGGCCAAGGATGGATCATGTCCTGTCTAGTAACAGCCTATTTACCCCTTTTTTTAAATACGTTCAGATCATATCGTTCAGGGAACACATTTTACGACATAAGGGTGGTAACCCCTTTTCCGTCTAGGTCCCGATGATAAAATGGACCGGTGGAATTAGATCATGTAATTCCTTCGCACACTCTCCAAAATGCAACCTGTAAAAGACCGAAAGACACGCTACCTTACGCCTGTGTTCAAGGCTTAACCACTTGCGGAAACTTTTCTGGCTGAGGAGTTGGTATGACATTATTTTTATATTGATTGTTTCTTGTTTTAGTAAAAAACGTGATTGGAACGCCCTGGTGCGCACCGGAACAACCCAACGTGACCCTATAGGGAAGTCTTCAGATGCGGAGATCCGACGCAGTCGGCAATCTTTGAGGGCTCATATCCTGGAGAATGTCCATGCCAGGACAATTGATCCTCAGAAACTTTTAGGTAAGTATTACGTGTTGATCACCAATGTGCATCCGTTGATATCCTTTAGATTGTCATTTGTGACACTCTAAGTACTTTACTGAGGAACATCACATTTAGATTTTGTATGTATTCGGCTCTAAGGAACCATAAAGATTACTTTAACTGGTCGGACTATTGAACCCAACTCATGCTGAAATGGGCCAGTACCAGAAGCGTCTTATAAAAGGGAACCAGACCAACTGGATCAAGGCAACATCATCATCATCATTTCCGAAACGTGAAGGTTTCCTCGACGCCGTGTGGTCCCCGGCAGAGTAGAATAGGCCACCCTCACTTTTACCGAGGTGTCGTAAAAGGCGACTAAGGTAAGGCTGCTGGCATGATCATCAGCACCCAGAGAAGGAAAACTATGCATTTATATCAAAACCCTCGCCAACCCGTCTGCCAAGCGTGGTGAGTATGCCAATTACCCCTCTTGTGATTGAGGGAGGCCCGTGCCCCAGCAGTGGGGACTTAAATGGGCTGATGATGATGATGATGAAGGTTTCCTCGCGTTTTTCACCCCAGGGTTAGAAATACGCACATAGATTTCGTAAATCCAGAGGTGCACATTTGGATTCGAATTTATGAGCTCCAGATTCTTTCTTGAAAACTTCTTGAAGGAGGCGCACTTTCTTGTCCACTGAACTATTATCAATTCAATACATTTTTTTTAATCAGCCTATAAACTCTCCCGCTGCAGGGCAAAGGCCTCCATTATAGAAATCAAGTTATCGCTACTATGAAGGGATTAGGCTTAATCACCACGCTGCCAAATGCGGATTGGTGATCACAAACCCGAGCTATGTCAGAAAAAATCGAAACATACTTTTCACTCGACCCGGGAATCGAACCCGGGACCCTGAGATCACGGCCCGGTACTTAAACCACTAGACCAACAGGCCGTTATTCAATACATATTTAATTCAAAATATAATTCATACTTTCAATAGGTATATATATTGTATAACAAAATACCCTCAGAAATAAAAAATATAAACTCAGTGCATTCAAAATACAACTCGCAAAACACATTTTGTAATGTACATAGTAATATTAATGTTTTTAAGAAGGCACTAGGTAAGTATTAACCAAACGGTAAAGCGTTTGAACGATTTATTTGCTTTTAACTATTTACTGACATTTGTCGCACCCCACGAGTGCGAGTATAGACGCAAATAGTGTGCGAGCGAGAAGTGAATAGATGCGCCGACATTTCTGATCCCATTCTTTATCCGCACAGGTTGTATGTTCTCATGTAAGTGACAATAACTTGTCTTTTATGAGAATAAATTTCTTTAACCATATATTTAGACGCCATTTATTTCAACTCAATGTCATACAATCACACTTTATAATTCTTTCAGAATACAATCCCAACCTGTCTGAAGTGACCCCGTGCACGAGAGTGGCCTACGCCAAGTTCATGCGAAGCAAGATAAAATCAGACTTCTCTTTGCGCGAGTCTCAGCTGCAAGCCCCCCCAGGTGAAGACTTCGCCCTGGAGGACGAAGTATTCGAAGCCCCGAAGAGGAAAGACTCTAGGAAGCCAAGCCGTAAGTATAAGCCATGGAACTAGAAAACGCGAGCTTTAAAAGGAATGTGCCATTTTCGGAAAAACGTCACAGAGTGTGAAAGAGATATAACCGGCCCTGACGCAGGTTTAATGCATCTCTATACGGGTGCGATAGAGAAACAACGCCGCCCAGCACGTTACCCCAATACTAACGACTTCGCGCGGTTTTTCAAATACGACTTTATATGAAAAGGCTCAGTCTGGTTAGGGTGCACGTCTCTAGTGACCCTAGTGACCCGCCCCTACGTCCTTTTGGGGCAGTTAGTTCCACTTTACACCAATAGATGGCGCTAGGTGTCGATTACATCGCGCTAGCGTTTCGTGTTTTACGTTTACCTATAAGCGTTGTGTCATAAAATGTAGGCTAATGAATCACTTAAAAATCTCTGATGTGTCTCCAGTGAGGTCCAAAACTTCCAATCAACCTTTCACTAACTGGGTAAATGTGCTGACTCACTAAGCTACCAAAGACTTTAGAATTTTTGCAAGTGCATTACTGAAAACCAAATTGCAAAGATAATACTTTTACTAGAAACAAACAGGCTGATACAATTTCTAGAGTAAACCTAACTTTTGAATTAATTTCGATGTTATGTAAATTATTAGCGATTCAACATTTAAAATGGGTTGTTAAGTACACAAAATCACAATGAGTTTACTTTTTGTTAATTATTAGGTAAATATAATTTACACCTCCACAAGTATCTAATTAAATCATTCACTTCCATTAGCAAAACAACAAATTGTCTAGTCGTTTCAGTGGATTTAGTAAATAAATAAATCGAATCGAACCATTGGTTAGCGCTTGATTCTATACATATTGAAGCGGCTGTAGGTAATCTTTATTTAATGCAAACGTTACGACCGAATCGGAGTTTCCCTCTCTTTCACACGCGCTGTGTGTCTATTTGGTTTGGATGCGACAGGTATATTCTCGTACGTTACATTAAGTTTCGGATAGACAAACAGTCACGCACAGTCTTAATATGAAGGGTATTATAAATCAATATTAATGTAGGTAGGTCGGACAGAGAACCAGAGTCACCGACACAGCCCACCCAATTAGCAAACTGAAGTGGCAGTGGGCTGGTCATATTAGCCGCAGAACTGACAGCCGTTGGAGCCGTAAAGTCCTTGAGTGGAGACCGCGACTCAGTAAGCGTAGTGTTGGACGCCCTGCAACAAGATGGAATTATGACATTCGAAGGCTGGCTGGTGTGGGCTGGATGAGAGTGGCCGAAAATCGGGAGCAGTGGCGTGCATTAGTCCTATGTCCAGCAGTGGACGAGTGTGGGTTGCTGATGATGGTGAATATAGGTTAAGGTTAGATATTACATTTGTTCTGACTCCAAAGAAATTATCGATCCTAAGCACTTTTGTCATGCTCATCAGAATCAACGACGACACGACAAACAAACTATTTTTAAATATCCATCCAACCGGTTACGGTTATGGCGGCCAAACTCAACGATCGGCCACTGACGCAGGATATATTATAGTGCACAAGTGTGTGCGCAAAAACACTCTATTCCCTTAACCTCATAATCCGATGGGACACCAGTGTGACACAGTCGGATAGGGACCGCTCGCACGACCAACAGCCTAAAGTGCTTTCCGAGGCACGGTCTTGTACCCCAGACCGCCAACTACCAGACTCCTGGCTGATACTAAGAATTCCTAACCGAAAACTTAGGTACAAATTTATGGCCCGGCCCGGGGTTCGATCCCGGGACTTCTAGCGCAGCCGTCGCTTTTTTAGTGTGACACACTACCCATTGCGCCATAGAGGCAGTCAATGAAAGAGGCACTATTTTTAAATACCTAGATATAAGTAACAGACAGGGGAAAATTATATTTAACCGACTTAATAGGTACTTAGTTTTTTAAATTTTTGCGTTGCATTATAACTATAATTAATCGAGACGGGATTTAACACGATATTTATATAGTGTTAAATCCCGTCTCGATTAATTATAGTTAATAGGTACTTTACATATTATCACATAAATAAAGAGGGGGGAGGGCAAAAGTAGGTAGATCGACCTATTTTTGGCACTTCATCTACCAGTTTTCTGATTTCAGGATTGACAACACTGGCGTACACTAAACTATATTCTTTTATTATTTGAACAGGTCAATCGTTCCGAACAAGAACACCCATACCAGAAACATCTGATGACGAGGGACTCAAAGACCACGAGATGACAGTCGAAGCTGACATCGAAGATAAAGGTACACGAGACCATAATTCGAACTCTCAAGCCAAATACTTGTGGTAGACGGTAGCATATTTTATTTTGTTCGAGATAACAAACAATAGACCTGCACACAACTCTATTTGTACCTAATATTACTAAATAATAAAAATAGGTACGGGTAGCTGGTAATAGTGATGTGATAAATACGTCTCTATCCGTATCCGCGGATATCGGGCAGAGAAAAGGGGAAGAACGCGTAACGGAACAACGCACATCCTGGAAAGGTCCAGATTAAAATACAGAAAAAACTATCAGATCAGAATGACCAAAGTACATATTATTAATGCATAGATTATTATAGGTACCATGTCTTCCACAAGTCTTTAGCTCGAGAACTACAGCAGTTTGACCACAAAAGTCCAACATAACTACACTTAAGTCTATATATAATTTTTTTTATGTGATAGGTGGCTGACGAGCAGATCGCCTGGTAGAAAGCGATTGCCGCCGCCTATAGTCACACGCGATACCAGTGGAGTCACAAGTGCGCTGTTAAACTTTAAACCCCCCTTTCCCCCGGATTGGGCCTCCGGTACCATCACTCACGTAGCGAACACAGCACAGTGCTGCTTTGCTCCGGTTTCTTGTGGGGCCGTGGTATCACTCAGGTCGTGAAACGTGGTTCTCCCACGGTCAAATATTATTAATGTATAGATCATTAAGGTACGACATACCTACTTTTTCCACAAGTCTATAGCTCGAGAACTACCAGCAGTTTGGCCACAAAAGTCCAACATACCTTTTCATTTTTCTTTTTTTATGCTAGGAGGCGACAAACGAGCAAGCGAGTCACCCGATGGAAAGTAATCAATCGAATGAACATCCGCAAAGTTAGAGAGATTGCTAATTAGTGAGTAATAGCTACACTTAAGTCTATATGTTTGAACAATTTTGAAAATTACCAGGTTCCGAAGGTGGCTCCGAACAGACTAGACCTCTGAAATCATCATCACAAGAACCGTCAGAACCGAGCACACCAGCCTTCGACCCCATCAGCGACAGGCGGCTGACTCCACCAGCTCAATTCGACACAAAAGACCACATCATCCAGATAGACGATCCGGAGAGCCCAACAAAAACTCTCTGCATGACAAAAGACGAAGACACCAGGTTACAGAAACCGATTACACCAACACCCAGTGTGCGATCAGACCAGATTCTGTCGGCATCAGCTTTGGAAAGCCAATACAAACAGATGATGACACCTCCACCAGTCATAATGACACCACCGCCACCAGACAGTCCCCCTCCACCGCCTCCTTTACCTATATCCAGACCAGAATCGAAATGTTCGGTCGCACCATCCAGATCTCCTTTGCCAGGATCTCGGTCTCCCATGCCAGAATCTAGAAGTCCGTTGCCAGAATCTCGACCTGAGTCCTCCAGGTCTAGAGCAGACGTGTTGACGCCTAGACCTGATCGGCCTAGTTCCTCAGGATCGAGGGTTTCTCCATCGCCGTCACCTACGCCTTCATATAGTGATAAAGGAAAGTCTAAGGTAACTGGTAAAGTGGTTTCTGGTTGGCTTTAAATTAAGCATAGTGTTAAATAACTTATAGGTACCCTCAAGAAAAGTCTAAGGTAACTGGTAAAGTGGTTTCTGGTTGGCTTTAAATTAAGCATAGTGTTAAATAACTTATAGGTACCCTCAAGAATCAACTCAGAAGTAGGAGCGGAGGACGCTACCACAAAATAAATAGACACAAAGGTCGGCTGTCTAGCCAAAATTGATATAGAAGAGTTCGTTGACGTACGCGCTAGGCAGTATACCGAATCGTATCTCTCCCGCACACGTTCCGTATACTCTGTCTCTGTCTCACGCCGAACCACGCCGAGATCAGTGTACGCGCGTATGCAGAAGGCACTTCAGTGACATTGGCAAAAGGGTGTTGTACGACGTTTTCTCCATGCGGAAATATCAAAACAGCATTAGTACCGACTTTTGCCACATGCCAAATAACTGTAAGCCGACTATACAAAGCTATGAAATGCCTTATTTTAGGGATGGTTTAATTTTAAATTATGGTTGTAAGCAGAAGTTATAAACACAATAAATACACGATACAATAGACAAAAGAGTCAAAACTATCGTAGGTATCATGAATTTCTCTTACTAGAGAATTTTAGTAGAAAACCTTAGACCTCATTTCCTTCAGTTTACAGTTTGAGTCCATAAGACTATTCTTTATCCAATAGCACTTACCCTAGAGGTGGTCAAAATGAACTTAGTAAGCGCTCGCGCAATCGAGTACCTACCTAAATAAGTTCTCTTCTCTCTCCCTCTATCCCGTCCTTTTCACACGCGCTATACGTCTCTAGTTTGTATGCGACAGGTTTATTCTTGTTCATTAAGTACGGGATGGTTTCGATGTGGACTCTCTGTTCAAACATGTTGTTTGTTTATCTCTGTTTTAAAATTGACATAACCCATCCGCCGCCAGGCAGCGGTTATGCGTAACGCATATTTCCTGGGTCACCAAAAAAAGCCTCCCTTATCTGGGGTACTTACTATACAAATGAAAACAAATATTTTTCCCAAAGGAGCATAGGTTCTAATCTTTAATTGCACCAATCAGCTCATGACCTTTGTATGGAACGATGATTTTTTTTGTGAGATTAGACCCTATGTTTCTTAGGGATTTTAATTGTAAAGTGTCCTAGATAAGGGAGTAAGACGGTTAAAAAAGTAAAGTGTATTATTAAGCTACTTGGAAATCATATCAATGATATTATTATTTATTTATATGTTGAAATGCGACATGAATAAAATGACAAAAAAAATCATAATTGACGTATTAGTGAAATAATGAAATGCCTTAGATTAAGAGCAATAATTAGATTAAGATGTTTAGACTAGTAGCACATTGTTCATTAGGTATTACCTATTTGTACAATATGTTGTTGATATCTAGCCTTTTGTTGAAGCGCGAGAAGCGCGCTCAAGGGCGGATCCAGGGGGGCTGGCTTAGTCCAGGAGGACCCACTGCAGGGGGGATTTTATATATAAATACATTAAATACTTAATAAATTTAATGCAATAAACACATTCGGGAACGAATGCGTCCAAAATTTGACTTCCCCTTTTACATAGTTTTTTAGATTTTCGCGTTGCATTATAACTATAATGTATCAATACGGGGATTAACACGATATTTATTAGTCCGCTCGTGACCACGGCTGCTGTAACGTAGCCGAAACGTCGAGCCAAATATGTGAGTACACAATGTTGTTTCACAGAATAAATATCGTGTTATTCCCCTTTTACACCTTAAACAATGAAATAATTTTTATTAATTTTTCTTCCCTATTGTCACTTTCTTCTTCTTCTGTTATATAATATTTATGTTATACATAAGCCATTATGTGGAGCCGACGAGCGACAACTCGCTGGCTGAGCCCTTCTTGCAATAGGGTTACGATTTGTGCGGCTTCTGTAGGTGTTGTCTCCATTGTCGTACAAGGTAAAGGGTCGAAAGTAGCAGAGATGTGTACCGGTCAACGTTTGAAAGTCGACTGATAAAGAAAATGCGATAACAGGTGCTTTTATAGGGGTCAATAGGTCGCAACTCGAGACGTATCAAACAATTGAAACACGTCTTTTTCGTTACTCCTTCGCTTAATCCGGGATAGCTCCACAACTACTGGCTCGATTTGAATGAATTTGGCGTCTATACTCGCACTCGTGGGGTGCAAGTAAAGACGCAAATAGTGTGCGAGCGAGAAGTGAATAGATGCGCCGCCATTTCTGATCCCATTCTTTATCCGCACGGTTGTACAACTGAGCACCGAACTATTGATACTCAATTATTAGTTACAGTTCGGCAAATTAAAATATATACTATTTTATTTCTTTTGAACAATGTTATGGACCCTGTCGGGCACGCAACTTAGGGTTAGGTATTGTAATTTAATTGTTATGTAACGTATATTTTTTATAAAGTCCATCCGATCACAGATCGATCTCGGGCGTTTGAGATTATTTCAAATTAGACATAAAAAAACTGGCCACGTGTGAGTCGGACACTTGGGCGGTGGTTAGCCACTGAAAAAAAAAACGTCAAAAAAAATATCTTAAATTTATTGTCAATGCCTTCACGCATTTCCGAAATAATGGGTATGAACACAGACAGCAAAATTTTATAAGGGTTCTGTTTCCTTATCTTTAACAGGTTAACTTATATTTACACACTCACACTCTCAATTAATTCTCACCTTATAATTATGAAACCATAAAGTGAGAATAAATTGAAATATCTGACAGATTTATGCATAATTGTATATTGATGTGTGACTGTCCGTACTTCGTCCATAGTTCCCTTCGATATTTTATCGAACGCCCAAGAAACGATCTAAGGCTACGTTTGTTAATATAGTGTGTAAGATTTATTAAATAAAACATTTGTTCTGCGTTTGAAATTTGTTTTAATTAAGTAGCTTCTTCCCGGAACGTGGCCCTTCGAGTAAGTACAAAATGTTTGACATGTTACCTATTGTTGCTACCAGATAGGGTTGCTAATTATACGCCCAATTTTTTTATCTGATAAGTAGCAGACAAGATGGATCTTGATTTTCACAACACCAATGGACTCACAACCTTTTTCCTTGCCCTGAATTGAGTCTTCGGTGCCCTCACTCACTATTTATTCTAATATTTACTGAACTAGAGAATATATATTAACATAGAAAGCTAGTCCGTTAACATGATTAAAATGACAGTTATTGGTGTTACCGAGAAGTGATCTTTAAGTCTATAGTAATACAAATTTCTGCAATGAAACTTGAAACCTAACCTTACAAACCGACCAAGATCAGAAGACACAATGTCTTATGACATGGGGGCGCTGTACAATTTTTTTGGTTTGGAATAATGTCAAAAGCACTGATGCTTGTAAAGTAAACATCGTTCCTATACTGCCATATGCCAAATAACAGGAGTTTTACAATGACATTAGTTAGTCGGTTTCTCTAAAGTGATAACAGATAGCGCTACCCGTATCTGTATAAAAATTACAGCGATTGGTCGCGGCATTTAGTGTTGCATATTTTATGTACCCATGAATAAATGAAAGAGTTTTTATTCAAAAATATATTTTTATTTTGAATAAATCAACAACAACAATGAACTCCTTGCTAAAATTATAATTAAATAGAAATATTAAATGACAAACTGCCCAGTTTCAAACGGGCAGCAATCAAAAACATCGCCATACGCCATGACAGTTATTTTTTACAACTTATTTTAGGTCTACTTGACGCTGGTATAAAATGTTGTTTTCCATGTAACCAACCATACGGTTACTATGAAATATTAGGTAAGCGTGAAAAACCTAGCACTGGGAAATTTCACATAAATTAGGTAGCACAAAATATATCATCCAACACCTGGAGCCCAATTCTCGGGTTAGTGACATTTCAAAAACATGGCGGATATCACTTGAAAATTATACAAAAAAAACTATGTTTTAGTGATATATGTCGTATGAAAAGAAATCTCACGAGCACGAGAATTGGGCTCCTGAAATGAGACTGCTTACACCATCTAGCGGGTAACTTCAAACTTAATAAATACCCATGGAAAACTTCTCATATGTCACATATGTCATTTTAATCATGCTAGGTATTAAAATAATTTATATAAATTGAAATAATATAAAATTAAGTCCATCAAATACACACAAAGGCTCCCATCAAATACAGACACAGACTCACACACATAGTTCACATAATCACACACACAATCATACGTCACATTGATTTTAGACATAGTTTCTTATTACCTCGCTCGCACACTTCACAGACAGCAAACATATTATATTGCAATATACATTTTCTAAATTACATACTTTTAGTGTTAGCACAGTTTCAAATAGTTGATAATTTAGTTGATAACTTTTTTACAATCGTCCTGTTATCGGCAGCCTGTAGTCGATGGTCCATCTTAGATCCATTTGATTATCATATTATTATTATTTTTGTCTTTTTCTGATATCAATCTCACAATATTATGTGTATGTATTTGAGCATAACTTATTTATTAGTTTATTACCTATACAGTATTTTATTTATGTATTAGGGTTAAAAGTTATATTTTAACATTTAGAGTTTCTTTTTTTTTCCTTATTAAATATACCCCTTACCGCACCCTCTACCCCTTCTCTACTATCAAATGTCCTTTACCCGAAGGTTGTCTGGTAGAAATCGCTTTCAGCGATAAGACCGCCGAAATTGTACACAAAATTTCTGTAATGCCTAGTACTTAAGTTGTGTATTTTGTGCAATAAAGTATATCTATCTATCTATAATGTTATTTTTGTTTCAATGGTAATCTGTCGCTCTCCTGGTTTTGTTATTTATACCGGGTGCCCACGATACAGGACTTTTACTAGTGTGGGACCTATTGTAATGATCAATAACCCCCAATGTTTTATGGAAGTAAAAACTATTTGTATTATTTTACGGAGTAGGTACCTACTTATAAATTTGACAACCCTATTCACGTCCCTTTGATGTACTACTTATGTATGATACAACGAAACACGAGGGTTTAGACCGGGGGCAATGTTTTTATTGAAAAATAATCTTCACTTCATTGGGTTTGACCTTTGTAATTAGCAAAAGAATCTGTGCCTACCCATTTTGTTTTGCTTGTGTTTTTGATGGCTTATTTTGTATTTTCTTTGAGATGCGACAGAGATTATAATTAGAAGCCAACCCTTTTCCTAAACGCATAAATAAAAGATTAAAGCAGAATTGAAATCAATGTTCGAATTATGCTTAACTCCATTGGAATCTTTGCCAAAAATACCGAATTCTAAAACCTAGAAATAAAAATGTTTTTACAGCTAGAGTGAATAGCCTTCTTTTGGGTAGACTCGCTCCATCGTAAGTTTCTTCTCCAATCTAGAGTTCAGTGTAAAGCCAAGAGAAAACCCATCAATAATAAAAATAAAACTATTAAATGAAAACGCATAAATTAAATGATTATTCTTTAATTCCTCTTGTATTACAATTTTGGTACAAAATATATAAGAATATCTTTAGTAGATAGGTTTATCAATAAGTTTCATATATTATTGAACACATTAACAGTTAAATAGCTGGATGAATTTATACAAAAATATTTGGGGATAAATAACTTAATGTTTTGCAATATAATGGCTAAAGTATTTATTTATATTATCAAACACCGACGAAAGGACAACCAAAACCACTCACAGACTATGTGGTATTCCAAAAAGTGACTAAAGAAGTTTACACATTATGTCACCCTATGCAAGGGAGCATATTTACCAGCGAGCTTTCAGAAAAGCGGAAGTATGCCCGAGAGCTTTGAGACAAGGGCAGTATGCTTGAAAGCTTTCCGACAAGCGACAGTATGTCAGGGAGCTTAGAGACAAGTGGCAGTATGCTAGGGAGCCTAGAAACAAGTGGCCGTATGCCAGGGAGCATAGAGACCAGCGGCTGTATGCCAGAGAGCTTAGAGACAAGTGGCAGTATGCTAGGGAGCCTAGAGACAAGTGGCCGTATGCCAGGGAGCATAAAGATCAGCGGCAGTATGCCAGATAACTTAGAGACAAGTGGCAATATGCCAGGGATCTTAGCGACAAGCGATAGTATTCCAGGGAGCTTAAAGACAAGCGGTAGTATGCCATGGAGCTTAGAGACCAGTAGCAGTATGCCAGGGATAGATAATGCCATAATATGCAATTGCTGACACCTTGTATGGAAGGCACGGTCTTACCCACTGAGCTGCATCGCTTAAGTGTTTCCTTTTTTGGATTACTTATTAAGCCTGGAGCCCAATTCTCGTGACGTGATATTTTTGTCATCATACGATATATATCGCAGAAACATTGTTAAGTTTTTTTAAATGTTTTTATGCGACATCCGCCATGTATTATTATTCTCTTAACGAGAATTGGGCTCTTGCCATTGTTGGCAGTATAAACTTATAAAAATATAACGTATAGATTAGAATAAAATATTAATTTTCCATTTAAAAATGGTAAATAAAAATAAAAACTGCACCATCCGAACTAGAACAAGCCAAATACACAAGGTATGTATTTTATCACACTACGATTCTATTATGAATTAGTCTTATATGTAGAAACAAAGAACTATGTATTGTTATTAAAGTTTCAATATTAAGAAAAGAAGAAAAAGAAAAATTTTTTATTTGGACACAATTAAAGTTTCAATCGGTCCTCTTTGGTGTTTTTTGCGAAGCGAACTACCTATGCTTTTTATTAGGCTTTAAAAGCTTAGAATAGCCACAAATCCTTATCGCTTTATCAACAATCAAGAAATCGTTTTTTACTTCAATATTGATGTCTTATTAGTATTCTAGGCAAAGAAGCAAAAGTTTTTTCTCTCATTTAGATTCATAACTAGTATTTTATTGACCAATCAGCGTGTATTCAGAGTAAGATATCACGCTTGAGCAGACTCGAGACTTGGTATCCAAAACTTTCACAATGAGTCACATTTTTGGGTTGAATAAATTAAGTGTAGGTAACTAACTTGTGGGTGTATGTTGGGTTAAAATTTCCTATTTGCCTAAATGTAACCTAAAAGTAACATTGGTGACAGTAGTAAGTTTGATTACATTCATTACAAACGACCAACTTAAGTTATTTTTAAATTAAGTTTTGCTTTGAAATATTAATTATACTAGCTACAAAATCTTACCATGGATATAGGTTTGTTCACTCATAATACTTTAAGGTTCATACATATTTTGCTGCTTTAGGTAAACAACACCGCATGCTGCATGCTATGCTTCTTGAAACCTTGACACATCGCTCACGCTACGTAAGCGCTACGTTGCCACTCCGTTTAAAATTTGATAGATTCTTAGGCATATTATACAGGTTGTATCGGTGAAGAGAAAAATCCTTCTTTTACACTAGGTACATATTTTTTATTTAGAACATCTTCTGCAAGATATCTTCTCAATTCGTTCAAACGTTTTTGCATTTCTCATATAAAATACCCTAGCCTAATGAAACGGCTTTCTACGAAACTGTTTTTAACGAATTTCAAACCATTTACGACCAAAACATATTCCAGATAACGGATAAATTTATCTCGTATAGTTTAATGCTATGTTACAAGCAAGTGTTGGTAGCCAAATTCAAAAAATACCTACTCTAGTAGATGCACTAATCTCTACTGCACAGCGATTGCTAAATTAAGGGCCGACATACATTGCGCATATCTGACCAAAAACTTAGATAAAAATCCATCATTTCCCCGGCCTGCCGATCCAGAATGGGGTGTCGAGTCGCGACAAAAGGGTCTATCAGACATTCATATTAGTCATGAATTTGACGCTCTGAAACTACACGCTCTGCTCGCGGACATTCGTCAACGCGCCCATTCTCATCGATATACAGGGTATCGTATACAGGATGTGTGGGTAAACATTTGCATCCTCGGTTTTTTTGTCTATCAGTCCGTTTTGTTAACTCACATGTCTAATCTCATCACAGCTTGCCATTTCGGGGAGCAGAAGCCGTCGCTTTGAAGCCCGGAATACGATTTGGTAAGTCTATAAATACACTAAACTATCGTGTGACATGACTTGAAATGTCACATGGACCATCTGATTTTCCAGTTGCACCAATATAAGAGTTGGTCAACTAAAAGTGTTAAACTGTTTACCGATACAGCCTGTAACTGCAAAGCCATTTACCATGATATAATTTAATACATTTCATCAAAACTAGCTAACTTTATTTTTTATTAAAAAATTGCGAGGTCTTAACAATCGGGTCTTTTTTTTTCTATAAATCCTTGATATTCAACTCCCACTTGACATACCTATCAGTAGGTTAACGCCTTGAACTTTCACCTGAACAAGCCAGATTTGAATATCTGTTGTGTCATCGCTTCTGATTGGCGGAAATATTATCTTACACCTAAGACATGAAGCACACTTAGGATGATCGTCTTTTAAAAATCATATTTTCTTTGCATTATTTTTCTTAAATATTATTAGATAAATGTAATACAGCATCTAAAACTCAACCCAAATAGAATACAAATACCTACATTAAAACAGAATGATAATCGTGATCTTTCAACACCCAGATGAATAATGTTGTAAATTGTAGGCAAAACGACTGTAGGAAAATGGACATAATGTTTTCCGAATTCTTGCTTATAGACATCTCTTGTATCATCAGGCTCATTGATAATTGTATTTATACTCTCATTAGCGTACAGTCACGTGCACTAATAAGCATAGAACCTCATTGTTTCGCCTTAAGAGGCCGGCGAACAACACATTTCCCATACAAACGTAATACCAAAATAATTTGCAATTTGAGGATATCTCGACATTTCCTTGCTATTACTCGGTTTAAGGAAGTATATAATTAATACATTTCGTAAATTTCGTAAACGACCTATGTTCTGCCTATTTGATTTATATTATAGACTCAATTATACAATATGAACATTTTACTTCGTGTCTAGTCACAATGTCTTAAAGAAAATCATCATTTTTGGTATTCGCAAATGCATACAATTTTCTTACTAATAAACTTCTTTTTCTACTCGCACTTCGTGACCCTTACGGTGGCGCGACAAAGATAGCGAGATGAATGAGGAACGGCGAAGCTCGCCGCGAATTGAATTCGAACGACGCTCCGCCGCACTCTTAAGAGTCGAGGTGTTTACATTTCTTTGCACGCGACTGTACATTTGAAGACACATCTCTCACTCTATTGGACAGCTAGTTGTCCGCCAACTTTTCGTTTCGAGACTTAATTTAAAACTGGACCAATTGATGGCGCTGTGTGTCGAATACATCGCGCAAATGTTTCGCTTTTTGATTTACCTATGCTTATAATGGCTCTCAGTACTTTACTCTTTATTAAGAGTATATATAACTCAAAGGAAATAGGCATTAGGCAGTATTCTACAGCCAGCCAGTCTTGGGCTGTCGTTTGATGGTCTTGATGTCATCCAGCTTCTGCACAGGTCGGAGGGGCTCAGGGGACGCAGGGGGTATCAGCTGTTCTGTGCTGGACGTGGAAGAGAGGCGTTTTGGTGGCGATGGTGGTAGCTGCAAGAGATAAGCATTATTGTATTTATTCAATAATGCCAACTTCTGTTGGACAGCAAATCAAATAACTTGCCCTGACTAATTCATGGCTATTATTAGGCTAAAAAGTTACAAAAAATCAACCAAGCATGAAGGTGCAAGTCAGACTCAAACATGAAGGGTTCTATACCATTTATTCTCTATAAGTACAATATTAGAATTTTGTGTATGGGATATGTAAATGTAAATTTCATTTTAATTTAAGTATATTTTTTCGAATGAGTAGGTACAACAAATAGAAATTTGATATTTTATAGCAATCTTATGCGATTTATTCTTAAGTAAATAACACACTTAAAAATTTCATCTCGTGTTCAGGCGGGACTCGAACCCACACCTTCCACAATCCGGGTGAATGTACTACCAATTATACCACTGAACGCGTTACTTAGTCGACGAAATTTGTAAGTGCTTGATTCGACATGAGCTGTCGATAGTCTCATCAATATTGTAGGTATATTTACAATATCCAGTGGAAATATTATTACAAATATTTGACCACCAGTTAAGATGAGACTGCTAAATCAATAGTTGATATTTTATAGCAATCTTATGCGATTTATTCTTAAGTAAATAACACACTTAAAAATTTCATCTCGTGTTCAGGCGGGACTCGAACCCACACCTTCCACAATCCGGGTGAATGTACTACCAATTATACCACTGAACGCGTTACTTAGTCGACGAAATTTGTAAGTGCTTGATTCGACATGAGCTGTCGATAGTCTCATCAATATTGTAGGTATATTTACAATATCCAGTGGAAATATTATTACAAATATTTGACCACCAGTTAAGATGAGACTGCTAAATCAATAGTTGATATTTTATAGCAATCTTATGCGATTTATTCTTAAGTAAATAACACACTTAAAAATTTTTTCATCTCGTGTTCAGGCGGGACTCGAACCCACACCTTCCACAATCCGGGTGAATGTACTACCAATTATACCACTGAACGCGTTACTTAGTCGACGAAATTTGTAAGTGCTTGATTCGACATGAGCTGTCGATAGTCTCATCAATATTGTAGGTATATTTACAATATCCAGTGGAAATATTATTACAAATATTTGACCACCAGTTAAGATGAGACTGCTAAATCAATAGTTGATATTTTATAGCAATCTTATGCGATTTATTCTTAAGTAAATAACACACTTAAAAATTTCATCTCGTGTTCAGGCGGGACTCGAACCCACACCTTCCACAATCCGGGTGAATGTACTACCAATTATACCACTGAACGCGTTACTTAGTCGACGAAATTTGTAAGTGCTTGATTCGACATGAGCTGTCGATAGTCTCATCAATATTGTAGGTATATTTACAATATCCAGTGGAAATATTATTACAAATATTTGACCACCAGTTAAGATGAGACTGCTAAATCAATAGTTGATATTTTATTGCAATCTTATGCGATTTATTCTTAAGTAAATAACACACTTAAAAATTTCATCTCGTGTTCAGGCGGGACTCGAACCCACACCTTCCACAATCCGGGTGAATGTACTACCAATTATACCACTGAACGCGTTACTTAGTCGACGAAATTTGTAAGTGCTTGATTCGACATGAGCTGTCGATAGTCTCATCAATATTGTGGGTATATTTACAATATCCAGTGGAAATATTATTACAAATATTTGACCACCAGTTAAGATGAGACTGCTAAATCAATAGTTGATATTTTATAGCAATCTTATGCGATTTATTCTTAAGTAAATAACACACTTAAAAATTTCATCTCGTGTTCAGGCGGGACTCGAACCCACACCTTCCACAATCCGGGTGAATGTACTACCAATTATACCACTGAACGCGTTACTTAAGTCGACGAAATTTGTAAGTGCTTGATTCGACATGAGCTGTCGATAGTCTCATCAATATTGTAGGTATATTTACTAATAATCCAGTGGAAAATATTATTACAAATATTGACCACCAGTTTAGCAGTCTCATCTTAACTGGTGGTCAAATATTTGTAATAATATTTCCACTGGATATTGTAAATATACCTACAATATTGATGAGACTATCGACAGCTCATGTCGAATCAAGCACTTACAAATTTCGTCGACTAAGTAACGCGTTCAGTGGTATAATTGGTAGTACATTCACCCGGATTGTGGAAGGTGTGGGTTCGAGTCCCGCCTGAACACGAGATGAAATTTTTAAGTGTGTTATTTACTTAAGAATAAATCGCATAAGATTGCTATAAAATATCAACTATTGATTTAGCAAGTCTCATCTTAACTGGTGGTCAAATATTTGTAATAATATTTCCACTGGATATTGTAAATATACCTACAATATTGATGAGACTATCGACAGCTCATGTCGAATCAAGCACTTACAAATTTCGTCGACTAAGTAACGCGTTCAGTGGTATAATTGGTAGTACATTCACCCGGATTGTGGAAGGTGTGGGTTCGAGTCCCGCCTGAACACGAGATGAAAAATTTTTAAGTGTGTTATTTACTTAAGAATAATCGCATAAGATTGCTATAAAATATCAACTATTGATTTAGCAGTCTCATCTTAACTGGTGGTCAAATATTTGTAATAATATTTCCACTGGATATTGTAAATATACCTACAATATTGATGAGACTATCGACAGCTCATGTCGAATCAAGCACTTACAAATTTCGTCGACTAAGTAACGCGTTCAGTGGTATAATTGGTAGTACATTCACCCGGATTGTGGAAGGTGTGGGTTCGAGTCCCGCCTGAACACGAGATGAAATTTTTAAGTGTGTTATTTACTTAAGAATAAATCGCATAAGATTGCTATAAAATATCAACTATTGATTTAGCAGTCTCATCTTAACTGGTGGTCAAATATTTGTAATAATATTTCCACTGGATATTGTAAATATACCTACAATATTGATGAGACTATCGACAGCTCATGTCGAATCAAGCACTTACAAATTTCGTCGACTAAGTAACGCGTTCAGTGGTATAATTGGTAGTACATTCACCCGGATTGTGGAAGGTGTGGGTTCGAGTCCCGCCTGAACACGAGATGAAATTTTTAAGTGTGTTATTTACTTAAAAATAGAAATTTATTTGGAAACTTTTTCGGAAGCTATGAACAACCTATCTAAACCACAAATAGATACAGAACGCCGGCTGTCTAAATCGCAAGCTAAACAAGCTACGCACTATATAACCTCGGCAATATGATATTGCCTACAGCCTAGCCCCCTTATTATAAATCGCGAACTAAGAATAGTCCCGGAACAAAATTTGAGTCAGCCCCTTTTAATAATGCGTTTTGGAACAGGATGACATAAGCTTTAGTACGGTAATAACTTTAGATTGCGATTTGTAATAAGGTGGTAGGAGCCCGGAATTCTCGGGATTTTCGATATGGAATAACATGGTGTATATAGCATGAAAACCATACAAAAAACTATGTTTTTGTGATATGGTAATATTGATTTTCTATAGAAATCACAAACATGCAAACTGGGCTCTCTTCTCTAGGTCAACGAACTCTTCTATATCCATGTGAGAGCCGACCTGCTGTGTCTATTTGTAGCTAAACTTACAGCAGCAGCTGCCGAAGTAGATGGTTGCGGCGAAGTCGCTCTCGGTGTGGGCGAAGCCGCTCTGGGTGTAGGTGAAGCCGCTCTGGGTGTAGGTGAAGCCGCTCTGGGTGTGGGCGAGGGTGATTTGGGCGGAGACGCTGGCTTCGGGGGCGGAGGCGTCGGACATTTCACCGGGGGCGTGCTGGGAGTCACCTCCATCGTTGGGGCTGCTGGCGCCTGAAGAAAACAAAGTAAGCATCAAAATGTGTGGGCATCGTTTTAGAAGCGTTAGTGGGTGCGGGAGAGTGGGTTGAGCGGCCAACACCCACGCAAACAAAAAAAAACTAAAAGATGCAGTGGTGTACACTGCATCTTTAAGGTTTTTTTTTTGTTACAGCAGTAAGCAGCAATAAAATCATGAATAAAAGCATGCAGCTAAGAAGCTTTTATTTATCTATTCCACATGTCCAATTCCAGAATAACAACCTTAAGCAAGACATGGATAGAATTTATGCATCGCAATCCAGGGATTGAATATCCAGGATTAAATAAAAATATATGGGATTCTGTCATTTATACCTACAAAAAATGCGAATTGTTGATAGAAGCTATTGAAGATTTGTTATCGCACTCACGACACCTGGCCCTCAAATTGGGACTATCAGAGCTACTTGAGTTGACCCAGGGGAAAAGGTACTTAACTAGTTACTTTAAGCGACGCTTATAGCTTGTGCTAGCGCACTGCTGGGCAAAGGCAAAAAGCATGGAAAGCAATTTTCAAAATACTTACTCTTAAAAAGCAAGTATAATAAGTCAATGCTGAAATGCCTCAAGAACATTTTCAAGCGAACGAAACTTAGAACCGATTATATTAGAAGCATGCAGTCTATTCGGAGGACCTTTTCTCACCTCAGAAATATAAAAAAGGTATTAGGTATATAGCCAAAGCCTCAGTAAATGTAGAAGCCAAAAGCGAACTATGATAGGTTTTTATTATACCTTAGCTTTGATAGATGGTGGCGGTGGAGGTATAGCCCCCTCTGTAGGCTTTTTCTCGGGCACCACTGGCCTTGCTACTGCTATCACGTCTACTTTCACCTCCTCTGATGGTGGTTCCGGAGTCTAAAGTTATATTTAAAACATTCGTCAATCTTACATATGATAAAAGATAAAACAGGCAGAAGCAAACGAAGAAATAAGCCCACTCTGTCAAGTCACAGAGAAAACTCAAGCAATGCAATCCTTAAGATTTAGCAGAAAAGAAAAAAAAATCCAGAAAAAGTAAGACTTTAAGAAAGAAGCTATAGGAAGAAAGAGATAGAGAACGATACGCAAACATTTAGGTAAGAGAACGAACAAAAAATTGTCGAAGCAAAAATACCACAACACAATAAGAAGGCTGGTAAGCATAAAAGTTATGACAACATCATTACCTTTGGTTTAGGCGGCGGTGGAGGAGGTAAACATTCAGGTTTCATATCTGGTAATGCCTGCTTTAGCGCACATAAATCTTCAGGTGGTTTAGGTTCTTCAATGGGTATCAGCAGAGACACTTCTGGAGCCTAAAGTATTTGAGTTAAAAATAAGTAAAAACTACATACTTACAAGTAAGAAAACGGAAGAGAAGAAAAGATAGGAAAAACATACGAAGAGATAGAAGAAGATGGAAAAATATTACAACGTAAAACTACTTCAAAGTCAATAAGAAAAGGAAGAAAGAGATAGCGAAGGACAAGAAAAGCCGCAAGAAGATAGTGAAAGTGAACAAAGACAAGTTAACGGAGATAGTTTATGATATGAGGTAATAAAGAAAATAGAGAAAGAAGTGTTCAATAAAGCCCAAGTAAAAAATCTAAAGCAAAATAAATCATAGTATCATAGATCTATCTGCTGATTAATTCAGTTTTTACCACCAACCTACATTATAGATTCGTGTGGGGGGATAACCAACGCAGTTAAACGGACAACCAAAACTGGTGCTTTCCGCACGATCTTTGTCGGTGAGTGGGATTTAGAGTAAGCGCCACCAAAGAAGTCAGTCGCCATCAACATTCAAAATTCTTAGATTCCTTGTATCTATGAAAATAAAGCTCACACTTTATTTTCATAGATACAAGGAATACGTGTTTTGCGCGGGAGTTCTTTCATGGTGCGGAATCTAGGTGAAGTTGAGCAAACCGGCCAAAGAAGAAAAAGAATAGAAGAAAGTCAAAGACGTAGATGTTCATGATACCTTCGGCTTCTCCGATGGAGGTGGAGGTAATACTACTTCAGCAGCCGTAATGTCTGGAGCTATAGGTTTTACTATCAGCACGTCTTCAGGAGACTTATGCTCTTCCAAAGGTAGATCCAGTGTCTAAAGATTATAAATATATTATGCTCAATCGCTACCAAAGTATAAAATTTCCTTCAAAACATTACTATTACATTTCAATGTTCGTTTTATTTGAACACATAAAGAAAGTAAATTTCTAATTTATGCAATTGAAGATTCAAAGCATATTTGCATAGAAAATGGTACATACGATATTATCAAGACAATTTTTGTACCAAGATTTTAGTAATATTTTGACATCATTATTATAGGTTCGTTCATATTATTAGACTTCAATATTACTTCGAATAGGGTTTTTAGCAACGAATATCAGTTCGCCACTTATCTGCTAGTGGGTCCATACCACTATCTTACGTAACCTTAATTTTGATCAATTGTTACATATTTATTACTTCGCTTACCTTAGGTTTAACAGGTGGTGGTGGAGGTATGGCTCCTTCAGTGGGTTTGATCTCAGGAACCACAGGTCTGGCAACTGCTATATCTTCAGCCGGTTTGGCATCGTCCACCGGTGATTCTGTCGCCTGATATTTAGACAAATTTTCAAAAATGTTATTTTTTTTATGTTTAAGCTCTGTTGGGTACGAATAGTCCGCATATCAATTTTTATCTTTCTATCTTGAAAATTTCGAAATACTCCATACGAACTTCTACACTCCATTTTAAGGTTGGATGGGTGTTAGAAAGAGACAAAAAGTAGCCTACGTCACTCTCCATCCCTTCAGTTATCCCAATTAAAAAATCATGTCAAAAGGACGAACAAACAGAAACACACACAAGCAAAGACTTTCCCATTTTTAATATCAGTACTGGATAGTTTTAGAAAAGTGAAGATCTAAGTACCAACTTTAAAACTTCATATCTTGTGTAACAAATACAATATGTAAAGGAAGGTAAATCTGTACGGAAAATGAACCCACGGCACACAGAAATAGAAACAAAGCAACTCACTTGGCCATCAGCGGGTGGCGCCGGCGGCTTTCTCTTGATTACCTTCGGTGGCGACTCGCCCGGCACCCGTTTAGCTTTCAGGGGACTTGGTTCTAGTCAAATGCGAACATAACAAGTTATTTCAAGTAAGCAAAGTGGATCCTAGGCCGGAGCCTTCGGAAAGCGTGAGCTTCGGACGCAACCGAAACATTCGGGGAGGAAAAGTTTAAATTTATGGTGTTATTTTTTGGGTATTGTTTGGTATTTGGTTTGGTTTGGTAGGGTGAGCATAGGCGGCTATCGCTTACCATCAGGTGATCCGTCTTATCATCTACCACTCATCACAATAAAAAACCTTTGTCTCACAGCGCAATAGGCAGAATCTACCAAACAACCCATCTTGGCGTAACATAGATACTCGTCTTAATTTACATGAAAAAATTACAAATTATCTAGTTAGGTACGACCAATCAGGTTGTTAATTTGTTGAAAGTTAACACAACCAAAGAGGTAGGTAATTTGACAAAGATACCTACGAGTAACATAAAATATAATGAGGTAAACATTAAATCAACCACAGAAATTATTGGGTAATTAAACATGAAAGGAATCATGTCTGAACTTCGCAACTAATACTATCTTTATTCGCTGATCCTTTCATACAAAAGAGACGCACAAGGCATTTGAAAGGGACGGCAAGGATTCAGTCGGGGTCTGAGTAAGTCCTATGTTAACACGTTCAGATTAATTACCTCAAACTTATCTGTACATTTAAGAATCTAACTAAAACTAGAAAATTCCCTCGCGATGTATTCCTTCACCGTCGACCTCATCATTACTCATAACTTGAGTATTTTCGCTCTTAAATTAAATTAATTAATTTACGCTTTTAAATTAAATCTTAACTGAATTATTTACACTCATAAAATCGTCATCATCATCAGGAATCTGGTTGGATCTTCACCTACTCGCATCCAGCTCCTGCCAGTCATCGTCACTTCATCTGACCTGACGGTGCCCTACACTACATTTAACAAGACGCGCCATGTCGAGTACAGACTCCTTGGGTCAAGTTTAGTTTTTTATAATGTTTTTACTTATATTGGCAGAAGTGGTCATTGCTTTTTTTTGTTTCGTTCTTGTCGTAAAAATATTGCTTGGAAATTTGGTTTGTATTTTTCATTTATTTATTTTAATATATTCTTTCACTATTTTTATGCGCGTTTTCTTTCGTCTGGACTCGAACCCGTCTAACCCAGCTGTAGTCAGTTCTGCGATTGATATGTCTAGCTCACTGCCACAACCATCTTACTAATCCAGTGCTGTTAAATCATTTTAAATTAACCTGGCTGAGATGGTGATGGTTCATCAGGTACCGGACTGATGGTCCTTGGAGCCGGACTGGGACCTCGAGGAGTCGGTACCGGTGTTGCAGCTTTCGATACCTGTAATGATCATAATAATTGTAATTTTGAACATCACAATCCCATTTAAAAGCCATGATTTTATTGATTGGGGGTCTACCGAGGGAGAGCCACGCTTCGGCATGAATGGACCAGCTCGACCGAAGTGATACCACAGCCTCACAGAAAACATGACGCAACTGTTGTGTTTCGATGCGCGAGCGAGGGTACTGGAGGCCTAATCTGTGGGGAAAGGGGAGTCAAAAGGTTGGCAGCGCACTTGTGACTCCACTGGTGTTGCGGGTGTCTATGGGCGGCGGCAATCGCTTACCATCAGGTGATCCGACTGCTCGTCTGCCACCTATCACATAAAAAAATATTGGGACTCTATCATAAATAGATTCATCAATTAATTAAATGAAAATTAAATAGAATACCGCAGGGACAGCAGGACTTGGAGACCGGGGCTTCGGCGAAGCGGCCCGACTCTGGGCTCCAGCCGCCGTTAACAGGGCTCCCATGCCACCAGCAGCTCCTAAGTATAATAAATAACATACTATCAGTGTCGACGCGTCGACTGCGTGCACGGCTGCGGCCGGCCTGACGTCACCAGCGGAGGGGTGAGCGGGCGCGGGGCAGACACCCAGCGCTCCGAAGAGCGAGGAGGGGTCGGAGACGCCAACAATATGCGCGTCTCCTTCCTCTCCTTGGAGGTGGCCAGCTGGAGCACGATACTGGGGTACCCGCGCTGGCATTGCAGCGGTCACCTCCAGTGCTCGTTAGGGGCGGCTGCTCACCCTCGGCTGTCACAGCTCACCCGGGGAGGGCAGCGTCCTGCCCGCCGTTTAGGCGGGCTCCGTCCGGGGGGTCGTGCACATGGCTTCGTGCCCGTCACCACGACCCCCCACTATGGACGATGAGAGGGTGCCCAGGGGTTTTAGTCGGTAGACCCCCGCCGTCATGCGGGGGAAGTCCGACATAACCCGTCCGCCCCCAGGTGGACGGGTATGCGTAACGCATTTGCCGACCGGCGCTGGCCGACCACACTGCACGATTAAGCGGCTTGCGGACACTCGCATTTGTTTATTTAAATTTATTTGTTTGTTTGCTCTTGATATCATCAATACAACCATTTACACCTACAGTCCGCTTTTAATTCATTAATCTTTTGAGAACGTCGAGGACAATCAGTCACAAAACATATAAAGATTTGACAGTTTATATTCAGAGAACCCTAGCAGGAAACAATTAATTGTTAAGGTGAAGGGTAGGGCACACTAGCGACGCAATACGTTTTTAATTTTTACCTAATAAACCGGATCTATTTTAAACAATTTCCGGGTTACAATTCTCGGCAAACACCTATACTATTTATTAAATAACCATGCACAAATGTTGGGTCCGTTTATGTACGCGAAAAATTGATTTACTCAACTCGAATTTTGGATTACAAAAGTTGTCGCTTTTGGCGGTAATCCATAATTCGAATGCAAAAGCAGACCAAACAGTTAAGTAGAAGTATTAAATAAATAGTATAGGTGTTTGCCGAGAGATTGTAACCCCGAAGTTGTTTAAAATAGATCCGGTTTAGTAGCTAAAAATTAAAATCGGCGTCGCTAGTGTGCCCTATCTTAATGTATTCAATTGCGTAATCATTGTTATCTATTTAAGCTTATCACTAATGAGTAAACTATACACTGTTAATCTTGCTACATCCTAACAGGGTGCATCTACCTACTTACCATTACATTTAAAGATCTGTTGATATTGTACATGATACATTACTCAATAAATAAATACAATAAATGTAGGATTGGTGATCGTTAGATGCATGGTAAGGAACGTGTAAGAGATCGATATTTGAATTTTAGAATGACGTGCGAGAGTGAGAGAGACGACGTATGGCGGACGACGGAAGGACGGTGTAAGACGACGCTAAAAGATTGTACAACCTGTGCGGATAAAGAATGGGATCAGAAATGGCGGCGCATCTATATACTCGCACCCCACGAGTGCGAGTATAGACGCAAATAGTGTGCGAGCGAGAAGTGAATAAATGCGCCGCCATTTCTGATCCCATTCTTTATCCGCCAAGGTTGTAAATATAAGAATACTTATTCAGAAAATCCCTGGCTTTATTCGAAACGCCATCCTACATAAATATTTCACAACATCACATACATTGATCTGCGTAGCTCCAGCACCAGTTTTACGGGTATCAGAACAAACAGTGGAATAACAAATATATGTATACATATAATACTTTTCTTATGTAAATACATACTTATAATTATATAGAAACACCTGGGTGTTTCTATATAATTATAAGTGGTCTGGACCAATACAAACAGACAAGTTCATGCACACAAATATTTGTACTATGCGGGGAAAGAACCCGCAACCCTTGCACCAGGGGCAGCATTCACTACCACTGATCCAAACGGGTCGTCAAAAATAAAATAATTACCAACTAAAATATATAAATAAATAAATGGATTTATTTATATATTCATTGAAAATAACATAACGCAATTTATAAATTGTCACAAATATTGTAGTGCCCTAACAGGGCCCATGTCAACACTGATAGCACTTTAATTTAAGACCTAGATTTTATCTAAACTTTAAATACATACATAGAACAATAAAGACTATTAATACAGTCTACAAAAAAAATGTTTCGAATTTCGTCATCCACTAAAAGGAAAAACTTTCTCCCTTTCCAATTGAATAACAAATTTACTATCCTAGCCTCGTATCCAAACATAATAGGGCCAAAATAAAATCCCTTCATAAAATTACAACTTGCCTTGTTGAATAAGCCACAGCAGAGATTATTACAATAAATAAAGAATAATAAACTCTAGAACATGCATGAAATAAATTACAGAAACCGATGTCCGACCCTCGGTGACCCTTTCATTGTTTTAGTCTAAGAGACAGAGTAAAAAAAATCTTCATCACCAACACGTAAAATATTTTCACAAAAAATTTCACTATAAGGCCCGTCCCACAGACTAAGTAATAGATAAGGCCTGTCATGTAAACAATGTTTATTACCACAATCTGTCTAATTTCCTCAATTGACATTAACCTAACATTAAATGAATGAATGAATGAATGAATATACTTTTATTGCACCCAAAGTACAGTATGAAAACTTAAGACTAGGTATTACACGATATGTACAACGAAGGAAGAGAAAGTGATAATCGATTGAAAAAGTTTGACAGATATGTATAGGTACATATATTGATGTGTGACTGTCCATACATATCATACCAAAGAGCAGTAATATAAGTTATATAAATAATACCCTCCAAACGATTTCGGCTAAGGCGGCCAATCTCAACGATCAGCCACTTACGCAGGATATATTAAAGTGCTCAAGTGTGTGCGCAAACACAACTGCACTCTCTACTCCAATGGGACATCAGTGTGACACGACCGGAGATGGATCGGACGCAGGACCAATGCCTTGACGTGCTTTCGTAACGGGGGTACAAGACCGCCAACATCCAGACTCCGGGCTGACACTGAGAATTTCTTAACAGAAAAAATCATGTACAAATGGCCCGACCTAGGATCGAACCCGGGACCCCAAGCGCAGCCGTCGCTTTAAAGTGCGACCCACTACCCACTGCGCCGACGAGGCAGTCGATGAACGAAACGACGAAAGAGGCGCGAACGAAAGGGGTTATATTAGAAACATAACAAGTTACATTAGAAGAATCATAGCTTCAGTTAATAGGCTAATTAAAGCAACTAAGTTACGGTAAAAATCATAATAGTTTTTTTTTTTCAAAAATACCATTTTCCAGGACAGGGTTGCATTTTAAAATATTTACCTGGCAGTGGCGACTTCGGTACGGGCGAAGTCTGACCCTCTCCCACCTCCGTGGATATGTCCTTGATTAACTCCAGTAGAGTGTGGCCGGGAGACAACGGCATATCGATGGGAGATGCAACTCGAGAACCTATTTAGAAATCAACATTGTTTAGTAGTAAAAATCTCATGCTAAATAAAAAATAACATTCATTAATAGTTGATATTTTATAGCAATCTTATGCGATTTATTCTTAAGTAAATAACACACTTAAAAATTTCATCTCGTGTTCAGGCGGGACTCGAACCCACACCTTCCACAATCCGGGTGAATGTACTACCAATTATACCACTGAACGCGTTACTAAGTCGACGAAATTTGTAAGTGCTTGATTCGACATGAGCTGTCGATAGTCTCATCAATATTGTAGGTATATTTACAATATCCAGTGGAAATATTATTACAAATATTTGACCACCAGTTAAGATGAGACTGCTTAATCAATAGTTGATATTTATCAATAGTTAACATTCATTAATATCATAATTTACGGCTAACAAATGCCTACTACTAGATATAGGCCTCCCCTAAGGTTCCTTGAACTGATCGGTCCTATGTCACCCACGTTCTAGGGATTCCAGTGATCTTCACTAGGTCACAGTCCATAGATAGATAGATAGATATTCTTTATTGCACAAAAACAAAATACAATCTTGATACAACAACAAATTACAATAAGGCGGTCGTATCGGTTGTAGCGATTTCTTCCAGACAACCTTTGGGTAGAGGAAAGAAATATCGTATTCGTAATAGGGGAATGCAGTGCAAAACAGTTTAACAAATGAAATTTAAAATGGCAGAAATAAACATACTTAGGTATATATTAATAATATTACATAACATAAATAATAATAAACAATACATACATACCTAATAATATGTACATAGATAAGTTATAACAAAATATAATGAAAAATATTTCTTATAGATAGGTATAGATGACCAGGGGTACATCTTTTGGGGTACTGTCCACCTAATCCCAGTAGGTAACACTAAGTACTAAATCAAAAACGAAAACAAAAACTAACTAGAAACTCAAACATTTATAATTTATTTACTTATCAAACATTATTTATCTATGTTTTACAATCTAGGCCGTGTGGTCCCCGGCAGAGTAGAATAGGCCACCCTCACTCTTACCGAGGTGTCGTAAAAGGCGACTAAGGTAAAGCTGCTGGCATGATCATCAGCACCCAGAGAAGGAAAACTCTGCATTTATATCAAAACCCTCGCCAACCCGTCTGCCAAGCGTGGTGAGTATGGCAAATACCCCTAATCATGTGATTGAGGGAGGCCCGTGCCCCAGCAGTGGGGACTTAAATGGGCTGATGATGATGATGATGATTACAATCTAGGATTAAACAATATACATAAATATTTACAAAGAAAATATATCTCCCAAATCGCTGCCCACAGGCATCGTGCCCACGAGACCTATTTTTGATTTACTCGTATCAGCATCGTGACGAGCGCACGATTTCTACTGATTTTCCTTCGACATACGAAATTCCGCATTTTTGAATCATTCGTCTGCAACGAGTGAGTCGTTGGTCGAGTGACTTAAAGCGAGCGGTAGAAGCAACGTCAAAATAGCTGTCAATAGCAACAAGCAAAAAGGCAACAGAGTAGCAGCCATATAGGAAAAAAACAAGCATAAACAAAATATTATAAATTTCAAAACTTTGATTTGACTGATTATGACAGGTGACATTCATAGTTTTTTGTGACAACAAAGCAAAGATTTTCATATTCAGCCAATAAATCTATGGTTTTTGCGTTCTGTTTGCAATGCGGAAGTTACCGGTTTTTATAAAATTCTGCATGGAAGTCAATTTACCGTATTAAATTGGCAAAATCGAAAACTAATGGTTCAAAAATAGGGAAAATCGGCTTCATGCGACTTAGAAGGCGAATGTGACTTACGTCGTATGCGACGACGCTAAGTCATACGAGTGAATCAAAAATAGAGCTCCAGGAGACTTAGCGTATTTCCTTTCTGAATGGCCAAACTTATACGTCGGCCCAAAAATACGCTAGCTCTCCTGTCACCCGTAACATCAACCAGCCTCTGGGCTAGTTCACAGTGCAGGTGGTGGGCTCCCGGTCCACTTTAGAAATAATATTAGAAATGTTCTACCTGGTAAAGGTGATTTCAGCACCAATTTCCTAGCCTCATCCATGGCTCGCTGCAAATTCTGCTGGTTCTTGAAAGACTCTCGAGTACGGCAGCGACCAATCTGACTCCTAAAAAACGATTTTCATGAGGTTTTTTTTGTGTGATAGGTGGCAGACGAGCAGACGGATCAGCTGATGGTAAACGAATTCCGCCGCCCATAGACACCCGCGACACCAGTGGAGTCACAAGAGCGCTAGTAACCTTCAAATCCCCTTTCCTTCGGATTGGCCATCCGTAACCCTCACTCGGCAGGTCGACTGCGG
The DNA here is from genome assembly GCA_019059595.1 of Marasmia exigua. Classification (NCBI taxonomy): domain Eukaryota; kingdom Metazoa; phylum Arthropoda; class Insecta; order Lepidoptera; family Crambidae; genus Marasmia; species Marasmia exigua. Next base: position 17,136,556 of record CM032481.1, read on the forward strand.
CGAAACACAGCACAGTGCTGCTTCACGCCGGTTTTCTGTGAGTTTAACTTTCGTAGGAAAGTGGCTTGAAGTCAAATATTACTAGCAGCGCAGTAAGTAAACTAATAAACTAAATATTAGAGTTTAGGTAACGGGAACACGCGACGGGTGACCGCCGCGTAAGTTTTAGCGTGAACACTAAGACCAAATAGGTAACGAACAATACTTATATAGAAACCAGCTTTATTGTTACGGCGACTTACTTACGTTAGAAAAAGTTTTAATGTTATCGTTTTCCTGTTCTTTGTCCCCAAGCCTAAATACCAATCCGAAAGGTCTTTAGAACAATCCCTATATTATAGGTATTACACAAGATCTGTATATTATGTTATTAAAAACTGTCTAAATTAGGTGGCGGACCGTGGGAGAGCCACGCTTTGGCATAAATGGGCCGGCTCGAGAGTGATACGATAGAAAACTGGCGTGAAGTGATGCCAGCGCTGTGTTTCGCCAAGTAAGGGTAACGGAGGCCGAGGATAAGCCGAGGGGAAGGGAGTTTAAAGATTGGCAGTGCACTTGTGACTTCACAAGTGGCGGCGATGGCTTACTATTACTTATATCAGGTAATCAGTCTGCTCATCTGCCACTATCACATAAAAATATATCCTGAAGTTCATAAATATGGTCAATGTAGCCAATTTGACTGACTGGCTGGCACAATTGGTAGTGACCAGCCGGCCAGGTCGTGGGTTCGATGCCCACCCTGGACAAACATTCGTATGATGAACACTTGTGTTTGTTCAGTCTTAGTGTAATATACTCGTATACACCTATTTAAGTATATAAGTATATGTATGAGATATTTTATGAGATATTGTATGAATTTATTTATTTAAAAAAATATGAATACTTATAAAGAAGGAGATCCTCGCACTTTCAAATATTTTTGGTTCAAATATGAAAGTGCCAGCCAAATAATTTTTTTACTGTACTGTGTTAGGACATTGTCCCCCTGATGTTCAAATGTCAAGATTTGGCATAACAAAAAAAAATTTTACCGAAAATGAAAAAAGTTGTTGATTTTAGAACATAAGGGTAATGACACTATATTGTTTTGGTGCTATAGTAATAAATACTCAGGGGGGCAAGTCCTACAGAATACAGTAAAAAAAATCTGGCCGGCACTTCGACCAAAGAGATGATGTACTTATCTGATAGGAAACTCTCTGCCGAGATCTGTTTTTCCTGATCACTATAATCTGGGCATCTTTAAGGCAAGAGTGAACAGGCATCTTTTAGGCAAACGCGTATCATCCTAGACCTCATCGTCGCTTTCCATCAGGTGCGATTGTGGTCAAGCGTTAGCTTATTGACCAAAAAAAAAAAAGGAAACATTTGAGAGTGGATCCTACCTACCACGTGTGGAAAAGAGACATAAAACTTCACACTTACGATATGCCAGTCTGCGCTAGAGTTTGGTCCCACTTCGCGTTAGTAGTGTTAGCGACGGCCATCTTGGCGATCCTTCGGAACCTGGAGAGGCCGTCCTCGTCTGCAGGCCGCTCCTCATCGACCCCTGCCACTGGGGCCACCTGGAAGTCCTTCATGAGACGCCGCTCCCATACTTTCATCTTCTTACCTAGGACAGCTGTGAACAATGGTAACATGTTAGTCTCTCTCATACAAATTTACTTTTTTTATCAAGATCAAGTGGGTGTTCCACAAGGATCTATATTAGGACCCATTTTATTTTTAGTATATTTATACTTATAAATGACTGGTCCAAATACATTAAAAGAAAGTTACTGTTTGAAGATAGCTATTTGGAGAGTAATACCAAACTAATTTCAAAGATGCAAGTTTTTTTTTTTTAATTAGTCTGTAGAGTCCCACTGCTGGGCAAAGGACTCCCCCAAGTCTCTCCATTCCTCCCTATCCAATGCCTTTACTTGCCATTCTTGGACATACGTATTGAAATCGTCACACCATCTTTTTTTGGGCCTGCCGCGTAGTCGACGTCCATCGGTCGGTTGCCGTAGGGTGACGATTTTTGTCCATTTCAAAGATGCAAGTAAAATGTACAAATTCTAGAAGATTTTTGATGTTTTCCAAATGAAGCAATCAGTCCCTTGACTATATTTACTTGTATAATTTTGACCGTGGGATAACATAAAGGTTGACTGGTAGAGAATGCTTCTTGGCATTAAGTTCGCCTTATTGTATCAAAATTTGTGCAATAAAGTTTGAAATAAATAATAAATAAACATAGGTACTTTGGCATGAATGTGCCGGCTCAATTGGGGTGATACCACAGCCCCTCACAAAACCGACGTGAAGCAGCGAATTTTGCCTGGTAAGATGCCTAATCAGGCTGTTTTCTCGTGGGCAGACTATTTGGTCCTACTAAAAAAAAATTAAAAACCCCCGACAAAAACTTAAAGAGTCCAAAAATTAATTGAAACTACTGTTGACATTGTAGTCCTACGTATGAACATTTTTGTTTAAATTTGACACGTGGGGAGGGCCCTCTAGAGATACGTCCATTCATACGTAGGACAGTCAAAAGAAGTTTCAATTTATTATTGAACTTTTTTAATTTTTGTCGGGGATTGTTAATTTTATAATTTATTTTTCGTTGTTTAACGAGATTCTCTTATTTTTATTTAACTAAAGGTACAAATCAGTCCGCTTTCAATAGGCACCCACTCCACTCAAATACTTGAGTATTACAATTTATTGTTTCACCATTTTATGGATTTTATCATTTACCATTTTATCTTGGATTTGAAATCGTTCATCGTGTATTGTATACTACTACTGAAACCCATTTATTTGATAGCTTTATCGAGGGGGGTTTTCATATAATATGTTAATCCAACATTTATTGGCGGCAGCCATCTTGAATTAATTTCCATCTAACATAGCTAAGAACACTCCCGATCCGACTCCAGTCAACTTTCAAACAAAATCAAAATCGGTTCATCCGTTCGGGAGCTACGATGCCATAGATAGACACACACTCGAAATAAAGGAACCAGTACCTCATTTTGAAACGTTTACATCCCAAAAACCTCATGATAAGATCATCAAAATAAGCGAAAAAGAAGTCAGCTGTTCCATACATTAATACCGGGAAGATATTCTATTTTGTATGGAACAGCTGTTCATACTCACTCTTCTCCTTCCTGTCCGTGAATGACAAATCCATGCCGCTCCTCACGAAGACCTCCAGCAGCTCGTACCCCAGCGCCAAATAAAGGAACCAGTCCCTTAAGGCGACGGGTAGCCCTAACTAGCGACACCATTCGTTTTTAATTGTTAGCTACTAAACCGGATCTATTGTAAACCATTTCGGCTACAACCTCTCGGCAAACACATATACTATTTATTAATTAACCGTTGGGTCCGTTTTTGTACGCAAAAAATTGATTACCGCCAATAGCGGCCACTTTTAGCGTGCATCAATTTTTCGCGTACAAATGTTGGGTCCACATTTGTGCAAGGTTATTTAAATAGTATAAGTGTTTGCCGATAGGTTGTTACCCTGAAATTGTTTAAAATAGATCCGGTTTAGTAGCTAACAATTAAAATCGATTGGCGTCGCTAGTGTGCCCTACCCGTCACCTTAACTACACCGTCATTTTTTGTCGATTACATCCCGAAAACCTCATAATAGGATTCGTGAATTAAGTCCATTTAGCATATCAACAAAACAAGCGAAATTAAAACAGCCGTTCCAGACATTAATGCCGGAAGGACATTAATAATAATAATAATTATCACAACATCTCATACATTGACCTGATTCCGTACTAAGTAGCGTAAGCACTTGTGTTACAGATATCAGACAACAGAGGAACACAAATATATACTTAAATACATATATTACACCCACACACTGAACAAACACAAGTGTTTATCGCACGAATGTTTGTCCAGGGTGGGGATCGAACCCACGACCTTTGGCCTAAGAGGCAGGGTCACTACCAATTGCGCCATCCGGTCAGTCAAACATTATATTTTGTATGGAACAGCTAAGTATACTCACTCTTCTCCTTCCTGTCCGTGAATGACACGTCCATCCCACTCCTCTCGAAGACCTCCAGTAGCTCGTACCGGAGCGCCGACACGTCTCCCTTCAGCTCGTTGATGTCGTCCTCCGTCACCGGCTCATCATCCATCTTCCTGTGCATGGCGGACACGTAGCGCCAGACCAGCGCCCTCATCACCGCCGTGTAGCGGACGTCGTGCTCTTTCTCTTTCGATTCCTATTGAGCGACAGGGATTAAGAGAACTATACAATGGTGTAAGCTATAAAGTGAACTATGCCCCATGTTAGATAAGCTGGGAACATGGCAGAGTACCTACACTAAGGGCTGAGTTTACCCATCTTTCAAATGACGGTAATCACACTTTGACCATGCTTTAACAATACTAATCAGTGGTTAAATTTGAATTACCGGTATTTTAAAGTAGGTGAACTCGGTCCTTAGGCAAGTAATATGTAAGATTTTTATGTGATATTAAATAGAAAACCAAACTAACTGTTAGGTACTTAGGTGCCCTGATAAAAAATCTTGATTAGATGTTTTAAATCTCAATTTAGGTTTGAAGCAAACAACAATTTATAAAATTAATTACATACGTCGGGAACGTTTGTCACTAAACACCGACTTCTAAAATATTATTATTTATTCAATTAATATAATTATACGGGATAAACTATATTACATAATTCATCATCAGCAACCCACACTCGTCCACTGCTGGACATAGGTCTCCCCTAATGCACGCCACTGCTCCCGATTTTCGGCCACTCTCATCCAGCCCACACCAGCCAGCCTTCGAATGTCATCACCCATCTTGTCGCAGGGCGTCCTACACTACGCTTACCAAGTCGCGGTCTCCACTCAAGGACTTTACGGCTTCAACGGCTGTCAGTTCTGCGGCTAATATGACCAGCCCACTGCCACTTCAGTTTGCTAATTCGGTGGGCTATGTCGGTGACTCTGGTTCTCTATCGGATTACATCATTTCTGATGCGGTCCTTCAGAGATACTCCGAGCATAGCCCTTTCCATAGCTCTCTGAGCGACTTTCAACCGGTGGACTAGTCCAGCCGTGAGTGTCCACGTCTCGGCACCGTAAGTCATGACCGGAAGGATTACATAATTATACATATTTAACTCTTATTGTATTTATAAACATTTTATTTACTAGGGACTTAACATTATCTGTAAATATGTCTAGTCATGGGACACAGCGGGGACTGCGCACGCGTCGTTTAGTTACTTTATGTTCTTTTCAATTTAAGTCGGTCAACTTGTAGATACAATATGTTCAATTTCATCACAATTTCTAAAAATTGTATAAGAAATTCTGGTGGAAATGAATTAGTTGATGCTGCGATGACACAAATAAAATGAAAGTATTGTAAATGCTTTAAAAGAAAAAACCTTTTTCCCGGTTGCGTCTAAAGCTATAGCTTCGGCGCCCTCCTATCTTGCCCTTGTTATCCATTAGAAGTGAAGTTATAATCACGCAAATAGATAAGTACCTATTCAGTATGTATTAGATAACTACACTATTTATAAAGAGATAAATCCTAAGGATAGCGACAACGCTTATAGCTTATCCGAAAACACGAAACGCTTGCGTGATTTAATTGATACCTGGCGCCATCTATTGGTGTAATGTGGAACTGATGCCCCGAAACGAAGTGAGGTCCACTCATCATCATTATCTTAGCGTTTTTGTCCCGTTTGCGTCCCAAGCTGTCGCTTCGGAGCCCGGGGTCCGCTTTCCTACTTTGACTCCTCCACTTCGCGCGATCTTGTGCATCCGTAGTGGTCAGTTTATTAGCACTCATGTCATCCCTTACGATGTAAGCCACACCTTTTGTGGCGGGCTACTAGTTGTCTATAAAAACCTAAGTTACCTTCTCCTTCATCTTCCTCAACTTATCCTTCTTCCTCAGCCCCAGCATCTTGAGGAACAGCTTCGGTGTGGGCAGAACGTTGAAGGGCTGGTGGCAGCGTTGCGGACTCCTCGAAGTAGCTCATCCACAACTTGGTTCTCGCAAACTTCCACTCCACATCCGAGTGTTCCTGAGGGAATCAACACGTTACCACCAGCAGTAACCAGCCCTGACAGCACAGATAATCTACAAAGTTATTACCGTCCTAAAGCATGAGCTTTTTTGATTGCGTGTTGGACCGGATTGACATTGAATTATCCCGTTCCAACACGCAATGTTAAAAAGGGCTGAATTTGTTCCGGAACTATAATTAGTTCCCAATTTGTAATAAGGGGGTTTGTAACTTATTTACAGAGATAGAGGCATCAGTTGTCTAACCAGCACTAGCGCCATCTGGTGGAAAACGACCAATACTCAACGACTATGTAGAACGGCCACCTTCCAGAAACAGTTAGGGAGACGATTAAATAAAGTATTAGAAATCATTTTATTTGCTATACAATAAAATTCCCAATACCTTCTGGATCTCTGGTTTATGTCACTTTTTTAAGAATTGCAAAAATGTGGGCAGGCGGCTTGAGGCTTGTTTCGGAAACACGCTTTACTAGCGCGATGTAAAAAAAGCGACATCTATCGAAACAACGCCGAACCATCTGCTTGATTGCTTTTTAAAGCTAGATCTGCTTTACAAGCTCCATCTAACGAAAACCGCTGAACTATTTTTCCTATACTATAGAAAAAAGTATTAAGTGCAATGACCCTGATCCACAACCACCAGACTTTACGACCGAATCGGAGGTATCCTCCCTCTCACACGCGCTGTGTGTCTCTTGTTTGGATGCGACAGGTATATTTTCGTTTGTTCCAGGACATCTGCGTTGAAAGCCTGCGCAACCAATAGAGCGATAATATCCGTACATGCTTTTGGCTTTAATAACTCCACTACAAATACAAAATAATTTACTTTGCTAATAAATAGGGTGGTTACATAAAGTGTCTACATAATGTTTAAAATAAATATGTAGCTTTGAAACCCATTAATCATCATCACCCAGTAAGTCTCCCTGCTAGGGCACGGGCCTCCTCAATCACATGAGGGGTATTGCCTACTCACCACGCTTGGCAGACGGGTTGGCGAGGGTTTTTTGATATAAATGCAGAGGTTTTCCTTCTCTGGGTGCCTGATGATCATGCCAGCAGCTTATAGCCCTTATAATACATGCATAATTTACTTAAAATAATTCATGTTTCTTTTGCATTAACAACTTACTGTTTGTACATGCTCATTTGTAGCATGCTTAAAATCATGCCAAATATGAGCATGCTTAGGGTACTGTCCACATTTGCTATCAATAAGCATTCTATTAGCCATGTATTTTATCATGTTTAAAAATAAGCAAACACACTCCCCCTTCCACCCGCACAGCAGATAGCATGCTCATAAATCGACCGGTACAATTTTGGAGCATGCTCAGAATAGCATGCTTATTTGTAGCACGTCCGTCCACACATGCTACTAAGTAGCACTTGCTCAAAAGTAGCATGTGTAACACTACCTGTATAAAGACTATATCTCAGTTTTAATAAAGGTACTGTTACACATGCTTATAGCGCCTTGCTACTTTTGAGCATCATAAATAAAAAATATGGCCTCAAAGCATGTTCCATTATTATTTTAAATGCAATTATTAACCACCAAAAGAAACGTAAAATAGAGACAATTCTGCGAGTCAAAGCGTAGCCTCAACAGCAAACGGTAAATGCGCGAATTAATTATGAGAAGCACAAGAAGAGCGAGTCTTTTGAAATGCGCCATTTAAGCGGTAAAGGATTACGATGAAAGCGGTTAAAAACAAAGGTAATATCAAATTATACGAGTAAGTACCTAACCCAAGTGTCGTCGCCATTGCATCAGCCCAGGGACGGCAAACCAATGGCACAAAATATTTAGACATAGAAAATCGGATCCAGCTCAATACTCAATATCGTTATTGCGACTAGGTATAGTGTACAGGTAGGTGATATAATATGATATATATCCTTCAACTGATTACGCCTACGGCGGCCAATCTCAACAATTAGCTACGTACGCAGGATATATTATAGTGCTCAATTGTGTGCGCAAACACAAGTGCACTCTCTATTCCCTTACCCTCATATTCCGACAGGACACCAGTGTGACACTACCGGGGAAGGATTGGGCGCAGGACCAATGGCTTGACGTGGCATCCAGATTCCGAGCTGACATTAAGAATTTCTTACCGAAAACTTAGGTACAAATTTTTTGGCCAGGGATCGACCAGGGACCTCTTGCGCAGCCGTCGCTTTATAGTGCGACCCACTAACCACTACGCCACCGAGGTAGTTAGGTGATATAATATGATAACACTATAGACCCTGTAAGGGCACTGCAATATGAGAGAGGGCTGACCTTATTAAAGAATTCCTTGACCAATAGACGTGTGTATCACTTTATTGAAACGACTCAGTGATCCGACTCAGCCAAATCATACACTGTTCCGAATTTCTAATGTTCGCTCCGAATGTATCATTCTCGAGTCCAAGTGAACCGAATGATCCGAATGAGCTAAAAGATCCGATGAGCCGAATGATCCAAATGAGCTGATGATCCGAGTGAGCCGAATGATAAGAATGAGCGGAATGAATCACGGACCCAATCTGGGAGTCGATGTTCCAAATGAAGCGTTTCACTGTTCCGCATCTCTGCACTGATCCAGATGCAAATGGTCCAATCTTTTGAAAGATACGTTTTTGCCAGGTATTGGCTATGAGTACGCGTTATATCGTATTTTGTCTCTCCCGCACAACTGTCTCTATCATTAGTGCCGAACCTAACTGAGATTATCTACTCGTACGCCAGTATCTCAGCTCGCCTCCTGTCCAACTAGCACGTGCGAATTAGGAGTAAAGTGACGTCCAAACAGTGCGAGTTACTGCAGTTAAATTAAATTTAAATTAAATAATCTTTCTTTCAGACTATAGATCCATATTTGTATTAGTAAGATTACTTAATATCTATTTTTAGTTAATAACATTTATTTATTTATTCACACAAGACAAATTACAACCATTACAGAAGTATGATATTATAAAAATAAACAGTTTTGATCTAGATTGCAATTCAAAAATATGTGTAAACAGAAAAGTTAAACGTGTTAAGCAATAGGAATAAGAAAATAAGTATGAGCTAACACGATACAAGAAAGCAGTCAGATTCAGCTCGGATGCTGAACTGCTGCAACACTGCAGTCCAGTGCGGCCGGTGTAGGGTCAGTGGGGTAGAGGAAATTTAAAGATGAAATAAAATAAATTAGTGCTGAAGTGAGCATCACGTGAGAGGGTAGATTCCCGTATTCCCTCTCAGCACAAAGCACAACCAGAGCAGTGCACCTGCAGTGCAGTCCTCGACAAGCTAAGCCTTAGCGCGAAGACGTCCTATAACGAACGAGAATATACCTGTCGCATCCTAATAAAGAAGAAACAGCGTGTGTGAAAGGGAAGGGAAATCCGTTTCGTCCTAACGTCCGGTTCGCGTTAAGACCCCTGAATCATACGCTAGCTCACACTGTGGAAACCAGATTTTAGGTTTACCATCCCTGAATATCTCAGCACACAGCCAAACGTATTTTTATTTCTTAAAAAGCATAATGTGTTTGCTTGTAGCTGGAGTTACATTTTTTTTTTACACGGACAGTTAGATTTTTTTTATTTTGAACCATAGGCTAACGCCTGGAAACAATCGAACCTGATGAAAAGCGACGATGAGGTCTAGGATGATACGCGTTTGCCTAGAAGATGATTCTCGAGCACTCGATATTGAAGTCCACTTATAGATTTGTATGGACGAATGTATGATATATCTATACTCCACCTCAAAGTCGAGTGCGCCAGAATTGCCCCTCAGATTATAATGGTCAGGAAAAACCTCGCCAGTTTTAAGGATTCATGTTAATATATTTGTTTAATCTAAAGGCGGACAAACAAGCAAGCGAGTCACCTGATGGAAAGTAATCAACGCCGCCCATGAACATCCGCGAAATCTGAGATATCGCTAATGTGTTGCCGGCTGTTTAAAAGACTACGCTCTTCTCTTGAAGGTCCCTAAGTTGTTGTCGTCATTAAATAATAATTGTGTATTCTGTACCTTATTTAATCCAATAAATAAATAGACTATGGTACTTACTGTAATCGTAACCGATGAACAATGAAAATCGCAACAAGGCGTACAAGAAACTCGGGTAATGAATAAAAGCGTATTTCCGCGAAGGACAAGCGACGGATGCCGCCGCGCGCCTTTGTGCGGCTTCCGACGCCATTACCCATACTGGGCTATTCATATTACCACGGTATATCTGTCGCAGCCATTTTGTTAGCCATCCAATTGGAGGCCTAGGGCGTTAGTAAAACGCCGCCATTAAATTTAATTAGATGGCTAATCCGATATTTTTTAGAACTTAAATCACTCTACGTTTAACAGGCGTATTGAAAGTTAGCCCCGTAGAGTAAGGTGAGAATACTCTGGGTTAGCTCATTCAAAACGACTGATCAAGACTCAGCCAAGTGATTTAAATTTAGTTCCGCTTTTCTCCACTGCGCGCTAGTAATCATCATAATAAATATAGTGGCAGCAGCGAAAACAGCTGTGAGTGTTATGGTTTGACTATCTCGTCCTTGTGTGCAATTATAATTAAAAATTGAAGAGTTATATTGTCAAAAGACCTATAAACATAGAAGTGCCAAATAATAATATGTGGTCTGCGTAGATTGTAATTTTCGTTCCAACAACTATATCGGCCTAAGCATCCAATTAGATGATGATGGGGACAAACTTTCAGCCATCTGGTTAAATGTTGCCGTCATACCGTGGCTAGTGGTTCTTCAGCCATTTGATTGGATGCCGGCGGTTATCGAACGCCTTAGGCGTCTTATGGCTGGCTAATTTAACCAGATTGCTGCGACATATCCAATAGCTTATCTACATAGATTGTGACTGCCTCGGTGGCGCAGTGGTTAGTGGGTCGCACTTTAAAGCGACTGCTGCGTTTGGGATCGGGCCAAAATATGTACCTGAGTTTTTCTGTTAAGAAATTCTCAGTATCAGCCCAAGTCTGGAAGTTGGCAGTCTTGTACCCCCGTGCCTGGGAAAGCGAGTTAAGCCGTTGATTCTGTGCAGGCACAGAATCAACGGCTTAACTCGCTTTCCCATCGAAGTGGAATCAGGATTCCACTTCGGTCCTGTCACACTGGCGTCCCCTCTAAATATGAGGATAAGAGAATAGAGAGTGCATTTGTGTCTGCGTAAACACTTGTGCACTATAATACGTGTGTCCAGCGTTGATGGCCGCGACACGTAGGTACGCACTGCCGACCCATGCAATAACACAATATCGTATATCGTTATGAGTACGCCAAGGGGAGATCAGCGTCCGGGCTGTATTTTACTTGACTATGGTCGCGCACATTCACTCGTATGTACAGACCCAGACCTCTGTCACGCTTTATATATTTTTTTACATTGTTAAATCATGCTAAAGTACCTACGAGGTGATAAAACAATGTCATTATTTCATGTTAAATTAAGAATATCTTGATGGTGTAACGTATATTTTTTTATATAATTAATTACTTGATAAGTCACTGAGGACGGGCTTACTGTCGTAAAAAAGAAGAACGACCCAGGTACAGACAGCCACACATTAGGTTACTACGATATGTCAAAATTCCCCAATTGATATTTAACCGAACGCGTTTGACATTAAGGTGAGAACCGACTGAATAAATTTGACAGTTTTGCATATTTTGATGTGTGGCTCTGTGTACATCATAATATCCGATCAAAATATCATCATAGTCCGATCATCACACACTGGAAGTGTATGCACGTCCGGTCCAATCCCAACTACAATCACGCATAAGAATGTGGTTGGGATCGGAAACGGATTGTGTCAATAAAATGTAGGATTGGTGATCGGTAGATGCATGGTAAGGAACGTGTAAGAGATCGATATTTGAATTATAGAATGACGTGCGAGAGGGAGATAGACGACGTATGGCCGACGACTCTGAAAGGCGTAAAGACATAGAGCGATTGTAATTAATATAGAAGCCTTATTCCCGAAACCTGGGTTATTCATTCTTTCCCACAAAAATATAATTCTAATTCTTATTAATTATTCTTATTAGAAATAAATATTTATTCATTCAATATTATCGGCTGATATAATGTTGTAAGTAACATCCATGGTAACCAATTCAGGTTTTATGTAAAACAATGCCACGAAAACGTCTCCCACATTTCCTTCAGGAATCAAATTAAAATTGTTGTTGCATTCAAAGGGTTCCCTTCAAACTTCAAATAACTATGAAATGTGAACTAGGGACGTTCGTTGCGGATATTAGGTACTTAATTCGGATCTAGAAGATACAGTTATTGAGAACCATTATTATAAATATGTAAGTATGATTTGCAGATTCGGTTACAATAACAGATAAGAATAGAACTAGAGTGATACAAATATTTTTATTGACGACCCGATTGGAACAGTGGTAGTGAACGCTGCCTCTGATACAAGGGTTGCGGGTTCGATCCCCGCACACTACAAACATTTGTGTGCATGAACATGTTTGTTTGTATTGGTCTGGGTGTTTGCTATGTATTATAATTATGTATTTACAAAAGAAAAGTATTATATGTATATATTTGTATTCCCACTGTTGATTCTGATATCCGTAACACAGGTGCTTGAGCTACCTAACTCGGAGTCAGATCAATGTATGTGATGTTGTGTGAAATATATTTTCCCCTGCACAAAATAGTTCATGCAGGACTCGTGTCTACAACAATTTTGACCACTAGTCACACCACACTGGTGTGACTATGTTTTATTTCGGAATATCCGATAGATTTGAATAATTTCTGTAACGGATATTCAATTTTCAAAATAGATTTCGCATTGGCCCAAGCAAACTCCGTATCACCTGAATAATTTAATATTTGTTTATTGACATAATCAGGTAGATATGTACTCTGTTATTTGTGGCAAATATGAAAGCGGTGGTAGGTACAGCTATTCTCGCTTAGGTATACTTATATGCAAAGTGCTGTTACCTATCTAACACAAATTTATATTATCTACTGTTTACCATAAACGCCCTGTTGGTCTAGTGGTTTAAGTACCGGTCCGTGATCTTGGAGTCCTGGGTTCGATTTCCGGGTCGAGCAAAAAGTATGTTTCGAATTTTTCGAACATTCCTCGGGTTTGTGATCACCAATCCGCATTAGGCAAGCGTGCTAATAAAGCTTAATCCCATCAAAGTAGCGATAACTTAATTTCTATGATGGAGGCCTTTGCCCTGTAGTGGGACAGTATATAGGCTGATGCTTTACTGGTTACCATTACGGATAAGTAGTTATTTGTTTTGGATATCCGATAGTTTAAGTACGGTTACGCCGCGGCGGATCTCCACACATCCCTGGTGTGTACACTCGAAGGCACACGCATCTGGGGCAATGGAAAGTTCCGATGGAAAGTTCTCAAAAAGGCCTGCAAACATTTCGGAGCTTCACATAGTTCGTGATCTTCGAGTTATTTCTATCATTCACATTGAAGGATGAAGAAAGCGGAGGTAATACCACATAATTAGTTATAACTGACTAAGTAAAAATATTTTGAAGCGCCTAAGGGCATCACGGCCGCTCCTGTGTAAAAAGTGCCGGCCGTCTCTCCAGGCATTCCTAATTAAACGACATTATCCGTTGGTCGCTTACCACCATCAATGTGACGGCAAACGTAGTGGCTTAATTTAAAGCCGTCCCGTAACGAAAGAGAATATACCAATCGCATCCAAACAAAGGAGACACACAGCGAGTGTGAATGAGAGGGAAACTCCGATTCGGTCGTAACGTCTGCTTTATCTTCGGCCTTCTGGAGCCGAACGGATTTTCACGTGATGATGGCAAGAGGCCAGGCGGAATGTTCCTCATCCCTTCTTGAAAGATGGGACGTGCTCTCGTGTGAGATGCTACCTGGCGTCGACACTCTGGCACCGTCTCATCTTTCCAGAACTACGAGAGTGCCGGAGCTGCGGCTGACGCGGTAGAGAGACTAAAAGTTACAAAGTATAGGCATATATCCGGTATCTACTTTCTAGATACTTTGTTCCTTGGAGAAAAGTTAAATAAAATTCGACCGTTTCGAATAAAAATTGATCAGCGGATTGATGAATTTAAATATGGGATGGATTTTTTTTTTTAAATTTCGCTCTTATTAGTACAATGTACCATGAAGAAAAATGTATAATGTGTAATTAGGTACAATTCTAAATGTTATGGGCCTTACAGAAAACCGGCGTAAAGCAGCACTGTGCTGTGTTTCGCTGCGTGAATGAGGGTACCGGAAGCCCAATCCGGGGGAAAAGGGAGTTTAAAGGTTGGCAGCTCACTTGTGACTCCACTGGTGTCGCGGGTGCCATGGGCGGTGGCAATAGCTTACCATCAGGTGACCCGTCTGCTCGTCTGCCACCTATCATATAAAAAAACTGAAACTTACATCAATCATAGCGTAGGAGTTGGACATCATAGCGATGAGCAGGTTAAGCAGCACGATGACGTTGATGACGGAGTAGGAGCCGAACATGAGCAGGCCCCAGAAGCGCGTGTAGCTCTTGATGCCGGCCAGCTCGAAGTTCTCCAGGCCCACCATGCCGAACGACGCCCAGAAGAGGGACTGGGACGCCTCGAATACGCTGTCAGGAGGAAACTTTACATTTTACCATCATCTAATACATGCTGAAATGATGACCGGGTGAGGAAAGACTGGGATAGAAATCTATGAATTTATCTGTATGGAGCAGGCCTCCGTTCAGGGTATTGAATTTTAGGTACTTAATTGACCGTGGGAGAGCTACGCTTCAGCATGAATGGGCCGGCTCGACCGAAGTGATACCACAGCCTCACAGAAAACCAGCATGAAGCAGCACTGTGCTGTTACGCTGCGTGAGTGAGTGTACCGGAGGCCCAATCCGGGGAAAAGGGGGGGTTTAATGTTTGACAGCGCACTTGTGACTCCACTGGTGTCGCGGGTATCCATGGGCGACGGCAATTGCTTACCATCAGGTGATGTCTACTCGTCTGCCATACCACATAAAAAAAATACGCTAAGAAAATCCCAAACAGCGATATTACACGACAAATAACAACATTTATTCATATTTTTACACCTATAAGTGACTCGTAATAAAGTGCATAATAAAATAAAATGTAACATATCAAAATTACAAGCACACCTAACATGAAATCAGTATCTGAATACGAATAATTTTGAAAAAATCTACAGAAAACACCAAACTACTACTTTTACAAAGTGATTACGATCATATTCAGAAGATCACTTAATATGAATGATAATCCATGGTATCTCTGAGAGTCATACAATCAACTTCATCAATCTTCAACGTATTCATCTTCACATTGATATCCTCCTCCAGTTGTATCTGGGTCTGCAAAAGATACCGAAGAGACGAAGAAGCCTCATGCAGCATTTGCTGCAGCTGCTCCGTGCTGTGCCGCAACATCTCACACTCATAGTACAAAGCTTGCCCCGGAGGATCCTTCACCAGCTCAGCCCCCACCCTATTCGACCGCTTCCCAAGCCTAGTATGAGCTAACGCCATGTGGCCCTCCTTATCAGCCAACGCTTTCTTCAGCTGCAATATATTGTCCTGCATATCCGAAATCTTCTGAGTCGTGTCCCTATGCATGTCTTCTAGTTTCCCTTTAGCCAATTTCGTCTCCTTTATCCTCTCGCTAAACTCATGGTTGCACTTCTTGTACGCGACCCAGAGGTCGTCGATCACCTGCTTCAGAATCGTATCGACGAACATTTTGATCGGTCTAGAGCTGGTGACTTCCCTAGCAGCGCTGATTATATTCTGAGCCGAGTAGGAGTTGTATTCTTCGGCAGATATATTCGCTGGGTCCAGGCTTGCGTAGCCTTCGTAAATAGATAGGCACAAGTCAGTTGGTTTCAGAGACAAGTTTTGTTTATCGACATCTATAGCTGACTGTTTGTACTGGAGATCACGGTCTAGCAGGTAACGCGTTGCTCGGAGACGCCTCATCTGCTCGTTGAGCTGTTCTAACACACGTCTGAGAAGACTTTGGCCTCCAAGTATAGAAGTGATTTCTTGCTGAAGAGCATGTTCGACTTCATCGACGACGAGGATCGATCCCAATGCGTCCGTCTCTCAACATCAAACACTTTCTGCAGATATTCAACGCGTTGGTCTGCAAGGAGCTGAGGCAGTCGAGAAGCCGAGTCTTGTACACGCCAAGAGCTTCCAGCTCGATGCATATTTCTCTGCGTTGGACTTGCAACTCGTTCTTGTTGAACTCGACGTCGCCGATGCGTTCCTCGAGGCGCCTGTCTGTGGTGGCCTTCATGATGCTGGACCTCTCGGCGGTCTCCTCGCGGACGCGCTGGCACTCGCCGAGCACGCGGTCTGCGAGCTGCTGCTGGTCCTCCGTGTTCCTGCATCGCTGGTCGTTGCTGAGCTTCCACTCTGAGAGGGTGAACTTGGCAGCCCTCGGAGGTATGCAAACTATAGCTTGCTCAGCCAATCTTGTGGTGGCAACAGGAGCGCCTATGACGTGGCGCACACCGAACTGGACTTCGCCCATTTTTGTAATAAGAGTAAATAAAAAGTTACTAAATAATTTTAATAACTCAACTGACAGCGTTTTGTCAGCTGTTTGGCGTTATTGACAAAGCAAGTTACCTTGCTTTGTCAATCGGTTGCCATGGCGATGCGGGAAGTCAGTTATCGATGGAGCGAATACAAAGGCGAATACGGAAGTGTATTAAAATAGGATTTATGTCAAAGGTTTAAAATCCGGAGTTTAATTACTTTACTCTATGGTTTAAGAGCAAATTCTTATTTTCTGTGCTCATTTTTTATACGTTCTACTACCATAGGTTAAGGTTTAAAGATTTTATTCTCACTAAGACTTATTATCTATGTCACTTACATGAGAACACTTTATAATGTTAATGTTCGCCGTTGAAAACTCACTCAGTACCATAGCTACTACTTACTAACATACTAACTGACACTACTTATTATTCTAACGATTACATTTTTATTTCTTCGATAAATTAAGTAAATTTTGTTATTAAGCAAGGAAAGTAGATTGTTTTTTGAATTATTTTTATTTAAGGTGACGGGTAGGGCACACTTGCGACACTTATTGTTTTAAATTGTTAGCAACTAAACCGGATATTTTTTGAACAATTTGCCTGAAAGCACCTAAACTATTTATTTAATACTTATACTTAACTTTTTGGCCTGCTTTTGTATTCGAAATTTGAATTACCGCCAATAACCAAATCCGAATTTCGAGGGCAACAGATCTTTTTTTTTTTAAATAAATAGTATAGTTAAAGACTGGAGCTCTGCAATTGTTTAAAATAAATCCGGTTTAGTAGCTAAAAATTTAAATCGATTGGCATCGTTATCTCGTTTTTTAACCCCCAACGAAAAATCGACGGGGTGTCCGCTTACTCAAAGGGTGTCCGACCAAAAATCAAAAAGTCCAAAAATAAATTGAGTTTAAATTTTAACTTTTTAAATTTTTGTAGGGGTTTTTTTCATAAATAATCTTATATGTAGGTATCGAATGAACAATAAATTATGGATGATTTAAGGATATATATTGAAATCGAATTAGCGATAACTTGACCCCTTTTTTGTCATTAGAACAAGTCATAGGAGCACTAGCGACTACCAGGGGACTGAGTCACTTTCCGAAGCTCCGCCACTTCGTGCAGAAGTCGCCGGCGTTGTCCCAGGCGGGTAGACCGCCGGGCAACACATAGAACTTCTTCATACGAGCATTAGCGACTACCAGGGGAGTGTTCCTTCCTTAAATCTCCGCCACTTCATCAGGTCGCCACGTTGCCCGGTCCAGTTAAGACGCTGGGTAAAAACAATCACTTCTTCAATACTAGCACTAGCGACTACAGGGGACTGACCTCACTTCCCGAGCTCCGCCACTTCAAGCGGAGTCCGCCGCGTCGTCCCAGGCGGGTAGACCGCCGGGCAACACATAGAACTTCTTCATACGAGCATTAGCGACTACCAGAGGACTGACTCACTTCCCAAAGCTCCTCCACTCATCCAGGAGTCGCCGGCGTTCGTCCCAGTCGAGTAGCCCGCCGGGAAAAACACATAGCACTTCTTCATACTAGCACTAGCGACTACCAGGGGACTGACTCACTTCCCGAAGCTCCGCCACTTCAAGCAGGAGTCGCCGGCGTTGTCCCAGTCGGGTAGCCCGCCGGGAAACACATAGCACTTCTTCATACTAGCACTAGCGGACTACCAGGGGGACGACTCACTTCCCGAAGCTCCTCCATTTCATGCAGGAGTCGCCGGCGTTGTCCCAGTCGGGTAGACCACCAGGCAAGACATAGCATTTCTTCTTCTCCAGATCCGCGAAGTACCAGAGAAGTTGGTTTAGACCTGGTTTTGGTAACGGACGGATGAGTCAAGTAACTTGGTTGAAAGTCAACAGTGGCAGTGACTAACTATACTTAGTCAGTGACAAATAAGCTTATACAAAAGGTCAATTGACATCCACCAAAATGCATTCCAAAAATACAAATACGAATAAAACTGAAATTCGACTCAAGGATATTTGTATATTTAGACCCGATTCGACCAATCTATATCCGTGAATCAATCTATGGTATAACTTCAGATTAAATTAGTCGAATCGGGCCTTAAACCTTTTTTAACTAAAACGGTGTTATAAAGCAGTTTTCATTATATTTTTTGTTTTTTGTTGTTTCACGCGATCAAAACTGCTCCTTTCTCTTTATTGAACGTTTATGAATAAGTAAAAGTCGAGTAGGGGAAAACTCACCCGATAATGTCAAGATTTATTTGAATTGAATGAATGAAATTTAATTTCCGTAAGGACATGGTGAAAAAGTTGGAATGACAGGGTTTTTTTTTTTTTTTTTTTTTTTTTTTTATGCATAGAGGCGGAACACACGTAGCAAGCGTAGTCACCTGATGGAAAGTTTAATCCCTCAGCCGCACGCAAGTAACACATCTGCGCAAATCAGAGCGATCGCTAATGTGTTGCCGGCCGTTTTTTTAAAAAAGAGTACGCTCTTCTCTGAAGATCCCTAAGTCGTAGCCGTCCGGAAATACTCATCGTGCCCTAGCCCCAAACCGTTCCACAGAACTGAGGTACGTGTAGAAAAGTTCCGGGAGAAACGCACAGTACTAGACCGCCATCCATCGAGATGATGAGAATGGAATGACAATCGCTTGCGAGTTGTTCGATGTAAGAATCGGCCGCAGGGAGTAATCAAACAGTTCTTCAGAGCACTCCCCATGATAAATGCGGTATAGAATGCTGAGGGAAGCTATGTCCCGCCGCAATGCTAGAGGATCAAGTCGGCTAGAGAGGAGTCAGGTCAACCAACAATTCGAGCAGCCCTACTTGTACCGGTCAAACGAAGAAGTTGATACTGAGGTGCACCAGCCCAGAGATGGGAGCAGTATTCCCATATTGGGCCGAACTTGTGCCTTATTGAGTTGTAAACCGATGAGCGGTGTGAATACCGCCCCGCTCTATTAAGTACACCAAGTTTCTTTGAAGCTATTTTAGCTTTGTCTTCCAGATGACCGGCGAAACTGGACAATCGCTTGAAATGTCGACACCAAGGATCCCGATAGAATGCTTGACACAAGGGGGTGCCCTCTGAAAACTGATTGGCACTTTCAAAGGGAGTACTTGTTTAGCGGTTAACGCGCACCACGTGTCTTGGAGGGATTAAATGGACCGAAATTAAGTCGTCCCCAGTTCGAAACATGATTTAGATATCTTCGACTTCAGACACAAGGCTATTTCCGGTTTCGATGACGTTTCCGTGAAATATTTGCACGTCCGGTATACAGTGCATCTTCTAGTACTATCATCCGCATAGCACTGAATATGTTCTGAGACAACATATCATTGATGTGCTAGAAGAAACAGTGTTGGAGATAGTACACAGCCTGAGGGACACCAGCGTTCAGGGCTTACAGATCCGAGCACGAACCGTCGATAACAACCTTAATGATACGCCATTAAAAAACTAGCGACCCCACGTGCATAATTTCTCGGAAGGACCGTATGAAGGAAGTTTAGCTAGCAAGGCGCCTTGTGCCATACCCTATCAAGGCTTTCGCTATGTCCAAACTGACAAGCCAGAGCCTCCACCTTACTCTGCCAACGCCTGTGCCCATCGAATGAGTCAGAAATACAGCAGGCACGGCGGAATGACCAATCGACACACGGAGGAAGCCGTACTGGCGGTTCGCTTAATAGCGGCGGTTCTCCTTCTAAGTACTCAAGAGCTGGACGGTGGTAAGCACTCCATTACTTTAGAGAGGATTGAGGAATGGCTATTGGTCTATAATTGGACGGGTCCGCGCGATCGCCTTTTTTGGGTATCGGGTGGACAAAGGGTTGATTCCAGTTACTCACGGGTACTACGCCAGTCGGTGTAGGAGAGCCGGAAAAGACGCGTTAAACCGGAGCCAACTCCGGAGCACATTCCCTCAGTCCATGGAGGGATACCATCCGGCCCACTCGATTCTTACGGATGTCAAGGGAAAAGAGAGCTTTACGAACCGAATCTTGTCGAAACGGACGTGGTATTGAACTCGCACAGGGCGGTATAATGGTGGAGAGTTCCAGAGTCATCAAGTCGAGTTAGGACGCAAAAAGAGTGCAGCAGGTGGCTTTTTTTGCGTATTGGGCAAGTTATGTGGAGTGTCGACACTTCGTGAAGTGGAGGGAAAGACACACTGACTTAAGTTCCCCAGCGGCCAACGCACTAGGCATCTGGATTAAGGCGAAAAGCCCAAAAGCGCGGCGTCTGCCTGCTGGGAGGCTGCATTAGCTTCTCGCCAATTTACACGCTGAACGATGCATTGATTTGAGCAATATCCTTCTTGAAGGACCCTCCCCTAAGAGCGAAAGTTGTATCTTTTTCTTTAGGACAGTAGATGTCCACGCACTGGTATTTGCGTCATTGGATGCCACTGCTGACAGTCCCAGGGACTTTGGTAAACAAGGTATAAGATTTGTTGATTCTAATCAGGGTTCTAACCTAGAACGATGGAATGGCACCGACGACCCCGTCCGAACCTAGTACTAAACTCTACACAACAAAAAATATTGGTTAGGTATGAATAGTGACCAGCAAAATATCCTAAAATTCTGGGACGGGTTTTAATTAGACAAGTTGTATTGTAACCCTCTATTGTACCAGAATCCTAAAAGGATATATTTTTTAAAGATTTATTTCCACAGACTCTCGGTCTGTGCTTTTTCAAATTTAGATTATTTTATAAGTTTCTTGCTCAGATATCATACTTACAATAAATAAATACAATTAAATTGTTATATTACATTGTTTAAATTATTATTACTATTATGATAATTATTTTTGTTCGTGCGTCATTTATCTTTATGTTATTGTTATAATATTGTCACATTTTATTTTTCAAAAGGGTTCGCATGTAAAAAATATTATTAGGTAGGTACTGGCTTGTTGTCTGGTGACATGGCTTCGTACACTCACCGCAAGCAAAAGCGAAGAGCACGAGGCTGTAGATGAAGAAGAACTTGACGATGTCGATGACCATCCGCCCGAGCGAGATCTGCAGCGGCCCCAGGTGAGGGTTGATGGAGAACAGGTGGACCAGCTTCAGAGCACTGACAACATATGTTATAGAGTCATTATTGGCGCTATCCTAGCCATAGAGCGAACATCAATATAATGAGAAATGATCCCCCCAGGAGAGCCACGCTTCAGCATGAATGGGCCGGTCCGACCGGAGTGATACCACGGCCTCTCAGAAAACCGGTGTGAAGCAGCACTGTGCTGTTTTTCGCTGCGTCAATGAGGGTACCGGAGGCCCAATCCTCCTGTTTCCTGTTTGTTGCGGCCGCCTGTTTGGCACATACAGGGATAATGTTGTCCTACTTTTCGTCATTATTTATGTCTAGGTTATGTTTCTTATTAAGTTTCCTTGTTTTGTATTGTGCCTGATTTCGGCACTTACTCACCTAAAAACGTTAGCAGCGGCAAACAACCCTTCTGCGATCAACTGAGGATCGAAAGCGTCCCAGTGTTCTCTGGGGATGAACTTCGTCTGCGGGTCCCTGTTGATCTCCGTGATCTGCTGCCAGTAGGCGGCGAACCTCAGCATCGCCACGGCGCAGTAGAGCGAGTTCCTGGTGAAGTCGATGAAGTTCCACATGTTGCGCAGGTAGGAGCGGATGCCTTCTATGAAGATCTCTTGGGTTTCTTCCCAGATGAAACCTGGAAGGGAGGTTATGTTTGAGGTTACTGTTTCTAACTGTTCTGTTTGAACCTAGCCTTTTTTTAAGCCGTGTAGATACGGTGTTACGCAACACGTTACGCAACATGTAACGTAACAGGTTACGCAACATGTAACGCAACACGTTACGAAACATGAACGCAACATGTAGCGCAACACACGTGTGTCTGTACATACGGAAAATCGTAGTATCGACCGCGATCTGTCACTTGTCGGTTTTTTGCGCGAACACAAAGAAGACGGGACGTGTTCGTGCTAGGAAAAACTCCATGACACAGACTTTCAAGTGGATGACGAGAAATGGTGTTGAGCAACTTGTTTGCGTTACTTGTTGCGGAACGTGTTACGCTAAGTATCACTACAAACCGTGCAACACGGTATTGTTACACAGTTTGTTCACGAACACCGGCTTAATGTGATTAAAGGTGGTAAACGGACAGACGGATAACATAGCTGCCGCTCATATCCATGGGCGGCATATAAATATTGGGTGGCCCATTTACAGTGATCCACAATATTTTTAGATGCCTTACAATAGTTCTTCTAAAACACCTCTACTCGTTTGTATGTTCCGCGATTTCCGGTAGTTTTCTAGAAAAAAATGTACTTAGTATGAAAACTGACGTGTATATGGCCCACTGCCTCTTGAGGTTCGCAATTTTTATGGCATATTGTTTTCTTTTTTGAATAGAATAGATATATAGGTAGGTATGCCCTTTTTTTAAAATGATCTATAGGCCAACGCTTGACCACAATCTCACCTGACTTATCACTCCAACTTACCAAGGACATAGACCACCACCACCAGCTCCAGATAAGTGGGCCCGTTCCCGCGCTGCTTGAGGAGCTCCTTCTCCAGCTCCTTCACCATCCACTCGGGGCCGAACAACTGTATGGCTTGCACCTCCGCTCTTTGTGATACCAGGATTAGAATCACTGAGGAAAGAACATCTTGCTTACACCTGAGGAAGTTGTTACACCACAAAACTTAAAAACAGGTGGACCGATTTACTACCTGTGCGGATAAAGAATGGGATCAGAAATGGCGGCGAGTATAGACGCAAATAGTGTGCGAGCGAAAAGCGAATAGATGCGCCGCCATTTCTGATCCCATTCTTTATCCGCACAGGTTGTAACTGATATATGATTTGATTGGATTCCACTTAGTTTATAGTGTAGGAGAGTCATGCTCCAACACCAATAGGCCCGACTCGAGTTGAGTGTTAGCATTGTCGACAGCGATTGTCGTTGCCCATGGACACCAGTGGAGTCACAAGTGCAATGCCAACTTGTAAAATTTCCCTTTCCCCCGGATTTGGCCCTCCCGGCGAAACACTAGCAGACCGAAGCCCTCACGGCAGATTCTACTACAGGCCCCGCGCTGGCTTAATCCACTGCCCCAAAATCACACTTATGGAAGAGGATCACAACTTTATCTTACGTGCGACATGGATGAACGAGATTAATTATATAATGTCATCATTATCATCATCATTTCAGCCAATAGACGTCCACTGCTGGACATAGGCCTCCCCCAATGTTCTCCACACAGATCGGTCCTGTGCCTCCCGCATCCAATGGATTCCCGCGATCTTCACCAGATCGTCGGTCCACATTGTAGGAGGCCTGCCACGGCTGCGACTTCCTGTACGTGGCCTCCACTCGAGGACCTTTCCGCCCCAACGGCCGTCTGTCATTATATAATGTATAAAGTCTAAAATACTCACACAAGAAAAACAAGTAACTCGAAGCGTGAATCAAGAACTTCATAAAAGGTTTCCTCATCAGCTTGCCAGTGGAGCAGTTCGGGGCGACCATGTACAGACTGCAGTAGAACGGGAACAGAAGAGCCACGCGGCAGATGATCATGATCTTCTCCATGGCAGTCTTGCGCCGGAAGCCGGGGACGCCCTCGTACCAGATGGCAGCTAGCAGCTGCTGGATGTTGGGGTGGGCCACGAACTGAAAAGAGCATGAACATCATAATCTCCTCCGGCCAATACGGCTGCAGAGGCTGATCATTACGATCAGCCACATACGTAGGACTTATAATGGTGCCAAGTGTGTGAGCAAGCGCAGTCACTATTATATTATATTCCAATACGACACCGTATGAAATGACCGCAGAGGGATCGGGCGCTGGACAGTGCTTCAGACAGGCACTAAGAATTAGCTACAACCGATCAGGAATCGAATTTTGGCCAGTGTAACTCACTAGACACTGCATCACAGAGGTTGTAAAAACATTAGACGATGACTATAAATAGCTAAGTTTAGAAGTTATTTACATATTTGGTCTGGTTTCCCTGTCTAGTTAGTGACCCTTCATTGTGATAATCAGACTTACGAAATTGACTCTATATCCTGGTCCAAGTTTAGGTACCCTGAGCTCCGAAGCGATGGCTTTGGACGCAAGGTTACCTAAACTAAGATGATCTAACTAAAGTATCATTTTTGTCCACCCCGAATGGATTCCATCGACTTTTATCATGTTTCCCAGAGTATCCCGGTTAAGCTGAAGTCTTACCCTCTTCTGCTTAAAGTCTATAGCCAGTTCCAGTTTCGCCAGCTTCATGTGGTCTCCCTCCACGAAGCCGGGCTCGTCCGGGTCGTGGTTCAGGATGATGGCCAGCTCCTGGCTGCTGCGGGACTGGTCCAGCAAGTCCACAGCAAACTTCTGAGCTTGCCGGCGAAGTTCCAGGTATTCGGATTTACTTTCCTACGAAAAAACAGACTTGTATCTGTATGTATATTTTTGTAAATATCCAAAAAAAAAAGTATACGCTGCCCTTAGAAGATGATGTTTTTATACAATTTTGGTGGCAGGCATTTTGGTTGCTCGCTTGATGGTAAGCGATTACCACAGCATAAGAACGTCTGCAAAACGAGATAACCTGAATACTACCTAAAGGGTCGTAAAGGTTTAGCATTTTGAAAAATCACATACAGTTATCCCCTAGGAAAACCTCAGAAGGGAGCGCATTCTACAGCCAAAGGGTTTTAGCAGGAAACCCTTCAACGCTCAAATGGGCTCCAATTTTCAATGTGTGAAGGTGAATGCCCTACTGATGGCAAGCGATGCAGTGGTAAGATGGGGTTGTTGGCATTATATCGAAAGCTTTTCCTGCACAAACTATTTTATTTACTTCGGTAGAACACACCCAGGGACACTTATGGGTTAAATACCGCTCGTGAGAATCATTTTTCGATCCTGCATCGTCAGAACTAACGTACTCAACAAAATCCAAGTTCCGCAGTCCCCACCTGAGATGAAAGGCCGAAAAACAACGCGATGAGGGAGGGAGATGTCAGATTCTGATACTCATTGAACCAACTTCTTTGAATCACCGATTCTTTTTTCATTCAATGGTCTTTCAATCCTGTATCATGGGAACTAACCTGCTCAGCAAACGCCAAGTTCCGTAGCTCCCACGAGAGCTGAAAGGCCGTGAGTATGGGGTCAGTAGAGGACAGCGCGATGAGGGAGGGAGAGGCGAGTGCCCGGTACTCGTTGAGTCGGGCCAGGGAGTGTCGAAGAGAGTCTTCAGTCGAGTCGCGGATACACTCTTCACATCCGCACCTGGGGATAAAAAATAAGTTTGGCGGTCTTTTTTAATTGGCAGGTGGCAAACGAGCCATTTCTACAATATTTGAGATATATAATGATTATAGAACGTGTAACCATGATCCTGTTGGTCTGGTTCCCCTGTCTAAGGGTTGCGAAGGTCAGACAGCAGTCGCTTCATTGTAATTACCAGACAACTTGAATCCTGTATCATAGTTTAAGCCGTACCCCGGGCTTCGAAGGGACAGTTTTGGATGCAGCTGGGAATTACACGCTAACCTGAGGAGGAGATGGCAAACGAGCAGACGGATCTCCTGTTGGTAAGCGATTGCACACCCGCAACAGTGGAGTAACAAGTTCGCTACAAACCTCTTTCCCCCCCGATTGGGTCTCCAGTACCTTCACTCACTCGGCTAAACACACCGCAAGCGCTACTTCACGCCAGAGAGTAGACGTTACGACCGAAGCGGAGTTTTCCTCTCTTTCACACGCGCTGTGTGTCTCCTTTATATAGATGCGACAGGTATATTCTCGTTCATTACGGGACAGCTTTAAATTAAGCCACCTGTTTCCTGTCAGTCCGTGGTATTACCCCGGTCGAGCCGACCCGATTAAGGAAGCTTATAAAGTTTCGAAAATAAATACACGTGATATTTCCTTCCGACCTCCCCTGCCCCTTGTGTTGTGATATTAGTGATTTTTCTAACCCCCTTGAGCCTTTTTCCTTGGGCCTCCCATGAGTAATGGACGGAACCTTAGCGTGTGACAGCCCGTACCTATACACACCTTTATTTTTTATCGTTTACATCCCGAAAACCTCATAATTGGTATCGTGAATAAAGTCCATTTAGCATAGTTGATATTTTATAGTAATCTTTTGCGATTTATTTTTAAGCTAACACGAGATGAAATTTTTAAGTGTGTTATTTACTTATGAGTCCATTTAGCATGTTATTGTTTATCTATTTTGACTGCCTCGATGGCACACTGAGTAGTTAAAAAAATAAAATAAATCTTTATTTGTTCTCTCACATAGTTGGTTGGTACATACAAAATAAAGCTTAGTCTAGTGTTACTAAAACTATGTAAGAGACTGGTATCTGTACTAGGAGACCTGTATGACAGATTACCAGCCTCTCCTACTCCGGACCGATGTAAACGAATAAGCTTATCATATCTATGCAGCTATAATATATGTGCGAACGTGAGTGTGAGTATATGAGGTAAGATAAGTGTGTGTGCATGTGTGTGTGTGTGCGCGCGCGTGCGTGCGTGTGTGGGTGGATGCGCGCGTGCGTGCGCGTGCGTGCGTGTGTGGGTGGGTGTGCGCGTGTGTGTGCGTGTGTGTGTGTGTGTGCGTGTGTGTGTGTGAATATAAGTACGTGCAAATATTTTTAAGAGACTACCACTAAAATACTCTCAGTCTTATTATAATCAAGAGATTTCAGCCATGCGGTGACCAAGTTAAGTGGATCGCACTTTTAAGCGACGACTGCGCTTGGGTTAGCATGTTTGGTTGGCTTGAACCCAAGCGCAGAACCCCGGGGATTGATCCCCGGGTCAGGCCAAAAATTTATACCTGAGTTTGTCAGATAAAAAATTCTCAGCGTCAGTCCGGAGTCTCTAAGTAGACGGTCTTGTAGCCTCGTCCCTCGGAAAGCACGTTAAGGTGACGGGTAGAGCACACTAGCGACACCAAACGATTTTAATTTTTAATTAACGATGCTAATAAGCCGGATCTAATTTTAAAAAATTCGGCTTTACAACCTCTCAGCAAACACTTATACTATTTATTTTCGAGTACAAAAACTTACCCAACATTTGTGCATGGTTATTTAAAAAATAGTATAAGTGTTTGCCGGGAGGTTGTAACCTCGAAATTGAAAATAGCTCCGGTTTAGTAGCTACAAATTAAAATTGATTGGCGTTGCTAGTGTGCCCTACCCGTCACCTTAGTGCGCCTGATCCCTCTCCGGTCGTGTCACACTGGTGTCCCATCGGAATATGAGGGCAAGGGGATAGAGAGTGCACTTGTGTTTGCGCACACACTTGAGCACATAATATATCCTGCGTAAGTGGCTGATCGTTGAGATTGGCCGCCTTAACAGAAATCGGTTGGAGGATATTATCTTGTAAAGAACAGATTTTTTGTTAGCTTGTATTTTTGATCTAACATGCCAACCCGGGGTCGGACCCGTTACCCAAAGCGCAGCTTTCGCTCAAAAGTGCGACCCACTTTAACTACTACTCACTGTGCTATCGAGGCAATCAAAATAAACAAAAAATAGATAAACAATAACATGCTAAATGAACTTTTTCTGACTGCCTCGGTGGCGCAATGGTTAGTGGGTCGCACTTTAGAGACATGGTTGCGCTTGGGGTCCCCGATCCCCGGGTCGGGCAAAATTTGTACCTGAGTTTTTCTGTTAAGAAATTCTTAGTGTTAGCCCGGAGTCTGGAAGTTGGCGGTCTTGTACCCCCGTGCCTCGGAAAGCACGTTAAGCCTGCTGGTCCTGCGCCAAATTCCTCTTCGGTCGTGTGACACTGGTGTCTCATCGAAATAAGAGGGTACGGGAATTGAGAGTGCACTTGTGTCTGCGCAAATACTTGTGCACTATAATATGTCCTGCGTCGATGGCTGATCGCTGAGATTGGCCGCCATGCCGGAAATATCGGTTTGGAGGATATTAAACTTTATTCACGATACCTATTATGAGGTTTTCGGGATGTAGGAAACTATAAAAAATGACGGTGACATCATTATCATCAGCCCGGTAGTACCCACAGCTGAGTATAGGTCTCCTTTCCTTTACGCCAATGTACCCGGTCTTGACATATTGGCAGAAGTTAGTTCTATGAATCTCTGAACCCACAAGTTTCCGTTCCCTACCTTACATCGTGAGGGTTGGGCACCGTAGCGCCGCGGTCCAGGAGGATCTTCAGGATCTCGTAGTTGTTCTTGTGGGCGGCCAGCATCAGAGGCGTGATGTCTGGCGTGAACATGGCCGTGTTTGGGTCCACCTTCTGCCAACTCTGTTTGAGAATTAATTATTTTAATAATTAGTTGATATTTTTTTGTAGCAATCTTTTGCAATTTATTATTAAGTAAATAACACATTTAAAAATTCATTTTAAAAATATCAACTATTGATTTAGCAGTATAATCTTAACTGGTGTTCAAATATTTGTAATAATATTTCCACTGAATATTTAAAAAAAATAATTCAAAAGTACTTTATTTGCATAGGCTTATATACAGCTCTTACAAATCGTCATACATGAAAAATATAAATTATAGCTATGTATATTATACATGTTAATTAAACATATATGTCGATACAAAAAATATACTAAGAAATGAATAAATATAATGTGATTCTACCACCGGAATCGGAAAGTTGATTCTGACGAGAAGATCCGGCAAGAAACTCGCCAGTTATTGTAAATATACCTACAATATTGATGAGACTATCGACAGCTCATGTCGAATCAAGCACTTACAAATTTTCGTCGGCATATATAACGCGTTCAGTGGCCTAATTGGTAGAACATTCACCCGGATTGCGGAAGGTGTGGGTTCGTGTCCCGCCTGAACACGACATGAAATTTTTGAGTGTGCTAAATAGCACCACCAAAGATTAAAATCTATGCATACCACCGTTTCCAGACTGTTATTTTGCGAACCACTTAGCAACTTCATCAGAACGCGTAAGTCGATTAGCGCAAACAAATTAATTTCTCGACATTTGTTACGATGTTCGCGACAGCCATCACTAGAAAATTCGTACTCTTAACTTGTTGAATTACTGCAACGTGTGTGTACAGGGAGAAGAAGAGAAGACTTTATTAAATTTACAGAGAGAAATTTATTAAATTTTATTAACATATCGAATTAAATATTTAACTGAGCGACAAGAAATTTACCTATTAGTTGAAATTTAATGCCGTGAGGGCCTATTCGTGCACTCGACATAGATATCGAATTGTAGGTAAAACCCGACATCATTTCGTCCGTGAATCCATATTCACCAATCAAGTCAATGTAGTTTTCATTCCATCAGCTCACCAAACTGCAGACATTCTCACAAAACCGCTGCCTAAGCTGAGACACTACAAGTGCCTAACTAATTTATGGTTATACTAGTGTTTAGTTTATAGTGTCATTTGTTTTTGTGTTGTCTGTACAGTTAAGGTTAAGTAGTTGATAAGGCGTTAGTGTTAAGGTACTTTTGATATAACGTTTTTGTACATACATTGTAATATATACAGGGTGTACGTACATATAGTGTTCTGATTATGGGGAGGTGTAGGTAAAACCTGCTTTTTGTCTAATCAGACACTGGCAATATTTTGACACTGATTTAAACTTAATGTATGTACTTTGTTTATAACAATATATCATGTTTAACTGTCTCCATGTGACCAAGATTCCATGTATACTTAAACCTATTAAATACAACTAAGTAATTATTTGCATTCTCTAGCGGCTATTATTCCGGCTTTTTTCCACTGCGTCCTTCCTCTGCATCAGAACGAATTCGTAATGTATATGGACAAATGTATAAGAAATATATAACGCGACTTCTTTGTCGAGAGAATAGGCCCTCTGGAGACCTATTTTTGATTTACTCATATGACTTAGCGACTTAGCGTCGTGACGAGCGCACGATTTCTACTGATTTTCCTTCGACATACGAAATTCCGCATTTTTGAATCATTCGTCTGCAACGTGTGACCACACCCACTCGGTCGAGTGACTTAAAGCGAGCGGTAGAAGCAACGTTAAAAATAGTTGTCAATAGTAACAAGCATAAACAAAATTATCTATAAATTTCAAAACTTTGATTTGACTGATCTTGACAGTTGACACAATGTTGTGACATTCATAGTTTTTTGTGACAAAAAAGCAAAGATTTTCATATTCAGCCAATAGTCTTTGGTTTTGCGCTCCGTTTGCAATGCGGAAGCTACCGGTTTTTCTAAAATTCTGCATGGAAGGGTTGAAATGTCAATTTACCGTATTGTAATGGCAACATCTAAATCGAATGATTCAAAAATAAGGAAAATCGGCTTCACTGCGACTTAGAAGGCGAACAGTATCTTCTATTTAGTTTGTGAAGGCGAATGTGACTTACTCCCTTGTTACTCCCACGGTTAACCATTTGACCATGCGCTTATGATGATGATGACTCACATATGGCTCCCCGTCCTTGTGTATCAGCTCCTCATGCTCCAACAACAGCTCGACGGCCTCCACGAACTCCGCGTTGATGGCTTGCAGCAGGGCGTCCTTTGTCTCCACGCCCATGATGACGAGCAGTTCCACCATTTCCATGTTCTCTCCGTCGATGGCAAGGGTCAGCGCCCCTCGCCCGAGGGAGTCCACGCAGTTGACTTCGATGTGCTTCTGACGGTGCGCTTTTTGAAGCATCCTAGGTGATAAAAGTAGCTACATTTAGTGTTTTATACAATGATGGAGCACTCTGCTCCAGCTAGGGGACAGGGCAAGTCAAGATGATGATGAAGATCAAAACCTGAATTAAGGTCTAAGCGTACTCCGGGCTCTGAAGTGCCAGCTTGGGATGCAACCAGGATTTAACGCTAAGATTATGATGATGACCAGGGTCAAGGAATGCAGTAGAGAGAAAATCGATGAGAGGGACATATGAGGGGAAAACACGAGATTAATGCGAAGACTGGTCAAACGAAACGAGCTCATACTGGAAGGGAAAGATCACCTACCCGCTGGACAGACATCCTTCGACATGCAGAATGTGATTGGATGTTTATTGCCCAGAAAATCACCTGGACTTGTCATGCGTCGGTATAATGCTAGACATAGTCACGGACATCACTAGCCCTAAGAAGCACCCGGGTGCTATCAATAACCTGGCGCCCTCTTGTATCAAAATGCGCTAACAAAATGGAATAGGTAATTACAACATGTTCGACTACCTATGGGCAGTCTTCATTGGAACTATCAGACAAACCGAATCCTGTATCATGGTCCAAAGCTTACCCCCGGATTCAAAGCGACAGTATTGGACTGCAAGGGAATCACACGCTAACTGCCGCACTCAGAGACGTCAATTAAGCTAAATGTTCACTTACTTAATTATGGAAAGTCTTTATGCGTATTGAGATAAGTGTCAATATTTTTTCTTAAGTACAAAGTTAAAGTTAATTTGACGTCTCTGAGTGCGGCAGTTAGATGAGGAAAACGATCAGTATTCGCTTCGGCTCCTTGCGGAGCGTCACAGTGGAGGCTCTATGTGTAGCGAGGGGCTTTCGGTGCCCTCTAACTTCTGGCGCCCGGGTGCACCGCGCCCCCTGCACCATAGGTAAAGATGCCCCCAGACATAGTAAATAATGGTTGCGTGTCCGGCCAAATTAGCCAGTGTCATGCCTGTTCCGATTTTACTGGGCTTTTTCTTGAAGCGAGCACATTATGCATGGAGCGAGTCATGGCCTTTGTCTGGGCTGTGACATAAGCTGAGTGAGGGCTATTTATATTAGACGTCATAACACATCATAATATTAATTTGGCACTGTCTGGACATGATTGAATATAGTTTTATTTTTTATTCCTTTTGTTTTATTGATATGTATTTTTAATTGTTTTATGTTTTATTTTCTGTTTGTGCCAAATTGTGTTCTGTTTACAACTGCTATAAGTTCTGTGTTGTGATGTCTATAATAATAAATATTTTCTTTCTTTCTTTCTTTCATTAGCGTCACCTGTCCAGCCATTTAGGTACCTACCTACCTACTGTGATTATAGTGTCATTTAAACAAAAACAGGTATTAAAATAAAGCCGGTACAAATGACGAACAAACCAACAAATCTAATTAGTATAGTATTATAATTGGATTGCTAGGCATTAATCAATTCTCGGCCTGTTGGCACGGAGGTCCCATTTGCAGATTGACTTACGAGGAAAATAATTTAGTAAATAACTTTTGTGTTACTTACGAGTATTTAATGCCAACCTGTAGGTACCTATACCTCAGTGCTGATGTAATAATAATGTACTCATATATTTCGGCTATTCACAGTCTCAATATTCTGTGTAGTAAGCTTTTAATGAAAACTTTGCCATCAAGCATACATATTATCATAGCATTAAGTTACTGACAATGAAACGATTTCGGATTCTAGGTACACTTCAATATTTTTTTTTGGCAATAGAAACAAACAACCCAGCATGGTAAAATGTGTGACCTTTCGGTGCTTTTATAATCATGAACTTTTTTATACCTGCTCTTTGGTCGTAACAAACCCGTAACATAACGTAACTCTTATATACATACAAACATTTGCATCATCATACCTGCCTAATGGCAAAGTAAGTTTGATATAAATCTACCACAGTATTTTGATTTATAAAATCGAATTCATCTATTTAAGGCTTCGCCCATACTAATATTAGTAATATAAAATACTTAAAAGTTATGTTAGTAGAACTAATTAAATTAATTTAGATATCTGCCTGATATCTGATATCTGCTACGGTACGGCTGGTCCACAAGTAAAAGGTCGCTCAGTGGGCTATGGAACGAGCAATGCTCGAAACTCGAGAGAGAGAACCAAAGTGGCAGTGGGCTGGCCATATTAGCCGCAGAACCGACAAGGACAAGACACAAGACAAGGTGTAAGTGGTGGTATCTAAGGACGTTCTCTCTATTTTAGTCGAAATTTACTGTTGCCTTGGCCCGAGCGATCGGGATCAAGATCGTGGTTTCCAAGTAACGAAACAAAACGTTATGAAAAGTATGTCTAATTTTACAACACGCACCAGATGATCCTTGTTGCACCTAGGACCCCGCGATCACCGCCCGGTACTTAAACCAGTAGTCCCAAGGTAAGAACAATATTTTACAAAAATAAGAGGACAACCCTATACGGTAGGTAACTTTCTGTCCAAAATGGCGGAGTGTCGATACTGCTTTAGCGTATTTATCTACTGTGGCGCGGGGCTGTCCGGCTTCTGGCTGAGCACGCTCAGGATGGTGTTGGGGCCCCCGCGCGTGCGTCAGCGAGGCGATGCGGCCAAACCAAGAATAAACCAAAAATGAGCGGCGGTTAGCCGTGTGGTCCCGGCAGAGTAGAATAGGCCACCCTCACTGTTACCGAGGTGTCGTAAAAGGCGACTAAGGTAAAGCTGCTGGCATGATCATCAGCACCCAGAGAAGGAAAACTCTGTATTTATATCAAAACCCTCGCCAACCCGTCTGCCAAGCGTGGTGAGTATGGCAATTACCCCTCATGTGATTGAGGGAGGCCCGTGCCCCAGCAGTGGGGACTTAAATGGGCTGACGAGGACGAGGAGCGGCGGTAGCTAAGTGGACACGAACTAGCCGTGTGAGAGGCACGCTTTTATCCAGAAAGCAGAATCTGCGAATAACTTTTCGCCGAGTAAATGAGGCTACCGGCGGCCCAATCGGAGAGGGGCAATTGTGACTACAATGGTTTTGTAGTTGTCTATAGGCGGGAATCGCTTAACATCAGGTGATCCGTCTGTTCGTATTCCACCTACCACGTATCATGTTTTAAACACAGTAGATACGGGTGAACACGATACCACACCCCTACATGCCCGCATTTGGGCTAATGTCAATGTATCGAGCAAGGTTTGTAAATGCACCCTTAACTCTTAAGAGTCCGACTCCCAGCAGCCGGATGTGCATAACGCGGCCGTGTGGTCCCGGCAGAGTAGAATAGACCACCCTCACTCTTACCGAGGTGTCGTAAAAGGCGACTAAGGTAAAGCTGTTGGCATGATCATCAGCACCCAGAGAAGGAAAACTCTGCATTTATATCAAAACCCTCGCCAACCCGTCTGCCAAGCGTGGTGAGTATGGCAATTACCCCTCATGTGATTGAGGGTGGCCCGTGCCCCAGCAGTGGGGACTTAAATGGGCTGACGATGATGATACCCAGTTAGCGCTGTTTTACAGTTAGTTGCTCCTTTCTAATCCGTAGATAATTAATCAGATGTACACTGACCGGATGGTGTAATTGGCAGTGACCCTGCCTCTTACGCCACAAGTCGTGGGTTCGATCCCCACCCTGGACAAACACTCGTGCGATGAACACTTGTGTTTGTTCGGTGTCTGGGTGTAATATATGTATTTAAGTATATATTTGTGTTCCTCTGTTGTCTGATATCTGTAACAGGAGCTTAAGCTACTTAGATTAACGTGTTTTTTTAATCACTCGACTTTGGCAGAGTTATTATGTGTTCGCCGTAGGCAACAAAGTAGCAGCCATAAAGAAAAAAAAATAAGCTACTTAGTACGGAATAAGGTCAACGTATGAGATGTTGTGAGAATTATTATTATTATATAACGTATAATTATCGTAGTCATATGCTTTTTTCAATTTTATAAACAACATACCTTGCA
This sequence comes from Marasmia exigua, assembly GCA_019059595.1. Classification (NCBI taxonomy): domain Eukaryota; kingdom Metazoa; phylum Arthropoda; class Insecta; order Lepidoptera; family Crambidae; genus Marasmia; species Marasmia exigua. The sequence continues at coordinate 17,171,906 of CM032481.1, forward strand.
TGTAAACCTCTTCCCCTAGCATGCGGCATACTCAAGGTGCTGTCACTATAGTCCATTAAATATAAACACAGCTTCATTAGAATGGCTGATGTCACTTGGCCTTTATTTCAATGATCATAAGGTTTATGATTTAACCAAGTTTTATACCATCGATTTTTAATACATTAGCCACATTTTACGGACTATAGTAAGTTTCAGATTATAGTTAGCCCAAAGCAGCACAGTCTTAAGGACATGACTCTGACTGCGATTTTTACAGCCGTGGAATTATCTACGGACTGTAAAAATCGCGCATTTTTAAGAAAGCAAGCAAACTTTAACCAAAAAATTTAACTCTTTTAGTATTTCCAAAAATAATATAGCCGTGTGGTCCCCGGGAGAGTAAAATAGGCAACCCTCACTCTTACCGAGGTGTCGTAAAAGGCGACTAAAGTAAAGCTGCTGGCATGATCATCAGCACCCAAAGAAGGAAAACTCTGCATTTATATCAAAACCCTCGCCAACCCGTCTGCCAAGCGTGGTGAGTTTGGCAACCATCATGAGGGAGGCCCGTGCCCCAGCAGTGGGGACTTAAATGGGCTGATGATGATGAAGAATAATATATACTTAATTTCAATTAAATATGCAAAAACAAGTACCATTAAATTAATATTTGTCTTTAACTCTGTCAATAATATTAAAAGTATTTCACTCAGTACACTTAGCATAAATTAAACTGAATTGCTATGAATGTAAAGAGAATATTTTCAACTGGGACGTTTCTAAAAGCTCAGATGGGAGATAATGTAAATTATTTCAACCAATTAATACTTTGGTTGGTTAAAACAAACCTTATCGTGACGCTTGGGGATAATCACAGTGTTAATACACCTTTATCTTTACCTACATCGTTTTACTGCCGAAGCCCTTTTACATATCTGCCTTGTTTAAACGCAATCTAAAGAAATTTCTGTTCGACGAGCAAGTTGCTGATACGTAGGTCGTACTGTATACATATAATTAACTAATAGGCTTCCACACACTTACACAATTGCCGTGTGGTCCCCGGCAGAGTAGAATAGGCCACCCTCACTCTTACCGAGATGTCGTAAAAGGCGACTAAGGTAAAGCTGCATGCATGATCATCAGCACCCAGAGAAGGAAAACTCTGCATTTATATCAAAACCCTCGCCAACCCGTCTACCAAGCGTGGTGAGTATATACACAGGCACACACATACGAAAACACGTACCACGCCCCTACACGCCCGCATTTGGGCTAATGTCAATTTATCGAGCAAGGTTTGTAATTGCACCCTTAACTCTAAAGAGTCCGACTCCCAGCGGCCGGGTGTGCATAACGCGGCCGTGTGGTCCCGGCAGAGTAGAATAGGCCACCCTCACTCTTACCGAGGTGTCGTAAAAGGCGACTAAGGTAAAGCTGCTGGCATGATCATCAGCACCCAGAGAAGGAAAACTCTGCATTTATATCAAACCCTCGCCAACCTGTCTACTAAGCGTGGTGAGTATGGCAATTACCCCTCATGTGATTGAGGGAGGCCCGTGTCCCAGCAGTGGGGACTTAAATGGGCTGACGATGATGACACTTACACAAACGCACACGCATAAGCACACACATACGAAAACACGTACTTCTGACAGCAAACATGCACGCACGCATCCAAACAGCAAATCCATGCAAGAAATCAGCACGCGCAGCACATTAGGTTTCTTATTTAGAGCTGACTTTGTTTTATTCTTTTCATTGTATTTTTTTCTTCTTTTTAACCGTGTTATATCTAGGTATATGATGATATCTTTGATGTAAAGTAGGTATTTTTATTAATGTTGGCTGGTGACACTCTCTACCTCTATGGTTCCCAAAGATTACCAGCTTCATGGCGTTCCGGCGCCGTGACATTTATTTATTTATTTAGGTTCACCAACAGCACATCATACAAAAATAATCATAACAGCTTTTTGTAGTAAATTAGATGTCAGTTTGTATGCGTTTATGGGTGTAATATTGGTAATTTAATTATATTTCGAGCACATTCTAGGTATTGGGCTATGCTGATCTAAGTTACCTACTTGTAGGTGCTCACGGGCCACGGCTGTTTCGGCTCGTACCTGCACCTAATCCAGAGAGAGGTAACCCCGGTGTGCCACCACTGTAGGGCCCCGGAGGACACGGCGCAGCACACGCTCGCTGAATGTCCAAGCTGGGACCCACAACGGGAAGCTCTGGTGCGCGTGATTGGGAGCGATCTGGCGCTGCCTGCCGTGATTCGCACGCTGCTAGCGTCGGAGCAGGCATTTACGGCCTTTGCCTCCTTCTGCGAGGACGTGATGTCGCAGAAGGAGGCTGCAGAGCGCGCGCAGATGCGCAGCGAAGAGCAAGGAGGGGGAGGATACGCCGAACAGCTGCGCGTCTCCCTCCTCTCCGCAGAAGAGACCAGTCGACGACCGATGCGGGTCACATTGCACAGGCCTCCTCTGCAGCCTGGTAGGGACTCCCGGACTCCCGGCTGTCCCTATCACTCCCCCCACTCCACCCGAGGGGAGTAGTGTCGGGCCCGCGACGTAAGCGGGCTCACGCCAGGGGAGGGACATGAAGGGAGACTTCTTAGTCAGATTCTCATGTCCCCTCCCCACTCTGGCGAAGACGGGAGCACCCCTGGGTTTTTAGTCGGTATGCCTCTGGCCGGCTTCTCGTTAGGAGAAGCCCTCGCCAGAGGTGAGTCCGACATAACCCGTCCGCCCCCCAGTGGATGGGTATGCATAAGGCATTATCCCACGGTGAAAAAAAAAAAAATAAAGTTACCTACTTGTGAAAAATGGTGTGTAATGACATAATGCTGAGTGGCAACCATTTTGGTAGCATATCACGGAAAGTGTTATTATCTTGTATTACTCTTCTCTGCAAAAATCATGTGATGCGTTTACCAAATAAATGCTTATTCTATTCTATTCTACATATCTATGTAAAAGGGCAAACACCATCTAATGGCTTCCTAATTTATCCTCGACTGCATTATGTATGTACGTAAAAACTTACACACGTTTCCAAAAAAGTTCGATAGTCATAGTCTTAACACCAGAAATAAACATAGATTTGCCGTCCCGGTCCTCAGACTTTATACAACGGTAATTCATTTGTTGGCTTATGTATTTAGATATTTAATAAGCTACCACAAAATGTCATTAACCTATCACTGGATAAGTTTAAGTCTCTTATTAAAACCTGCCTAATGAAGAAAGGTTACTGTAGTGTTCCTACAAGACTATTTAAATGATAAGGATTCATGGGATCGATTACGATTAGTCTTTTGAGTTGTTATTCATAGTAAATGTTATTATTTTTTCTCTTCTTAATTGAATCTCTGTAACATCATCAATATTTGAAAAGTGTAACTACTGAATTGCTGGTGTCTTCTCAGTAGAAATATCGACATTCCGAACCAGCGGTGGATGATAATATATTTACGTATTTCGACATTCATACCTAAGTGTTTTGAATGGACCTAAATTGAATAAAAAAAATATATATTTATCTTTATAGATAGATAGTCATTATTGCACAAATACAGAACTTAATTTACTTATAATAGGTAGCTCTATCAGTAACGTTACCTTTTCACATTGCTCATGTCTCCTCGTTCCACCGCCAGCAGGTACTTCTTCTCCTCGAAGGTCAGAGGTTTGGGGAGCGTGGGCAGCTCCATCGGCTTGCGAGCGTACTCCGACGCGGAGTCGCCCTGGATACAAATAACAGTTCTTGTAGGTGCAAAGAGAAGCGTTCAGGTGTAGGTACCTACCGAATACTTTAACCTTTCCTTATTACAGATTGTTTGAAAATTTTAACCTCCCATGTTAGCAAAATCACTAACTTCTGCACACTCACAAAGGTCAAATTAACCTTAATTGTTAATTAAGGCGACAGGTAGCCCTAACTAGCGACACCATTCGTTTTTAATTGTTAGCTACTAAACCGGATCTGTTATAAACAATTTCGGGGTTACAACCTCTCGGCAAACACTTATTCAATTTATAAATTAACCATGCACAAATGTCTGGTCAATTTTTGTAAGCGAAAAATTGATAACCGCCAAAAGCGGCCACTTATAGCGTGAATCCATTTTTCGCGTACAAATGTTGGGTCCGCATTTGTGCATGGTTATTTAATAAATAGTATAAGTGTTTGCCGAGAGGTTGTAGCCCCGAAATTGTTTAAAAAAGATTTGGTTTAGTAGCTAACAATTAAAAACGATTGGCGTGGCTAGTGTGCCCTACTCGTAAGCTTAAATATGACATAACTTTTAGACCAGTCTGTCATTGTTTTATTCCTACGTTTTGAAACATCACATTTCATCGTCCCATTAGCTTTTGACGCTGACTGTACTCAAGTGTAAAATTTATGGATATCTACAATTTCATGAAACATTTGGTCTAGTTTCCCTGACTAAGGGTTGGAGGTAAATCGCTTTTATGTAATTATAACCTAAATATTGACACTTATTTCAATATGCATAAAGACTTTCCGTAATTAAAATAAATTAATAATTGGTGAATTTATTGAACAAAAGAACAAAAACTCAAGAAAATTACTGAGACCTAAAACTAAGCTAAAAGCAAGTAAAAAAGAAAGTTAAAACAAAGTAGGTCCCTGTGGCAGTATCCCCAAAATGCTGGCTGCATTACCCCGCTGGATCGCGAAGGAAATGGGCGAGGTAGCTGCTAGCCTCTGGCTCTCCCGTGACTTCGATTCATATTTAGCCTTATTGACATGTCTGCTGCAGCGGGTGTACATACACCTTTATAGCAACTACGATCAATGATGATAAAGTCCACTCACGCATTCTAGGTCCTTTTTATCGCCCATTGTCGGTGAGGCTCGGTCCTACTGGAGTAGCGTCCGCCCCCACAGGCGAACTTCTTATCCTCGGCTCTGGTTCTACGCTGTAACCATACACATCATCGTCATCATCATCATAGTCATCTAAAGTAAATAAAACGTTTATGAAAATTAAAAAACGTTAATAAAATATAATTAAGGTGACGGGTAGGGTAACCGGATATCTTCACGACAATTTCGAAGCTGCAGCCTCCCGAAAAACACTTATACTATTTATTTGATACTTGTATATAACTTTTGGGTCTGCTTTTGTACTCGAAATTTGAATTACCGCCGAAATCGGCTAATTATGGCGTTAATCCCAATTTCGAGTGCAAAACTAAACAGAAAGTAGTGCATAATTCTTAAATAAATAGTATAAATATTTGCTTAAAATAGATCTGTTTTAGAAGCTAACAATATAAATCGATTGGCGTCGCTAGTTAGGTACCCGTCGCCTTAAATAAGTTGTTAATTAAATGATTAAAAAGGTAGATAGATAGATAGATAACCTTTATTGCACAACATAAAAACTTAAATTTTAGGTATACAGAGATACAATGTACAATTTAGGTGATCTTATCGCTGGGAGCGATCTCTACCAGACAACCTTCAGGTATAGGACATTCGTTAGAAGAGGGGAGGGACATTCGATAGAATGTAACTTAAAACTAAAGATCACAAGGTTTTTTTTTTGTGAAAGGAGGCAAACGTGCAGACGGATCACCTAATGGTATGCGATTGCAGCCACCCGTAGACATCAACAACATTAGTGGAGTCACACGTGTGATACCAATCAGACCTGGCCAGATTACGCCCTATCCTCTAAATTACTACTTAGGAATTACAGGTAGCCTCCAAACTAGGTACTACATGTGCGGATAAAGAATGGGATCAGAAATGGCGGCGCATCTATTCACTTCTCGCACGCACACTATTTGCGACTATACTCGCACCCGCCATTTCTGATCCCATTCTTTATCCGCACGGGTTGTATTCATGTCTATTGAAGACTGAAATTGGAAGTAGACATAGCAAAAACGTAGCTTTCAACAGATTGGAACATTTGCATCTGGAAGAGTGCAGAGTGCTTCATTTGGCACATCAACTCTCAGATAGATCCGTGATTTGTTCCGCTCATTCGGAGCATTCGGCTCACTCGGATCATCAGATCATTCAGCTCATTCGGATTCTGTTCACACAAACTCGAGATCCATTTTTTTTTTTGGTCAATAAGCCAACGCTTGACCACAATCGCACCTGATGGAAAGTGACGATGAGGTCTAGGATGATACGCGTTTGCCTAAAAGATGCCTGTTCACTCTTGCCTTAAAGATGCCCAGATTATAGTGGTCAGGAAAAACAGATCTCGGCAGAGAGTTCCATTACTTAGCCGTCCGCATTATAAATGTGGAAGCAAATCGCTTCGTGCGGATAAGGCAGCACAATTTGAGTCGTATGATACATTCAGAGCGAATATTAGAGATCCGGCACAGTGTATCATTTGGCTGAGTCGTTTCAGTAAAGAGTAACTACAGGGGAGGCGCTGCTTAACGCTGTTATGTAAGGCCATGGTATCACTCCGCCGAGCCGGCCTCTCGCCGAAGCGTGGCTCTCCCACGATTTGAAAACAAACTTGAGCCTACAGCACGCGCGGAAGCCCTGATAGTGCTTGCGTACATTCCCGTAAGCCGCGTCGCGACCGTCACCCACTTCGCTGTCTGACATAACCTTACACTCGTAATTCAATTGATGTAAGCATATGTATGGAGATTAGATATAGGGGATTTGTGGATTTCAATGGTTGAAACACCATTATTTTCAGCCGTATGACGAGCAGAAACTGCAGGAGTATCGCCTACGTTGTTTGTTACGGCCATGTTCTACGTAAGCCGGCTCGACCGGAGTGAAACCAGGTATTCAAAGAAAATCGGCGTGAAGCAGCACTGTGCTTTGTTTCGCTGCGTGAGTGAAGGTACCGGAGGACTATTCCCGGGGAAAGGTTGGTGGCGCACTTGTAACCCCACTGGTGTCACGGGAGGTAATATGTACATTTAGCTGTTAGTTTTCCAAATAATTAAATTAATAATAATAATATAATATTTCACAACATCACATACCTACATTGATATGACTCCTAGATAGGTAGCTCAAGCACCTGTGTTATGGATATCAGAATCAACAGTGGGATTACAAATATATACATATAATACTTTTCTTTTGTAAATACATACTTATAATATATAGTAAACACCCAGACCAATACAAACAGTCATGTTTATGCACGCACACAAATGTTTGTACTGTGCGGGGATCGAACCCGCAACCCTTGGATCAAAGGCAGCTTTCACTACCACTGTTCCAAACGGGTCGTCATAAACGGGTCGTAATATAATAAAGGTCGGCAGCGTATTTGTGACTCCATTGGATGTCGGATGTGATGTGACAGCGGATATCTATGGGCGGCGGCAATCGCTTACCATAAGGAGATCCGTCAGCTCGTCTGCCACCTATCACAAAAAAAAAAGAAAAAGTTGAAATGTTCCACAGATTGAGGTTCGTGGTAGAAAGTTCCTATTATCTAGCACTTAGTTGGTCTGGTTCCCCTGTAAAGGGTTGCGAAGGCTTCAATGGAAGCGACTACCATTTGACCCTTAATTACCTAAGGGTCAAATGGTAGTTACCATTAGGTAACTACAATTAATTACCAGACTGATGATGACCAGACTCTTCAAATTTTGAGTCATGATCATCGCTTAAACGCCTTCTCATCTGAGAAGGCGTACCTACACAATTATTACGAAAACATGAAAGGTACCTCCTCATTTGACGCACACTTCCGTATTCGCTGAACATAATATTGTTTATTTTCCTATGTACTAAGCTATGACATAACATACGCCTCCATAATTCAATTGGCCTAAGCTCATAATCGAATGTTGTACTCATCGATATGTTGTACCTATTAGAACTATTAGATGTAGCTCTCTCTACTCGTTTGTATCTTTGCGATCTTGTATACAGGCTGTAGGATTAATGCATCAATGCGATGTAGCCCACTGGATAAGATCGCCTCCCGGGGATGGGAAATCGTAGCTTCAAATATATATCTTCGTTATTATTATATATTTTACACAAGTATTATTGCACACACTTATTATATGCATTTACCGTCATAGCGTCATAGCGCCATGGCCTACAGGAAGGTAAGGTACCTACCTACCCTTTCCTTAAGTCGTGGCTTAAGCTGAGTGAGCTCCTTTTTGTTAGGCACCGCGACACACCTGTAATTTTTTTATCGTTTACATCCCGAAAACCTCATAATAGATATCGTTAATAAAGTCCATTTAGCATGTTAGATCAACAATATAAGCAGCTGTTCCATACATTATTGCCGCGTGGATATTCTGTTTTGTACCTATCATGAAGTTTTCGGGATGTGATCGATAAAAAAATAACAGTGTATTCGACAACATTCGAAGAGAATTTCAAACATATTTTTAATGATCCACTCATGTTTCTTTACGGTGAAATGTAGGGCACACTAGCGATGCCAATCGATTTAAATTTTTAGCTACTAACCGGACCTATTTTAAACAATTTCGGGGTTACAACCTCTCGGCAAACACTTATACTACTTATTAAATAACCATGCACAAATGTTGGGTCCATTTTTGTACGCGAAAAATTGATTACCGCCAAAAGCGGCCACTTTTAGCGTGAAAGAAAAAGTTCAGTGCCATCGGCAATATTCATGAGTTTTTAGAATAGCCTGTATGTTTGTTTGTTGATTCTGTGGCTTATTGCTGAATTGCTGATTCGATAAGCCCACTTCGATGCCTTGCAAGTGCGTCAGAGTTACGTGGGTAGAACTTAGCACTAATATCTAGATCTAGGAAGATACCTAGATACCTACCTAGACTAGTAGGTACAGTCAGCAACAAAAGTAACACATTAGCAATCTCTCTGATTTCGCGAGTTCATGATGGGCGGCGTTGATTACTTTCCATCGGGTGACTCGCTCCTGTTTGTCCGCCTCTAGCATTAAAAAAAATAGCTTAACACATTAGTACTATGTCGAAGTAACAATTTTATCGTTCCCCTTAGAAACTGTCTATACTATTATATCTGCCTATGCAGAACAGCTACTTTGACATGGTACGAAAGTGATAAGTTACTTTTAAAGCTGATCGTCCAAAGTCAGGTAAGTACACATTCTGGATTGCACAAAGGTTCGTTTGGTTCTTATAAGTGAGGAGTGACTACCTCGGTGGCGTAGTGGTTAGTGGGTCGCACTATAAAGCGACGTCCCGGGTTCGATCCCCGGGTTGGGCCAAAACTTTGTAACCAAGTTTTTCGGTAAAAAATTAGTGTCAGCCCGGAGTCTGTAAGTTGGCGGTTTTGTACCCCCGTGCCTTGAAAAGCATGTTAAGCCGTTGGTCCTGCGCTCAATCCCTCTCCGGTCGTGTCACGCTGGTGTCCCATCAGTATATGAGGGTAAGGGAATAAATAGTGCACTTGAGCAGTATAATATATCCTGCGTACGTGGCTGATCATTGAGATTGGCCGCCGTAGCCGTATTCGTTGGAGGATATTATTATAAGTGAGAAGATCTACCACCTCAAACTCATCAAATTGAATTTGATTAGAATTTTGAGGACTTTTGTGGTTCTGTGTATAGTGGTACCTAATAGTCGTGTACGTAGGTACTACCATGGATTAATTATTTATACTCTATGGTATTACGTTAGCATAAATAGTAACTAAGATGGTTAATAATAAAAAAATATATATTCTCCAACCGATTTCGGCTAAGGCAGCCAATCTCAACGATCAGCCACTTACGCAGAATATAAATTATAGTGCATAAGTGTGTGCGCAAACACAAGTGTACTCTCTATTCCCTTGCCCTTATAATCCGATGGGACACCAGTATGACACAAGTGGAGAGGGATCGGGCGCAGGACCAACGTGCCTCGGAAAGCACGTTAAGCTGTTGGTCCTGCGCCCGATGGTTAATATGGAATGAAGGAAGACACATACTAGTCTCAAACGAAACGTACCCCTCATATAAGATGGAAAATAATTTGTCCGCCACGACTCACTTTGGAGAATATTTAATGGCGAGTAGAACCAATAACTTGTTAATCTTATATATGTAACTAGCTGACCCGGCAAACGTTGTTTTGCCATATAAATAAAAGGGTTGATCGTAGAAGGGTGAAAATTGAGGATTGTATGTATTTTTGTATGTTGTATCATAAAAAAAGAGAAATTAAAAATTTTGTCTAAAAAATAAAAATAAAAATTTAGGGGTGGACTACCCCTAACATTTAGGGGGATGAAAAATAGATGTTGGCCGATTCTCATAGATACCGGATAAGCACAAAAAATTCATCAAAATCGGTCAAGCCGTTTCGGAGGAGTATGGCAACGAAAACTGTGACACGAGAATTTTATATATTAGATATTTATTTGGGATTATTAAGTTATTTATATCAAAAACTGAACAAAAAGCTCGCATTCACGACCAGTGTATCCTACCGGTGCTTACATATGAAGCTGAAACTTGGGTTCTTATTAAGGATATTCTCCACAAACTTTAGGTTACTCAAAGGGCAATTGAGAGGAGGCTGGTAGGAGTAAAACTCAAAGATCGTAGAAGAAATGAGTGGGTCAGAGAGCAGAGCAAAGTAAGCGACGTTGCGAAACGGTTCTTGAAGTTGAAGTGGGAGTGGGCTGGTCATGTCGCCCGAAAACATGGGTCGCGGTGCAAGGCAGTGGTAGAGTGGAGACCGTGGAGAAACGCCCAAGAGGAAGACCCCAAATGCGTTGGTGTGACGACATCAAAAGGCTGGCAGGAACCAAGTGGATAGAAACCGCCCAAGATCGACAAAAATGGCATAAACTGAAGGAGGACTAGGTTACCCTAGAGGTTGAAAATGGCTATAGAAGAGGAAAGAGAAGAAGTTATTTATGCAGTTGGTGCAACTAGTAACACTGGACCATATTGCAAACTATTTTAGTTTTGCCATTTTTAAAAACACCTGTAATAGGCATATTCTAATATTCATTCGTTTTGAATAAGCAGCTGTGTCAGTATTCCAATCAAATTATAACTAAGCCTCACCAAACTGACCTATGATTAGGGCTGCCATCTCCTAAATTGCCGACGCCGGAAAAAGACCGCAAACATCCCAGACATATGGGAAAAATATGTTTTTTTTTCCTGGACACCTCAGTCAATTTTGTGATCGATTTTGGTGTTAATTTTCTTGAGAAATAGGACTGCTTTTTGACCTCAGATTATTGAGTAGTTTCAGAGAGTTTGTCAACTGGAACGGGCAAGAGTGTACAGTGTACAGCAATGCTCTCTGCGTTTCTCGCGAGATCCGTTGACTCGAACGCAAAATACCGCCATAGTAGCGAGAGCAGGCGAGAAACTCCGAGACATCACGAGTCGGGGAGAGTGTTAGTACACTATCGTACTAGTGTGCTCGGTATATGCAGTCTCGCGAGAATGTAGAGTTGGTATCATATATTTTGCCGAGTCTTCTTGAATGCGAACCCGCATTTGTAGACGAAATTTTTTTTTTGGGATTTCCCCTGACAACAAAAGTAACCCGGCAAAGTTCAAAATTCCCTCGGATGGTCCCGGTCGGTAAAAATATATAACATCACCAAGTTATATTTGCTGTTCTTCTCACCACCACTTATTCTCATGATGATGAGCTATCAGACCTATTGTTGAATAAAATTCCAAATCACAATAAAATCGTCCTACTATCTAATTTTAAAAAGATTACGCTGTTGGCTAATGGACACTAGCATTTTTTTTATATCCGTTTTGTATTCTTCTTTTATTTGTATTTTTTGTAGTTTGTACCTCTGAGAGAGTTTTGTTCCCTATTCAACGGGACCTTCACTCAATACGATACATGTAGGTACAGTCAAAGAACGAAAAGGTTCGTCAGTTTTCAAATTGATTCGTTTGATATGCTACGAGCACTTATTACCTTTTGTAAATTTGTCAGAGCAATACCAGTTGCACAGAAAATTATGCTTAACATTTAGATCAGAAAGTTCAGATTTGCTTGTAGCGACATTAATTCCTTTTGATGTAAAGAAAGTTTAAAGAAGGTTGGAGATCTTTTTAAAACGGTATGCTGGTATAACTGATTTTTGCCGTGCAAGAGAAAATGTACCTTAAGGTGTACGAACTCTTTTTATTCTCTGTACCATACAAACAATCACACGTTATGTTAGCCACGATCTTTAACCAAATGTCTATGTCGTGAGTCTATTAAAGAGACTGTATGCATTGACGAGTCTTATCCGTATAATGATGTCATTTGTAATTTTTAGTATATTTCAAATTTTGAATTATTTTCAATATTTTTTTCACAATAAATAACAAAATAATAAATCTACTTACAGATAACGAACGCCGAGGCTGGCGTGACGCCACTCCTGCGCGAACAGCCCCTCCTACCCTTATATACCCACCCCCAGACACCCCTAAGCCAATTACTGGGGGGGTGCGTGACCGGGCATACGCACCCGGTTCGAAGCGGTATTTCGTTCATCACGTGCTGATCAACAGCTCTTCAGGTGTCATCATGAGACGTCACGGGAAGAGTCCTGGGGGGAATCCTGGAACTAAGTAAAGCAGACTTATTTTGGATCTTGAATTGATCTTTGGATTTGCTTGCAGATCCAAATTAAGTATAATAATAATGTCCTCCAACCGATTGTGACCGGCGGCCAATCTCAACGATCAGCCACGTACGCAAGGATATATTATAGTGCTCAAGTGTGTGCGAAACACAAGTGTACCTACTCTCACCAGCACCAGCGCGATACGTCCGAAGAGGGATCGAGCGCAGGACCGCCGGCTTAACGTGCTTTCTTAACTGCTGTATTCCCTGTGTTGTGATACTATACCTAATAAAGAAAGAAAGAAAGAAAGAAAATATTTATTATTATAGACATCACAACACAGAACATATAGCAATTATAAACAGAACACAATTTGGCACAAACAGAAAACAAAACATAAAACAATTAAAATACATAAAATAAAACAAAAAGAATAAAAAAATAACAAAACTATATTAATCATGTCCAGACAGTGCCAAATGAATATTATGATGTGTTATGACGTCTAGTATAAATGGCCCTCACTCAGCTTATGTCACAGCCCAGACAAAGGCCATGACGCTGGTTTTCATACAAACAATCAATAATAAAGGTTTTTCTTTATTTCTTTCTTTCATTCCGAGGCACGGGGGTACAATGCCGCTAAGTTCCAGACTATATAGGGGCTGACGATTCCTTCCGAAAACTTAGGTGCAATTTTTGGCCCGACCTCTTGCGCAGCCGTCGCTTTAAAGTGCGATCCACTAACCACTACACCACCGAGGCAGCCAAAATAAGTATTTTATATGTAAGTAATAGGTGGCAGACGATCAAACGGATCACCTGCGTAAAACGGTAAGCGATTGCCGCAACCCATGGATATTCGCAACACAAGTACACTGCCAACCCCCCTTTTCACGGATCGATCCGATGGTGTTTTCTTAAAGATACGACCTGGTAATGTTCAAGAAAAGATCTTATTCCTTCCTTAAGAGCCGGCAACGCATCTGTGGTGCCTCGGGTGACTCAAGTCGAGATATCGGAAAATGTAAAGTACTTACTCCAGTTCGAGCACCGGTTAGTACATCGTCATCGTCATCGTCAGCCCATTTAAGTCCTCACTGCTGGGGCACGGGCCTCCCTCAATCACATGAGAGGTAATTGCCATACTCACCACGCTTGGCAGACGGGTTGGCGAGGGTTTAGACATCAATGCAGAGTTTTCCTTCTCTGGGTACTGATGATCATGCCAGCAGCTTTACCTTAGTCGCCTTTTACGACACCTCGGTAAGAGTGAGGGTGGCCTATTCTACTCTACCGGGACCACACGGCCGGTTAGTACACCAACACAAATATATGAAACAGATAATTCGTGTTGGGTCTGTCTTGACGTGGTGTGGTGAGGTGTGGCTTGACGTCGTAAAGGAGGACATGCGTGCCGATAAGGGCGATATGCCCAGCGACGAAACATTATGTCGAAGAAAAGCCAAACGGCGAAATGACTGTCGGAGAAACGTTTCAGATTCGCGGACGAATCCCGGGCTCCGAAGCGACGGCTTGGGACGCAACCGGGACTAAACGCTAAGATGATGATGATGATGATGATGATTCGTGTGGGGTCTGTGTGCTTGTGGTACGTACCTTCGTTATTTCTGTTTAATAGTAGGTACAGTCAGCCACACATCAGGTTACCACAATCTGTCAATTCTCTCAATTGGAAATGATCTTAGCGTTGAAACCTATCAAAAATATCTGAGCATTTGATAAAAATCACTTTTAAGACAACCACATTAAGGTATACTTTCATTTGTTGTCATTTGTTCTCCAACAACATATCAAAATGCACCATGGCATTTAGTCCCATACCTACTCGTACAGTCAGCTTTAAAAATACACTTTTTCATACAGGGTGTATCTGTGAACATTTACATCCCTTTAACCACGTGTTCTATCAACCATTCTGAACAACATTTGTTCAATGACTTTTGGAAATTCGCATAAAAAAAAATTCAGGCTTCTCATACAAAGTCGGTCACGTGACTTGGTCATTTTGTATGGGGAGTCGGAAAAATTTTCGACTATTTCGAAAAATCGTAGAACAAATGTTGCTCGAAATAGTTGGTAGAACACGTGGTTAAAGGGATGTAAATAGTCCACAGATACACCCTGTATGATAGGTGGCAGACGAACAGACGAATCACCTGATAGTAAGCGATTGCCGCCGCCCATGTACACCCGTGACACCAGTGTGCAGTGGAGTCACATGTGCGTTGCCAACCTTTTAACCCCCCTTTCCCCCGGATTGGGCCTCCTGTACCTTCACTCACGCAGCGAAACACAGCACAATGCTGCTTCACGCCGGTTTTCTGTGAGGCCGTAGTATCACTCCGGTCAAGCCGGTCCATTCATGTCGAAAGCGTGGCTCTCCCACAACAGACAACTGTATGTTAGTTTACTGCGTTTTAATTTTTTGTTCGAATACAAATGACAACAAATGAAAATACACCTTAAGGTATTGTGCTAAAAGTGATTTTTGTCAAATGCTCAAATATTTTTAGGTTCAAATTGAATTGAATTGAGTTGGAACGCTAAAATCATTTAGATGTTGACTGTTCCTCCTGTGTATTATGTAATTTATATCTCATCAGCCATCACAAACCATATCTGCCGCCGAGTGTCATTCATTAATCTCGTTAATGGAATATAATTAAATAAACTTTGAATCACAACAAATGTTTTCAAATAATCGCTGAGCAAGCAACTATTATTATCACATTAATGAATCTATTCGTTCGATCTTGCACTTGCGTTACGTAATTTTATTTATTATTCGGTGGGTATATAAATATAAATATAAATATTTCACAACATCACATACATTGATCTGACTCCGAGATAGGTAGCTCAAGCACCTGTGTTACGGATATCAGAATCAACAGTGGGATTACAAATATATTCATACAATACTTTTCTTTAGTAAATACATACTTATAATACATAGCAAACACCCAGACCAATACAAACAAACATGTTCATGCACACAAATGTTTGTACTGTGCGGGGATCGAACCCGCAACCCTTGTATCAGAGGCAGCGTTCACTACCACTGTTCCAATCGGGTCGTCATCGTATATGTAGGTATGATCGGGAAATCTCACGATAACCACTTTCAAACGAAAATCACACACGACACACAAATACCTAGCGTTATATAAAACTACGAGTATAATGGTAATCGCTTACCATCAGGTGATCCGTCGGCTCGTCTGCTACCTATATCATAAAACTTCAAATGTAATTCATGTGTAATAATTAACACGTTAAGTGCGAAGCGAGGCCTAAATCACCCCTGATGCAACTTCCCTGTGGTGCGGCAAGCAAAAAAGTGAATTTCTCTGTCGTGCGAATGGCATATCTTTGGTTTGGTCCAGTGTAGGAAAGAGATAAATATATATTTGAGATCACTAATGGTTCCGGAATCGGTGGTGTACCTACCTTGGTACCGGATGTCTTAGGCCTCGTGCCGCACTGAATTAATATAATTTTAATGCAGTGCGGAACGAGGCTAAAACGTCCCATATCCCCCCTGACCTCGTACCGCACTCAACGCGAGCTTCCCGCGACCAGTGTTGTGCATCACGTCGATTGGAGAGCACGTCCTTTTACAGCGCCGAACATATCTAAACGATGTCGGAAGAAGTTAATTTTAAAAAACCCAGAAACAGAGCCAAAGCAGGTAAGTTTTTAATGAAAAAATCTTCAGTAAGTACCTAAAAAACTAGTTTTTTCTTATCTTGGTAGCTATGTACCTAAAGTAAGTGTAAGATATTATTACTTAAGTATACTCGAAAAGGGTGAAAAAAGGAGAAGATGTGTTGGTTGTTACCAAAAACTACGCACATTTTTACCATCTCGTGAAGCTGATAAAAAATCTAAAAAGATTTTGACTCAGTGCACTCAGTGCAAAAAATATTATTGTCTACCCTGTTTCAATGAAAAACACTCATAAATAAGTACAAATATATATTGAGATTTTTATAAAAAAAGTATATTGATACTGATTTCTTAATGTTAATTCAAGTTCTAATAAGTGTATTTTTAAAGCCCGAGGCAGAATAAATAGGACAGTTTCTTTTCTACTTCTGGTTGCCTTTTTTTTCTATTCTGTGAACTGCATTAAGATTTTCATATACAAATAGAAAGATAAACCTTATGCATAAACCGTAATCCATTATTTTCCAATAATAAGTCTGTAATAGGTGCCTCTTAATAGTATAGATTGGAACGCTTCGTGCGCGAGTCCGAATCGCACTTGGCCGGTTTTTTTTTCTTTATGGCGCCATCAAGCACAATTTAGATTATTTAAATATTTGATAGCTTTGTGTTGTTTTGCCAGGTTTTGCCCTTAAAACGATCTAATGAGATATAATTGATCAAAATCGGTCAAGTCGTTGCGTAGTTAAGACAGTTTAAAAACGTCGATATTATTTTTCCCATCACTAATCGCAGCGAAAATTTGCCCTATTTCAGTGCGTTACGAGGTGTATAAGATCCCATGTTTTATTTTCCTTATAATTCCTAAACTAGCCATCCGATCCCGGGGCGACGGTGGATTAGGGTTCATCAATTCACTGTCTATATCAATAAGGACCAAAATTCTCATTTATCTTTGATTTCGCGCCAGAAAATGGATTTTAGTCTGTAAAAGGAGGTGGGGTCTAATAGACCGCGTGTCGCCCTAACGTCTGGTCACGGTACGGGCCGATTATACCTCGTGCCGCAGGAACGGAAAGTATGCAAAAATTGGTGCCGCAGCTAACGTGTTAATATAAAGTGTATGTATTTGAGCCAATTAATGTTTTCGCATGTCTGCGAGCAGGCTGAACACATCGTAGGTACCTTCAGAAATATAGATACCTAATGCAAAAAACTAAATTTGGGTAACAGCCAATAAACATTCGTATGTCACGACATTAAATAGGAAATTAATGTTATCTAGAAATTGTATACAAAGAAGTTACGTTTTAAGAGTTGCATATCTTACTATGCTTATTGATCTACACATTATAAATAAAAATAGGTCCAACTAATTTTTGGATTAGGTCTCTATAATTCTGAAGGTGCGAATGTACCCAAGATAATTTGTAAAGAACTGTATGTCAACTGTGTTTCTAGCAAATTTTTATTTATTTATAAGAAAATAATAATATCCTCCAACCGATTTCGGCTAAGGCGGCAAATCTCAACGATCAGTCACGCTACGTTCAAAGGTTGGCAGCGCACTTGTGACTGCACTGGTGTGGCGGGTGTCCCTGGGCGGCGGCCATTGCTTTCGCTTACCATCAGATGATCCGTCTGCTCGTCTGCCACCTAAAACATAAAAAAGGTATATCATTCAATAAAATAAAAGAAATACCTACACTACCGTCTGCCATGAGCCTTTGCGAGTAGTAGGTATAGTATTTTCCGACATGACCGATGTAGCACGCCTTAAGGTGACGGGTAGGGCAGACTAGCGACGCCAATCGATTTTAATTTTTAGTTGCTTAGCCGGATCTATTTTAAACAATTTCGGGGTTACAATCTCTCGGTAAACACTTATAATATTTATTAAATAACCATGCACAAATGCGGACCTAACATTTGTACGCGAAAAATTGATTCCCGCTAAAAGTGGCCGCTTTTGGTGGTAAGAATCAATTTTTCGCGTACAAAAACGGACCCAACATTGGTGCATGGTGTCTAGTTAGAGCCCTAACCTTAATGTCAATCACGTTCGGTTCAATATCAATTGAAGAATTTTGACAGATTGTAGTAACCTGCTGTGTGGCTGCCTGTACATTATAGATTTCATAATTTGTTGTGAATCTTAGGTAATATGAAAACGGAAAATTAAGTTATAAGCAGTTAAGGCAGTGCAGGGGTTCGGTCCTTCCCCTGAGGGCCAGGTCTGCTAAAGGGTGCCTTTCCCCTCCACATTGGTGAAAGAAAGAAAGAAAATACATTTATTGACCATCACAACACAGAAAAAGTAAATATGTACAATAGGCATAACACGACAAGATACAGATACAAAGAGAAGAGGCGAATACAAGCAAGAAGAGATGGTGTGGTCAATCAGGTCCCGACCTCAGCATTTGCTGGTACGGCACTATTTACAACCTGTGCGAATAAAGAATGGGATCAGAAATGGCGGCGCATCTATTCACTTCTCGCTCGCACACTATTTGCGTCTATACTCGCACTCGTGGGGTGGGGCGCGAGTATAGACGCAAATAGTGTGCGAGCGAGAAGTGAATAGATGCGCCGCCATTTCTGATCCCATTCTTTATCCGCACAGCGTGTACTGGTGGTGGACTACGCGGTGGTGTAGTACGGGTTAGGCGCCTCCTCTCAGAACCCAAGATACGGGACAGAAATGTGGCCATTCCTCCAGCGTTATAAAAAAAAGAGCAGGGCCGGAATAGTTGGCATTCTTTGTGTGAAGTGAACCTCGATTAGCTAGCTGGTCTCATAAAACCTTATAAAATATACCTATTAGATCTGTAAAATAGCTTCATAGATATCAAAAAAGAATATTAGTCAATACATAATTCGATGTACAACCTGTCCGGATAAAGAATGGGATCAGAAATGGCGGCGAATCTATTTACTTCTCGCTCGCACACTATTTGCGTCTATACTCGCACCCCACGAGTTCGAGTATAAACGCAAATAATGTGCGAGCGAGAAGTGAATAGATTCGCCGCCATTTCTGATCCCATTCTTTATCCGCACAGGTTGTAAGTAGGTATAAGTATTTTGTTAATTTTAGATTTTCATGTAAAGTTTTTTTTTAATTATAAATTGTTAATTTTAGATTTATCAATGTAATCTTTTAGGACTACAGAATTTTGTCATACCAACGCCATTTGCGCGCCTGCTGGCAGGCTGAATACCGTGACTCTGATACTTTTCATACCATCTATGCATCAAATGTGTATTATGCAAATAAATAATGTTTCTGTTTGTGTTTAGGTAAATTGTTGATAAATAAAACGAAGGAATAAAAATGTAAAACTTTATTATAACATTGTCACTAAGAAACTTGATTTCCTCACTGTACACACGCTACACAAAGACTGACTAGCAATAGTGCCTATCGTTGACTTACTCCAAGAACTCATAAAAAACAAACCAAGAAAAACATACTACGTTTAACTACAAAGACATCTTCAAAAACAAACAGAGATGTACCTATACATTTTAGTACCTTGTCATAATAATACCGCCCGTATCCATGTAGGAACGTAGAAGTTAGATGGTAGCTAGCTATTATGACAAGGTACTAAAGTGTATACATTTCTTTGCAGACGACCGTACAGTCGCTGTGACGTATGCGATTACGCTACCGGTCTTAAAAAAACGTATTCAAAAATAGTATTGGAATAATTAGCAATAGCAAATAGCATACTGCTTCAAGAATGGCAATAGTTAAATTATTTAAAGTTGCAAATTTTTATGATTGCTAAAATACATAGATAGCACATGTTCATAGATTATTAACATTAGCACTATAATTCCTAATAGCACGAAAATTGATATTAGCACAATAGTCATAATATCATGGCAATAGCATGTAGCATGCTATTGTATGAAAAAGCGTGTATTTAAAGTTCCTTCAAAATTAATAAATTGCCAAAAAATACTAAATGCACATCAAATTTATAGTTTGATGTGTAATTAGTATTTTTGGAATGCAAATAGGCAATTTTTAGAGGGTTGTTTTAATATACCTACTCCTATGAAAAAATAGCATTTTATTGAAATTATGAAAAAATAGCAGTAATTGCAAACTTCACTGCAAAGTCAAAGAAAGACCCGTGATGCTATAACCTTCAAACCGTACTTGAAGATCTTTGTATTTTAAACGAATTACGGTGACACCGCGAGGATGCTAGCGCCGCCAAGGGATTTATATTGACTGTGGCAAATAGCCTTTTTTTTTCAAAAAGCCTTTCAATGAATAGTTTATGGAAAGTAATAACAGTTTTTGAGACGAAGTTATTTAATAATTCAACGACCCGTTTGGAACGGTGGTAGTGAACACTGCCTTTGATCTAAGGGTTGCGGGTTCGCCGCACAGTACAAACATTTGTGTGCATGAACGAACATGTTTATATGTATTGGTCTGAGTGTTTTCTATGTACCTATGTATTTAAAAAAGAAAAGTATTATATGTAGTCAGTTTTTTTTATGGTGGATGATAGATTGATAGGTGGCAGAAGAGCAGACTGATCACCTGATGTTAAGCGATTACTGCCGACCATGGACACCCGCGACACGAGTCACAAGTGCGCTACCAACCTTAGATTCCCCTTCCCGTGGATTGTGCCTCCGGTGCCCTAACTCACGCAGCGAAACACAGCACAGTGCTGCTTCATGTATGTGATGTTTTGAAATATTTATTATTATTATGAATTACTTCCTAAGTAAGTAACAAGAATTTTCTTAACGTCTAAAGATTGTACCTGTTGGAAGAAATTATTACATATGTGGGTCGCAAATATTTGTTACTTTGCTTTAAGTATTTAAGTAAATTTTTAAAAACTGTCTCTTAATCTCCACAATCAATATAAATGAAACGGGAGCGCTAGTAGCTAGTATGAACGGCTTTGTCGCCTGAATGAGTTCTTGCAATAAGCCGACGCTATACAGATTATGTCACATTTCTACACGTCAAATCCCTAGGCTCCAGAATTTGTGATTAGAATACAATGATATTGTATAGTCACTTAAAACTAGTTTTTCTAGTAATAATTAAATTGGCAGTGGTAGGCTTGCCCTAGTACATCGCGACTCTTGAGAGAGACTGCATCACCAACGCTAGGCGTTATTGCACCAATCTGGTGCAGTATTGTCACAGAATAATTGACATAGAAGGTCGGCTCTAGAAGACATTGATATTGAAGAGAGCATTGACCAATGACGCGCTCTGATCGCGCATTCGAGCGGAACTACGATAACCGCGCTGTGTATGGACAACTTCCTACATTCGACACTGTTCAAGGTTATATAAATTAAAAAAAAAACGGAAAGAGAGGAAACTAGCCAGTATTATGTAATAAAAAGATTAATAGGTACGTTAGCATCAACATTTTTTAGTTAAGTTATCTTCTAAAAGTACCTACATACTTTGATCAAATACTCAAAATACTTATCAAATAATGACGAAATCGTTTAAATCAGATAAAGAACTAAACAAAGAAAATACTAACCAGTCATATCTAGAAAATGAGATCTATTCGTTCAAAAATTCTATTCTGTTCTATATCTTTCTAAAGACACTATGAATTCTACGTTATTTCTGCCATACGTATAAAGATTGGCACTGCTTTCGTTGGTCGTTATTTTACCCATCTAGGTAGAAATATAGATAATATTCATGGAAATCAGTCATTTTGGCAAAGATATTAAACTAACATCACTAAAAATCATCACCGTTGAACACAACTAAATGCATAAAGTGATATTTTTGGTCCCAAAAAAGTTTAAAAAAATATTATTTCACGAAACCACAGTTTTAGAGTCGTCAACATCATAAAGTCAGAAATAACTAAAAAGAATTCACGACCGAGTTTTTTGTGCGTCTCTTTTAATCTGGTTAGTTAAACGGCGGTTTCATTATAGACCTCTGGATCAAGATCAGAGGGCCTAATCTCTTTTAATCCGGTTAGTTAAACGGCGGTTTCGTTATAGACCTCTGGATCAGGATCGGACCGCCTAATCTCTTTTAACCTGGTTAGTTAAACGGCGGTTTCGTTATAGATGTCTGGATCAAGATCAGAGGGTCTAATTTAAAGCAGACGTTACGACCGAATTGGAGTTTCCCTCTCATTCTCACGCGCTGTGTTCTTTGTTTGGATGCCACAGGTATATTCTCGTTTGTTACCGGACGGCTTTAAATTAAGCCACCAGATCAGGTTAATACCTATCATGGAAGATTTAGCATAGCACATACTAAAGCTTTAACTGACAGCAGTAATCTCGAAGCGGTATATTTCTAGACCGATAACATTGAAACCTTCTTAGCCTAAAAGGCATTGCATAAAAAAAAAGTATAGGTAATAGGTACGTGAAACGTAAAAATCAAAAGGAAATAGGTACCACTAACACATAACAATTAAGTGACTATACAATATTTAATAAATATTTATGTATCGATTCTTATGTACAAAAACTTATTACAATCAAAGAAAAAAGTTTAATCGATGTACTAATTTCTCCGATTATAAAATGGTTTACCCCAAAAATAATCCAATACCAATTTTATAAGTTACACTATGTACCGGTGCAGAAGTCTTATTTTCGTAAACTGCGGCAAAATCTTAACCAATCACAACGCTCCATTTAAGCGCGCCAAAAATTACAATTTCTTATTGGTTGATGCGTCAGCGCCATGTTCGGTGCGAGTGCGTCAAGAGAGACATAGCATTCCTCTTTGGATTTATTGTATTGAATCTTAACGTAACGCAATAAAGTCTGTATTTCAAATGCTTTCGCAATCGTAATCAATCGGATTTAACTTGCTCTTCTGCGTAGACGAATTTTGCCGATATAACTTTTAAACGTGGTACAGCCGTATTTCAAAAATATCTTTCGTAAGTAGCATTAATATTTATCATTCGCCTTAAAGACATACTTAACTACTTATCATCGTTATCCTGGGGTGTCATTCCCAGTTGCGTCCATAATCCAGAATTTGAGAGTTCCAGAAGTCTGGTAATACAATGAACCGACTGCCGTCGGACCTTCGCAACCCTTAGATAGGGGAACCAAACCATCTGGGTCCTGGTCGCACGTTCAGAATATTTTCCGAAACAGATTTTCTAATGGTGTCAAACATCATCACATTACATTCAACACAACGTTGAGTGTAATGTGGTGATGTTTTACCTCACCGCGAGATATAAATACAGATAAATATAAAAAAATGGTTTTTTTTTTAATTCGATCGATCGATGTGAAGTGAGATATTGAGCGTGGCAGACATTTCATCACAATAAGACGTAATACTGTCCACGTTCACCACTCATTCACTTTCGTTCAGTAGACGATAGCGTGCGCTGTCATCGTATAGCTTACGTGAACAGTCATACCCTAAATATTTTTTTTTATTATGGCTCTACTCGAAAATAATTCGCCAATGTCAAGTAACTTATTGAGAATAAGTAGTTAGGCAACAGTCGAAGTCACAGTCACTCAATAAAACGCCGGTGTTTTACGTTTTATCGACCTACGGATTCAGCGGATATCACTCTAAAAGCAATCGCAGGTTTTAAGACTCTGTTTGGTCCAAGCAAGTTGTCACGAGACAACTCACTCGACACACAATAGCAGTGTTAAAAACGATACAATCCAACGATTCTTATTATTAGGATCACTATGCGGCACTTCATTGCACAAATAAACACCAAATTTGAACACTAAAAACCACTAGACACGAATTTAAAACCTTTGAATCGCATCAGCCCATGCGGCTTGTTTTAGCCCTACCCGCCGAATCCTACCCTACATATTCATTTAAAATCCCTGGCGAATGATAAATCTCTTACTACCAAACATTATAGACATTATGTTCTTATTTACAATCCTTGCGGGCCTTTACAATTTTTTGCTGCCTCCACACGCTAGGCAAGTACGGAGAGAAAGGGACAGAAGACCCGCTCACCCATAGGTACTGGCCGAACGTGTTACGAGAGAAAAAGGCAGTTTTGATATTAATAATGTGGATCGGGTAAACGTTTGCTTATCTAGTGCCATAAATAAACTGGATAACTCGGGCATCGTCTGCAGATGAAAAAAACTAACAGATATATCCGAAAGAAATCGTTTACTGCATCAGTAGCAAGAAATAAAGGGCTTCCACTAGGTCGGCCAAATACATTTTTGACATGTTGCAATTAAATAAAAATATATTTCATCACGTGGGAGGACCAAGTTATCCGTTATGTTATAATGCAATACTGTTCTAAAATCAAGCTCACTTTCATTGTAAATAATTGAGTGGAATCTATATGACTAGTAGCGCCACCATTGACCGTTTTCTACAGAATAAGATAATGACCTATTACCATGGCACTGGAAAACGCGCGATTTAAACGGAATGTGCTATTTTCGAAAAAAAAACATCACTGAATTATGAAAGACTTCCAACGGCCCTGGCGCAGCTTTAAGGTGACGGGTTGGGCACACTAGCGACGCCAATTGATTTTAATTTTTAGCTACTAAACTGGATCTATTTTAAACAATTTCGTGGTTACAACCTCTCGGCAAACACTTATACCATGTATTAAATAACCATGCACAGAGGCGGACACAACATTTGTACGCGAAAGTGGCCACTTTTGGCGGTAGTCAATTTTTCGCGTACAAAAACGGACCCAACATTTGTGCATGGTTATTTAAAATAGTATAAGTATTTGCCAAGAGGTTGTAACCCCGAAATTGTTTAAAATAGATCCGGTTTAGTTAGCTATCAGTTAAAAACGAATGATGTCGCTAGTTAGGGCTACCCGTCGCCTTAATGCATCTTTATACGGGTGCGATAGAGAAAAAACGTCGCCCAGCACGTCATTCACCCCAGTACTGTGTCGCGCGGTTTCTCAAGTATGGTTTTCCATGAAAAGGCATCGTCTGGTTAGGGTGCATGTATTGTCTATGCCTTTTATAAAATTGATCCTAAAATGGTGAATCAAGCTTACCGTAGCCCATGGCAAATTGTAATATCAGAGACATAATGCCTTTGCTATAATAGAGGTTATGCCGTGTGGTCCCGGAAGAGTAGAATTGGCCACCCTCACTCGTACCGAGGTGGCGTAAAAGGCGACTAAGGTAAAGTTGCTGGAATGATCATCAGCACCCAGAGAAGGAAAACTCTGCATATTCAAAACCCTCGCCAACCCGTCTGCCAAGCGTGGTGAGTATGGCAATTACCTCTCATGTGATTGAGGGAGGCCCGTGCCCCAGCAGTGGGGACTTAAATGGGCTGACGATGATAATAGAGGTATACAATTTTACATCTGGGAACTTTTATAGTTGCGTATTACATTGTTAATAGAACAAAATAAAATCTAACACAACGGTCGATGGTGAATATCATATTTATCCTTATTCCCTTTCATATCAAATCCAACGTGCATAGATATTAACAACAAGAAAACTTGATTAATTGTAATTTTTATCTCGCATCCATTAGAAAAATTGAATGTCTTACATCAACGTATTTTGCAATAACATGTTAACTCACAAGCACATAAGTCACCTTGTGAGGTTGACATGTTATTGCATAATTGTATTATTTATTAGCCAAGGTGAACACTACGTGTGCATCGAATTCAATAGCAAAATATTGTCCAATAGTTGTTTTTTTATAGCAATCTTTTGCAATTTAATCTTAAGTAACTAACACACTTAAAAAAGACGCCCCGCCTGAACACGAAATTAAATTTTTAAGCGTGTTATTTACTTATAAATATTGTCCAAGTATTGTGAATACATAAACCAGAAAACTTAAAGTAGGTACCCTACACTGGATTAAGTTCAATAATAAAATGTAGACAGTTTACTGAACACAAGTCAAATGGAATAGCAAAATAATTGCTAACCAAAAAGTCTAATCTACTCATTATTTCGCTAAATACCAAAGATACAATTCGTTCCGTAATATTTTTAACAACCAACTCTGGCAACCTTATTACAAAACGGGATTTAAAGTTATTACCTACTGTACTGAAGTTCATTCCCCCATCCCGTTCCAACAGACAATGTTAAATGGTGTTGGATTGAGTTAAGTCCCGGAACTATTTTGAAATCGCGTTTTGTAATAAGGGGGTGGATGTTTAATGCAGACTAATGACTTGTTAACGATTTCGGGACTAAATATGAAATTATTGCTAGATTTTTACAATATTACCTAGATAATTTTTAATTGAGAGATGAAGCTTTGATAACCCTCATTGTGATAAAATGTTAAGGTCTTTAGTAACAACACTTGAAAAAATTACCCATACGTTCTACGCTACATTGTTTTCAATCACAATCATGTTCTTAAAATACGGGAAAAAAATAAATTAAATATAAAAATATTATAAGAAATCACAAAGAATCAACATCACACACAAATGCTTACACAAAATAATAATAGTAAAATTGATTATTAATAATAATGCTAACCCCTAATACCGCAATAACAATTAATTTCTACATAAATTTTGCAACATTAACTTTCAAAAAGGTTAGAAAAAAAATAAGTAAATAATAATTCCATTCAAAATTTCACTCAAATAATACAATTTCATTTAAAGTTCCAATTTTAACAAGCTGTAATAATAATAACCAATGAATAAAACGTCAACAATCATCATAAAAGACTTGTCATTTCAATTCGACTGTCTCTCTTTAATCCGTAAAGTATAGCTTGATTACAATGACAGCTGTCACTTGACCTTTATTTCAATATACATAAGGTTTATCATTTTAACCCACCTTTCCATAGATTTTACTATTACTACAGACCTAAAGAACATTTTTCTGTGACACCAATGGATGTCATTCTAATCAACACATTTTACGGACTACAGAAATAAATTTTTCTTAGAGATAAAAATGTAAAAATAAAGTCATAACATAATGTCAATAAATGTTTAATCTCAATAAGTGGACCTAATGGTCCACTAAAAAGAAAATTAATTAGAGAAATATAGGTTTCTTATCCATGCATGCACCCCCATCAGCTAAATCATAGGTAGTGTGGCGGAACTATCGATATTTGACCTTGAAAACCATTCAGACTATCGATAGTATTGTTATTGATCAAAACTATCGATATTATCGATAGTAAATTTTAATTAATACTATTGATAACGCCAATACTATCGATTGTTTAATGCCCGATACTATCGAAAATATTGTTTCCTAACAGAATTATTCAAAAACTATCGATAGTCAGCTTTGTTTCGATAGTATTGCTGCCTGGTTATATCCGATACTGTATCGGACATTAAACAATCGAAAGTGTCAATAGTATTAGCGTTATCAATAGTATTGATCTAATTTTACTATCGATACTATCGATATTATCGATACTATTGACAACCAGCAATATCTACTATCGATACTATTGATACTTTTACTATCGATAGACTATCGCTAAGCAACACTAATCAAAGGGGTGAGCCAGTGAGTTATCACTATTTATAGTTCAATGGGGCGAGCACGAACATTCAATAAAATCGTAGCCTGTGGTCACGCAAGTTTTGCTCACATACGATAGAGGGAGCTCTTCAGTTTTCATACATTTTGCTTACGCTACGCAGACGCTACGATTCTTCGAAAAATTCGTGGTAGCCCTTCACCAGTGTCATATCGTACAAGCACAAGGTTCTGATGTAATGTTACAAAACTAAATATAAAGACAATTCCAAATTCATCCCAAATATTCCAATCCAAAATACCAATAATTGTTTTTCGTCGTCGTACACACTATGGCACTTATTTAAAGTATTCAAATATACCCAAGTCAAATAATATATATTTTATTAAATTTTAATGACTGTTATGTCCAGTCAGCTTCATACAGATGCAACCATTGTCTTGCATTTAGATAAATGATAAGCAATAGTGTGCCACTCTTTGTTGAAATAGTATTTCATAAAATAATATTTTGAGGGATGCTGATGATTCAATCCTACAAATTAGTAGAATAAATAATAGGAACTCATTGAAAAATAAATAATCTGCTCTTGATGATTCATAATTAAATAATATATAATGAAAATGATAAATAAAATCGGACTAGGATGTTATTATTACAAAATATGTTTCGTTGGTAAAATAGATAATGTTAAAATTATTCAATATTTATTTAACGAAATCGGTCCAGCCGTTTCTGCGTGCTAGTGTAGGTCTAATATAATATTTTAATATAACATTGTTTTACCAATGATAGTTAAAAATGAGTGATTTTTAACATTGAATTTATATTTGTCTTAATCGCACTGTGATAGGTTTTATAATTTTCGTGTAGCTTTGCCAATATTTACAAATTAATTTTCATTTTATTTCCCTAATTAAAATTTAAAGTGATGATCATCATGGATCATGTGTGTTGTCTTAAACATCATTTTCCTAGAGACCAAACATTTTCTGGTCATGGAATTTTCTAAAGGAAGGTAAAATCAATTAGAGAGAACGGGTATTCTAAACGTAGACAGCCACACATCGACACATCTGTCAAATGTATCTTTCTTCATTCGTTTCTCACCTTTATGTCAATGGCGTTTGGTTCAATTTAATTTAAGGTCTTTTGACAGATTCTAGTAAGATGATGTGTGGCTCTCTGTACCTACCCGGGCTATACACAAAGTAACATTATTATTTCAGATGAGCAACATTTGCAAATATTTTGCCATATGCATTAATGTCGCTTAACAAAATACACCGTCATTTCTCCATCCAATCAAATCTCAACTGGTATCGTTAATAAAGGACATTTAGCACGCTAGTTCAAACAAAATAAGCGAAAAAAAACAGCTGTTTCATAAAAAATAGAATATTCTCCGACCATTAAGTATGGAACAGCTGATTTTTTTTCGCTTTTTTTGTTAATCTAACTCTCTTTGTGTTAAACTGCCAGATACATACACAATTTTAACTATTTTGTGATCAAGGGAAATACTTTTCCATTTATTTAAATTCTTAAAAATCTGTAGGCAAATGAACCATAAATTACGAAATTTACGGAAGGGATTTTTTTTTCCCTTGATCGTGAAAGATTTAAAATAACTTTCCTTGGACGCTCCAAAGACTACCGAAATATTGATCACTAGGAAAAGTGTCAAAATAATCTTCTAACCCTACATTATGTACACACATTTACACTACGAAGTTAAAGAACCGCCTTCACTTCAGGTCTTCCTCTTCATCTTCCACGTAGAGCAAGTCCTCCATCTTTGTCATGAACTTACTGTCAAGTCTCTCTTCGGCTGCCAATTGTGATTCCTGGAAAGTGTCATTTGTAAAGTATAGGGAGTTTGTGAGTATAATAATCCGTGCCAAATAAATTTGCACAAAAGGTCATTCACACCCTCCCACCAATGCACTCCAAAAATCCATAACGATACGACTGAAAAGTAAGAGTTGTACCGCTAAACAGGAGTAAGTGGGCGTATCGTGGTAAGAGGCGTCAACAAACGCCCATCCTCTGAAAAACTGTCACCCAAGTAGAGTGGTGGCCACATAATTAAAATACCGCTTTTTTTTCTCCTGCAATGCACCTTGGATTGGATTTTTAATCTCGACTGTATCTGTGTCAATCATTGTACAGGCAGCGACACATCGGGCCACAATCTGTATTTTTTTTCCAATTGAAACGTGTTCGGCATTAAAATGAGAAGCGGGTGAAGAATGTTGACAGATTTGTGTTTTGATGTGCGGCTGTCTATACAGTTATTAGTGTACAGATTACGGATTATTCCTTTCCGTACCCTGCTCTGTCACCTCATGGGGACAGAACGGAATAAAAAGTTTCATCCGTCCCCCCTTTAGCGACAAGGGGACAGTTGGAACTTATTTGATTGCTTAACGGTTCCATCTGTCCCCTTATCGCTAATAAGGGGACAGATGTAACTATTTATTTCTTGTTTGTTCCCCATAAAATTTAATGTAAGTATAGAAATAATATTATATCCTATTATGTTGTCTATATACATTACATTAAATAAAAGACTAGTGGTTTAGGTTTATAAACAAGTGTACTTGAACAAATAGATAAAAAATTCTTAATTCACTATAAATGTTTCTTTGTTTTACTCATCGGTCACACTCCGATTAATCACAGTAGATATTGTACATACAACCAGTCTTCTAATATTGATAAATCAGTCTTAATACAACATTTATATACAACCATTACTTGGGTACTTCACTAACAACAATAATATGTATTGCACTTTTCTATCGGTGACACTCCAATAAATCACAGTAGGTATTATAAGTATCAGTTTACTGATTTGACTTAATTGGACTTTTGAAGATTTGACAACTTGGTTATAACTACATATCAGTCTCATAATTATTAACAAATATACATTTTTATTTCCGATAAATCACTCAGTCTTGTCTTCTAATTTGACTTCAAATAAGTTACTTACTTAATTATATATTCCATGGAAAGTTTTTCTATACTAAAAAACAATTTTAGACTATGACAACTTTAAGTTAAAAATAATTTCAAATCATAATTAACTAAATCAATAATGGTAAGCATTAAAAATCACAGTAAATATTATGCATATCAGTCTTAGATTAAATCAAAATAGCGGAAGATAGGTGACTCGTCTCAACCGCGTGGACCGCTTAGATTAGGTCCCCGTCGCCTAATTTCACGCAGTCACGAATTGGCGGGTCTGACAAGCGGTCGTGTCACACAAATATATTCTTTGAAGTGGGATAAGGGTTAAAAAATGCCTGTGTGCGCTTTTACGCGTTGTACACATTATTACAAAATAAATAACAAATCTCATGGAATCACATTTCACTCAACATTGTGACCGATGAGTAAAACAAAGAAACATTTACATTATTAGTGAATTAAGATTTTTTTATGTATGTGTTCAAGTACTCTTGTTTATAAACCCAAACCATTAGTATTTTATTTAATGTAATGTTATATAGACAACATATTAGGATATAATATTATTTCTATACATTAAATTTGATGGGGGACAAACAAGAAATAAATAGTTCCATCTGTGCCCTTATCGCTAAAGGGGGCCGGATGAAACTTTTTATTCCGTTCTGTCCCCATGAGGGGACAGAGCAGGGTGACGGAAAGGTATAATCCCAGACAGAATACACGCATGTGTAATGTGTGTGTATATTTGTGAAAGTTAAAACCACTTTTTATTTATAACATATAAAATGAAATGCCATAATATTTTATAGAATTTATTGCAAGCAAACACGGGTGAAAACAAAAACCGAAGCGCGTGTTAGATCCAGCACAAAACATTCACATCAGCATGCTTAACTCAATATCCAAATAGAAAATCATTTTAAGTATAAAATGTTAATTTTAAATTGAAAAACAGATAATTTTAGTATAATCACAAACATAAGTGTTATATCATTTTTGGGCTTCAGAAATTATCAAATATTTAAAGTCAATGAAAGCTTATCGAATTGCATATTGAAATTACAATATCAATAAAAACAGATGCAAATTATTATTTATTCAATAAAGTTAATACAACTATGTATTTAGTCATTAAATGTTTAATCCAATTGACAAGAAGGAAGTAAAAAATAATAAATTATTTTGTCAAATTTTAACATACAAATGTAAATACGAACAGTTAAAAAAAGTGGTAAGTAATATAAAAGTCATGCATAACATAAAAACAATCATGCTCGAATACATGCAATAATCATAAACACGAAATCACAATACGTTCACATGTCACATAACGTAATTTCAGTGAACGCTGAAGTATGTAAAAACATGCAACGTCATAAAACACATTTTGTTATCATTTTTCATACAAAACACACAAAATTAGTAACACAGAACAAAGCAGAAAGTAGCAAAATTGAGCAGCGTTAATATTTAATGACAACAGCATTTAAAATTTCAAAAATTCAAACATCAACAAAGACTGCAAAACTGTACACTTGTCAACAAAAGTGTGTTTTATATGTTAAAAGTTTTAATTTAAGTTTATGGTGTTATAATACTTTTATTGCAAGTATTTGTACACTTCACAATATTTCAGTGAAACTATCAATAAGTCACTAAAAGATTCAAATTAGCATTTGATCCAGTTATTAAGTACCTTTTAGGAATAAATAGCACATTTTGCTAGATTTTGTACTTGGTTACATATCACATCTTAAGAGCGAGAAACAAAGATGATATTTAATACTATCCTTCCGGCGGTAAAAAAACTCATGATCAATTTATTATTATTTTTATAAAACATTGTTATAGCATTGATTTTGGTATAACTTTCTAAGTTATATCGTCATGAATCGTGAACCACACTACAGCAAAGTTAATAAACACATTTTAGGAACTTCTTGAAATTTGCAGTTTATCTATTTTGTAAATAAATAATTATTTAATAGTTCTCAATCTCTATTATGAGACACATTATTAGCTAACATAAAATACACTTGAAACTGGACTTGACAACATGATTAAAAATTAAAAGAGAACTTTATTCACCTGACTGTACCTTAAAAACTTCATCAAAATCAATGCTGCAATAATTGCAAACACAAAATCATGGCACACATCAGTCTTCCTGTAATCGACATTTACATAATCCATTGATTTCAACATTTCTAAAAAATCACAGACAACGATTGAACTTGGCTGTTTTTGTCCCAAATCGGTGAGTAAGGAAAACCATGGATATCGTCTGCAAGCGAGTTGGGAACTGAGTAATTAAAAAAAAACTTTACATAAATACCAACAAACTATATGTTTGTTGTACTGTGGCGTTTTTTTACACGTTATCTAAGATATTCTAGGCCAATCGAAAAAATACCCGAAGAAGACTTTGAAATTAAAAGAGTGAATAATCTAAAAAAATACATGTCGAATTGAGAACCCCCTTCTTTTTTTTAAAATCGGTTAAAAACACTAGTGCCAAATTAACTGTTTCAAATTTTATGTATCACACAATAAATGCACGGTTAAAAAACAGCCAAGTCACATATTAAACTGAACACTTTGGGAACATGATCACAGTTCGGGACACGGTGGTTAGCTTGTAGCTTGTGCGTGATGGGTGACCGCCCTAGTTAGGAGAATCGCCGCGACGGGGTCAGGGTCCAATACTTGTTGGGGCGAGACGTGTCAAGGCATTTGAAAGGACACTGTAAGGAATTGGCGTATTAAGAAGGTAAATTAAACCATCACGGGCCGATTGGACCAAACTTATTCTGATACTAAATCTATGATATAGCGCTGGCATTCTACACAAATCTGACATTGTACCATAGATAAAGATTGGTCGAATCGGGCCTAAGTAATAAGGAAATTTAGAAAAAATATACCTAATTTTTTATATTTGTTTCATACATGTTACCTTTATTGAAAAACGTTACCTCAAAAAGATAAAAGTTACCTTATTGAAAAAACCAACGTTACCTGTCTTTTATGAATATTTTTTTAACAGATTATCTTCCTTTCATAGACTGTATCGCTATTGATAATGAAACATTAATAGTCTCGTAGAAAAATACTTTCCTGTCAAAACTGAATGTGACCTAAAGTAAATTTAATAATAAATAATTATGTCATCTAATATAAAATTCCGACACATCCATATAGGACTCATAATGGATGTGACGGCATTTGATATTAGATGACACAATTTAAACGATGTTAGACACGAACATAGAAAATTATAAAGCAACATTTAGACAAAAACATGCAATTATAATAAAATATCATACAAAATCACACATATTGATCTGTCCCCAAAGGAGTTTAAGCACTAAACTTATGGGTATCAAGATCAACGAAACATGCAAGTTAATCATAAATGCATGCAAGCTATGGTTATATGTATTCAAAGTTAAATTGTGTGAACGGAAAATTTTAGAATTATAAATTAAGGTGACGGGTAGGGCACACTAGCGACGCCAAACGATTTTAATTTTTAGCTACTAAACCGGACCCATTTTAAACAATTTCGTGGTTACAACCTCTCGGCAAACACTTGTACTATTTATTAAATAACCATGCAAAAATATTGAGACCAAAACATACGCGAAAAATTGATTCACGCCAAATGCGGCCATTTTTGGCGTGAATCAGTTTTTCGCGTACAAAAACGAACTCAACATTTGTGCATGATTAATTAATAAATGTTTGCCGAGAGGTTGAAACCCCGAAATTGTTTAAAATAGATCCGGTTTAGTAGCTAAAAATTAAAATCGATTGGCGTCGCTGGTGTGCCCTACCCGTCACATTAAATATGACATAACTTTTAAACCAGTCTGTCATTGTTTTATTCCTACGTTTTGAAACATCACATTTCATCGTCCCATTAGCTTTTGACGCTGACTGTACTTAAGTGTAAAATTTCTGGATATCTACAATTTCATTAATACAACATTTGGTCTAGTTTCCCTGACTAAGGGTTGGATGGCAATCGCTTTTATGTAATTATAACCCACATTTTACCACATGGTCACCGCAACGCAAGTATTCTCCTCGCGCCGGTCTATTTTTGTCTATGCAAAAATGTCAAAACTGTATTAGTTCCAACTTTTGCCACGTGCCAAATAACCGTGAATCCAGCATCCCTGTCGCACGCGTCTGTCTGGGAGGGGATGGGGGATCATGGTCCAAACTTACACTTGTGACATCTGGACTCGGCGCCACCAAAGAGATCCCTTGAAAAGTGCGTTTCAGTCGCCTTACATTACAAGTCTGAAGTAAACAGAGACTGCCCCTGATCCCCCTGACAGACACGCGCGACAGGGTCGTAAGCGGGCGCAATCCAGGGTCGAAGACTGCGCCGTGTCAAGATTCCTCCTCGTAAAGACAGGCATGAGATGCTGCCCGGGTAAAGGGTTTCCCCTTATACAGTGCGACAAAATTTAACTAATTTTAATTTGTCAAGTGACACATTTCGGGATCAAATGACACTAGTGACAAATGACGCTTTGGGGTCAAATGATACATTTTGGCATTAAATGATATTTTGGAACCAAGTTACACATTTCGGGATCAAATGACACTAGTGACAAATGACGCTTTGGGGTCAAATGACACATTTTCCGTCAAATTAAACTTTGGAAACAAATAACATTGTGGAGTCTAATGGCACTGGTTTAAAATTATACTTCAAGGACAAATAACACATTATGGGGTCAAATGACACTTTGGGTACAAATGACACGTTGTCAAGTCAAATGACACTTCGGGGACAAATTACACATTTTAGGGTCAAATGACACTTTGGGAAGAAATGACACATTTTGGGGTCAAATGACACTGAGCAAAAATGACACATTTTATGGTCAAATGACACTTTGGGTGCATTTGACACATTTTGGGGTCAAATGACACTTTGGGGACAAATGACACATTCTGGGGTCAAATGACACTTTGGGGACAAATGACACTTGTGGGACAAATTACACATTTTGGGGTCAAATGGCACTTTGGGGAAAAGTGACACATTTTGGGGTCAAATGACACTTTGGGGACAAATGACACATTCTGAAGTCAAATGACACATTTTGGGGTCAAATGACACATTGTGGATCTCCCACCGTTGCCGAAGCTATTTCATTCCCGTTCGTACAGTAAGGGGACTAGCAAGACTGGTAGGAAGGCGTGTGGTATAGATAGACAGTGGGCACGGCGGCGACTCACCGGCGGCACGGCGCGCGAGAAGCGCGCGAGACAGACGAGCAGCACGGTCATGTTGTCGCAGCCGAGCCCGCCGGTGGCGCAGTTGCTGCGAGGTACACTTGCAGATTGTGAGATTAAACGACACTCTGGTGTCAAATAACCCTTTGGGATCTTAATTTGACTTTGGGGACAATGATACTGGTGCCAAATGACACATTATGGTATCAGATGACACTCTAGTGACAAATATAATTTTGAAGTAAAATGATACATTTTGGCGTCAAATAATACTTCGGGACCAAGTGACACATTGTGGGACCTAATGACACTCGTGAAAATGACGCTCGAGGTCAAATGACACATTTTAGGGTCAAATTACACTTTGGGTGCAAATGACACAATTTGGGGTCAAATGACACTTTGGGGACTAATGACACATTTTGGGGTCAAATGACACTTTGGGTGCAAATGACACATTGTGGGGTCAAATGAGACTTTGGGGACAAATGACACATTTTGGGATCAAATGACACATTGTGGATGTCCCACCGTTGACGGAGCTATTCCATTCCCATTCGTACAGTATCGGAACTATCTAGACTGGTAGGAAGGCGTGTATTGACACGGTGGGCACGGCGGCGACTCACCGACGGGCACGGCGCGCGGGAAGGGCGCGAGGCAGACCAGCAGAACGGTCATGTTGTCGCAGCCGACCCTGCCGGTGGCACAGTTGCTGCGAGGTACACTCACAGATTGTGCGATCAAACGACACTCTGGTGTCAAATAACCCTTTGGGATCATAAGTTGACTTTGAGGACAATGATATTGGAGCCAAATAACACATTTTTAAGGTCAAATGACACTTTGGGGACAAATGACACATTTTGGGGTCAAATTACATTTTAGGGATAAATGTCACATTTTGGGGTCAAATGACACTTAGGGGGACAAATGACCCATTTGGGGTCAAACGACACATTGGGGAAAAATGGCACATTTTGGGTTCAAATGACCCATTTTGGGGTCAAATGACACATTGTGGATCTCCCACCGTTGACGGAGCTATTTCATTCCCGTTCGTACAGTAAGGGGACTAGCAAGTCTGGTAGGAAGGCGTGTGGTATAGATAGACAGTGGGCACATTCTGGGGTCAAATGACACTTTGGGGACAATTGTCACATTTTGGGGTCAAATGACACATTTTGAGATCAAATGACACATTGCGGATCTCCCACTGTTGACGGAGCTATTCCATTCCCATTCGTACAGTATCGGAACTATCTAGACTGGTAGGAAGGCGTGTATAGACAGTGGGTACGGCGGCGACTCACCGGCGGCACGGCGCGCGGGAAGGGCGCGAGGTAGAACCAGCAGCACGGTAATGTTGTCGCAGCCGATCCTGCCGGTGGCACAGTTGCTGCGAGGGTACACTCACAAAGATTGGTGCGATCAAACGACACTCTGGTGTAAAATTAAAACCCCATTGTGATTATAAGTTGACTTTGAGGACAATGATCTTGGTGGCTCAAATGAAACAAACACAGTTTGAGGTGCAGATGACACTTTGGGGGACAAATGACACATTTGGGGTCAAATTACACTTTGTGGGTCAAATTACATTTTAGGGATAAATGTACACATTTTGGGGTCCAATTACACTTAGGGGGACAAATGACACATTTTGGGGTCAAATGAACACATTGGGGAAAAATGGCACATTTGGGTTCAAATAGACCCATTTGGGGTCGAAATGAACACATTGGGGACCCGAAAAATTGGGGTCACATTACACTTTTGGGTACAAAATGAACACATTCATGGGTCAAATGACACTTTGGGGACAATTGACACATTTTGGGGTCAAATGACACTTTGGGGACAAATTACACATTTTGGGATCAAATGACACATTGTGGATCTCCCACCGTTGCCGGAGCTATTCCATTCCCATTCGTACAGTATCGGAACTATCTAGACTGGTAGGAAGGCGTGTATAGACAGTGGGCACGGCGGCGACTCACCGGCGGCACGGCGCGCGGAAGGGCGCGGAGGTAGACCAGCAGCACGGTCATGTTGTCGCAGCCGATCCCGCCGGTGGCACAGTTGCTGCGAGGTACACTCACAAATTGTGCGATCAAACGACACTCTGGTGTCAAATAACCCTTTGGGATCATAAGTTGACTTTGAGGACAATGATATTGGTGCCAAATGACACATTTTGAGGTCAAATGACACTTTGGGGACAAATGACACATTTTGGGGTCAAATTACACTTTGGGGTCAAATTACATTTTAGGGATAAATGACACATTTTGGGGTCAAATTACACTTAGGGGGACAAATGACACATTTTGGGGTCAAATGACACATTGGGGAAAAATGGCACATTTTGGGTTCAAATGACACATTCTGGGTGCAAATGACACATTGTGGGGTCAAAATGAGACTTTTGGGGACAAATGACACATTTTGGGATCAAATGACACATTGTGGATCTCCCACCGTTGACGGAGCTATTCCATTCCCATTCGTACAGTATCGGAACTATCTAGACTGGTAGGAAGGCGTGTATTGACACGGTGGGCACGGCGGCGACTCACCGACGGGCACGGCGCGCGGGAAGGGCGCGAGGCAGACCAGCAGAACGGTCATGTTGTCGCAGCCGACCCTGCCGGTGGCACAGTTGCTGCGAGGTACACTCACAGATTGTGCGATCAAACGACACTCTGGTGTCAAATAACCCTTTGGGATCATAAGTTGACTTTGAGGACAATGATATTGGAGCCAAATAACACATTTTTAAGGTCAAATGACACTTTGGGGACAAATGACACATTTTGGGGTCAAATTACATTTTAGGGATAAATGTCACATTTTGGGGTCAAATGACACTTAGGGGGACAAATGACCCATTTTGGGGTCAAACGACACATTGGGGAAAAATGGCACATTTTGGGTTCAAATGACCCATTTTGGGGTCAAATGACACATTGTGGATCTCCCACCGTTGACGGAGCTATTTCATTCCCGTTCGTACAGTAAGGGGACTAGCAAGTCTGGTAGGAAGGCGTGTGGTATAGATAGACAGTGGGCACATTCTGGGGTCAAATGACACTTTGGGGACAATTGTCACATTTTGGGGTCAAATGACACATTTTGAGATCAAATGACACATTGTGGATCTCCCACCGTTGACGGAGCTATTCCATTCCCATTCGTACAGTATCGGAACTATCTAGACTGGTAGGAAGGCGTGTATAGACAGTGGGCACGGCGGCGACTCACCGGCGGCACGGCGCGCGGGAAGGGCGCGAGGCAGACCAGCAGCACGGTCATGTTGTCGCAGCCGAGCCCGCCGGTGGCGCAGTTGCTGCGAGGTACACTCACAGATTGTGCGATCAAACGACACTCTGGTGTCAAATAACCCTTTGGGATCATAAGTTGACTTTGAGGACAATGATATTGGTGCCAAATGACACATTTTGAGGTCAAATGACACTTTGGGACAAATGACACATTTTGGGGTCAAATTACATTTTAGGGACAAATGTCACATTTTGGGGTCAAATGACACTTAGGGGGACAAATGACACATTTTGGGGTCAAATGACACATTGGGGAAAAATGGCACATTTTGGGTTCAAATGACCCATTTTGGGGTCAAATGACACATTGTGGATCTCCCACCGTTGAC
Organism: Marasmia exigua; assembly: GCA_019059595.1. Taxonomy (NCBI): domain Eukaryota; kingdom Metazoa; phylum Arthropoda; class Insecta; order Lepidoptera; family Crambidae; genus Marasmia; species Marasmia exigua. Next base: position 17,211,523 of record CM032481.1, read on the forward strand.
GGAGCTATTTCATTCCCGTTCGTACAGTAAGGGGACTAGCAAGTCTGGTAGGAAGGCGTGTGGTATAGATAGACAGTGGGCACATTCTGGGGTCAAATGACACTTTGGGGACAATTGTCACATTTTGGGGTCAAATGACACATTTTGAGATCAAATGACACATTGCGGATCTCCCACTGTTGACGGAGCTATTCCATTCCCATTCGTACAGTATCGGAACTATCTAGACTGGTAGGAAGGCGTGTATAGACAGTGGGTACGGCGGCGACTCACCGGCGGCACGGCGCGCGGGAAGGGCGCGAGGCAGACCAGCAGCACGGTCATGTTGTCGCAGCCGAGCCCGCCGGTGGCGCAGTTGGGCGCCAGGCAGCGCTGCATCAGCGCCTCGCACACCGCCGCCGGCTCCCAGCCGCTCAGCAGCCGCACGCGGCAGAACGACACCACTTCCTGCAACATCGTCGTCAGCCCATTAAGTCCCCACTGCTGGGGCACGGGCCTCCCTCAATCACATGAGGGGTAATTGCCATACTCACCACGCTTGGCAGACGGGTTGGCGAGGGTTTTGATATAAATGCAGAGTTTTCCTTCTCTGGGTGCTGATGATCATGTCAGCAGCTTTATCTTAGTCGCCTTTTACGACACCTCGGTAAGAGTGAGGGTGGCCTATTCTACTCTGCCGGGGACCACACGGCTAACAACATGCGACCACCCATTACGTACACCCTCCTCCTTCCTCCTCCTCCTTAGTCGGTCACTCTTGACAGAGTATTGTGACCTTGATGATTGATGACATGTATTGTGTATCTACCATTTACCTTAAAGAGCCTGTCTCTTATCATGATGTAGATAGCGCTATTACAATAACACATATATTTACTTGGCCGTGTGGTGCCCGGCAGAGTAGAATAGGCCACCCTCACTCTTCCCGAGGTGTCGTAAAAGGCGACTAAGGTAAAGCTGCTGGCATGATCATCAGCACCCAGAGAAGGAAAACTCTGCATTTATATCAAAACCCTCGCCAACCCGTCTGCCAAGCGTGGTGAGTATGGCAATTACCCCTCATGTGATTGAGGAAGGCTCGTGTCCCAGCGGTGGGGACTTAAATGGGCTGACGATGACGATATATTTACTTTATTATTATTAGGTTTGTGTGTGTGATCGGTATCTTCAATAGGCTATTTGACAGTATGAAAAATAAGGATTTATTTACATTACATTTAATAAAACTCAAAAAATATTGAACATTTTCACCAAACAAAAAAAAATAAAATTAATTTGTTTTGTGCTTGGAACCACGTGACCATAAACGGTTTTGATTGGCTTTCTTTACTGTGACGTCAGCCTTTTGTAAGCAAAACAAGTAACAGACTCGACGCTATTGTGTACTATCTATGCGGGACGCTAATCATCTATCAAAGTTATCATGTGCTATCGAATTTCCTACTTGTTTACAAAAGGTTGACGTCACTCGAATGATTTGACGCCATATTACTGAATGAAAAGTTTTTGACAAATTAAATAATCCTTATATTTTATAACGATTTTCTAAACGAAATATTCATAATAAATGAAAATTAATTTTATTTTTGGGGTTCCTATACACCAATAAATAATAAAAATAAAATAAAAATTGGTTTATTTCTCTCAAACATACATTTTAGCAAATTGTAGCTACAGTACTATGCTAGCAATTGGTAAGTGTCTCAGCATGTGCTGGACCAGGTGGTTACCCAGTCAGCGCTGTTTTTCAGACACTTCCCCTTCTCTGGGATGTTATGCGAGAAGTTCGGTCATGAGGGCTATAAATTTAATAAAAATAAATTACAGTACAAATAATAAAGCACAAATATAATATGAGGTTTTTCAAAACCAGTATTGTGTGTCTACCATTTTCTTTAAAGAGCCTGTCTCTCATCATGATGTAGATGGCGCTATTACAATAAGACATTGACACATTTACTTTATTATTATTAGGTTTGTGTGTTTGATCGGTATCTTCAATAGGCTATTTGACAGTATGAAAAATAAAGATTTATTTATAGTCAGCTTTAAAAAGGAATTAACAATAAAACACAAAAAATTTTGAACATTTTCACCAAATAAAATTAATTTGTATTGTGCTTGGAACCACGTGACTATAAACGGTTTTGATTGGCTTTCTTTACTGTGACGTCAGCCTTTTGTAAGCAAAACAAGTAACAGACTTGACGCCATTGTGTACTATCTATGGGGGACGCTAATCATCTATCAAAGTTATGATGTGCTATCGAATTTCTTACTTGTTTACATAAGGTTGACGTCACTTGAATGATTTGACGCCATATTACTGAATGAAACGTTTTTGACAGATTAAATAATCCTTATATTTTACAACGATTTTCTAAACGAAATATTCATATTAATGAAAATTAATTTTATTTTATACCTATACACCAATGAATAATAAAAATAAAATAAAAATTGGTTTATTTCTCTCAAACATACATTTTAGCAAATTGTAGCTACAGTATTGTGCTAGCAATTGGTAAGTGTCTCAGCATGTGCTGGACCAGGTGGTTGGTTACCCAGTCAGCGCTGTTTTTCAGACACTTCCCCTTCTCTGGGATGCTATGCGAGAAGTTCGGGCATGAGGACTATAAATTTAATAAAAATAAATTACAGTACAAATAATAAAGCACAAATATAATATGAGGTTTTTCAAAACCAGTAAATTAGCCTATCCTAACGGCTGTGCCCTTGAAAGTTTCTCGTAGCTCCGTGCACTAGCTTTTTCTATTTAGTTCGGTTCTCAGCTGTCTTTAGGGCTGTTACAACGGGAGGCCCATGGATCTTTGTTAATTGGATTATTAGGTTTATCTAACAGTAAACTAAAGTATTTTTTTAAAGTGTTTGTGCTTTGTACTACCTACTGTTTTCTTCTCATCATTGTATTGTGTCTAGCTTTTGAGTGTTGTTTGTATCTATCTGTATGTTATCAACTAAATTCTCTTCTTCTTTTTTTGTGCGTGTTTAAATACGAATTTTATTATATCTACCACATCACATATTGCCTATCTATAATATGTACGTGTATAAGTTTATATTTTTATTTATTTGTCTACACCACACCATCACACTCGCTCGCAAACAGGTCCCGCCAGAATACCAGCGCTGCTGCGGCAATGCAGATATTGTAGTAGCAGCTAATGCTGAGGTCGGGACCTGATTGACCACACACTATCCACATCTCTTTGTCCCTCTTCTGTGTAAAATTTGTTGTTTTAAACCGTGTACCAACTGTATATGCTTGTTTCCTGTGTATTGTGATGGTCAATAAATGTATTATCTTTCTTTCTTTCTAAACTAACGAAGTTGAACATTATTATTACCTCGTTCGAAAGGACCTCCCAGATGCCATCACATGCTATGACTATGAACTCCCAGTCATCATTTAACTGCCTCACTTGTACGTCGGGATATGCTGGAAAGGAAAAGAATATTCAATAAATTATTTGATAGAACGGACCTTCTAAGGTCAATGGGAGCCTATGAGGGAAGAAAACAGGCCTCTGCAATTTTTTCTCAGTGGACGTCCTGATGATGACGATGATGATGAAATAAATGAATAAATTGAGATTTTTTCACCACCATCCAATAACAGGGACGTATGGAAGTAGACATACTTTTCACTCATAGACTGTGCAGTCCTAGCGGCGCTAGAGGGCGCCAAACATAGTGTGGTATCTACGGACCCAGAAGAGGGGGAAACGCTGAAGGATTCCTTTCCACCAAAGATGGACTAAAGAGCCACACTGCGAAGATGTATCAACTTGATTGGTGGATATCAAACGCACATCTTTGGTGAATAGGGACCCTTATAATGGACAGGGTAAAGTAAATTGTAGGGAGTCAATCATTGTGCGCGGTGGATACAAGCATAGCACCCGTAATATCCACTCTCTCCCGATTCGGCCAGTATAACTCTTGGCCATTGGAGGTGGCGGGTCGTTCCAGAACCACTGGAAGTAAGGCAGGATGATGATATTTATTTTATACTAGTGGCCCCCCTTACTTCGTTTCGGGAAATTAGTTCAAACTTGTACCAATAGATGGCGCTGGGCGTCCATTACATCGCGCATGTGTTTATTTCGCATGTTAATTTTCGCATTGCATTGTAACTAAATATGTGAGTACACAATGTTGTATCACATAATAAACATCGTGTTAATTCCCGTCTTGAATAATTATACTCGCTATTGCCTGTCGATATGTTATCTTTATTATACGTATCGATAGGATGTATTGGTGGTACCTGTGACAATCTGCTCCTGGGGCGAGAGCCTGTAGTTGCGTTTGAACACGTAGTCGCCGAGAGCGCGCGAGAGAGCCAGGTTGCCATTCACCCTGCGCCGATAATTAAAAGTTATATTCATAAAACGTGTTTATGGAGGCTGCTAGTGTGTGTTAAATCCGGAAGAGGGCGTACTGTTGGACTGAGGACCAACTTCAACAGTATTGGTTGTTTCTTTCCTCAAGTTACTGTTTTGACATATCACATTCAAAACGAATAATAGCAGTTTTACTGTAAACATGGCCGTGTGGTCCCCGGCAGAGTAGAATAGGCCACCCTCACTCTTATAGAGGTGTCGTAAAAGGCGACTAAGGTAAAGCTGCTGGCATGATCATCAGCACATAGAGACGGAAAACTCTGCATTTATATCAAAACCCGTCTGCCAAGCGTGGTGAGTATGGCAATTACCCCTCATGTGATTGAGGGAGGCCCGTGCCCCAGCAGTGGGGACTTAAATGGGCTGACGATGACGATGACGATGACTGTAAACAACTTTCTTGAAATATACCAAAAATGCGAAATCATCAAGAGAAGAGCGCATTCTTTTTTAAAAGGCTGCCGTCTGCTCATTCTGCTATCTCTTAAAAGAGTAACTCTAACTAAACTAAACTTACTCTTAGAAGAGTAATAATAAGTGAATTAAGGCACCTGTTGAGCTGAACCCATCCACCTCCCGCGGTGATCCTGCGCAGCTCTTCTTCGTTGTTCGGCTTGTGGTCGTATGAGAGCACCTCCACCTGCATCACAAACCAACGGGATGAGGTAAATAAACATATCCTCAAATTATAAAAAAGTGGCAGGCAAAAAAAAAACATATAAACAAAACGGTTCACAGTTTATGGTTCAAAATAAGAATTACTGTTTTCACTGTATTTTTTTTTGTGAATTTAATTACTGCTGTCAGATCAAATAGAGGCATATCAAAATATCAAATGACTGTTGTGGGATCCCTATGTCACAAAATTAAGACAATATAATGACTGTCTACGTCATTACAACTAGTGACGTAACAAATGACTGGAACAGAAACGAGATAGGACCAGTATACCATCAAGAGATCGTCAACTCTGCAGAAGGTTTTACGACGGTTGCGTGCGTTTGCACACAAAAGGCTTAAAATCAGGAAGGAGATTGATTGATGTGGAACTGCCCGAGCGCGAGTCGCTTGTGTTGTGGTGTTTCACGCCCCATTTGGGGAGAAGTGACATTGAGATTGGACACAGACACAGACTTTGTAGGGAGTGAAGAAACGCACCGGGGAAAGAGCCCTTAGCAAGTACCTGGTGAGCGTCTCCCAAGATTCGGTCCGTATGCCGAGACGGTAGGAAGGACCATGGGCTGGTGGAGGGACTGTGTCTGTAGTGACGTAACGAGTCTGTGAGCGCTCAAAAAGAAAAGGGTGAGAGGGGTGTTAGCTAGGTATTTCATTTCTTGGTATATTTTTTTTGTATCGACATACAGGCTGTATCTGTGGACATTTAAATTCCTTTAACCACGTGTTCTATCAACATTTGCATACTGAATAGGCTTGTGTACCAGGTTGGATTTTGGAAGATTTTTTGAATAAAATGAAGAAATTACGGTAAAAAACACTTTGTACAACATTTCAGTTTGATAACTTATGTATTTTTTTTTTGTTAAGAGCCTTCAAAGATAAATGGGCAAGTGGTGAGTTTGCTAAAGAATTATGTCTATAGCTTATGCAATTTATAGCAACTTTTGTTATGGAACCATATTCATAAAGGCAATATTTAATATAGCTATCTAACAAAACTCTCCGGCTACGCGTACGATGGGCAACGACGTGACGTCACGTTGTGGGCGCTTTTTGAATGGGGGTTTTGGGAAGGTCTATATTATGTGATATTTTAATAGTGATATCTCGGAGAATTTTCAAGCAAACATAGTCATTATTTCACCCATGTGTCTACTTTTGATAGGTCCTTTGATTACCAATCAGAACAAAAACTGGTTCACAGTCTCTTGGCTGAAAATGATGATGATGATGATACCCGGTTTGTACTTGAGATACTCACGGCCCCCCTGACGCTCGCGACGGCGCGGGAGTCGCCGACGTTGGCGCAGTACAGTGTGTTCTCCTTGACGAGCACCACGACGGCCGTGCTGCCGGCCACCTTCTCCTGCAGCATGTCCTCCTCCAGCATCGCCTGGTCCAGGTCTAGAAAGCCCTGGAAATTAAAATGAGTATTAGCACAGTATAATAAATAGTTTAACGTAGGCCGTTCAGCAAGTTGTTATCCAATAGTGTTGGGGCGTTGGGTTAGGGTTGTCTGGAGGCATCCTGTGACTAGGGGCGATTAAGAATACTGCCATTGTTTTCCCGGCCTGTCGTAAGAGGCGTCTAAACAGGCTTTCGGAGTAGGTACGTGAGCGTATCCATTGCTGGGGAGTGGCTTGCTCAGCATACGACTCCGCGGGGGAAGACGTCACCGGGTGTCCTGGTAGGTCGTACAGCGTTGAAGAGCTGTATTGCGCCAGATAGGGGTGAGCGCGATTAACGGTACGGTCTAGTCCCGGCTGTGGGGTTTCCGTGATTGCGCGGAGATGGACACCCCAGGGGTTTTGTGAGTCCTACACACCACCTTGTTCCCTACGTGTAGCAGGGTGACGGCCATGACGGTTAATCTGGGAAAAAAAGGTTGTCTGAAGGAGGCCGTGAGCCGTGTGGTCCCGGCAGAGTAGAATAGGCCATCCTCACTCTTACCGAGGTGTCGTAAAAGGTGACTAAGGTAAAGCTGCTGGCATGATCATCAGCACCCAGAGAAGGAAAACTCTGCATTTATATCAAAACCCTCGCCAACCCGTCTGCCAAGCGTGGTGAGTATGGCAATTACCCCTCATGTGATTGAGGGAGGCCCGTGCCCCAGCAGTGGGGACTTCAATGGGCCGATGATGAAGGAGGCCAGTCGGCTGGCGACCAGTACGGAGGCATCAGCGCCGAAATTGCACAGGCTTCCTATGCAGCCCAGTAGAGACGGTTCGGTGCTCCCGGCTGTCCCTATGTCATCCATCGTGTCTATTCGCTACTCTGACGTGTACGGGAGCACCCCAGGACTTTTAGTCGATAGACTCCCGCCAACGCGGGGGGAAGCCGACATAAACCGTCCCCCACGGTGGAGAGGTATTTGCATTTCTCCTGGGAAATAAAAATACAAGGTTGTCGCTTTTGCACGAGAACGATGAGGTGACGGTAGACAACATGAACGGATTTTATAGGTGTGGGACCGCACATCTAACCACTCATGTGTGACACCCGAGAGGACTGCGAGTATCTACATTATACTCTAATATAATATGAAAACTGTAATCATCTCATTGAACAAATACAGATCATCATTAGCACTATTCTAAAAATATCATAAATATGACAAAGGAAGGTCAAGTGTAAACAATACAAATGGAAATGATCACATGATCTCAGCAGTGCTCAGTGCATTTTTGGTTAATTAATTTTCCACGCTCCGTAGGTACTTGAAATAGCATTGTTATGTTCATGTGCCCATACGTCTCGTTTTACGCAGGACTGACCTGTTTCGTTACTGCATGTTTTTATGTAATATATCTGATGACAATTGCCGCCGTTCTTAGTGAACCGTGCATTTTTGTCTCAACACCAGTGTGGAGTCACAACTTTTTTTATCAATATTCGGGTGATAACTATGGAGCGTAGCATTCTAGGGATCAAAAAGTTCAGATAGAGTGCGCAACTCTGACATACGCTCCAAGACGGGAATCACGGATGTGGGTTGAAAAACTGCGAAGTTAAAATGGGAGTGGGCGGGAGGAAAAATCGGGAGGAAAAATCGTCAACCAATGCCAACCGACAAGACCAAAAAAAAATGGTGTGACGATTTCAATACGTATGTCCAAGAATGGCAAGTAAATAAAAGACTTGGGGGAGGTCTTTCCCCAGCAGTGGGACTCTGCAGACTAAATAAAAAAAATAAAACAAACACGGGCGATATTAGGTCCTATCTTATGGTGACTCTGAATATTGGTTACACTTACAAATCAAGAGAGATATGGCTTGAATAAAACTATTCACCACTACTTGGAACTATTGCCTGCGGTGTTTCCGGACCGATACGACCAGCAAAGAAAGAGCGTACTCCTCTTTAAAAAGGCCAGCAGCGCTCCTGTGACTCCTTTGACGTGGCAGGTGTCCATGGGCGGCGGTAATCGCTTACCATCAGGTGATACGTCCGCTCGTCTACCCCCTATATCATAAAAACAAACTTACATCAGTTATTAAAGAAGAAAAATATAAATATTTCAATTTTCAAACGTTTATTGAGACGCCATTTTAGCTAATTTGGAATTTTTGACAAAAATCAATGTTGTATACGCTTGCAGATCATCATCATCATCAGCCCATTTAAGTCCCCACTGCTGGGGCACGGGCCTCCCTCAATCACATGAGGGGTAATTGCCATACTCACCACGCTTGGCAGACGGGTTGGCGAGGGTATAGATATAAATGCAGAGTTTTCCTTCTCTGGGTGCTGATGATCATGCCAGCAGCTTTACCTTAGTCGCCTTTTACGACACCTCGGTAAAAGTGAGGGTGGCCTATTCTACTCTGCCGGAAACCACACGGCACGTGCTTGCAGATGCGTTCGTCCTTACCGTCCCCGTGTGTCGTCTTACCACATGTCCCATATTTGTTTTAATCTATGGTCACACTAGTGATACCAGTAATTGTTTACCTGTTTTAGCGCCTCCTCGATATTGCCAAGGTGATACTCGGGTCGGGCCGCTATAAACTTGTGTAGATGTTTCCCCGCGTACTCTGCTATATTTGCTCCTGAAAATATTTACATACCTTTTAAAGTAATCTTCAAAGACTCACTTTATTTGACTATCTTTATCTTTGGACAATATTACATCAAAATTCTGTAGATAACATTGATGTGGATTATATTTTAATGAACGTTAAATGGCTGTGTGGTCCCGGCAGAGTAGAATAGGCCACCCTCACTCTTACCGAGGTGTCGTAAAAGGCGACTAAGGTAAAGCTGCTGGCATGATCATCAGCACCCAGAGAAGGAAAACTCTGCATTTATATCTATACCCTCGCCAACCCGTCTGCCAAGCGTGGTGAGTATGGCAATTACCCCTCATATGATTGAGGGAGGCCCGTGCCCCAGCAGTTGGGACTTAAATGGACTGACGATGAACGTTAAATTAAACTATATTAATTAGCAGTAGTTGGTCTAAGTGCCCATACTCTTGCTATCGACATTTTTTTTATGTGACAGACGGCAGACGAGCAGACGGATCGCCTAATGGTAAGCGATTGCCGCCGCCCATACACAGCCGCGACACCAGTGGAGTCACAAGTGCGCTGCTAACCTTTCCCCCGGAATGGGCCTCCGGTACCCTCACTCACGCAGCGAAACACAGCACAGTGCTGTTTCACGCCGTTTTTGTGTGAGATCATCGATCACGAATTCGACAATTATATGGAGGAATGTCTTGAAATCTCTGATAGAATTTAGAAAAATCTTTATTCAAGATACACACAGAACACTTATGGATGTCAAAATAGGTACACATAATAATCTACCGCTGGTTCGGAATGTCGATTTCTACTGACAAGACTTAATAGTTGAGTGCACGAGAATACGCCCCATGCTGTTATCTTTTGCGAGGAATGCGAATGACAGGTGACAGTGGGTTCATTGTAATTACCACACTACAAAACCAGGAACTTGATCAAGCATACCATGAGCTTCGAAGTGGCTTTGGACGCGACTGGGAATCACACACGGGGATGGATGTACAACCTGTGCGGATAAAGAATGGGATCGGAAATGGCGGCGGATCTATTCACTTCTCGCTCGCTCACTATTTGCGTCTATACTCGCACTCGTGGGGTGCGAGTATAGACGCAAATAGTGCAATTTCTGATCCCATTCTTTATCCGCACAGGTTGTATATAAAAACATAACAGCTGCTTAACTAGCAACTACGATAATAACACCACAAAATGAACAATTGTAAAATAAAACCGAGATAAAAATCAATCCAAGGGATAATCTTCTTTGGAGGTAAAGGCAAACATCATATCAGGTTACTACAAGAACAATCATGTAAACTTTCCTCAATTGATATTGAACCAAACATGGTGCCTGGTAGGGCACACTAGCGACGCCAATCGATTTAATTTTTAGCTACTAAACCGGATAAAGTTTAAACAATTTCGGGGTTACAACCTCTCGACAAACACTTATACTATTTATTAAATAACCATGAAAAAATGTTGGGTCCAACGCGTACGTAAAAAAAGGACCCAACATTTGTGCATGGTTATTTAATAAATACTATATCGATTGGCGTCGCTAGTGTGCCCTACCCGTCACCTTAAGGTGACAATCGATTGAAGACTCGACAGATTTGTATTCATTGATGTGTCGTTACAATGTATTCAGTAGGTATACCGTAAAAGAAAAATATTGTAATTTATTTTACTATTATAAAACACAACACATAATTTGTTTTGTTCATGTGTGTTCTTCAATTTTGAAAACAATACAAAGTATTAAGGTGACGGGTAGGGCACACTAGCGACGCCAATCGGTTTTAATTTTTAGCTACTAAACCGGATCTATTTTAAACAATTTCGGGGTTACAATCTCTCGGCAAACACCTATTCTATATTTATTTAATACTTATAGTTAACTTTTTGGTCTACTTTTGTACTCGAATTTTTGATAACCGCCATAAGTGGCCGCTTTTGGCGTGAATCAATTTTTCGCGTACAAAAACGGACCCAACATTTTTTTTTTTATAAATATTTCACAACATCACATACATTAATCTAATTCCGAGATAAGTAGCTCAAGCACCTGTGTTACGGATATCAGAATCAACAGTGGGATTACAAATATAATACTTTTCTTTTGTAAATACATACTTATAATACATAGGAAACACCCAGACCAATACAAACAGACATGTTCATGCACACATAAAGGCAGCTGTTCACTACCACTGTTCCAAACGGGTCGTGTCGGGGTTTGTGCATGGTTATTTAATAAATAGTATAAGTGTTTGCCGAGAGGTTGTAACCCAGAAATTGTTTAAAATAGATCCGGTTTAGTAGCTAAAAATTAAAATCGATTGGCGTCGCTAGTGTGCCCTACCCGTCACCTTAATGACATCTAATCTATATCAAACAGGTCACAAAAATAGATTATTTTATGGGCATGTGTTAAATTGGATTTTTCGATGCTATTTTTTATTTTTATGGAATGCTTACATGCCATACCAAAGAAACAATCTTACATAAGTTACCTGTCTTAGCATTAGGGTTAGGAGCGGCTAATGCTCCCCTGCATGACATAGTCCCTATAATAATTTACATATAAGAATTATAATAAAAAAGTAACAATTTACTCCTACACAAACCTTCTCTCATGGTCACATGAAAATAAGTATGTTAAGGCGGCGAAAATAGCCGATTTTTTGTTTTATATTTATGGGATGCATACATATAAAATAAACACAAGCCATATTTTTTTTCACTCCACCCCGGCAAGCAGGGGCCCGAGCTAATGTGCGCGTACATGAAGTGTTTTATTACACATGCAATCAACCTAGTTTCCTTGATTATCAGTCAATCAGTAATTATCTACTTTATTGACTATTGTCTTGGGTCTCTAACTACTTCTCTATATTTGTTTTTATAATCACTGAATGTTTTCTACAAAACCTGGGAAATGTGTACTACAGTTTGGGGAAGACTAAATTATTGAGAACCAAATCAACTATTACCTACCTACACAGTTTAGATAGTTTCTGAAAGTGTTACGATGATTGAGTTTGTCTGGTTCCACTGTTAAAGATGTCAGACGGCAGTTACTTTATACTTATTTTCAGACAAATCTTGAATCATGCTCCAAAGCGACAGCTATGGACGCAACCAGAAAGAACACGCAGATGATAGTGATGATGCAAAAATAAAATTTAAGCGTCTTTTTTTTTTATGTAATAGGTAGGCAGACGAACAGACGGATCACCTGATGGTAAGCAACTGCCGCCGCCCATGGACACCCTCGACATCAGTGGAGTCACAAGTGCGCTGCCAACCTTTAAGCCCCCCTTATCCCCCGGATTGGGCCTCCGGTACCCTCACTCACGCAGCGAAACACAGCACAGTGCTGCTTCACGCCGTTTCTAAACTTACAAAACTAACCAGTATTACTCTATCAGGCATATCATTTGATATATTATGATATTCATACCTCCATGTCCATCGTATACGGCAAAGAAGGCAGTGCCAGGATCATCAGGCAACGACAGGATGTGCGTGTGAGAGTCATCCATCGACACCCTCCATCCCTGCATGCATGATGATCCGACCAGGTAGCGGCTGTCCTGGCATGTCGCTGACTGCTTCTCCGTCACTGGCTCTGAGAGCGTTTGCCCCATCACTCTGGATTTTTTAATTTTTTGTTCCGTAAAAATGTCATTAAGATGGTGATTACTTAAATAGCCCAGGAAATATATTGCAATTCAGACTAAAGTTGATAAGCTCTATTATTTTACATATATATTATTTATTTACTACAATTCAGTTTGGCTGGATGTACACATGCACATTTGGTAATCACCTAGTCATACACTGTACAGGTAATAGGTTTGATTCTCACTCCAGACTAAATTAGTGTAATGACTGGTGTTATAAAAACTGATTTAATTAGGTACATTCAATATTTTGGTGTCATAATATAATAGATATAAATAAAAAACTTGAGTACTTTTAGCTGCTACTATGTAAAGTCTTCGAACGCCCCGTTGGTCTAGTAGTTTAAGTACCAGGCCGTGATCTCGGGGTCCTGGGTTCGATTGCCGGGTCGAGCAAAGGTATGTTTCGAATTTTTCGAACATAGCTCAGGTTTGTGATCACCAATCCGCATTAGGCAAGCGTGGTAATTAAGCCTAATCCCATTATAGAAGCGATGACTTGATTTCTATGATGGAGGCATTTGCCCTGCAGTGGGACAGTATATAGGCTGATACTATGTAAAAAGATACTATGTTTTTAAAAGATATAAATAAGATAGCTGAACTAGTTCAGCCCTAATTATAACTTGGGATTGATGTTGACAAACAATGCTTGTCATTATTTGGTAAATTTGTTATTTACTCTACCTACACCAGGGAAGCTGAAACACATATTTTAAAAACGAAAACACATCAATAACAAGCAGAAGATATGTTTAATAGTTTATATTTGCCAAATTTCAATTTCATGACAATATTTGTCATGTTTCAGAGGTTTTACCTAGAATATTAGACAACTTTTTAGTAATCATCTGGAACTTTCTTTATGACAAACTATAAAAAAGGGACTTTGGATTTCTAGATAGGTAATACATAACACTTATCACATACACATTTTAATATTTTCTTCTTACAACTACTGTAAAATAGAAATGACAAAATCTGAGGTCATTCACTGGTGTTTGTGCAATTTGTATTCAGTACAGATATAGAAAGAGCAATACTTTATTCTATAACTAAATATGTGCATTAAGAGTTCCTAATGCTTTTCTAGATTGTAAAATAAAAAACTTCAATGGTTAGTCACACAAAAACATTACAACAAAATCTGCTTCAGGATATATTAATGAGTAAAAAGTAATTGCGACCATAAATCCACTCACCACTTTATCAATCAATGGCTATTAAAACGCGATATCCCTCTTAATTACAATAAGCTTTAGTATTTTATCGCTGTTTTTCCGAATGATTTATTTCTCGTGACGACAAAATAAAATGCGTAAATATAACAAATGTCAAAGTGACAGTTGTCAGCCTTTGTCTATGATTTTTGACGTCAAACCATAGACCACATGTCAATATATTTTTAATTATTATTAGCAATGGTTAATAATATTACTGCAATTTTTTTTGGTAGGCGTACTTAAACGCTATCACTACTTTCCCCAGTCACCACATTTCTTATGAAACCCATTATTTAAGGTTGTTTGCAAAGTATTAGATCCCATTTGTAAATATTATAAACTGCTGCAGTTTAGAAAAAAACCTTTTTTTGTAACCAGTTCGTAGTTAGGCACCTAATTTCTTTAAGTAACAATTATGTACCTACATTTTAAAGTTGACATTTAATTTTTGTGCAAGTAAGGATAGTATCTTAATCAAAGGATAGTAAGATAAGTAAACAATTATTGTTTTTTACTTGTAGTCTTATAATAATTCTACGCTTGCTTCTAATCAATCACAAACCTTATGAGTTTTGATGAATTAAACATGATTTTAACAACATAACGGTTTGTTGCACTATTTTAATCAATTTGAACCTTAGATTAAATTGGTTTAATCTAAGATTTGAACACATATAAATTTTCAATAAAAATAGCCCTGCTTGATGCCTGTAAATATTGACAAATACTGTCATTGTTGAAAATGACAATTTAATTTTTAAAAAGTCGATATTATTTTAAACCGACGAATGAACCGTGCAGGTAATAAAGAAAATGAAAATAGTCCAACTAAGGGGGATTCGGAAGGTAGGAGGGCCAAGCCGCGTGGGCTGATGCAATTCAAAGGTTTAAAATTAGTGTTTAGTGGTTTTTAGTTTTTATTTGCGTTTTTTTTGCAGAAAAGTTATTTTTTCAAGCTTTTTAGTGTCTAATTTTTTGGCAGAAACACCATGGTATGTTACCACTGTACCATGGTATGTTACCAAGGTATCCCCATTGGAATGGCATGGTCTTAGCGCATTTTTTAAATTTAGTCTAGAGAGTCCCACTGCTGGCCAAAGACCTCCCCCAAGGCTCTCTATTCCTCCCTCTCCAAATTCCTCCTTGTGTCGACGACCTCAATGCTGAAGGTCCTGACCCCGACGTAACACTTTTTCTAGGATTTTCTTGCGCCAGCGTGACCTGTCTTCAGCGGCGTGAATG
This sequence comes from Marasmia exigua, assembly GCA_019059595.1. Taxonomy (NCBI): domain Eukaryota; kingdom Metazoa; phylum Arthropoda; class Insecta; order Lepidoptera; family Crambidae; genus Marasmia; species Marasmia exigua. Next base: position 17,226,808 of record CM032481.1, read on the forward strand.
GCATCGCACACTGAGGTGTTTAGCGTGGTACTGATCTGGTCTGACCATCGCGTTGGGGTTCTTCCTCTCGGTCTTTTCCCGCCAACTTTGCCTGTCAGAAGCAGTTTCTCCAGGTTGTCACCTCTTTTCCCAGGGACGTGTACGAAAAACTCGAGACACCTTCTCAGGAATATGGTGGAAAGCCTCATTGGTATCACGATTTCCGCAAAGATAGATCCATTGGTCCGGTGTTTTGTCCTAGTGTTAATCCCAAGCCACCTTATCCTAAATCGCGTTCTAAAGTTATTACCGTACTTAATATCATGTCACCCCGTTCCAGCACGCAATGTTAAAAGGGGCTCGCACGAATATTGTTCCGAGACTAAGTATTCTTAGTTCGTAATTTGTAATAAGGGGGAAGCATTTTACGCCACCACTACAACTCGAATGCATCAATGCGTATAGATGGTTAACCTATTTAAGGGCCGATTTCACCGTTGAAATTGAACGCGATCAATTCTTTTGAACTCGGTTTACGCGCTAAACTGAGTTCCGTTCCTTTGTTTTCGCTCGCATTGATCGCGTTTAAGCGTTGATCGCGTTCAATTTCGACGGTGAAATCGGCCCTTAGAGTCCATCTCTCCGCGCCATATAGGGTAGAACTAAGGAGAAAACTAGCATTATTTTTTTTCTTGGTCTTACGTGATATGCTTCTATCGGTCCATATTTTTTGTAATTGGGACATAGCTCTTCGCCATGCCAATTCGTCGTCTAATATCAGGGGTACATGACCCGTTGTTTATAATGAGTTCAATCCAAATTACTACCCAATAATAGGTAATTATTACCTGCCTACACATAATAAAAAAAAGAGACCAGTTTCGACACTTTGAAATTTCAATAACCTGTTTAGCTACATACTTACTCTAATATTTGTGTCAAGTTGTATTTAAGTAGGTTGGTCATGGTGTGAATAAATAAAACAACTGGTTCTCAATGTCATCGTCATCGTCAGCCCATTTAAGTCCCCACTGCTGGGGCATTCGCCACACTTGGCAGACGGGTTGGTTAGGGTTTTGGTATAAATGCAGAGTTTTCCTTCTCTGGGTGCTGATGATCATGCCAGCAGCTTTACCTTAGTCGCCTTTTACGACACCTCGGTAAGAGTGAGGGTGGCCTATTCTACTCTGCCGGGGACCACACGGCAACGCCATGCCAAGCATGCACGGTTCTCAATGTAATGGCTAACTAAAGGGGCCGATTCGACCAATCTTATTCCGATACTAAATCTATGGAATGGCGCTATACAAATTCGACGTTGTACCAAAGATTATCCACGGATATAGATTGGTCGAATCGAGCCTTAGATGGTTAGATAGTTAGGTACTTCTTACTTAAGGTGACGGGTACGGCACATTAGCGATAGCGACATTGTAACTCCGAAATTGTGTAAGATCCGGTTTATAGTAGCTAAAAATTAAAATCGATTGGCGTCGCTAGTGTACCCTACCCGTCACCTTAAGTAGATAAATACACACATCAAAGACAATTTCACAGATTTGTGGGTGGTTAGGTAGGTATCTACTTAATTAGATTTACCAAACTCGCCAACTCTTGAATCATGGTCCAAGCATACCCCGGGCTGCAGAACGACAGCTTTTGACGCAAGCGGGAATTACAGGTTAATCCACGCCACCAAAGAAGTCCCGTGAAAACGCGCTTCAGTCGCCATCAACATTCAAATTTGATCGTTATGTCAAAGGGCATAAAGGAGCTCAAATTTTAGTTCCGTGTTTTCCGCGGGACTGTATTCGTGGCGCGGACTCAAGTTTCTAATTCATTCCACACCATACACACTCACACACACACATTGAGTACCGATGTACCTATCTTTGCTATCAAAATGTAAACATTACCTAATCGATGTGTACCTATACTAATAATATAACACGAGATTGCTATTTGCTTTGGTTAACATTTTAGCACGCTGATTTTTTAAACCTGATTATGGCATCACTTTTGCCGAATGAGGCAATGTCAACAAAATTCACATAAGCCTATGCTACCTTTCAATTGAGTGTTTTGAGATTCGAGCTAACATAGTTTCTCGAACCCCAAGAGTGCGAGTATAGACGCAAATAGTGTGCGAGCGAGAAGTGAATAGATGCGCCGCCATTTCTGATCCCATTCTTTATCCGCACAGGCTATTACACTGTTATTTTTTTCCCAAGTGTTCTATACATTATCTCCGGGTACCTATATTCTATTTTGTATGGAACAGCTGTTTTTTTCGCGATACCTATTATGTGGTTTTCGGGATGGAAACGATAAAAAAATAACGGTGTATATAATATATATTTAGTAGTTATGATCGCCCTCGAAAACACATATTTGGACGTACCTATTCCTTGCAACCATGCCTCGCTTGTTTTTTTTTGTCCCGCCAAGAGATTGTTAGGAAAATCAAGAGGTGCAGTATTGGAACCTACAACCTACCCGTTCAGAAGACGAACATTTTGAATACTCAATAACTGAGGCTACTGTCACTCATCGAGCGAAAGACTGAGATACTATCGCTCACTCATCGAGCGAAAGACTGAGCTACCACCGCTCACTCATCGTGCCAAAGACTGAGCTACCGTCGCTCACTCATCGAGCCCAAGACTGAGCTAAAATCGCTCACTCATCGAGCGAAAGACTGAGATACCATCGCTCACTCATCGAGCGAAAGACTGACCTACCATCGCTCACTCATCGAGCGCCAGACTGAGCTAACATCGCTCACTCATCGAGTGAAAGACTGAGCTATCATCGCTCACTCATCGAGCGAAAGACTGAGCTACGAGTACCATCGCTCACTCATCGTGCAAAAGACTGAGCTACCATCACTCACTCACTAACATCGCTCAATCACGCCGCGTACATTGGGTCGCAGCCGTTCCCAGCAGCCCACAAGATAGACAAACGACCTGGTGAAATCCAAAGCTATTGTTTTCTTAAGTACCCGTTCGTAATCCAAGAGTGTTATGAAGGTATCAAAATGTATGGAACATCTGATTGTTTTCAACCTTAACTACTACTACTACTACCTTAACTACTATATTACTTAATTAATTTTAATAAATTGTCTTAGGCCGTGTGGTCCCCGGCAGAGTAGAATAGGCCACCCTCACTCTTACCGAGGTGTCGTAAAAGGACGACTAAGGTAAAGCTGCTGGCATGATCATCAGCACCCAGAGAAGGAAAACTCTAGCATTTATATCAAAACCCTCGCCAACCCGTCTGCCAAGCGTGGTGAGTATGGCAACTACCCCTCATGTGATTGAGGGAGGCCCGTGCCCCAGCAGTGGGGACTTAAATGGGCTGATGATGATGATGATAAAATTGTCTTAATAGACAACTAATTAATTAGTTCTAGATACCTACCCAACTAAAGTAGATAGATTATTTATAGGTAATACCATAGACTAATTGGTACATGTTAATACTAATAATGAGTGGAAAAAAATACGTTGGAGATTCTTACCTTGACTTCGTAGGTATCTAACAAATTAGGCAGCTGTACAAACTATCTAATTCTGTTTGAACTCCCATCGCGGCGAAGAAAGGAGGCTAATGATTTTCTAGCACGCACTTCATCACGGTGGAACAACTAACTAAGTACCTTTCAATTTATTAATCAGCCTATCGCCTTCCACTGCTGAACGTATGCCTCCCCCAAAGAGCGCCAACCAACCCGGTCCTGAGCATCTGCATCCAGCTCACACCACCTTTACCAACCAACTTTTAAATTATAAATAGTAAAAAATAATCCCCCAATCGATTACGGCTACGGACTCTGGAGACTCCGGGCTGACACTAAGAATTTCTTACCTAGGTAAGTATAAATTTTTGACCCAACCCGGGGATCGAATCCCGGGACCTCTTGCGCAGCCGTCGCTTATAGTGCGACCCACTAACCACTACGCCACCGAGGCAGAACATTAAATATAACATCTGGAGCCCAATTCTCGTGCTCGTGATATTTTGAAAACATGGCGGATATCACCTGAAAACCATACAAAAAAACTGTGTTTTAGTGATATATGTCGTCATCACGAGCACGAGAATTGGGCTTTCTAAAACCGCAATATGACAATAAAAAAATACTCTATTTATTTCATCAATATAATATATCCCCTTTCACACAATGTTGTGCGTCTTTTTTTATGGACGCGACAAGTTATTCTCATTTGTTTCAGGGCGGTTTCGCTGTAACCCTCTAGTTGGGCGCCTGTTGAGACGGTAGAGTCGCGGGTTCGATTCCCGCACGAGTCAAATAGTGTTTCAATATGACAAGGTAAAGTAAAGTACCTACTTACTTACGTAAAGTCTATAACATCGGGGCCGACTGATCCTTTTTCTGAATAAGTTGAGTAATTTATTTGCTGATTGTTATTGTGATGGTATTCACGGGCAAAACTTAAATATTGCGTGAGAATATTATTCATACGAAGTAGTCTTTCAGTCTAAATTCATATCTCCAATAACATTCATTAGAAAAACATTAATGTATTGCGCCGCGGCGTTCCCCATCACAACAGCGCACGCTACGCTGATTTACCGTTGAAAATGCTTTTCAATCAATATTCGCAAGTAGTTGTTAGTAGTTTTAAATTACAGACTGTCAGGGGCGCCCCCCTGACGAAACTTACACCAGTAGCAAAAATATACATAGTATATTGTGCCAGCCAGTAGTGAACCGATATCTTGCCGGCCAGTGTCGTGTGTCGGCGCGGCGCGAAAGTCGTGCGTGTGTACCGTGTTCCATTTTCGAATTGATTGCAGCTGTTTTTTTTTTACGAAAAAATGGGTTGCCCGATGAGGTAAACTTCTTTTCTTTTTTTTTAATTGGATATAAAGTTATTTTTTATTAACACGAAGAACAGACGCATAGATAACAATAATTATTGTTTTAATTTTTAGAATAAATATTTCCTTATAAAGCCTGCTATTTATTCCGAAGCGAAACATGATAATATTCTAATAAAATATATAAGTAATAGGTAGATTTTACGTTCACAGCACAGTGAACTAAATAATAATTTCCCGTCGGAAGAAATCGTTATCCCGAAGTGAAATAAAGCCTAAGTTACAAAGTAATAAACTAAGATTCTACTGTGAAAATATTTTCAAAATCGGTCAAGTAGTTTTTGAATTAATTCGTTACAAACTTATACACAAAAATAAGAAAATGTAATCTTTGCTCCTTATCTTCGAATATGATCGAATCTGTTTATACTTAAGTATCTATTAATAAAAGTTAGATATACTTACCTACCACCTAAATCAATGGTACCTACCGAATATGCGTTTATGTACCTACCCGGCCTAGCTAATGCATTTGCAATGAGTGACTATTTTTAAATGCAGCTAAAGGTGGAAGAAGTTAACGACACATTCTATTTTAATTTTCATTGTAGTTTTACTGCAAATGTAAATAAATTAAGGTAAACTTTAAAAGCTATTGTTTTTACTTTAAGATCAGTATATTTTTTTAATTTTTTATATGGCTCTACCCGAAGATAATTCGCCAATGTCAAGTAACTTATTGAGAATAAGTAGGTAGTCAACAGTCAAAGTCAGTCACAGTCACTCAATAAAACGTCGGTGTTTAACGTTTTATCGACCTACGGATTCAGCGGATATCACTCTAAAAGCAATCGCGGGTTTTAAGACCTATTAGGTCCAAGCAAGTTGTCACGAGACAACTCACTCGACACACAATAGCAGTGTTAAAAACGATACAATTCAACGATTCTTATTATAACGATCACTTTGTGGCACTTCACTGAACAAATAAACACCAAATTTGTACACTAAAAACCACTATACACTAATTTAAAACCTTTGAATTGCATCAGCCCACGCGGCTTGTTTTAAAAAAAATGCAATTCTAAGTACTCTAAAAGTTTGTGATGTGAGACAAAGCCGCTTTTATAGACGAGAGACGGTGATTGAGATACCTCTTAGCGGCCTAATTTGATAGTTGAATAATTCCAACGTGTGTCTGTCCGTACCAGGATACCTATTCATTCGTGGTCCCGCTAACAACGAATCAAAGTGATATGTGACCAATAAATGCTTAGAGAACTCCTTCTATAATAAATAGCTCCCTACCTATGGCTTCAATTGAATAGATCAATCATTATTCGTATATAGCTATGCTAAATATAAAACCGCCTAAGTAGTGAGAGTTGGGCTCACGTCACCTAAGTAAAGTCCTGCTTACTTACCACTGAGTAGGTATTAAGGTGACGGGTAGGGGACACTAGCGACGCCAATCAATTTTAATTTTTAGCTACTAAACCGGATCTATTTTAAACAATTTCGGGATCTATTTTAAACAACCTCTCGGCAAACACTTATACTATTTATTAAATAACCATGATAAAATGTTTGGGTCCAACGCAACGCGTACGCGAAAAATTGATTCACGCCAAAAGCGCCACTTTTGGCGTGAATAATTTTCGCGTACATAAAAAGACCCAACATTTGTGCATGGTTTTTTACTAAATCGAATAAAGTATTTGCCGAGAGGTTGTAACCCCAAAACTGTTTAAAACAGATTCGGTTTAGTAGCTAAAAAATAAAATTGATTGGCGTCACTAGTGTGCCCTACCCGTCACCTTAAATGTAATAATTACTAACTATCATGAAAAGATTATTTTAATTAAGGAACTTACGATTGCATTTTTCCTGACATTACATAATGTTTTGCTTAAAATAATGAAATGAAATGAGAAAAACACAAGAAAATTAAGACAATAACTGAGAATTGAAAATAAGCTAAAAGTAAATAAAAAGGAAAAGTAGGTCCCTCGTGGCAGTGTCCCCAAAATGCTGGCAGCATTACCCACCTTCCAGCCTTTGGCTCTCTCGTGACTTTCGACTAAACGCTTAGCTAAGTCACGGAAGATAGAGAGAGCGTCGGAACCACACGGGCCCAGTGTTTCAACACCGAAACCTACAAAGTGGTAGGCACCAGATAGATGCCTATACTTTGTAGCTTTCAGTCTCTCTGCCGCGTCAGCCGCAGCTCCGGCACTCCTCGTAGTCCCGGGAGATGAGACGGTGCCAGAGTGTCGTACGCAGGTAGCATCCCACACGAGAGCACGTCCCATCTTCCAAGGGATGAGAGACATGCCGTCTGGTCTCTTACCGTCAATAATGTTATGACGAAAATAAAAATGTTTATTTTTGTAAAAAAAAATCAAACTAGTTATAAGTCCCTATACTATAATAGATCTTAGTTGACGACCGTTAATGAACCAATTAGCATTATTGGATACTATTAGTACCTACTAAATAATACTGGAATATATTATTTATATGATTACGATAAATCAACGTAATTAGATATAAACGATTAGGTTCAATGACCACCTTGTCTACCTATTGAATGGAACAATGTACAACCTGTGCGAATAACCCCACGAGTGCGAGTATAGACGCAAATAGTGTGCGAGCGAGAAGTGAATAGATGCGCCGCCATTTCTGATCCCATTCTTTATCCGCACAGGTTTGTAACCCACTGTAACATTACATCATGTTCCCAGTTCATACTGTGTCAGCTGTTTGCCATAATTATGCAAAAACCGGTTTTAGGGTAATTTTGAAACCAACGTCAGTCAATTATATGTATATTAGGTATATTTAGCAAACTTGATCATGAATGACGAAAGATGTAGATATTTGTAATAAGGAACCGGCGCGTGCGCACATTTAAAAACAAACGTAAGTAGGTAAGTAAGTATGGTCAGCATCAAAAGTAGTTTAACACTTTAGTACCATGTCGAAGTACCTATATTTTCGGCCCATCTACCGCAGTGTCTCAAGACGAAAGTCTTCAATGCGTGTGTGTTGCCAGTGATGACATACGGAACCGAAACGTGGCCGCTTACAATGTGCCGATTAAGGAGGCTCAAAGTCACCCAGAGAGCAATGGAGAGGGCTATGCTCGGGGTCTCCCTGCGTGATCGTATCAGAAATGATGAGATCCGCAGGAGAACTAGGGTTACAGACATAGCCCAAAGGATTGCATGCCTCAAGTGGCAATGGGCAGAGCACATAGCGAGGAGAACAGACGGCCGTTGGGGCGGAAAGGTCCTCGAGTGGAGGCCACGTACAGGAAGTCGCAGCCGTGGCAGGCCCCCCACAAGGTGGACCGACGATCTGGTGAAGATCGCGGGAATCCATTGGATGCGGGTGGCACAGGATCGATCTGTGTGGAGAACATTGGGGGAGGCCTATGTCCAGCAGTGGACGTCTATTGGCTGAAATGATGACCATGTCGAAGTAACATTTTTTTACGAACTGCCTATAATAGGCAGAACAGTTACTTTGACATGGCACTAAAGTGTTAGGCTACTTTTGATTCTGACCGTACAACCCGTGCGGATAAAGAATGGGATCAGAAATGGCGGCTTATCTATTCACTTCTCGCTCGCACACTATTTGCGTCTATACTCACACCCCACGTGTGCGAGTATAGACGCAAATAGTGTGCGAGTTTCCATTTCTGATCTCATTCTTTATCCGCACGGGTTGTACCTAGATTATGTTATAAAGTCTTCTTATGTTATTACTGAATTACGCTCACGTTATTTCCGAATTGATACGAAGAAAAGAGCTTATTCACTATACTTAAAAAATAAAGTTAAAATACTGGAACCCAACTACGGACGATCGAATGTTTTTTGGAATTTGATAGATCACCCGATGGTAAGCGATTGCCGCCGCCCATAGACACCCGCGACACCAGGGAAGTCACAAGTGTGCTGCTAACCTTAAAACCCCTATTTGCCCCCGATTGGGCCTCCGGTACCCTCACGTAACGAAACACAGCACAGTGCTGCTTCACGCCGGTTTTCTGTGAGGCCGTGCTATCACTCCGGTCGAGCCGGCCCATTCATGCCGAAGAGTGGCTCTTCCACGGAATGTCCACTGAAAAGATAAAAAATAAGTTTTAAATATTATTTGATCTTTATCTTACATTAAATGATAACATTATAAAATATTAGTTTCGTATTGCCCAAGTCACACGTCATGTACCTACTTAACTTTGTAATAATCTTAAATTCGATAAATATTAAAAGTAAAAAATAAAATAAAATGTTTATTGCAAATAACTTATATCTAGTACAAACTTATGATCTTAATCTTATATATTACTGCTAATATTTGACATTTTGCCTGAACTAGGATACCCTGTGTTTCAGGCTAAAATGGAATATTGGAATGGAATACAACAATTATTTAATTATTTATGGTCAGCAAAACCTTGGTTATGGAGTTACAGGCGACCGTAGGCTACGGTAATCGCTACTATCAGGCGAGCCGCATGTTTGTTAGTCACAACACAACAATCGAAATAAAAAATACATATTTTACATAATACTTACCTGACAACTGTTTTTGTTACATCTGTAGGTACTGTTTTACTTTCTTTTAATGAGAAATGCTTATCTCTAGAATTAAAAATAACTTAGTACTTAGTCAGGTATTATGCAAACAACTGAGAAATGTCTCCTTTGCTCGGGCGCACTGCGAGCGCAAATTATGATATAGGAAGGCCATTTTTTAGGGTTTCGTAGTCCATGAGGAACCCTTATAGTTTCGCCACGACCGTCCGTCCTATCTGTCCACAGCCTATAGTTCAAAGGCTCTTACTATTAACTGTCTCACCAACAAAGAGTTAGACTAAATTAAAAAAAAAAATTAGGATTGGTAAGTACTAGGGTATAATTATTTACGGGGGTCATACATTTTTTTTCACGTAAGTAGGTAGGTGGGTACGTGGGGTACCATTTTTTTTATGGGATTGGGGGCTGACGAGCAGACGGATCACCTGATGGTAAGCGATTACCGCCGCCGAATCACAAGTCACAGCCGACCTTTTCAAAAGGAATACGCTCTTTTCTTGAACGCTTGCAGGTTTTATTCATCATTTCGTAGGTATTTAAAAAAAATTAGGATGGGTTTGCGAAAACAATTTTTAGATTGTTAATTTCGCACGTTAAGGGCCGAATTCACCAACTTTTCAAACAACAGTAATAAATGATAAATGTTGGAAAAAGAGGTAGATGATTCGATGACGAATGACAGGGACGTATGGAAAAAGAAAACATACTGCGCCGACCACAGATAACCTGGGAAAAAGGGCAGGAGGAGGATGATGATGATAAATGTTTATTCAAAAACCAAATGTTTCACAAGTTAAGTGTAGACTTTCTCTATTAAGTACAATAGCACCTGTGTCAGAGAAAGTCACTCTTCCTTAGCTTAAATTACAGTTACTAAAAACCATTATCTTTATATATCTTAAAGTAGGAACTTACATTTATTATAATAAACGTAATCACGCATTAACCATGCAAGTACCAATAGCAAGTACGGTTAAAGTGTGATTACTGTTTATTTATTTTAAAATTGGCGAAGTTGGCCCTAAATTGATGGTTTTGAAAGGAAAACGATAACTGCTAGGTAAGCTTATAAGGTTACATACAAGTATCTACTTACTTACCTAAAGGGCATTTTCCCCCCCACCGCGGTGTGAGTACATTGGCGGTGGAGTAGTGGTCGGCAGGCTCGACGTAAAAATAAGTTTGTGATGATCTGATCACCGTCATGGGCAAACTACGGAACCCTACATTGCGCGTGTCATACGCGCTTGGCCGGTTTTTCTTAGGCTAGGTTATATTGATTAGGTAAATATCATATGTCCTAGTATTCCATGTAATTGAAGACTGCATTTTATATAATGACTCGCTGGGCATAATTAGTGTAATACCTATTAAAATACAGTAGCTGGTCAGGTTGGTTAGGTAAATTATTTTCCTGCAATCTTTTTACCTTGAAGGAGTTGGAAAGAGGATTCCCTTTACGATCAGAAAGGCAACTAGAGCAGTCTATTCCACTTTACATAGGCTACTTAATATTTTTAATATTGAATTTTTTTTTTCACAACATCACATACATTGATCTGACTCCGAGATAGGTAGCTCAGGCACCTGTGTTACGGATATCAGAATCAACAGTGGGATTACAAATATATACATATAATACTTTTCTTTTGTAAATACATACTTATAATATACATATAGATAACGCCCACTACTTATTATGTACTACTTTATCATGTACTTAGTTGATAACGTCATTAAACAATTTTCATCTTAACGTGTACAACCGGTGCGGATAAAGAATGGGATCAGAAATGGCGGCGCATCTATTCACTTATCGCTCGCACACTATTTGCGTCTATACTCGCACCCCACGAGTGCGAGTATAGACTTGATAAAATGACTTCATAAAACGATTTGTCCATATTTGGCTGATCACTACCAAATACGGTTTTTAATTACGAATTTGCATTACGCAAGCGTGGCGATTGAGCCATATTATAATCCAATCATAGTAGCAATGACTTGATTTCTATATTGAGGCTTTGCCTTGCAGTGGGACAGTTGGTAGCAGGCTGATAGATACCTTCATCATCATCATTATCATTTCAGCATTTTACGTCCACTGCTGGACTTAGGCCTCCTCCAATGTTCTCTACACACATCAATCCTGTGCCGCCCGCATCCAAGGGATTCCCGCGACCTTCGCCAGATCGTCGGTCCACCTTGTGGATGGCCTGCCACGGCTACTTTCTATACGCGGCCTCCACTCGAGGACTTTTCTGATAAACTTACTTTATTGAATAAAGTTACCTCTCGCCCACAGAGCAGCGATAGACGAGCTCGGCCAACAGGGCGAGCACCTGGACAATGACGCCGGCATGCTCTACGGGGAGTACCTCATGCTGGACCGCCTCCTCAGCGCCCAGAGGATGCTCAGCGCAGAGTCCGACAAACCGGTCCACGACGAACACCTCTTCATCATCACTCACCAAGGTACGGCTGCTCTTGGTTTGTAAGAAGAGAATTGCTCCCATTATTCAACCTTGGGGCACTTCCGTTAACAGAAAAATTAGTACTTTATCGCCGGCATGCTGTTCACCGAGTACCTCATGCTAGACCGTCTCCTCAGCGCGGAGTCACCCGACGGACCGAGAGAACACCTCTTCAAGGTACGGCTCCTTACTAATCCAACGAACGATCTCTTGGTTTGTAAGAAGAGCAGAGGTCCCATTATCATGCCTTGGGGCACTCCATTTATCAGATGAATTGATCCTTTTCTGAACTATGTTAGACCACTGATGGCCGGAATGGGACAATGATCTGATGTACAACAATCGTACGAACGATCTATGTACAACCTGTGCGGATAAAGAACGGGATCAGAAATGGCGGCGCATCTATTCACTTCTCGCTCGCACACCCACGAGTGCGAGTATAGATGCAAATAGTGTGCGAGCGAGAAGTGAATAGATGCGCCGCCATTTCTGATCCCATTCTTTATCCACACAGGTTGGATGTATTATTATGATCTGGTCCATAGAGTAAGGTTAATAGGTACCGAATAATCTGGTCTTGAAATCTGGTTTAACGTAGTACTTACCTATATTCTTCTTAGTTTGTGAATACGCTTGAGAGACTTATAGGTAACTACTTAGACCTAATGTTACACATGTCACATCTTTATCGTAATTTTTGATAAAAGTGTTTAATTTAACAATTATCACGAATTTACTTTGTACTTGCACAAGGCTACATACACAAAATTGACCTTAATGAATGAATGAATAAATCTTTATACAATCAGTAAAAAGAACATACAGATAATATGTAATACTACAGAACAATAAAAAAAAACAAACACAGATACAAAATTTAAATGAAAAAAAGAAAGTGTCAAATAGGTGACCGCTCAGCTTTTGTCGACACTGGCCGACTATAGCCAGCGCCGACACTGGTTTTCAGCGGCACACTTAAGACATTGTTGCGCCTCTGTTCCTCTCCGCCTCCATTATACAATGGAGGCGGAGACATTATACTTATATTAATGGCTTTTCCTGAGTAGTGTTCCTACTTTTCTTTATGTGATAGGCAGACTAGCAGACGGTTCACCTGTTGGTAAGCTATTGTCGCCGCCCATGGACACCAGTGGACTACACTATGAAGAGATAAGCATCTATTCAAAAGTTACATAAAAATCTAATGGCGGCACCGAAGATTTTAACCATGGGAGATTCATGCTTCAGCATGAATGGGCGGGCTCGAACGAAGTGATACCAGGCCTCACTCAAAACCGGCGAGAAGCAGCTCCTAAGCCGAGTGAGTGAGGGTATTACTGGATGCCCAATCAGAGGGAAAGTAGAATATTGGCAACGCATTTGTGATTCCACTGGTATTAGTTCGCTTACCATCAGAAGATCCATCTCGTAGCTCGTCAGCCACCTCTCACTTCTTCTGGTGCCTCTCCAACTAGTGAAGGTTGGCAGTCAGCTCCGCATATCTCACTCGATCTCTTGCTTGATGGAAAAGCTCCGAGGCACTGGCGATCTCAGACCATTCTCATCAGAGAGTAACATCAGTTACGCAACCATTAGGGGCGGCTCTATCCCAAGAACCCGCTCGGGCGCAATCAATAACCTGGCGCCCTCTTGTTTCAAAATGCGCGAACAAAATGGAACACTTACAGCATGTTCAGTCGAACATAGGTAGTCACCTATGGGCAGTCGCTTCATTGTAATTATCAGACACACCGAACCCTGTATCATGATCCAAGCGTACCCTGGGCCTCGAAGCAACAGCAAAGGATGCAACTGGGAATCATACGTTGAGATGAGGAGAACGATCAGTACTCGCGCCCGCTCCTTGCGAAGCGTTACAGTGGAGGCTCTATGTGTAGCGATGGGCTCTCGGCGCCCTGAACTTCCAGTGCACAGGTGCACCGCACCCCCTGCACTATAGGTAGGTAAAGTTGCCCCTGGGCTAGCCATGAATCACTCTTACCGAGATGTCGTAAAAGGCGACTAAGGTAAAGCTGCTAGCATGATCATCAGCACCCAGGGAAGAAAAACTCTGCATTTATATCAAAACACTCGCCAACCCGTCTGCCAAGCTTGGTGAGTATGGAAATTACCCCTCATGTGATTAAGGGAGGCCCGTGCCCCAGCAGTGGGGACTTCAATGGGCTGACGATGACGATGACAACCATGATTTCTTTCTCAGGCCAGATGGCTACGGACTTACAAGCAAATACTCGTCTTCCTGCCACTTAAAAAAAACCCTTAACAAGTATTTCCTTGCTTCCAGCATACGAGCTATGGTTCAAGCAGATCATCTTCGAGGTGGATTCAGTGCGATCGCTGCTGAACGTGAAGGGGTTAGACGAGAGCCACACCATGGAGATCCTCAAGAGGCTGAACAGGGTCGTGCTTATCTTGAAGGTAAACTCCACTTTCACTCAAGGGCGTGTCCAACACCGTATCAGACGTACCTCGATGATATGAGGCCCTGGGGCTAACAAAAGAACATGCCGGGATCCCCAAATTTCCTGCTAAACACCTCCTCATTGTGGAATCATCTTCCTGTATTTTCAGCGGTAGATGGACTCGTTTCCAGACAAGATATAGTTTTTTTTATTTGATAGGTTGCAGACGAGCATGCAAATCACCTGATGGTAAGCGATTGCCGCCGCCCATGGACACGCACGACACTAGTGGAGTCACAAGTGCGCTGCCAACCTTTTTTTTTAACCTGTGTAAATCACAGCACAATATTCCCAGAATACATACTTAGGTATATATAAACTATTTAGTGTTTAATGCTCTGTAGCTAAAATAAATCAAAGAGCATTATTTTTCTTAGGTAGATCTTCAGATTTAATAGTTTGAGTTGGACTTAATAACATCACTTACATTTTGAAGATAAGAACCATAAAGTTAACAAAATAATAAATATTTAAAGAGAGACTCGTGTTATGATGTTTGATAATCTCAACAAGCAAGTAGTACCAACCAGATATGTTAAATAATTAAATAACACGTAAGTATATCAATTTACATAATAATAAAAAACTTAAGTTATAAGATTCAGTACTTTCACAGATAATGGTACTGATATAACAAAGTCACATTATATTATTTACAAAAGATGAGAATGAAATTATTTAAAAAAAAAAAGAGCGTTTTTTGTCCCGCAACAGCTTTTGGCAATAGGACAGTCATACACTTCTTCTTCATCTTAGCGTGTAATTCCTGGTTGCGTCCAAAGCTGTCGCTTTGGAGCCCGGGTTACGCTTAGACCATGATTCAGGATTGGGGGTCTGGTAATTACAATGAAGCGACTGCCGCCTGACCTTCGCAACCCTTTAACAGGGGAACCAGACCAACTGTATCATTGTTACACGTCTCAGAACTCTTTTTCCGAAACGTGCAGGTTTCCTCGCGATGTTTTCCCCTTCACCGCCGAGCAGATGGTTATTGTAGAAATACGCACATAGATTTGAAAAAACCATTATATAGATAGATACACTTTATTGCACAAAATTTACAGATCTTAGTCTAAGTTATTATACTAAAACAATGTAGGCGGTCTTATCGCTAATAGCGATCTCTTCCAGACAACCTCAGGGTAGAGGAAAAGTATAGCGAATTAAGAAAAGGGGTAAGGCAGTGCAAGTCAGGTGCATGCTCGGATTCGAACCTCGACCACCTGCGTGGAAGGCGCGTTCGTATCCATTGAGCTACCATCGCTCTTACCCGAATAACAGTCATACACAACGACGGCAACAGATTTTACAAGAAACAAATTATTATCTGCTTTTTGAATTTCGCCTATTATAGCCGACTGCCTCGTTGGCGCAGTGGGTAGTCCGTCGCACTTTAAAGCGATGGCTGCACTCGGGGTCTCGGGTTCGATCCCCGGGTCAGGCCAAAACGTGTACTTGAGTATTTCTGCTAAGAAATTCTCAGTGTTAGCCCGGAGTCTGGAAGTTGGCGGTCTTGTACCCCCGTACCTCGGAAAGCACGTTAAGCCGTTGGTCCTGCGCCCGATCCCTCTCCATTCATGTCACACTAGTGTCCCATCGAAATATGAGGGCAAGGGAATAGAGAGTGCACTTGTGTTTGCTCATTACTTAAGCACTATAATATATCCTGCGTAAGTGGCTGATCGTTGAGATTGACTGCCTTAGGCGAAATCGGTTGGAGGATATTTTTTTTTAATAGCCGAATTTCGCATAGGCTTCACGCGCCCACATGGTGTCTCCCTCTAAGTACCTACGAGTAATTTCTCATGCTATTAAATGCTATAGATAATATCTGTGGCTATTGTAATATTCGGGAAAATAAATTAAACTGTGCTAAGTAGTCATCCAAATATATTCCGAGAGACATAACAACAACGTATCCTTGCCAATGCGCACACCATAGATATTCCACAGACACTAAAGCTATGTTAAGATAGAGAAGGGCCTATGCAAATCTTCTTCCTCAGTTGTAATCGCAAGTAATTTTCGAGAGTAGCATGTTGTTCTCGTCTTGTCGCTGATATCGCGGGATCCCTGACTCCTGACCCTGCGCTCAGAAGCCAGATAACCAGTCCTAACCGAGACTCTCTTACGCATTATCTCGTACACTCTGATATGCGTATGTGAATGTTGTCTAATGCGTCAAAAAAGGCACGCAAGAAACATTTTGAAGCGCCAGAAAAACAAAGAACAGAACTGGCCCCGTCTCATGTTCCCAGGACTACGAGTGCCGTAGCTGCGGCCGTCACAACGCGGCCAGAGAGACTCAAAGTTACAAAGTATCACTTTGTAGTTTTCAGTGTTGGAACACTGCGCCCTTGGGATTTAGACGCTCTCTCTTTCTTCCGTGTCTTAGCTAAGCGTTTAGTCGAAGTCACGGGAGTGCCATAGGCTGGCAGCTACCTCGCCCAGCGAATTTCCATCGCGATCCAGCGGGGTAATGCTGTCAGAATTTGGAGACACTGGGACAGGGACCTACTTTGTTTTGACTTGCCTTTAGCTTAGTTTTAGGTCTCAGTTATGGTCCAATTTTCCAAATGGACCAATCTTTACCGTGCATAAATCTATTGTTAGCTATTGACAGCGCTATGCTTAGATTAAATCAAAGTGCTATACAATAGATTTAGTATCGGAATAAAAATTTTCGAATCGAGCCTAAGACGTTCAGTTGGCGAACCGTTTTTTTTTGTTATGCTTGAGTTGAGTTGAGGCGACAAACGAGCAAGCGAGTCACCTCATGGAAAGCAGTCAACGCTGCCCATGAACATCCGCGAAATCAGAAAGATCGCTAATGTGTTGCCGGCCTTTTTAAAAATGAGTGCGCTCTCCTCTTGATGGCCCCTATGTCGTAGCCTAAGGGAAATACTCCCGCACCCAAACCGTTCCACAGAACTGATGTTGGCGAAACTTTCATGGGACAAAATGTTGTTTGTCAACTTTTTCTGTTGACTGTACAACTTCATATCCAATGTCAAGCTTTCCTCGTAATTTAGTTCCACTTTCGCGGTTGCGCATGGGTTACGCTTCCGCATGACATTGATCATTCGTCACAAACAACGATAATACTGCAATCACAGCTAAACTTGCATGACTTCTGTAACAAAATATTGATATTTCTCACTATTTTTGTGTCATTGTTTTTATACGAATCTGACGCGTTTCCCTCTAACTATTATTTTAAATATATTCGGGTTTTGTTTTTATCTCTTATTGTCTTGAAGGTCAATAACAATCTATATTAGCGTCACGTGCCGGCTGTGTTTAAAGCAGATATTACGACCGAATCGGAGTTACCCTCTCTTTCACACGCGCTGTGTGTCTCCTTTGTTTGGATGCGACAGGTTTATTCTCGTTCGTTACGGGACGGCTTCAAATTAAGCCACCTTGTCAGAGGTTCTATTCGGTTGCGAATGAATTACGTATTCAGGTATAGGTAGGCATCTCTCACTCTAGTGGATCCCACATTACTGAGGATCTTGGTCACTGGAACTCATCAACCAAACAAACTTTCCCCATTGAATCCGTTTGGGTAGCCTCCAGCACGTCGTAGAACTTTGGTAGGGATGTACAACCTGTGCGAATAAAGAATGGGATCAGAAATGGCGGCGCATCTATTCACTTCTCGCTCGCACACTATTTGCGTCTATACTCGCACCCCACGAGTGCGAGTATAGACGCAAATAGTGTGCGAGCGAGAAGTGAATAGATGCGCCGCCATTTCTGATCCCATTCTTTATCCGCACGGGTTGTAGCTCCTTTTATTTGGTCAGACCATCGTGTTGGTGATAGGCCTCGCGATCTTTTGCCTTCAATGTTGCCACCTACACCTACGCACGCACTACAGTGATATCGGCGTAGTTCGGCACGAGACGTGACAGACAATACGGTGGAGACGTGTGCGGGAGAAACACGATACGATATACTTCCTAGAGCGTAGGTCAACGAACTCTTCGATATTAAGTGAGCTATTGCAATATTTTCTATATCGTCGGCTCACGGAGCAAACAGTACTTACGAAATTCGTCAACTTATAATACTCGTGCCATCTACGGTGGTTCTGATGGATAAGAGCAATGGCCCGGATCGTGGGTTCGGTCCCTGTCTGAAGACTGTCGGTAATTTTTTAAGAGAATTACTGATAAAAAAAATATGTGATAGGTGGCAGACGAGCAGACAGATCTCTTGATGGTAAGCGATTGCTGCCGCCCATGCACACCCGCGACACCAGTGGAGTCACAAGTGGCCAACCTTGAAACCATCTTTCCCCCCGGATTGGACCTCCGGTACCCTCACTCACGCAGCGATACAGCGGCACAGTGCTGCTTCACGCCGGTTTTCTGTGAAGCCATGGGATTACTCCGGTCGAGCCGGCCCGTTCTTGCTGAAGCGTGGCTCTCCCATGATAATTGAAGACACGTATGTAAACGGTATAATTACCCTCTGGCCTCGTGGTCCTACTGCCTTTTGTCCTACCAATCGGACCAGATGAACTTTATTTTTGGTTGGTTCGATTAATTAATCGGACACAGCCAACCAAGCCCCAGTATTGACGCAGACTGAAGCAAACCAAGCCCCTTGGACTCGGTTTTGTAAAACAGCGCGCGGCAGGCTGTTGCCGTATCTTCCTCTTTTTGATTTAATCTAAGGACTATAAGAACGGACGTTGACGTCTACGTCTTAGTCCACGTAGTCCCACTAATCGGATCACGTGAACTTTTGATTTTCTGTTGGTTCGATTAACTAAGGACTATAGAAACTGACGTTTTCTTAGACCACGTAAATGATATTGACAACCAATTTCATTTAATGAAAGAGGCAGCAAGTAAAACTTTAACACCCATAATAGCCATATATTATGATGAACACGTGACGGAACCCGAGGTACTTAAAGTTAGAATAGTTATTTACAGGATTTCTACTATGTACCTTATTTTTGATTTACTCCGTGACCATGGCGCTTGCAATAGTGCCGAATAATCGGAAACTCAAAAATAAGGTACATGGCATAGGTACATTTTTTTTTTTTTACTGTAGATAGGTAAGCGTTTGACCATATTTCACCTGATGGTAAGTGATAATATTGTCTAAGATGTAGCACGATTACCTAGAAGATACCTATTCACTCGCGCTTTGAAAACCCCCAAATTGTAGCCACTAGGGAACACCCCTTCAGGCAACTGATTCCACTGTTTCGCAGTACGAATAAGAAAACAGAATTCAAACCTCTTTGTGGTAGAAATCCCCTAAATAACTATTCTAATGAAAGTTTAAAACAATATAAACGGTAAAATGTTTGAATGTATTTATGTTTTACAGCTTCTAGTGGATCAAGTGATGATCCTGGAGACGATGACTCCTCTAGACTTCATGGACTTCAGGGACTACCTGCGGCCAGCGTCTGGTTTCCAAAGTCTTCAGTTCAGGCTGTTAGAAAATAAGGTACTTAACTACTTGGGTAAAATAGAATACCTAAGCTTTTATTTGGAAACTTTGATCATGAATATTACCGAAGTTTGGGAAACACATCACACATAATACAAAAAAAGAAAAAGAATGCAACCAAACAATATTGTTATTTGCATAAATACATTTGATACATCATCATTCATCATTTCAGCCAATAGACATCTACTGCTGGACATAGGCCTCCCCCCATGTTCTCCACACAGATCGGTCCTGTGCTGTTCTGCCCGCATCCAATGGAATCCCGCTACCTTCATTTATCTGATAACATAAATGTCTTAAATTATATGTCACTGCGCCGGAGTGGCACGAACAGTCAGTGTTGCCAACTCTACTTACTTTTAGGTAGATCTACCTACTTTTGCGTTTGGTCTATTATCTATACGCCGTGTGGTTCCCGGCAGTGTAGAAAAGGCCACCCTCACTCTTACCGAGGTGTCGTAAAAGGCGACTAAGGTAAAGCTGCTGGCATGATCATCAGCACCCAGAGAAGGAAAACTCTGCATTTATATCAAAACCCTCGCCAACCCGTCTGCCAAGCGTGGTGAGTATGGCAATTACCCCTCATGTGATTGAGGGAGGCCCGTGCCCCAGCAGTGGGGACTTAAATGGGCTGATGATGATGATGACCTATCTATTGTACTATAAGACTACCTACTTTTGAAAATGTTCATTACAACACAAATATTTTTATAAAACTGATGGTGCGCAAAATTGTCGGCTGATAGCATTATGGCTTTAGCCTGCTTTAGCAGTCCACTAAATGAAGTTTTAGTTCATCATAATTTATGATGACTGATGTCGATACGGAGGCCATGCACACGCCAGTAGAGAAAAGGCAAGGCGACTGACTGACTGAGGAGGCACCGAGCAGCCACTCCGCGAAAGCGTCTAAAAGTGTTACGAGTAGGTACAACCTGTGCGGATAAAGAATGGGATCAGAAATGGCGGCGCATCTATTCACTTCTCGCTCGCACACCCACGAGTGCGAGTATAGACGCAAATAGTGTGCGAGCGAGAAGTGAATAAATGCGCCGCCATTTCTGATCCCATTCTTTATCCGCACAGGTAGTAGGTAGTGTACGAGCACGCGGCGTCACATGTAGTCACAAGAAGAAAAGAAGGTAGATAGATCTACCTACTTTTGGCACTTCATCTATCACTTTTCTGATTTTAGGTAGGGACAACACTGACGACCACAGTAGTTTTTTAAATATAGGTATTACAATCTTATCTACAGGGTGTACTTGTGAACATTTACATCCCTTTAACCACGTGTTCTACCAACCATTCTGAACAACATTTGTTCTATGACTTTTGGAAATTCGCATAAAAAAATTTCAACTTTTCATACAAAGACATAGTCGTTCCCGTGACTTGGTCATTTTGTATTGGGAGTCGAAAAATTTCGACGAATTTCGAAAAGTCATAGAACAAATGTTGTTCAGAATGGTTATTATTATTCGAAGTTCTGGGGAGCGTTCGTTGCCGAGTGGTCACTGCGACCAAATTTGATCTATTGTCACCTCCGCTCCCACTTACAGATCGTCTCCTAGGCCCACGGTTTGTATAAACCGTATAATGGCCTTGGGAGCGATAGCCTTAACATCCTCCGGGCAGATGTGGTAACTGCCCAGGGTGCGGCTTCTTGGGTGCCCGAGGGCATCGCATTGACAGAGGACGTGCATCGGTGTTTCGTCCTCTGCTTTACAGAATCTGCAGGTGGGATCTCCGGCCAGCCCGGTTCTGGTACCGTGCTTGTTTAGCCTGCAATGACCAGTAATGGTTCTTGTGAGGATGCTCAACTGTCCGCGAGATAGCGCTAATGCCTCTTGCGTGTATTTGTTTGAGAATCCTGTCATTAAGGTCTTGGCGTGTCAGAATGGTTGGTAGAACACGTGGTTGGAAGGACATCCTTGTTCACAGATACACCCTGTATTTTTCGACATCATTATATAATCGTTTGCTATAATATTATAATAACTAAAATACATACCTCAAGTAAACATCTTTTTTAACAGCTTGGCCTGAAGCAAGCTCTCCGTGTGAAGTACAACCAGAACTATCAGACTGTGTTCGGAGACGACCCAGCTGCTGTCGCCTTGCTACTCAAGTACGTATCATTTTTATGTGGCAGACGAGCCCACGGAACACCTGATCGAAAGCCACTGCCACCGACCCAAGACTTAATAGTGGAGTCACAAGTGCGCCCCTAGGGTGCCCTTTCCCTTTTGTGAGATTGAGCCTCCGGTACCCACTTTCTATCGACGAAACAGACGATTTTCTGTGAGGCCGTGTTATCACTCCGGTCGAGCTAGCCCATTCATGCTGAAGCGAGAATCTCCCCCGTGGTTTTTGTGATTGCTTGATTACATACCACAGACTTCTAGGTCCGTGCCTTTGTTTGCCTAGTTACATGCATAGTTGGTTTGCTTGTCTATACTTATGGTTCTCGGCGCACAAAAATGACTCTTAAAATAATTTATTTTCTTGCTAACTTAACAATACTTCCCCTCTCTCTCCCACGGTTGATACTTTTTACCTTTGTCCACTTTTTTTACTATGAGAACATGTCCCTGATTCGCCTATTTAGGCTTGTGCCACTTAGTATAGAATCAGGTCATATATCATATATGTTGCCGACGTACCATAATCATTCATACTTTGTGAATTCATCGTCATCGTCAGCCCATTTAAGTCCCCACTACTGGGGCACGGGCCTCCCTCAATCACATGAGGGGTAATTGCCATACTCACCACGCTTGGCAGAGGGGTTGGCGAGGGTTTTGATATAAATGCAGAGTTTTCCTTCTCTGGGTGCTGATGATCATGCCAGCAGCTTTACCTTAGTCGCCTTTTACGACACCTCGGTACGAGTGAGGGTGGCTAATTCTACTCTGCCGGGACCACACCCGTTTGGAACAATGGTGGTGAACGCTGCCTTTGGTCCAAGGGTTGCGGGTTCGATCCCCGCACAGTACAAACATTTGTGTGCATGAACATGTCTGTTTGTATTGGTCTGGGTGTTTCCTTTGTGAATTAATTTAAACTTATTTCTAATTGTGAGGGTAATACGGTGTCACACCCCCGCGTTTTTTATTAGTTTGCGCCGAAGGTGGCGCCCCCAGTCTGCACACCGACCGCTCTCGGAGTGACACGGGACACCGCGTTGCCCAGCTCAGTCTAACCTCAAAAATCTGTGATTTTCGTGTGTTAACAAGATCTAATGAAACATAATTAGTACCACAAACCGCGTATCCTTTACGTCGAACACAACCTGACCAGCTACAATATACATGAATATATTTA
Organism: Marasmia exigua; assembly: GCA_019059595.1. Lineage (NCBI taxonomy): Eukaryota > Metazoa > Arthropoda > Insecta > Lepidoptera > Crambidae > Marasmia > Marasmia exigua. The sequence continues at coordinate 17,250,022 of CM032481.1, forward strand.
CTTTCCCAAGGTAGCCGTGTGGTCCCCGGCAGAGTAGAATAGGCCACCCTCACTCTTACCGAGGTGTCGTAAAAGGCGACTTAGGTAAAGCTGCTGGCACGATCATCAGCACCCAGAGAAGGAAAACTCTGCATTTATATCAAAACCCTCGCCAACCCGTCTGCCAAGCGTGGTGAGGATGGCAATTACCCCTCATGTGATTGAGGGAGGCCCGCCGTGCCCCAGCAGTGGGGACTTAAATGGGCTGATGATGATGATGATGATGATTTACTTTCCCAGGTCAGAGGAAGAGCCAGCCCTCCTGGCGCTGATAGAGCGGTGGCTAGAGCGCACGCCAGGACTGAACGCTAACGGTTTCAACTTCTGGGGCAAGTTCCAGGCTGTGGTCAACAACACCATCAAGGAAGACATCGACAATGCTACGGTAATAATTAGCATCATCATCAGCCTTTTGCAGTCCACAGCTGGACATAGGCCTCTCCAAAAATTTCGCCACTCCAATTGATCTTTGGCTACTCGCATCCAGCTCCAGCTGGCCATCCTGCGTAGATCGCCACTCCATTTGGCTTGAGGGCGTCCTCCACTTCGTTTACCGAGACGCGGTCTCCGTGCTACGGTATGGAGAAGCGAAATTGAATATATAAATAAATATTTGACAACATCACATACATTGATCTGACTCCGAGATAGGTAGCTCAAGCACCTGTGTTACGGATATTAGAACCAACAGTGGAATTACAAATATATACATACATTCAATACTTTTCTTTTGTAAATACATACTTATAATACATAGAAAACACCCAGACCAATACAAACAGACATTTTCATTCCCATAAATGTTTATACTGTACGGGAATCTAACCCGCAACCCTTGCACCAGAGGCAGCGTTCCAGAAGAAATTGACGAGTAATTCTTGCTTTGCCTATTGAACCTTTCGAAATTAATGGCTATGTTCTTAGCAACTGTAATACAATACACAATGCTCAAGGTAGGTACTCCAGAGCCAAATGGATTTCTGAAAATAAGTACCTAACAAATATAGAATAAGTAATATTCTATGCTAACAAACATAACGAGGCAAAAATGAAATAGCTGTCACAGAGCAACAAGTGAGTGGTGTAGGTAAGGAAAAATGAGTAACTTGAATAAGTAAGGAAGACTCACGACTTTCGTCTTGGGGAAGCCAAACTTTTCGTTGAGTAACGACACAGACCAGTGGCCAAGCTAGCATGGGTGGCACCCGGGGACGTCGGACACTCGTCGTCTACACCTCGCCTTCCCCAAGAATTAGATTTCAACTCTATATAAATATAATAATATCCTCCAACCGATTTCGGCTAAGGCGGCTAATCTTAACGATCAGCCACTTATGCAGCATATTTATAGCACTCAAGTGTGTGTGTAAACACAAGTGAACTCTCTATTCCCTTGCCCTCATAATCCGATGGGACACCAGTGTGACACGACCGGAGAGGGATCGGGCGTAGGACCAACTACTTAACGTGCTTTCCAAGGCACGGGGGTACAAGACCGCCAACTTCGAGACACCGGGCTGACAGTGAGCATTTCTTATGAGAATACCTCAGGAACCCCAAGCGCAGCCGTCGCTTTAAAGTGCGACACACTACCACTTTAAAACTAAGCTTGGATGTTACAGAAAGAGACCAACGAATCGATCCGCCGCCACAAGATGCAGGACGCAGAGAACCGCCGGGAGATCTACCGGTCCATCTTCGACCCTGAGGTGCACAACGCCCTGCGCTCACGGGGAGAGAGAAGGTATATTCTTAAGTAAATAATACACTTAAAAATTTCATTTTGTGGTCAGGCGGGACTCGAACCCACATCATCCACAATCCTGGTGGCTGTTCTACCAATTAGACCACTGAACGCGTTTGGCGTTACTAAGTCAACGAAATTTGTAAGTGCTTGATTTGACATGAGCTGTCGAATCAGGTTCGAATCCCGTCTGAACACGAGATGAAATTATTATAGAATAAATTGCAAAAGATTGCTTAGTAAAAAATATCAACTAACGTATCTTCTTTTTCATCTTTGGGTGTAATACCTGGTTGCGTCCAAATCTGTCGCTTTGGAGTCCAAGTTACTCTTGATCATGATCACCATGATTCAGGATAGGGGAGTCTGGTAATTACAATGAAGCGACTGCCGTCTGACTTTTGTAACCCTTTAACCTCACCCACTGAACCATCAGGTGATTTGTCTAATCACATAAAAAATGATATCATGGTTAAACGTTTCAGTAACTATCCGAAATGTGCAGGTTTCCTCACGACGACGTTGTCGGGGAATTTTTAGGGGGAAGTAAATTCTCAGCCTCATTCTGGGGGGAGGGGGTTTGAGGAAGAAAAAAGTCTTACCTTCTGGGCGGCCGAATTTGATAAGTTGCCTACGCTACGCCACTGATCACTGGCACTTTTAAAAAAGTTAAGTAAAGAATCAGCATGTATACCACTGCAGGGCAAAGGCCTCCATCATAGAAATCAAGTCATCGATACTATGATGGGATTAGACTTAATCACCACGCTTGCCTCGAACATGCATGCCAAATCCATATGGATTGGTGATCACAATCCCGAGCTATATTCGAAAAATTCGAAACATAACCTTTGCTCAACCCGGGAATCCAACCCAGGACCCCGAGATCACGGCCTGGTACTTAAACCACTAGACCAATGGGGCGATTTGCATGTTGCAACGAACAAAATGCTGATGAAAAGTTGTGTATTTTGTGCAATACAGTAATATCAATATATGAGGAATCAAGATACCATCGAATGAAGAATGATTTTATTGTGTATTTCCAGATTATCTCACAAAGCTCTCCAGGGAGCCATCATGATCACGATGTACCGTGACGAGCCGCGCTTCTCGCAGCCACACCAGCTCCTCACGCTCCTCATGGACATTGACAGCCTCATCACCAAGTGGCGCTGTGAGTTGCTACTTTTTTTTTTGGTCAATAGGCTAACACTTGACCACAATCGCACCTGATGGAAAGCCTCGATGAGATCTAGGATGATACGCGTTTGCCTAAAAGATGCCTGTTCACTCTTGCCTTAAAGATGTCCAGATTATAGTGGTCAGGAAAAACAGACCTCAGCAGGGAGTTCCATTCCTTAACTGTCCGCATTATAAATGTGGAAGCGAATCGCTGCGTTACTTGCTGCTTACTGTTGGAAATTCGCAGTCAAAAAAATTTTGGACGAACTTTCAAAAGTCGCAGAATGTTGGTAAAAGGGATGTACCAACCTAAATGTTTACCGATGCACCCTTTCAATTTTAAAAGCCCTTTCTGCTCCTTTTCTTCACTACCCATCGACAACCCCTCATCCTCCTCATCATTCCTGGTTGCGTCCAAAGCTGTCGCTCTGCAGCCCGGGGTACGCTTAAACCATCAGTCTGGTAATTACAATGAAGTGACTGCCGTCTGACCTTCGCAACCCTTAGACAGGGAAACCATACCGACTGAATCATGGTTACATGATTCAGAAACTAACCAAAAGAAACAGGTTTCCTCACGATGTTTCACCGTCGAGCGAATGGTACAAAAACGCACAAAGATTTGAAAATACCAGAGGTGCATGCCACTAACATCGCTCTCCTACCCATCAACAAGCCAGTATAGGAAATTTGGTCCAGGTCTCCTCTAAATTCCTTTCATATTTTACTTATCTACATCTATGTTGGTATTGGCAGACAACCATGTGATCATGGTGCAGCGCATGATCGGCTCGCAGCAGCTGGGCACGGGCGGCTCCTCTGGATACCAGTATCTGCGTTCCACCCTCAGGTAACTGTATTCCATGACGCATAGTAGTCTATAGTGGGTAGGTAGGTAAACAAGAAGCCTGAAAGCGTAGGTACTGCTAATTACAAATGCATGCTGATACTAGGTGATTCTCTAAAGAGTGTCAGTTTGTTAAAAAAAGGTGAAAACTTTAAAATACCGTGGGAGAGCCGCGCTTCGGCAAGAATGTTTCAGCTCGACCAAAGTGACAGAAAACTGGCGTGAAGTAGCGTCTGCATTTTGTTTCACCAAGTGCCACTCACCAGGTGAAACATCACCGCCGGGTACTAAAGGCGCCATCTGGGGAGAAGGGGAAAAGGTTGTGACTCCACTGGTGTTGCTATGTGGCACGATGTGTCAGGGTTTTCAAAGGCGGCGGCATCGCTTCATCATCATCATCATAAGCTCATTTAAAGCAGATGTTACGTCCGAATCGAAGTTTCCCTCTCTTTCACACGCCAGTGAGTCTCCTTTGTTTGGATGCGACAGGTATGTTCTCGTTCGCAACGGGACTGCTTTAAGGTGACGGGTAGGGCACACTAGCGACGCCAATCGATTTTAATTTTTAGCTACTAAACCGGATCTATTTTAAAAGATTTCGGGATTACAACCTCTCGGCAAACACTTATTCTATTTATTATATAACCATGCACAAATACGGAGCCAACATTTGTACGCGAAAAATAGATTCACGCTAAAAGTGGTTACTTTTGGCGGTAATCAATTTTTCGCGTACTTGTTGGACCCAACATGTGTGCATGGTTATTTAGTAAATAGCATACGTGTTTGCCGAGAGGAATTGTTAAAAAATAGATCCGGTTTAGTAGCTAAAAATTAAAATCCGCTCGCTAGTGTGCCCTACCCGTCACCTTAATTAAGCCACCTGAGCCGCTCGAATCCATGTAGTCCCCACGATTTTGGTAATGTCATCAACCTATAGTGACACCGGACGACCCGGATTTCGTCTGCCGGTTCTAGGACACCATTCGGTCAGGACTTTACTCCACCTGCCACCACCGCGCCTAGCTAATTGTCCTGCCCAACACTACTTTAGTTTCATCACCTTGATCCGACGTTGTGGACTTCAGTCCTGCGACGGATTTCAGAGATCTTGGAGTCTGATGCCCATGGCCCTTCGTGCAACTCTAATTTTGTGCACGGTCTCCTTTGTGAGAGTCCATGTCTCAGCATCATCGACGGCGATTAAGCGATTAGTACTATCAGTTAATTCGTAGGCTCATTTGCCGTCTATCAAATTAAAAATATGTTTAAGCTTAATTTGGGATCAGGTAGATGTATGCGATGTGTATGTTATTCTGCCAGTGTGCAGTTAGCTTCAAAAATATCTTAGGCCGTGCGCAAACGAGCAGACGGATCACTTGATGGTAAGCGATTGCCGCCGCCGATGGACACCCGCGACACCATTGGAGTCACAAGTGCGCTGCCGCCCTTTACCCCTCTTTCCGCCGTATTGGCCCTCCGGTACCCTCAATCACGCAGCGAAACACAGCACAATGCTGCTTCACGCAGTTTTCTGTGAGGCCATGGTATCACTCCGGTCGAGCCGGCCTATTCATGCCGAAGCGTGACTCTCCCACGGTCAAAAATGTCTAGTACTAAATGGTTAAAACATGTTTATTTCCACAGCGACCGCTACAAAGTGTTCCTCGATCTATTCAACCTTTCCACGTTTCTGCTCCCGCGCGCCCGCATCCCCCCCCTCGGCGACGGCTTCAAGAAGAGCCTCAACCTGCTGTGGGGGGACCGGGAGGGTTCCAACGGCGACGCCGAGCGCAACGGTGAACACAGCAACGGGCTCGAGGCCTCATTATAGAACTAACTGTTTCAGAGGCTTACTATTTGAAGAGGCTTTCTGTGACGGATTGAAAAGTTAAAATTATTTTGGTATCTAGTTGGGATTCCATGATGCCTAACCATAGATAGGTATAACTGTATCAAGAAAGTCGTGAAAACGTATTTTTGAAGAAATAACGGATTTCTTATGTTTATAACTATAATTTATCAAGACGGGAATTAACACGATATTTATTAAGTGATACAACATTGTGTACTCACATATTTTGCTCGACGTTTCGGCTACGTTACAGCAGCCGTGGTCACGAGCGGACTGGCATGGCTGTTGGGGCTGGGCTGTGAATCTTCGGACACCCTCACATTTTCCGATATTAATTCGCCACTAAATGAACTGTCAGTGAAGCTACTCGAGTAAAAGATGTGAGTACTCAATGTTGTATCATAAAATAAAAATATCGTGTTGATTCCCGTCTTGATTAATTATAGTTATAATGCAACGCGAAAATCTAAAAAAACTATGTCTTATGTTTTTTAATCAACTAGCTTCCACCCACGGAGTTGTCCCGCGTAGTACCTATTCGTCCCACATTATCCCACAGGAAAGGGATAAAAAGTATCCTACGTCCTTGCCCTGGTTCTATTAAGCCACTCCACCAATTTTAGCTAAATCGGTCCGCCGTTCTTCAGTTATAATATAACCACAGATTAAATAAAGTGTAACTAACAAGACTTTCTTTCGCGTAAGCGGCCAGTGGCGCCATCTTTTATTGTCACGACTTTATTGACACACTTTAGCTGAGTAAACACTCGTGATGATAAGCATTTTAATTAGCTATATAATTAAGTACTTTTCTCGTGAATAATTTTAATAAATAAAATACTGAATTGTGGCTTTATTATATTTGTATAAAAAAATTCAATGGTAGATTTATACCAAAACAAAGGAACCCAGTATAAAATATTCGAATAGCCAAACTAATTTTATTTTTTATGAAGTGTTTAGAATAATTTGCATTTGAAATTGTTTGAATTTGTTTTGTTACTGAGTTATAAAATAATAATAAAACTAAAATTAAAAAAATATACAATTTTATTCTCACAATTTATATCGTTCCATTGCATGTTAAGCATAAATTAAAATTCATGATTGCACAAAGTATATTTCATTCGAATAAAATTGATATGGAGGTAAAAAGTAAGTTTAATCAACAGCTCGTCTCGGTATCTACTAGACCTGGCAAAAACGTATCTTTCAAAAGATTGGAATATTTGCGTCTGGATCAGTGCAGAGATGCGGAACAGTCAAACGCTTCATTTGGAACATCGACTCAGATAGATCCGTGATTCATTCAGCTCCTTTGGATCATTCAGCTCATTCGGATTATTCGGTTCACGCGGACTCGAGATCCGTTTGAGTTAATGATACATTCGGAGCGAACATTAGAGATTCGGAACAGTGTATCATTTGGCTGAGTCGGATTGAGTCGTTCAGTAAAGAGTTACACACGTCTAGTCTACTACAAACTGTTAAAAATTTAACTATCAAGTGTCTTAAGGTGACACTGCGACAATACTAGCGTTGCTAAGTGATTTATATTGAATTTGTTATTCGTTTTGTAAGCTGATAGGCAAACAATTAAGTAATTTAATTCAGTGTTCTTAACCCGAAAATGTCTCCTTACCCATTCTTGATTTTACTACTTTTTAAAATCTGTGAAATATTGTTTTAACATTACCTTTACAATATTAGTCTTTGCCTTACTCTATGACTTTAACTATGAATTTAACCTAGCTCATTATGTTTACTTCAAAGAGTACTTACTTTTTAATATGGTATACTTGTAGGTATACACTATAATATTTGCACGCTCGCTTGCAAGCGAAATACAAACACTAGATACTTAAATTCTACTTAAGACCTTATGTATCATGTATTTCTAGCAAATAAATGTTTGTTTGTTTGTGGCGAATAAGAGACACTTTTTTAAAAAGTGTGCAACAAATTACTTTAAGGAAAAAATCAAAAAATTTTTGAGACGCAACTTTTGTAATAATTACTTCCTACAAGTAAAATTAATCTCCATAATTGCTAAAAGCGGTTACTTTTTTTAAAAATGTCTTCTATTCGCCACAATCAATATAAGTCACTTGGCGGCGCTAGTACCGTCGCGGTGTCGCCTTGAGGGTGAAAATCAGCAGAAAATATTTAACTGCAGGTAGTTAGGTACCTTTGTGATGGCCCAACTTGCTGTGAGCTGTACAAACAGCCACACATCAACGTAATCGAATCTGTAAAATTTCTTCAATAGATTTTCACCATAATATCAAACACCTTCAATCATAAGATCGATGTCAAACATTTTCGGTTCGATATCAATCGTAGTAAACTGATGTTTGGCTGTTTGTACATAGGTAATATGGCTTTCAACAGTCTTTTAACACGTCTGACCCCTCTTCTCAGCCCCAAATTTATAAACCACCGTATGTTTGTAAACCTCCCCTGGACTCAAGAAGGCACTCGGGAAGTTCTCATGATGGACAGCATCAGGGTACTTCTGGGTCTCCAAGCAGAACGCCCCGTGGCGCCGGTAGCCCACGCTGGCCTTGCCGCGCAGGGCAGGGTCTGAGGGGGAGGGGAGGAAGTTGGCGGTGTACAGCTGTACTCCTGGCTGGTCGCTGTAGACTTCCAAGAAGCGGGAGGATGGGTGGACCACGCGAGCGACGAAGTTTAGTTCCTGGAAAAATTTAGGGAGTTAGCGTAAGAAATCCGCTAGATGGCGGTTTCATTTAGGACTAAGGTAGAGTACGAGTAGAGTCCGCGCCACGAACGAAGTTCCGCGTCAAGACACGTAACAAACATTTTAGATTCCTTTCCTAACAGCAGTTTCCATTTATTTCATTTAAATTTTTGACGCCCGAAAATTTAAATTTTCGAGCAAAAAGTATGTTTTGAATTTTTCGAACATAGCTCGGGTTTGTGATCACCAATCCGCATTTGGCAAGCGTGGTAATTAATCCTAACCTCATCATAGTACCTAGCGTTGACTTGATTTCTATGATGGAGGCGTTTGCCCTGCAGTGGGACATTATATAGGCTGATACTGTTTTTTACTATTTTTTTTTAATTTTTGTCGAGTGTTTTTTAATTTTTGTGGTTATTTTAATGTTGATGGTGACTGAAGCGCGCTTTTCACGGGACTTCTTTGGTAGCGCAGGCCGCGGAGCCGCGGACTCTACGAAGATTAATGTTGAATGTTTGTGTTAAGTAGTGTTAAAGTTTTCCAGTATTCATAAATTTCCAAGTGATTCGCTAGAGGGCGCAATCAGTACCTCTAAATGTTAGGTGTGGTATCATATTTCATGTGGGTGATAATTTGTGGGAAATTTGTTCTAGGTTTATTACTTTAAATACCTATCTTAATACTTCGTAGTGAATATGTGATTTTTTCTATGTATATTTTAAAGTACTTCTTTTTATCTCTATTTTCTTACGGGTAAACTAAAATTAAATATGGAAGGACTGTAGATGTCATGATGATGGTTGGTTTATCCAATATTTCCTATCATAGACAAAAAAGGAACTTTCAATTAAAGTTCCTTATTTTGTCTATGATAATAAACCAACCATCATAGTGAGAGTAGCGTGATCTGGTGTTGCTTTTAGAAACTACCCAAAATACTGCTCAATGACAAAATTTCAATTTGACGAACGAAACAACTATTGGACCTGAGTTCACAGTATGCCATCTAGCGGACGGACACGTGATAGTCCTCATTTTTGTCGCCGAGTGGAAGGAAATAAGTTGAAATGTTGGTCCTTCGAGACCGTTACGATTGATAGGTAAGATAAAACCTATACCTTACTTTATAAAATAGTTATTGCTTTCATGGCCCATAAACTACATGTAAACAGTCCGTGGGAGTGCCACGCTTTGGCATGAATAGGCCGGCCCGACCGGATTGATACCACGGCCTCACAGAAAACAGGCATAAAACAGCACTATGCTGTGTTTCGCTACGTGAGTGTAGGTACCGAAGGCCGATCCGGGGCTCCTTTCCCCCAGTTTAAATTTTGGCAGCACACTTGTGACTCCACTGCTGTTGCGGGTGTCCATGGGCGGCGGCAATCGGTTACCATCAAGTGATCCGTTTGCTCGTCGCCATCTATCACATAATAAAGATATAATTTTTTACAGAAATCTCTCCAAAAACGGATAATCAACTCACATTATTTCCATAGGTGGCGACACAAAAATTGTCGTCAAAGAGGTTGTCCTGTTTGTCGATGACGTCGCCGATGCGCGTGGGCACACGCAGGTCGAAGGGTGTACCTCCTACGTCGGTGAACTTTCCAGTTGGAATTGAATCTGCGTCAGTCTCTGTGATTCTGTAAAGAAGAAACGTCGGTCGTAGAAAAAGAACATCCATCTTACAAAATGGGTAACATTATGGATAGATAGAACATTAATTCACTGAAAATAGGACACACCACATTTTACAGATACGAACGGACAACATGACTAAGGCACTTACAAATTTCGGCAGCTTACTAACGCGTTCAGTGGTCTAATTGGTAGAACATTCACCCGGATTGTGGCAGGTGTGAGTTCGAGTCCCGCCTGAACACGAGATGAAATTTTTAAGTGTGTTATTTATTCCAAATCTTGTATCATGGTCCAAGCGTACCCCGGGCTTTGAAGCGACAGCTTTGGACGCAACTGAGAATCACACGCTAATATGAGAAAAACCGGCCAAGTGCGAGTCGGGCTCGCGCACAAAGGGTTCCGTAGCAGCAAATATACATTATAAAGATTTTATATCATCGCGGATTTTTAAAGGTGTACAATACTGTAGTATATTTTTTGATCTATCTTATAAGGTTCAGCCATCGTTTTCAGTGTAAGCACAATAACTTAACCAAAATTACAGTTAAATCAACCTATCTTCAAAAACTATAAGAGATACTTTGATCAAACCAAAAATCGTTGAAAGAGTTAATTAGCATGCATCACCTCTATTTTTTTTAGAATTTTATACCCCGTAGTTATAAAAATAGAGGGGGGGGGACATACTTTTTACGACTTTGAGAGCTGATATCTCAAAAACCGTTCACTTTAAGAAAAATGTTTTTTAGAAAACTTTATATCATTTTAAAAGACCTTTCCATTGATACCCCACACGGGTATGTACATCGAAAAAAAAATTTCATCCCTCAGTTACATGTATGGGGGGCCCCACCCCCAATTCTTTTTTTTACTATTTAGTGTCATATTTTTGTAGCGGTTCATACAACACATATTCCCATCAAATTTCATCACTGTAGTACTTATAGTTTCCGAGTAAATCGGCTGTGACAGACGGACAGACGGACAGACGGACAGACGGACATGACGAAACTATAAGGGTTCCGTTTTTGTCATTTTGGCTACGGAACCCTAAAAACAGAACTCGCTCCCGCTCCTTGCGGAGCGTTACAGTGGAGGCTCTATGTGTAGCGAGGGGCTCTTGGCGCCCACTAATTTCCGGCGCCCGGCTTCACCGCACCCTTGCACTATTGGTAAAGACGTCCCTGTAGGGGCGTGTTAATAAAACAGTGATGTTTGATTTATACGTTATAGTTAAATGTGGAGTAACGTATATAGGCACGTAACGTATTGCCTCGCCCTCGGAGGGGCCTCGCAAGCAAAAACTTTAAAAGAATGGCGGTCCCCTGCGAAGCCCCCTTAAGGTGATGGGTAGGGCACACTTGCGACGCCAATCGATTTTAATTTTAGCTACTAAACCGAATCTATTTTAAACAATTTCGGGGTTACAACCTCTGCGCAAACATACTATTTATTATTGGCGAGGCAAAGATTATGCGCGCTCCCCTAGCGGCGATAATTGGAAGCTCTCTAAGAACGACACTTCGCTATATTTTGAAGTAATGTTGGGTTAAAAGTTTTAATTTACTCATGATCACGATTAAATAATATAAACCGGCTAGTAATGAAGCAAAAAAACGAAGTATTGTTGTGTTCCTCAATGTAATACGTACGTAGCTTCGGGAATAAGTTCCCAAAAGACAAAATTTTGAAGTTAAACATTTAAATGGAAGACTGTTTTAAGATTAATCAAGCCAATTCCACTATAAATGAGTTTGTTCTCATCATTTTCAGGCTCCAAACTATTTTCCAAACAGTAAATAAAATTGTTATACATTAATAAATTATTAAACTCAGCTTTCGTTTTTTTTATTGAAAATCATGTCATAATCAAATATAATTCCATACTCGTTAACTAGCATGAAATATTTCAAAATAAACATTAAATAGATAATAAAAACAACAAAATATGATTTTCATCAAATGAAACTGTTCTGATCACTAAATATTTTCCTGTTTCACTATGTAATATCACCATTCCACTTTTTAATATTTCCTTATCAAAACGTAATGGTCTGGTGTATTCTGACAACGCTTTAATTTTATCTATTATAGATGTTTCTTTTTGTGACCGAACCACATTATTTTATCCCAAAAATAAAGAGAATACTAACCACTATCCCGTAAACTAGTATGTAAAACTTTAAATTTGTCGTTCTTAGACAGCTTCCGAAAATTGACACCAGATGTGCTAGTGAGAATCTTTGCCTCGCCAATATAACCATGCACACATTTTGTGTCCGTTTCTGTACGCGAAAAATTTATTCACGCTAAAAGTGGCCGCTTTTGGCGGTATCGATTACCGCCAAAAGCGGCCACGTTTTTGCGTACGCGTTAGACCCAAAATTTGTACATGGTTATTTAATAGATGGTATAGGTGTTTGCCGAGAGGTTGTAACCCCGAAATTGTTTAAAATAGATCCGGTTTAGAAGCTAAAAATTGAAATTGATTGGCGTCGCTAGTGTGCCCTACCCGTCACCTTAAACGCGAGGCCGTGGGATATCGCCCACGCCTAGCCACGTCACTGCCCTGTATAATAAGATCCCTTTCTGCTAAGGTCCCTTTTAACCAAGCACTCACTTATTGGCGTTCATCGATATGACGTGGTTGTACAACTCCTCAGCGCCAGTCTCATGTCCAGCCAGGTTGAAGTACGCGTGGTTCGTCAGGTTCACCACCGTCTTCTTGGTGGTGGTGGCCTGGAAGGTGACCTTGATGCTGTCGTCGTCTCCAACTTCAAAGGTCACGGTGGTGAGGAGGTCCCCCGGGTAGCCCTCCTCGCCGTCTTTTGAGAGGTAGCTGAAGGTCACTTTGTTGCCTTCGACATGGCTCTTCCAGTTTTTCTGCAAAATCGCGATATAAAAAGTTATGATTTTTTTACGTGGCAGGGGATCAGACAATTGCCGCCGCCCATAAACGCCCGTTACACCAGTGGAGTCACAAGTGCGCTGCCAACCTTTAAACTTTAATTCCGGTACCTACCCCGACACACGCGGCGAAACACAGCACAGTGCAGCTTCACGCCGGTTTTCTGTGAGGCCTTTGTATCACTCCAGTTGAGCCGGCCCATTCATGCCGAAGCGTGCCTCTCCAACGATCAAATTAATGGTCAATTATTCAGCTATACAAGGCTAAAGTTCGGACTCAGATGGCGGTATTCACCATCATTACCACAGTCCGATCCGGAGTAATATCCTCCAACCGATAACGGCTACGGCGACGATGAGATACGTGCGCAGGATATATTATATGCACATGTGTGTGTGCAAACACAAGTGCACTCTTTATTCCCTTAACCTCATATTTCGATGGGACACCAGTGTGACTCGACTATAGACTAGGGATCATGCGCAGGACCAACGGCTTATCGTATTTTCCGAGTCACGGCCAATACGGCCAAATTCCCGACGACCCGTTTGGAACAGTGGTAGTGAACGCTGCCTTTGGTCCAAGGGTTGCGGGTTCGATCCCCGCACAGTACAAACATTTGTGTGCATGAACATGTCAGTTTATATTAGTCTAAGTGTTTCTATGTACCTATTATAAGTATGTATTTACAAAAGAAAAGTATTATATGTATACATATTTGTAATCCCACTGTTGATTCTGGTATCCGTGACACAGGTGCTTGAGCTACCTATCTCGGGGTCAGATCAATGTATATGTGATGTTGTGAAATATTTATTATTTATATTCCAGACTTCGGTCTGACATTGAGAATATCTTAATAAAAACTTGGGTACAATTTTTTGGCCCAACCCGGGGATCGAACCCGGGACCTCTTGCGCAGCTCCGATCGATCTTAGGCTATTCGCATGCAGCAGTTGCCAGTTATCTCGCGCAAATCCTTTTTTTTTTTGTTGACCCAGGAGAAATGCGTTACGCTTACCCATCCGTCTGTAAACGGATGGGTTATGTCGGACTCTCCTCTGGCGACGGCTTCTCCTCGCGCAAATCCTGCCTTATTAGGTATGTCCTAAGCCGATGGTAAATGGGCGATGGTAAATCCTACTTTTCGTATCTTTGCCCTCGGGACCATAGATTTGATTTTTTTACTCTTTCTATTTAAATTACTTTCTTACCTTGTCAAACCCAACGATGCCTCCATGCAGATGGTTCTCCCCCACATTCTTAGCAAGCTTGTAGTGCTCTCCGTCGATGTCGAAGGAAGCGTTGGCGATGCGGTTGGCGCACCGGCCGATGGTGGCGCCGAGATACGGAGTGTTCCTCTCCAGATAACCCTGCAGGTCGTCGAAGCCAAGGACCACGTCTGCTAATACGCCGTTTTTGTCTGGAATCTGAGGGAAGTATAGATCTATGAACATAATACTCGTTAACTCCCGTAGTACACTGATATAATTATTTTTATCACAATAAATTCCACTATTAATTCCACCAGCCACCGTAAACCGGCGAGAAGCAGCACTGTGCTGTGTTTCGTTGAGTGAGTGAGGGTAGGAACTGGAGGCCCAGTCTGGGGGAAAGGGGGTTTAAAGATTGGTAGCGCACTTTTTTTTTGGTCAATAGCTAACGCTTGACCACCATCGCACCTGATGGAAACCGACGATGAAGTCTAGGATGATACCTTGTGACTCCACTGGTGTCGTGGTTGCCCATGGGCGGCGGCAATCGCTTACCATCAGGTGATCCGTCTGATCGTCTGCCATCTATAGGTAACATAAAAAAACCGTCCACTATGTTTGACATAAGGACATTTTATGTGAAACACCTGATCAGCAGTTGCCGCCGCCCATGGACACCCGCGACACCAGTGGAGTCTCAAGTGTGCCAGGGTAGCAAATACCTACAGAGAGCCGCCGCATTGACAGCCCCTTCCCCACTGCCCCGTTGCATTAAGAGCCCTACCTTCAATTCAACTTTTGACTGACCGGATGGCGCAATTGGTAATGACCCTGCCTTTTACGCCAAAGGTCGTGGGCTCGATCCCCACCCTGGACAAACATTCGTGCGATGAACACTTATGTTTGTTCGGTGTCTGGGTGTAATATATGTATTTAAGTATATATTTGTGTTCCTCTGTTGTCTGATATCTGTAACACAAGTGCTTAAGCTACTTAGTATGGAATCAGGTCAACGTATGAGATGTTGTGACAATTATATAGTTATTGTATAACTAGTTGACACGTGGACAAACGAGCAAGCGAGTCACCTGATGGAAAGTAATCATCGGCGACCATGAACATCCGCGAAATCAAAGAGATCGCTAATGTGTTGCCGGCCTTTTTAAAAAAGAGTACGCTCTTCTCTTGAAGGTCCCTAAGTCGTAGCCGTTCGGAAATACTCCTGCAGCCAAACCGTTCCACAGAACTGAGGTACGTGGTAGAAAGTTCCGCGAGAAACGCACAGTATTAGACCGCCATCCATCGAGATGATGAGGATGGAATGACAATCGCTTGCGAGTGGTTCGATGTAAGAATTCGGCTGCAGGGAGTAGATCAAACAGTTATTCAGAGCACACCCCATGATAGATGCGGTATAGAATGCTGATTTTTGTAACTAACCTGCACCGACTGAATAGTGACCCCGTAAGATATGACAGAGACGGAGAACCCGGTCTTGCTCCTCCACGAGAACTTCTTCACGGGCTCATCTTTGAACGTCCCGAATTCTTCCTCTTTCAAAGTCACCATGCTGGATGAAACTGCAATAATAAAAGTTACACAGTGCAATATCTATTCAATTACTATTCAATTATTAGTGTTTTATAATCATTCAAAATATTTAAAAAAATGAAAATATTCTTAAGTATTTTGATATTCAAGTTCGTCCTTGAAACTTCGTCTCGGCCGGGGGCGTAGCAGAATGGACGGGGTAATATTTATTTTTTGGTTCATTATTTTTTTCGTTCTTTGTTTTATACCTATATGTTTGCCGTGTGGTCCTCGGCAGAGTAGAATAGGCCACCCTCACTCTTACCGAGGTGTTGTAAAAGGCGACTAAGGTAAAGCTGCTGGCATGTTCACCAGCACCCAGAGAAGGAAAACTCTGCATTTATATCAAAACCCTCGCCAACCCGTCTGCCAAGCGTGGTGAGTATGGCAATTACCCCTCATGTGATTCAGGGAGGCCCGTGCCCCAGCAGTGGTGACTTAAATGGGCTGACGATGATGATGTTTTATACTATGTACTTACCATGGACTAATTTTAAAATTAGTCCATGTATGTACAAATCGACAAAGTTCCCGGTAGACCACTTTTTGACCTTAAAGTATTGGAATAAAGTCTAAAAGTGGTCTACCGGAAACATTACCGGATGTTCTTAGTGGTAGTTGTGAAAGTTTTACCGGAAGAAGACGTATTTGCAACTTGCCGACCGGGGACGTACCCGAATGGAACCTCACGGTCGGACTCATCATCATCATCATCATTTTAAAAATGTTAAAGTGGAATCAACGCTTTTAATGTGACGGGTAGGGCACACTAGCGACGCCAATCGATTTTAATTTTTAACTACTAAACCGGATCTATTTTAAACAATTTCGGAGTTACAACCCTGTTGGCAAACACTTATACTATTTATTAAATAACCATGCACAAATGTTGTCGCTAGTTAGGGCTACCCGTCGCCTTAAGGTAACGGGTAGGGCACACTAGCGACACCAACCTATTTTTATTGTTAGCTACTAAACCGGATCTATTTTAAACAATTTCGGGGTTACGACGTCTCGGCAAACACTTATACTATTTATTAAATAGCCATACTATTTATTAAACACAAATGTTGGGTCCGATTTTGTACGCGAAAAATTGATTCACGCCAAAAGCGGCCACTTTTGGCGGTAATCCAAAATTCGAGTGCTAAAGCAGACCAAACAGTTAACTATAGGTATTAAATTAATAGATTGGTGTTTGCCGAAAGGTCGTAACCCCGAAATTGTGAAAATAGATCCGGTTTAGTAGCTAAAAATTTAAATCGATTGGCGTCACCTTAAACCTTACGAGTTAGGCATTCAAACATCATGCCTTTTGCTAAGTGATCTTTATGACAGAGATAACAACAGCTCTCAAAGTTAAGTAGCACTCCTAATAAGGCGAAAGATACCATATTTCCAATAACTTAAAAACTTTCACACACTACGTACCTACTTACTTTATACCTAACTGCACCGGCTGAAAATAGTTAATATTAGTATTCCATTCAGAGACGGTATGGACACTTGAATATAATTGTTAGATGCGAAAAATACATCATTATTTTTATCAACGGACGACCTACCACTCGCGTTTATCAGCCGTAAAGATTGTACAAACACGCCATTATTATAAAACTGTAGGTATTAAGTATAAAAATGTATTTAACCTTTCTTATCGGACACAGGCGATCTCTTCGCTAGCCGACGTTCAACTGAAGTGTGAGTGAACAACAGAGTACCTATTGAATAACTGATAGGTAGTTAAAAAGTCGTTAATCGCGACAAACAATTGAACAGACTGAAGTACAGACGATGAATGGAGCCATCCACTTGAATACTTTATATCGATGGCTTAGTTCACAATTGTACTAACTACAGATTTGTAAATTTTGCAGGAGAGCATTTTTTAGTTTTTTAAAGTTTGAAAGTGGACAGGTCGAAAGCAAAGTCATATAATATAAAACAATATGAGTCTATTCATTGCAGTGATTCTTTAATTTTAACATACCCCAATTTTGTTATATTACTTAGTACAAGCAAAATTTACAAATCTGTAGTTAGTACAATTGTGAACTAAGCCATCGATATGGTAAAAACTTAATATTGTAAAGTGATGAGCGCGGTGCCGAGATTTGAGAGTTACCCTCACGATTACCTCGAAAAATGTATGTAAGGTTAAGTATTTAAAGTAAAATGTAAAATAATTGTTTACTCTAATTCTGATTCTGTTGACTCTTGCCCCACACAGTTTTGTAATTAGTTTATTTAAGTTATTTTCTCATGTAAGTGATTTGTTATCTTATGAGAAAAATAAACATCTTTAAACCGAAAAACTTCATAGTAATGTAATAAATAAATGTAAAAATACTCTAAAAAATTAACTGCAGAAGTTGGCCTACGATACCACTCAACATATCTTATCTATTTTAAAACAATGACACCTCTTAGCTCAGTAATAGTCTTAAACGCCTATATAGCGTATATTACTCTAGTAACTATAGATCTAAAATTGTGTACCTTTTTGTTCTTTATTTATTTTGCTATTAGTATTGATTCATTTTAATTAATATAAAATAAAATAAATAAATAAAATAGTTTATTGAACAACTTTAACATATGACAATGGGTTACAATATATTTTGGTTCTTAACTTAATAGGTAAAGTTGTGGCGAAAAGCGCGTCATATGCACTGGTTGCCATGATTTCTACACTAGGCTAGGCCTGTCACGTAGATAATCATTTAACACCGGTTACCACTTTACGTTATGTATGTGTGTGTGTGCATGTGTGTTAGTGTTTCGGTGTGTGAATGTATGTGTGTGCGCCTGTCTTGTGTGTTTGGGCTTTTCAGTAATTAAATTGTATGTTATAAGTATGCATATATGTAGTTCTAATTGCCTGTGACACAATATTTGTCTTAGTACAAGTATTAATTAATCTTACTATGTATAAGTATGACCTTATGTTAAATTATTTGTAAAATTATTAATAAAGTTATTTTATTATTATAGTTTGCTCGTCTTATGTTACAGACATATCTATCTATAGCTACAATTTTATTTGAAAAACAACCAAGAAAATATATATATATTAGGAACTCAATGTAAGGTGTTTACCATAATACGCGAGAAACAAAACATCTAACAAAAATACAAGAGATACAAGATTACAGAGGGCAAGGTTTAATATGTATTGATATGTAGGTAAATTACATTGATTAAAATCAAAAGCAAAAACTCAAACAATAGTAACTCACATTATAAGTACTAAGTAGGTTACTAGTTAAATTCCTTATCTTTAGACTTACCTAGTGTGTAAGGTAAGTACTAAAAAAAATAACATCTAACAAACAATGTCGTGACCGCTACCCGAAGAGTTCGACGGAACCTTGCTGACTGTACCAACTTTTTGTTCTATTGTTTTGATTTGGAATGCTGCCCTTGCAAAATACGTGCGCGCCTGATGACCTTAGGCACAAGGGAAAACCTTTCAAAACTAAGTTTTGTCATAGGTGGCAGACGAGCAGACGGTTCACCTGATGGTAAGCGATTGCCGCCGCCCATGGACACCCGTGGTACCCTTGGAGTCACAAGTGCGCTGTCAACCTTTAATCCCCCTTTCCCCCGGATTGGGCCTCCGGTACCCTTACTCACGCAGCGAAACACAGCATAGTGCTGCTTCACGCCGGTTTTCTGTGAGGCCGTGGTATCTCTCCGGTCGAGCCGGCCCATTCATGCCGAAGTGTGGCTCTCCCACGGTCACAAGTTTACTCAAAGCGTGAATTCATCCCTTGGATTCGGGCGGCACAGGACCGTCTGTATGGAGAACATTGAGGGAGGCTTTTGTCCAGTAGGCGTCTACTCGTCGGCTGAAATGATGATGATGATTATTTTTTTATTGCATTAAATAAAGGCAGACAGCTTCAGCCATCTGATGGTAAACGGTAACCGCCGCTCATAGACATAAACAATGCCGCAGCACAGTCATGCCGCTGCCTACCGTGAGAGAAGAACTCTTTTCAAACCTCGTTTAAAAAAGAAACATGTCGTAGCGAACAGAGAACAGCGTGACCCATTTTGTTTTTTTTTTTTTTCTTTTCGCTGGGGAATGTCGCCGGCCCGTAGTGCAATGGCCGACGTCGCCGCCTAGTGGCGGCGCCTTATGCATACCCTCCTGCTGGGGAGCAGGAAGGTTATGTCGGGCTCTCCTCTGGCGGGGGCTTCTACTAACGAGAAGCCGGCCAGAGGCATACCGACTTAACCCCAGCGGTTTTCCCTCATCGCCCTTAAATGGGAAGGCGTCGTGGGCTGTAGGACGAACCTATTACCCATACGGGCGCCACGACCCTACCCGGGCGGTGCCCGCCTACACGGCGGGCCAGGCGGTTCCTCCCCCGGCTTGCTGGCCGGGAGAGGGAGAAGGGACGGCCGGAAAAACTGAGCCGTCCCTACCGGGCTGCTGAGGGAGCCCGTGCAATGCCGGCGCTGGTGACCCCCCACCATGCGCCAGCGGGCTCCCTCTGCGGAGAGGAGCGAGACGCGCATCTGTTCGGCGTCTCCTACCCCTCCTTGCCCTTCGGAGCGCGGGAGCGAGAGGATTTGCTTCGCGCTCGCGCTCCGCCGCCTCCTTCGCTGCCATTACGTGCTCGCAATAGTCAGCGAAGGCCTTCCAGGCCACCTCGCTCACTAGCATAGCTCTCACTATGCTAGGGAGCGAGAGGTCCTGGCCGACCTTCGCGACCAGCGCATCATGCTGCCGAGACCACGACACACACTCCGCCAGGGTGTGGTGTGCCGTGTCCTCGACAGCGCCGCACGCATGGCAGGAAGGCGTCTCCTCCCGTTTGATTAGGTGCAGGTAGTGACCGAAACAACCGTGCCCGGTCATTACCTGCGCCATTCGGAAGGAGACGTTGCCGTGGTGACGCTCAAGCCACAGGTCCAGGACCGTGGCGAGCGCGTCGAGGGTCCTACGGCCGTACGGAGCGGTGGTGAGATACTCGGACCACCGCCTCAGGAGGCTCTTCTGAGCTCTCCTCCGTACGGCTTCCCTCTCGACGGGGCAGAGGCGTTCCCCCTCTGCCCACCATTTTCTTGTAAACGGTGGTCAGCACCACGGCTTCTAACTCCCATGGAGGGGTCCCAGCGAGCAAGCAGGCCGCGTCAAAGCCTACCGTCCGGTAGGTTCGAGCGACCCGCTGCAAAAACAGCGTGACCCATTGGATGGTGCCTCAATCTTTATTAACTACTTAAATTCGTATAAAAATATTTATTCAATGTAAAATATTATGTAGGTTATCTACCGCAACGCGAAATTATGTAGATAAGTAAGTACGAGTAGGTATCAATCAATGGTTGACTGGATCTAATGTTGTAAGGTATTTAGTCCGCCAATTTTACTTTTACCGATGCAATTTTGTTAATCTAATAACATTTTAATATTCTGTAATGAATTACACAGAATAGGTATGTATTAAAATTTGATTTTCAAGTTGGTTTTATTCACATACTTTTGAAAAATCTTGTTTTCATATCTACGACCTCACATTTGAAAGGGACCCATTTTTTTATTTTAAGCGGGCGGCTATGCAGGTCCTATTCAGACCAGTATCACTGCGACCAGTTTGATCTATTGTGATCGCCACTGTGCTACATATCAGTCCCAAACCCTACGCTTTTCAGAAAGTGTATTAGTTGTTTGGGACTGAGATCCCTAGCTTCGTTGGGGCTCAAAAGTGCTTTCCCAGATGTAAGCTACGTTTGCGCATCAGTGGTCCGCATTCAGTGATTAAGTGTATAGGGGTTTCATCCGCCTCGTTACACATTCTGCAGATTCTAGTTTCACTCAGTCCTATAGTGGCTATGTGTTTATGAGGTAACAGTGACCGGTTAAAGCTCTTACCAGGATGCGTATGTTGTTCCTACTTAGCTAAAGAAGCGCAGGGAAGGATCTGCAGTTAAAGGGCTTTATGAGTAGCTTGGAATGGGTTAATTTCGGCAATTTTGGCCATGATTCGCGTGATTTATGTGTATAGATTCTTTCAAGGGACCCACTGAGCATCGAACACTCTCAAAGCCATATCTTCATATAAAACAAATACTGTTTGTAAAAATACACGGTTTCATAAATCAAACTGACTTATAGTTTTTTTTTTTTATAGAAAGGCCAATCAGGATGACCTCCCTCCGCCTGATGGTAAGCGGCCGTGAAATCCAAATATGAGGCTGACAGGCACAAAAGAACTAACAAAGTACCCATTGTGTCTGCCATCCTCACTCTAATGGCCTGCTGAGATGCCGCTTCACGCCCCGCCTAAAAGATCCCGGGTTGTATTATTGTTAGAAGAAGAAATAGAAATCTTGACTCCATAATTTTAACCCACATGATTACTGACAATGATAAAATATTTAACTACCCACCTTGAACTCTACAATACAATACAAATTATGTAAGTTAACAAGTGTTAAGTAAGTACCTAGGTACTGCTGATATAATCTACCAGGATATTTTAGGTATTGTTAGAAATTGCATTGAAAATAATGCAACTGGGAGACTAATTGGAGAGAGCCACGCTTCGGCATGAATGGGTTAGCTCGACCAGAGTGATACTACGGCCTCACAGAAAACCGACGTGAAGCGACACTATGCTGTGTGAGTGAAGGTATCGGAGGCCCAATCCGGGGGAAAGGGGGATTTAAAGGTTGGCAGCGCACTTGTGACTCCACTGGTGTCACGGGTGTCTATGGGCGGCGACATTCGCTACTATCAGGCGGTCCATCTGCTCGTCTACCACCTATCATATAAAAAAGGCATAAAACAAATACTATTTGGTGTGGTCCCCGGCAGAGCAGAATAGGCCACCCTCACTCTTACCGAGGTGTCGTAAAAGGCGACTAAGGTAAAGCTGCTGGCATGATCATCAGCACCCAGAGAAGGAAAACTCTGCATTTATATCAAAACCCTCGCCAACCCGTCTGCCAAGCGTGGTGAGTATGGCAATTACACCTCACGTGATTGAGGGAGGCCCGTGCCCCAGCAGTGGAGACTTAAATGGGCTGATGATGAAATACTATTTGTAAAATATACTGTTTAATAAATCAAATTGACTTACCGATTGGAACCAGAAGAAGAAATAGAAATCTTGACTCCATAATTTTAATCCACATGATCACTGACAATGATAAAATATTGAACTACCCACCTAGAACTCTACAATACAATATCAATTAAATGTTAAGTAAGTACAACCTATGCGGATAAAGAATGGGATCAGAAATTGCGGCGCATCTATTCACTTCTCGCTCCCACACTATTTGCGTCTATACTCGCACCCCACGAGTGCGAAGTAGGTAAGTACTGATATAATCTACCAGGTTATTTTAGGTATTGTTAGAAATTGGTATATTTACATTGAAAATAATGCAATTTCTACCAATATAACAATTTTACCTCAAATACTACTTTGAGAAAAAAAACATTTAAGGTGGGTTTACACTATTGTAAAGTAGAGTACTGACACAGAGTATAGTAGGACACGTTTTGTTGGCATAAGCTCCGGCCAACGACTGAAGCACAAAACATTGCTATAGATACCATAAGACGGGAAAGGTTCGCATTATGTTCACCACAGTGCACGGACAAGTAGGTACAAGGGATTCGGCGGGTAGGGCTAAAAAGAAGCCGCGTGGGCTGATGCAATTCAAAGGTTTTAAATTAGTGTCTAGTGGTTTTTAGTGTGCAAGTTTGGTGTTTATTTGTGCAGTGAAGTGCCGCAAAGTGATCCTAATAATAAGAATCGTTGGATTGTATCGTTTTTAACACTGCTATTGTGTGTCGAGTGCGTTGTCTCGTGACAACTTGCTTGGACCTAATAGAGTCTTAAAATGCTTTTAGAGTGATATCCGCTGAATCCGTAGGTCGATAAAACGCAAAACACCGGCGTTTTATTGAGTGACTGACTACTTGTTCTCAATAAGTTACTTGACATTGGCGAATTATCTTCGGTTGTCCCGCTTAATAATGCCTAAAATCTAAAACGTGATAATGGCAGGAGTAATTCTCAGTCGAGAAGTTGATTGCCACAAATAAAATAAGAAGAAGAAGAAGTAGGTACAGTGCGAGAAATCATATTGACAGGGTGTACAGTCGACTCCAAAAAGATGCATACACTTTAGTATCTTGACACAATAATAATTATTATACCTCCAGAGTAAGAAATAATTGTCAGGCAGACAGCTACGAATATCAAAATGTTACCTAAACTATGTAATATATATTTTGCAGTTGACTTTACGTGCGTGCTTCTCTATAGAGAAACCTTATTGCAGTACCTACTACGGTTTTTTTACCTACCTATATTTTTTTTATGTGATAGGTGGCAAACGAGCAGACGGATCACCTGATGGTAAGCGATTGCCGCCGCATGGAAACCCGCGACACCGTGGAGGCACAAGTGCGCTGCCAACCCTTAAACACCTCTTCCCCCGGATTGGGCTTCCGGTACCCTCACTCACGCAGCGAAACACAGCACAATGCTGCTTCACGCCGGGTTTCTGTGAGGCCGTGGTATCACTCCGGTTGAGCCGGCCCATTCATGCCGAAGCGTGGCTCTCCAACGGTCTCTAACACCGTACCGTCTCTAGGTCCGTACCTAATGTCAAACCACTGGCTATATAAGGCTGTATTTTCTTTGAATCTTTGGAGGCCAAATTCAATGTAGCTGGATATTACCTACTGATTGATCAGATAAATATAAATTAAAGAAATTAGTCCCCTGTCCACGACTCCTTTTGTGATTTTGAGGCACAAATTGATTTCAGTCGTAATTGACTCGCCCAGGATTAGGCTTGTGTCCTATATTTTTCTCTTGTTGGTTATATAAGAACCCCTCAAAAGTGAAAACATCGGTGAAAGAATGGATTTGTTAGCTTGGAAACTCTTCGAGATAGGACAATTTGAAAATCACTAGCCCAAAACGCTCCACACAAACAGCGACGCGAGGCGTGACGTCAGCCCTCACTAGTTTGTGCGCATCGCGAGATAGCTTTGTTCGATAGCTATATGAAATAGTGCGTTTATGAAAATGGTTTCTTAACAAAAGTTGCTATAAGTTGAATAAAATATCGATTGCTATATAAAAATTTCGTAAATTTAAGACTTAAAATTTACTTGCCTATCTTTGCCTTTGTACATAGCTCCTTTTGACCGTTATTTCTCAATGATATTTACAAATCTGCCAATCTCTGATCTGGTACACAAGCCTAAATAGTAAAAAAAATTAAGAAAATTATAAAGTAACACACATTGTGATTGAAGATTGTCTGTTCTAAGATGTAGGTAGTACAAAAAATACCGTTTTTAGACAACTAAACTAAAGACATTAACCGTGTAAAGTATGTATGAAAAGATAAATTGAATGACTAAAGATACGGTTTTTGCTATTTCTACTAAAAGATAAATTAATTATGACCCTGATACAGTTTTTGTTACTTCTACTAGTAGCAAATACTGTCACAGTACCTGAATAGGTACTTGGTATTTCTACTTTAAAATTATATAATTCTAATATATACCTATTAGATCGAAACCAGTTTACTTTCCTCGCGTATAGGTCTACAAATGTACAGTGGCGGACACATCAAGCTATACAAAACTGTCAAATTTCTTCATTCGATTATAAACCTTATATCGTTACACATTGAGTTCGAAATCGATTTAGGAAATTTGACAGTTTTGTATAGCTTGATGACCTGTCCGCCACTGTACATGTAACAGTGCGAATTCGTAAGTAATAATATTACCTCAGCGAAATCATTGACCCGCCGCCGCGCAAATATTAAAGCTCCTTAGTATGCTAATCTCGTAAACGTTCGGATTCGGCAAATATCCAATTTTTTTCAAGTTCAATGTCCAAGATAATCAGGTGATTTCCATGACATTGCTGGACAGCCGGCATCCATTTATATTTATTATGTTTTGCATCTTACATATTTTTATTTACAATTTAGGTACAAGGTATTCATTAGTCTAAAGAAGTTTTTATAATCTAAATACTCTTGAATGTGACTAGTAGCCTACCTTTAAATCTTGGATATTAATAATTGACTGCCTCGATGGCGCAGTGGTTAGTGGGTCTCAATTAAAAGCGACGGCTGCGCAAGAGATCCCGGGTTCGATCCCCGGATCGGGCCAAAAATTTGTACCTAAGTTTTCGGTAAGAAATACTTACTGTAAGCCCGGTGTCTGGAATATGGCTGTCTTGTACCCCCGTGTCTCGGAAAGCACGTTAAGCCGTTGGTCCTGCGCTCAATCCCTCTCCAGTCATGTTACGCTGGTGTCCCAAAGGAATATGAGGGTAAGGGAATAGAGAGTGCACTTTTGTTTGCGCACACACTTGAGCACTTTAATATATCCTGCGTACGTGGCTGATCGTTGAGATTAGGCGCCGTAGCCGTAATCGGTTGGAGGATATTATTATTATTTTTATTTATTATTAATAATTTAACCACCCAAATAAATATCTTTATAGGCTTTAGTTTAGTATTTATCTAAGTAGATGTATAAAGTTTGTCTTTATAAAGTTTGGTATAAGCACAGATTTAATTAAGTGGTATATTCAAGTATGCAAGTAGTTTGTACTCGCCTTAAGACCAGATCGTTTATCTAATCTGATGGTTGTTTTGGAGAGTTATTGATTATTATATCAAGTATTATACTGCAGAGCCTCGTACAGAATATTATTTTTATGTGATAGGTGGCAGATGAGCAGACGGATAACCTAATGGTAAGCGTTTGCCGACGCCCATAGCCATCCGCTACACAGGTGGAGTCACAAAAAAAGCATTACAAAGAACCTACCTAATATCCTCCAACCGATTACGGCTACCGCTGCCAATCTCAACGGTCAGCCACGTACGCAGGATATATTAAAGTGCTCAAGTGTGTGCGCAAACACAAGTGCACTCTCTCTCTATATTCCCTTACACTTGTATTCCGTTGGGACACCAGTAATTAGACGTGACGCCGTGGTAGATGACCGCCGACTTCCAGACTCGGGGCTGACACTAAGAATTTCTTACCGAAAATTAAGGTACTACCTGTGCGGATAAAGAATGGGATCAGAAATGGCGGCGCATCTATTCACTTCTCGCTCGCACACTATTTGCGGCTATACTCGCACTCGTGGGGTGCGAGTATAGACGCAAATAGTGTGCGAGCGAGAAGTGAATAGATGCGCCGCCATTTTTGATCCCATTCTTTATCCGCACAGGCTGTACAAATTTTTGCCCCGACTTAGGGATCGCGCACGGGACCTCTTGCGCAACCGTCGCTTTAAAGCGCGACCCACTAACTTAGATTATACCAAAAAGAAATTAATCTAAGCCCACTAATCACTACGCTACCGAGGCAGTACCTACCTATTAGATAACGATTAAACAGACAATAACAATCAATCAAAATCTCCATAGATTTTAAGATATTGTGTAAGTATTAATTCCTCTTTCGGGCGAGTGAATGAGTAGACAAATTTTCCAAATAGGTTTTTTTTTCTCGCGAGGGAAGAAATAAGGACTCATTATGTAATAATAGATTATGTAAGAATTTGGGTTTATTTTTCCACTTTTTTTTTGTGTAAGAAATAAACGAATACGTATTTGGAAAAGTCAGCCCGTATGTCGTGACTATTGCAGATTTGTTCCTCTTACAAGTGTAACATAAATAAACGTCTCGTATAATCATAATAAACTCATATTTACACTTGTTTCTTCTAAATTATGTTATTTTATATATTTAAATGAGATTTGATGATAGTATATAATATAGTATCGCTTCGCATACCGTGGCAACCTATAATTAAGTCACCACTAAGAATTTAATTACCTACTGCGTTAGTCTTAAGAATGTTGTAGTGTATGCCTTGTTGGTTGTCCAAATAAATAAATAACTTCGCAACTAAGATACATTTATTTGACAGTAAAGTACGCAATATTGCTGGCGATACCACACACGTTGCGCCGCACCGCCAGCTTGACATAGCCGTCATCGCCGAAGTCAGTGCCCCAGCTGTTCCTCACGATATAGTGGGGCACCTCCGCCGTCAAGTCGTACCCCACCACCTGCACCACGTGGATCATGTGGCCCCATTCGTTGCTGAAACACGTATCAGACAACATAATATACATACATACGTACAACATTCATAGGTGCGGTCAACAGCACATCACGGTATACACTTGCAGTACGATAACAACGCTTATGCCCCAGACATAAGGGCGGTCTCAAGGTCTAAGTGTATATTTTCACAACGTCACATACATTGATCTGACTCCGAGATAGGTAGCTCAAGCACCTGTGTTACGGATATCAGAATCAACAGTGGGTATACAAATATATTCTATAATAATTTTCTTTTGTAAATACATACTTATAATACATATAAAACACCCAGACCAATACAAACAGACATGTTGATGCACACAAATGTTTGTACTGTGCGGGGATCGAACCCGTAACCCTTGGACCAAAGGCAGCGTTCACTACCACTGTTCCAAACGGGTCGTCATAGAAGTGTATAGTCAGATGTGCTTTTGACTGTACATCATCATCATCATCGTCAGCCCATTTAAGTCCCCACTGCTGGGGCACGGGCCTCCCTCAATCACATGAGGGGTAATTGCCATACTCACCACGCTTGGCAGACGGGTTGGCGAGGGTTTTGATATAAATGCAGAGTTTTCCTTCTTTGGGCGCTGATGACCATGCCAGCAGCTTTACCTTAGTCGCCTTTTACGACACCTCGGTAAGAGTGAGTTTGACTGTACATCCATCCGTAAATAGTTAGGTTCGGATCCGAGCACACACCTCTATAGACACTCTGAGTTTTTAGGTACTAAACTGACAACCGTGGGAGAGCCACGCTTCGGCTTCAATGAGCTGATTCGACCAGAGTGATACTCAGTTCTGTGGAAGTGTTGGCTGCTGGAGTAATTCCAGACGGCTATGACTTTGGTACCTTCAAAAGAAGAGCGTACTCTTTTTTTAAAAGGCCGGCAACATTTTACCGATCTCTCTGATTTTGCGGATGTTCATGAGCGGCGTTGATTACTTTCCATCACGCTGCCTAGATCACCGGCATAAAGCAGCGTCTGGCTTTGAGGGTAGGCCTAATCCGGGGAGAAGAGGAGTTTTTAAATGTTGGCAGCGCGCTTGGGACTCCACTGCTGTAGTGGGTGTCCATTGGCGGTGGCAATTGCTTTACCATCAAATTATCCGTGTGCTCGTCTGCCGCCTTAAAAAAACTACCACTAAAACTACGTAAAACTTTCAATAACTACATTTATTTGACAGTAAAGCAGTTAAGGTGACGGGTAGGGCACACTAGCGACCCCAATCGATTTTAATTTTTAGCTACTAAACGGGATCTATTTTAAACAATTCCGGGGTTACAACCTCTCGGCAAACACTTATACTATTTATTAAATAACCATGTATAGTGGCGGACACATCAAGCTATACAAAACTGTCAAATTTCTTCATTCGATTATAAACCTTATATTGTTACACATTGAGTTCGAAATCGATTGAGGAAATTTGACAGTTTTGTATAGCGCCATGACCTGTCCGCCACTGTACAAATGTTAGGTCCGTTTTTGTCCGCGAAAAATTGATTCACGCCAAAAGTGGCCGCTTTTGTCGTGAATCAATTGTAACCCCGAAATTGTTTAAAATAGATCCGGTTTAGTAGCTAGCAATTAAAAACGAATGTTGTCGCTAGTTAGCTACCCGTCGCCTTAAATAGGGGAACCAGCCAGACCAACTAAACCATGATTACACGATCTGTATATTAAACTACATATCTCAAAAATTGAGAAATTATCCGATAATATTCATAGACCTGAATATACTTTATTTCTTGTAAAAAAGTTGGCAACCGTAGTCACAAGTGCGCTGCCAAACTTCAACCACCTTATTACAAATCGTGGGTTTAGTTATTATCACCTTACTAAAGCTAAAGTCATCCCGTACCAATTCGCAATGTTAAAAGTAGCTGGCACGAATTTTATTCCAGAACTTTTCTTAAACCACGTTTTGAAATAAGGGGGTTTATCTCCAGTACAGTCACTTACTTAGATAAATAAATACCTAACAATTTTGATTTTGTAAAATATGTTAGATTCTAGATTTGTAAAAATAACTAACATGTAATTACTTACCTATCTCTGATCTCTAAACTCTCACCTGATCTCATAAAACCTTATAAAATATACCTATTAGATCTGAAAAATAACTTCATAGATATTAATAAATTAACTCTCCCTATATCTATAAAATACCTATGCCTCCAGATTCCCTACTTATTAAGATATTTTAATATTGTTATCTAATTTTTTGTGAATGAACCATTCATATTTGGAATTGGAAATTGTCTACTTCTTGTTATAATACATGTCACTTTAGCCCCGCATAATAATAACTGGTTCCACTGAAAACCAGCGTTAGCGGCTCCTACTCTAGTCGCTAACACATGCTGAGTGGATACCATTTTGGGCACATATACTTGTACACCTGTATTGATTTGCCTACTGTAAAATTGTAAGTTGTGTTATTTAAATGTACTTTTATTTTTAATTGTGTCCAAATAAATATTTTTTCTTTCTTTCTTTCTTTTCTAAATAAATAATATTAGTCAATACATAATTCGATGTAAGTATAAGTATTTTGTTAATTTTAGATTTTCATGTAAAGTTTTTTTTTAATTATAAATCGTTAATTTTAGATATATCAATGTAATCTTTTAGGTAGGAATTTTGTCATACCAACACCATTTGCGCGCCTGCTGGCATGCTGAATACCGTGACTCTGATACTTTTCATACCATCTATATATCAAATGTGTATTATGCAAATAAATAATGTTTCTGTTTCTGTTTACTCGGTTGGCACACAGCGTAAACGCTACGTACTTCACGACGTTTTAGTGAGGCTGTGGTATCACTCGTAGTAACTCCCAATATAGATATTTTTCACGACTCCTTTACAGGTTTTAAAAGAAAACTGCCTGAAATAAAAACTGCTATTTTAAAGTTAAACCATTGTATTATCTATATTTGAAATATCAAGTTCACATTATGTAATGTAAATAATTGATTAATTACGTGTTGTCTATTGTATACTCATCAACGCTGTGTTCCCCTGTAATTGGCATACATACTGACATCTAATTTACTATAAAAAGCTGTTATGATTATTTTTGTATGATGTGCTGTTGGTGAACCTAAATAAATAAATAAATAAACTCGTGGTAACGTAAATAGACTCCTACTTACGGACAAGCCCTCTGTATGACGCCATGGTTGTAGAATATCCATGGTCTACTATTCACCACTGCCACCACAGGCCCGTGGTTGGCAATCTGCCTCAATATGAAATCTTCATTTACGAAGCTGTAACAAGAATAATTAATTTAATATCTCCGTCGTGTTCTGATATCTTGCAGACTTCCGTTGTAAAGCGTGAGGGGTTTTGGGCCACTCGTCCACCATAGGGTAGTCGAAGACGCACCGACAATCCATCGTTTTACTTTGGTATGTAGGTATTACGAAGGGTACAAAAACAAATACGCTAAGACTGTGGTAGGTTTACCTAAGTATTTACCGTATGACCGTGGGAGATGAATGGGCCGGCTCGACGGGACGATAGATAAATAGATAGATATACTTTATTGCACAAATTACACATCTTAAGTAGTTACTATTGAAGTAGGCATTATTGAATTATTGTGTACAATATCGGCAGTCTTATTGCTGAAAGCGATTCTACCAGGCAACCTTCGGACGGTAAAGGACATTTTCATAATAGAGAAGGGGTAGGTGGTGCAATATTCAATAAGAAAAAAAATAAAAAGATAAACTTTTTAATTTTACTTAGAATTTATAACCCTATAAATAAATGGTACCACGGCCCAGAGAAAACCGCGGCGTGCACCAACATTGTGCTGTGTTTCGCTGCGTGAGTGAGAGTATCGGAGGCCCAACCTGGGAGGGAAGGGGAGTTTAAAGGTTGGCAGCGCACTTATGACTCCACTGGTGTTGCGCGTGTCCATGGGCGGCGGCAATCGCTTACCATCAGGTGATCCATCTGCTCGTCTGCCAAATGCTTAAAAAAAATCTTTGGACAGTGGCGCCTTTGCTTCCATACTCCACCTGGTCGTTAAGCTATTTCCTTCGCTCAACCATCACTCTCATCGTCAGGGCGATTCAGCTATTCAGAGCCTAGACTCAGCAGAGGCACAGCAGCCTCTGCTGAGTCTACGCCCTGAATCGCTCCGTCCTGAACTGCTCGGATCCATGTAATCCCCCAGATAATGTTGATACCATCGACCCATAGTGACACGAACGACCAGGCTGTCGTATGCCAGTTCCAGGGCACCATTCGATCCTGAGTTTACTCCTAGTTGTCCCCAATTCCACATTAATTCATCATCATCATCATCATTTCAGCCAACAGACGTCCACTGCTGGACATAGGCCTCCCCCAATGTTCTCCACACAGATCGGTCCTGTGCCTCCCGCATCCGATGTACCAGGCCCTGAGCTACTCGGATCCATATATTTCATTGTAATCATCAATCCATCGTGACACTACATTTCGTCTGCTGCCTAGTAGGTATACTTTAATTCCAACACTCGATCCGATTTTTTTTTATGTGATAGGTGGGCAGACGAGCAGATTGATCGCCTGACGGTAAGCAATTGCCGCCGCCCATAGACACCCGCGACACCAGTGGAGTCACAAGTGTGCTGCAAACCTTTAAACCCCCCTTCCTGGGAGGACTCACGCAGCGAAACACAGCGCAGCGCTGCTTCACGCCGGTTTTCTGTGAGACCGTGGTATCACTCCCGTCGAGCCGAAACTTGGCTCTCCCACGGTCGAAGACTTCCTCAACTTTACGACTTACTTTGGATCACCTACCATTCACTAGTAAACTCGGCGATTCTCCTTCCACGCGGGCGGTTGTGGTCTGGTATCTTGCAGGTCTCCCCGGTGAACGTGAGGGGGTAGGCCGCGTCCGTCACTATTGGGTAGTCGAAGAGACACAGGAAGTCCAGAGCCGTGCCAGGGTTGCCGCCGTGACATTTGTTGTTGTAAGTGGAACAGTCTATCAGCTCCTAGAAAGAATTAAGTATACCTAGATCTGGATTTGTTTAAGTCCAAGTGAAAAAATGTGCAAGTATCCTCGGGATGTCCGAGCTATAGTCCATTATATAAGTTACTCTCTGAGTCCATTATAATACATATTACTCTATGAGTCCATTCCTCAGAACAATATTGTTCTGAGGTCCATTCAGTATCTGAAGTTGAATAGGACAAAGAGAATATAATCACTGAATAGGACAGTTCTATTTTGACATTAAAAGTGAGACGCTTCTTTTAAATCTCACCGATATTTTTAAGAATCGAGAATATTTTCTTTAAAAATCTAATCGACTTTTTTTTTGTTTGATTTTAATAATAATTTTATCTATGAATTTGAACTATCCGGATTTTGGAATAGAATATGTAAATATTCTTAGTGATAGGTACCCACGCAATAAATCATAAATACTTAAATAAGAGAAATAATAAACAAGGCCACAGAATTTTTATTTGGCCACGCGCGCAAACTTCTAATTTACTAACTAAGCACCGGGAAATTGACATAGCCTTTAATTAACTGATTCATCTTCTTTACAACGCCAACTAAAAATGGTAAAGAAAGCGTCAAGTCAATATCAACAATTAATTTTCCTTGTCCTTCTGATTTATACATTGCAAACTAATTTACTAACTCAGCCACGAAATTTGTAACTCATCACCATATTACGTTTTACAGCTTCAATACAAGCTCCTCAAAAATTATGTATTCAAGCTTCAATACTCAACATCATATATTATAGCTTAACATGTAAAATAATACTTCATATTCTTTTATCGTGAAAATAGCCACTGTACGATTTGGCGCGAGTACCAATCAGAGAGCGCTATTCGATACTTGTGCCGACCCGCTGGCTCGCCTGCCCTTATTTTCTTTTTCTTTTAATCACGTAATTATACGTGTTCATGTTTATTAATTACTTTTCTATAAATGATTGTACTTGTTACACATATTAATACACAAATTGATTTGCATAAATAAATGGTTTTACTATGACTGTCCTTAAAAGTGCTTCTTCTTCATATTTGCGTATAATTCCCGGTTGAGTCCAAAGCTGGGCTTTGGAACCCAGGGTACGCTTTGATCATGATTCAGGATTTGGGGAGCCTGGTAATTACAATGAAGCGACTGCCGTCTGACCTTCGAAACCCTTTGACAGAGGAACAAGACCAACTGAATCATGGTTACACGCTTCTGAAACTATCCCAAACGAGCAGGTTTCCTCACGATGTTTTCCTTCACCGCCGAGGTAAATATAGAAATATGCACATATATTTGAAAAATCTGGAGAAATCGTCCCTCCGCATGGAGGGCGCGTTCTAAACCACTAGTCTACCATCGCTCTGGCTGACTGTCATTAATAGTTCATCTGTTTTTTTTTATTGCTTATAGTAGGTAGACGAGCTTGCGGCCCATCTGATGGTAAACGGTAACCGCTGCTCATAGACATCAACAATGCCGGAGCACAGTCATGCCGCTGCCTACCGTGAGAGAAGAACTCTTTTCAATAATACATAATAATAATATGTAGTGGCTTTAATTATACTATTTGATGACAATTTTAGGTACATTTAACAATCGATTAATGTAGGATGAGTTACATTTTATTCATACTAAATTATGCAATTAGAGGCTAGTAATCTTACTATTTTGGTGTCATATTTTAATACTTTAGAAGCTTCCTATTTGAATGCATACCACAAATTTAGATGCTAAAAAATAACCACTATGCTGAGTTATATTTACAGTGGCTTACATATAAGATAACTAGTGTCTGAGATAGGTACTATTATTAAGACGCGCATTGGTTGTGGCCGACTTAGTAATTTAGAAGGTAACATATATTTTCTGAGGCGAATAATGCTATTAAAAAGAAGCTTGTTTAATTAGTACCCCTTAAATAATATGCATCTTATTCATCTAACGCCTTGATAGCCTAGTGGTTTAAGTACTGGGTCGTGATCTCGGGGGCCTGGGTTCGATTCCCAGGTCGAGCAAAAATAATTTGTTTTGGAAGAATATGAACACAAAAAAGATAATGATTTTTACAACTTAAGTAATCTTTTTATTTGTAGTAAGATGGATGCATGATACGAAACGTTTGAACTGTCCTATTCGCTAAAGTGCCGCCGTATCGCCGTGTGGTCCTCAGCAGAGTAGAATAGGCCACCCTCACTCTTACCGAGGTGTCGTAAAAGGCGACTAAGGTAAAGCTGCTGGCATGATCATCAGCACCCAGAGAAGGAAAACTCTGTATTTATATCAAAACCCTCGCCAACCCGTCTGCCAAGCGTGGTGAGTATGGCAATTACCCCTCATGTGATTGAGGGAGGCCCGTGCCCCAGCAGTGGGGACTTAAATGGGCTGATGATGAATGATGATGATTCGCTAAAGCGTAGTGATTATATTCTCTTTGCTATTCGCCTTCAGATACTGAATGGACTATAGTGATAGAAATATGCACGTAGGTAAATGCGGCTTCTCGTTGGTGCTGGTTTGTAGCAAGTACCTGGATACTGAAGGAGTAGAAGCTGTTCCCAGCGATGGCCCACATGGACTCCATGACGCCGACGATGCTGAAGGCCCAGCAGCCGTTGCACATCTTCTGATTGAGCACTTTGCCCACCACTCTTTCTTTGCGGCTAAAATAAAACAAGTCTTTAATCTCTAGGGCTCGAACCGAACGTTACAACCGAATCGTAGTTCCCCTCCCTTATCACACGTGATCTGTTTCTCCTTTGTTTGGATGCGACAGATATATTCTCGTTCGTTACGGGATGTCTTTACATGGAACTGGAAAACGTGCTATAAACTGAATATCCCACTTTCGGAAAACCCGTAACAGTGTGTGAAAGAGATCCAACCGGGCACTGACGCACTCTATATGAGTGCAATAGAGTAAGAGCGTAGCCCAGCACGTCACCCCAGTACCGCACAGTAGATAAATACGCTAAAGCAGTATCGACACTCCGCCATTTTGGACAGAAAGCTAGGTAGCTTTCTGTCCAAAATGGCGGATGTAATAATATTTAACAAAAATAAGAGGACAACCCTATACGGTAGGTACCGTATAGGGTTGTCCTCTTATTTTTGTTAAATATTATTCATACCTTGGGGCTACTGGTTTAAGTACCAGGGCGTGATCGCGGGATCCTAGGTGCAACAAGGATCATCTGGTGCGTGTTAAATTACAACTAATAATATTTCTTCAATCATATCACTTTAAAATCCGAAACCATTTTTTGATAACATACATAATGTATCTACTTATTTTCACTCGAGTAAAACCGACAACCCTGAATTTAGTTCCTACGATTGTACTCCGATGGGACCTTAGAATCCGTGTAAAGTGTGCGTCTGTGTGCGTGCTTAATCGAGCGTTTGTTCGTACTACCTGTGCGGATAAAGAATGGGATCAGAAATGGCGGCGCATCTATTCACTTCTCGCTCGCACACTATTTGCGTCTATACTCACACCCCACGAGTGCGAATAGATGCGCCGCCATTTCTGATCCCATTCTTTATCCGCACAGGTAGTAGTGTCCATATTGCTTGTGTATATATCTACCGTGCCAGTACTGACGGCTTCGCGCGGTTTTTCAAGTAAGTACGTACCTATTTTGCAATTGCAATGCCAAATAGAGGGCAAAAGAAACCGAGTCGCCTTATGGTCACGACTGTCAACTCCAGAAGGTTATTAATTTGTAGGGGATAACCTCGACGGCGCAGTATCCAAGGAGTTAAACCCAAGCGCCCCGGGTTCGATTCCCGGATGGACCAATTTAAGGAATCGAACTTTTCTAAATTGACTCAGGTCTGGAGGTGATTGGATAAGTGCCCGGCAATCGTCGCCTTGTCGTACGTACGCTGACCGAGGAAGACCGTCAAATGAAACGCTCAAGCAAGGGATAGATTGTTTTAGAATTTAGAGGTGCCTTTAAAAAAAGGGACCCTTCCACCAAAGAATATGCTACGCTACGTTGCTATGGATGTGTTTGATATCCACCAATCATTCTACCTAAAGGAAATAGAGTAGCTTAACGGTTTCAATTGTTTGGAGCAAGTATTTTAAATAAGGTAATAGACTTAATGAAAACTAAGTTCACAGACATAGCCCAAAGGGTTGCGTGCCTCAAGTGGTAAAGAGAACAGACGGCCTTTGGGGAGGAAAGGTCCTCGAGTGGAGGCCGCGTACTTCATAATGGCGGTGCCGTGGCGCCCCCCACAAGGTGGACCGACGATCGGATGAGAGGTCGCTGTAATCCCTTGGATACGGGCGGCACAGGACCGATCTGTGTGGAGAGCGTTGGGGAAGGCCTACTGCTGGACATATCCAGCAGTGGGCTTCTATTGGCTAAAATGATTAATAGAACATAGGGACTACTTACTCTCGCCAATCAAACTTGAGAGGTATATCAACCTTTTCATCCGAATACGTGGTATTCTCCCCATCTATTCTAGGAGGGCAACTCTCCCGTCTCAAGTGCTGGCATTCGCTGCGGAGGCCGCTCCTCGGCAGGAGAAAGGCCATCTCCTCTGGAGACAAGTCGGAGAATTTGTTCACTCCGAACACTGGTGGACTGTGGAGTAGGTTCAACCTCGATATTTCCTTTAGGGACTGCTGTAGTGATAAAAAATAACGTTAAACTTTTTTTTTATGATATAGTATCACCTGATGGTAAAGCGATTACCGCCGCCCATGGAAGTTATTGTACAGTCAACTCCAAAAATATGTATACACTTTAGGACCTTGTCACAATACTTACCTAAAAGAAAGTAGAGGTTTACTTTCCTATATTATATATTGTGACAACATCCTAAAGTGTATACATATTTTGCGAGTTGACTGTACATCGATTTTTTTCATGTACTAGGTTGAACACGAAAAGTTCTAGTTAATACCAGAGTGGAGTCACAGTGCCTGCCCACCTTAAACCCCCCTTTCCCCTGGATTGGGCCTCAATAAAGATAGATTATAGTACGGGCAGCTAGACGCTAGTGTCTTAAGGCGACGGGTAGCCCTAACTAGCGACACCATTCGTTTTTAATTGTTAGCTACTAAACCGGTCTATTTTAAACAATTTCGGGGTTACAACCTCTCGGCAAACACTTATACTATTTATTAAATAACCATGCACAAACCGGCGTGAAACGTGGTAAAATAGTGCCTGCGCTGTGTTTCGCCGTTTGAATGAGGGTAGATTACTAATCCGAGGATAAAGGGAGTAAAAAGGTTAAGCGCGGTTGTTATTGGTGTCGGTTACCAACAGGTAATCCACCTGCTCGTCTGCCGTTCTCGTTTTGTCAGGTACAATATCAATTGTGGAAATTCCACAGAGAGTAGGTAGTAACCAGATAAATATGTTGTCTGTTGTACCATTAAATCGTAAACTTGACTTTGACTTTTTGTTGACTTCCTTTGTGGCGCAGTGGTTAGTGGGTCTCACTTTAAAGCGACGGCTGCGCAAGAGGTCCCGGGTGAGCCCAACAATTTGTACCTAAGTTTTCGGTTAGAAATTCTTAGTGGCAGCCCCGAAGTCTGCATGTTTGCGGTCTTGTACCCCCGTGTTTCGGTAAGCATGTTAACTCGTTTGTCTGGCGCCCGATCCCTCTCCCTCCGGTCGTGTCACAGTAGTGTCTCATCGGAATATGAGGGTAAGGGAATAGAGAGTGCACTTGTGTTTGCGCACACACTTGAACACTATAATATATCCTGCGTATATGGCTGATCGTTGAGATTGGCCGCAGTAGCCGTAATCGGTTGGAGGATATTATATCGTAAACCCTCATGTAGGTACAGTTGCCTGCAAAGAAATTTAAACATCTCGACTCGTAAGGCGAAACAATAAGGTTCATATTTTAATGAAGATGTAGCTACACTTACTTGCAAGTGACTGTACTTACCAGTAATGTATAGGAAAAGTCCTATAAACAAGTTAAATCATCAATAGATATAAGCAAAGTTGTTAGGGTTAGGGGGAAACTCGCCCTATTAAAACTCGTCCCAGAATTTTAGGATTTTTTTGCTGGTCACTGTTCTAACCTAACCAGTATTTTTGGTTTTGTAGAGTTCAGTATCTAAGTACCTACCTATTACCGCCACAAAAATATTGGTTAAGCTAGGTTTTTTTTAATGTAAAAATTTTCCGCTGACTCTTGGTCTGCGCCTTTTTTATGCTTGTTTTTATTGTGTTAAATACAGTGCTCCGCGTAACAAAATTTTTGATTTTGTGCCTAAAAGTTCCTTAAATTTCTAAGACAGTCTTAATGCTTGGGCTAGGTTAGAACTAGGTTAGTTTTTTCTAGGCCAGAAAAAAAAATCCAAAAATTCAGTGACGAGTTTTTATAGGGCGAGTTTCCCCCTACCCGAGTTTTTATTCTTACCTTAAAATATTGTTTCCTTCTCACGTACTCTTCAGGATCATAACTCTTATTAAAAGTAGTCACATAGTCTGCAAACTGTGTATTAAGTTCAAGGCCATAACGGTCACTGAACATAACCAAACAGATGGTCAGTATGACGAAAAACAATATGAACAATGATGTCAATGGAATAATTGTACACGACTTAAACATTTTTGAGACTGAGAAAGAATTGTTTTCTAAATTATGAAATATATGTCGATCGTCAAAGCAAGCCAATTAATAAATAACCGATTTTCTTGAACTCCTTTTTCCTGTTAGATACAATGAAATTAATTATAGACCAATAGGTATTGTTTTTGACTGCCATGTAAATAAAATGTTCGGTTTTAATAAATTGTATTTACACGTACCAGCCTATAAACTGTCCCACTGCAAAGGCCTCCATCATAGAAATCAAGTTATCGCTACTATGATGGGATTAGGCTTAATCACCACGCTTGCCAAAATGCGGATTGGTGATCACAAACCCGAGCTATGTGCTTAGATTAAACCAAAACGTCTAAGATCCTAATTTATATGAATGTATATCTAGTCCTTTATATTATTTTATACAAGCATAACATATTTATTTATTAGTATATAATATTGTGTTTATTTATGTATTAGCATTATAAATATTTTAATATATACATACAGTTCACTTTTAATTTCCCTTTTTCAATATTGCACCACCTAGCCCTCCTCTACTATCAAATGTCCTTTGCCTGAAGGTTGTCTGGTAGAAATCGCTTCCAGCGAGTAAGACCGCCGAAATTGTACAATTAAGTTTCTGTAATGCCTAGATTTTAAAGTTGTTTTTTTTGTGCAATAAAGTATATCTATCTATCTATCAAATGATTTAATCTAAGCGTGGCTCTCCCACGGTAAAAAAATGTTATGGTAATACCTCAAACATGTGGTAAATCTAGGATAAATGAAAGGTACTAAATAAAACAAATATTTTTTATTGTAAACACCCAACATATTTGGTAAGAATTCAAGATTGCCATGAACATAACATACAATTATTCGTAATTTATTTTACAGATAAACAACATATCACATTACTATAAATGATTTAATTCGTTATTTTTTTTCAGTCTTTTTTAAAGGACTGAATGAAAGACTATACTTTAAACATTTTTTACCCTGTTTTCGGTTTCATTTAGCTGAATTTTTATTCTTATTTATTAAAATGGTTGTACTTTTCTAATTATTATTCATAATAATAAAATGTACTAAAATTTTAACCTTAAATTAATCTAAATATTTATTTTACTAAATGAGCATTCTTAAGTTACTTAAATTAATATTCTTATAATTAAAGCTGCCTTCAGTACTACGTTCTACAGACTAACAGCCAGTTTCAGAAACAATCTTTAAGGTGACGCATTGGCTAAACTAGCGCCGCCAATAGATATTTATTAATTGTAGCAAGACATTTTTAAAAAAAGTACAACGGTGCATCCTCAAAGGAAATTTTTAAGAATGTTTTAAGATGTATTTGTGTAAAATAATCTTCGTACAAGTAACCTTATTTTGTATTATTGCCTAAAGTGGCCACTTTTAGCAATGAGGGTTTTCGCGTGTGAAAAATCCGCGAGATGGCGTACTGTTGGATTGAGTTCCAACATCAACCGCATTGGTTGTTTAGTTTGTCAAATTGACATTTGACAGATCACGTTTAAAAACAACCAATCACATTATATATGGACCTCACTCCTATAGTACTCCATCTAGCGGATTTTTCACACGCGAAAGCCATCATTATAAAAAATCTGACTAGGTACTTGTAGAAAGAAATGAAGACATTTTTTTTTTATATGAGAGGTGGCAGACGAGCAGACGGATCACCTGATGGTAAGCAATTCCGCCGCCCATGAACACCCGCAACACCAGTGGAGTCACAAGTGCGCTGCCAACCTTTTCCCCTTCCCACCCGATTGGGCCTCCGGTAACCTTACTCACACGGCGAAACACAGCGCAGGCGCTGCTTCACGCCGGTCTTCTGTGAGGCAGTGGTATCACTCCGGTCGAGCCGGCCCATTCATGCCTAAGCGTGGCTCTCCCACATTTTGTATTTGTTATTATTTTGTATCAATAAAATTCTTAATACTTTCCTTTATGAATACACCGTTGTACTCTTAAAAAAATCACATAATTGCCACAATCAATACACTATTGGCGGTTCAATAGTTACTTTTAGTTCAAATTAATGTTTTGAATTTTAAAATGTATACCGTTAATTTCGCAGTAACTAATAGCGATTTTAAACCTCGTTTCTGCAACTGGATTACATAAAGGCACTCGGGAATTCCTTTTAAGGTACTAGAACTAACATTTCACAAACCCTATACGGTAGGATTGCCTAAAAGTACAATGGTATGTAAAAAATCAGTTTAATCAATACTACAACATTTTTATTTTTTTATGTGATAGGTGGCAGGCGAGCAGACGGATCACTTGGTGGTAAGCAATTGCCGCCGCTCATGGTCACCCGCGACGCCAGTGGAGTCACAAGTGCGCTGCCAACATTTAAATTCCCCTTTCCCCCCTGATTGGGCCTCTGGTACCCTCACTCACGCAGCGAAACAGCAGAGTGCTGTTTCACGCCGGTTTTCTGTGAGGCCGTGGTATCACTCCGGTCGAGCCAGCCTATTCATGCCGAAGCGTGGCTCTCCCACGGTCAAGAATAGGCACTTAAGTCTTTTAGATCAATTATATTACACATTAAACTTATTAAAAGCAGAATTACTGTCTTAAAATTACTTATTAATAAAATATTTATACGTATTCAGGTTAACATTATTATTATTAAATATTACGGAAATTATTAATAATTACGGAAAACTGCCGAAATCAATTTTGATCTTTGAAGCTGCACTTTATGTATCTTGGGCCTTTACATATTAAATCACCGTTTTCCTTCCTTCTAAACGCTAGTTTTACCCTTATTTAGAACAACTTTTGTCTGAAAATTATTCATTCCATTCCGGCCATTTTGTACAGTCAATTTATAAGAGCGAGGCAACAATTTTTTTGCGAATTCGGGATAAAGGTGAACCTAATACCTAATTATCAAAGCCAAACGTGCCGAAGGAGTCGGAAGATAGGAATTTTAGAATTCTTTATATGAAATCTCACGAAACCTCGCACACTTCCCAAAGTCGAATCAGACGATTAGACGAAGTTTCAAGTTCATACAGAATGGACAATACGACAAAAAAATATTTTACCATTTTTATATGCTTTTCGAATAAAGAAAGAAAAAAAAGATTTCCCGTATTTTTCATTAAATGTGTGTATTTATTGAATAAAAAAAATAATAAAAGATTAGGTTCTCCTCAGGCTCTACGTAGGTGATGTCTTTGCTATACAATAAAAAGCTGACTCTCTCTGTCTTTTTCACTGCTGTCATTGTCAGCCATTTTCTTTTTTCTTAAGTCAACGTGAGCAAAAGGCGTCATTAATTGGTCATGCCGAGCTGTGACGTCACACGGGGATTTTTACATTTTATTTAATTACTCCTTAAATATCATTTAAAAAAATCGAAAACAATTTTTCTTAAAATCCTATAAGGCGAATCTAGAAAACGGTGTTTTTCATTTTGAAAAAAATTTTTTTGTCGCGTTGTCCTTTCTAAAATTGGATTCGGTCGGCGCATTCGGTTCAAATAGCTTAATTTTTCAGGCAAAAGTAGAAAAAACGTATTAAGAAGGATGTTTCTGATATAGGCCACGATACGTTAAGCTACTGTTACACATGCCCATTTGCAGCATGCTTAAAAAGCATGCCAAGTATGAGCATGCTTAATGAACGGTCCACATTTCCTATCAATAAGCATGGTATTAGCCATCTATTAGCATGCTTAAAAATAAGCAAACCGTGCTAAAGCACTCAGCCACACTTCCCTTTCCACCCGCACTGCAGGTAGCATGCTCAAAAATCGACCGGCGTGCGTGAGCATGCTCCAAACTAGCATGCTTATTACTAGCACCTCCGTCCACACTTAAATGTGTAGTAGTCCCTTTAGTATAGCGCTGGCCGTTAGTTTGACTTTGCGCACCTGTAAAATAGCGCACTTTATACTAAAAATGATTTCTGCGCACTCATGATCACCGCTACACTTAGGTGCGTTTCACGGCCTGTACATACGAGAAAAGTTAAATCCCAATTCCCATCCACTTACAGACCGACCAAGATCAGAAGGCATTTCAGTGACATTGACAGGGGGGCGACAATGTCGCAATAATGTTACCAGTAGTATAAAAATATTTTAAGTTGGTAATTATTAGGATGCAATTGAGAAACCTATTTTAATTTTTACGAAATTATGATAGTAAAAAAGACAGTTATTCTTTATAATTTGTTTCATATAAAACGGAATGTCCTCTCTGCATTATTGTATGGATAAGATGAGTTTTGAGCATATTTGTTGATTTAACTTTCTGAAAAAGGACTTGGTAAATTAGTATAACCATCATCATCATCATTTCAGCCTACAGACGTCCACTGCGGGACATAAAGTCATTTATTATAGGTACATATTTTGACTTTTTTGGATTCACGAATAAAGTAAAGTATCAGCCTATATACTGTCCCACTGCAGGGCAAAGACCACCATCATAGAAAATGAAGTCATCACTACTGTGATGGGATTTAACCTTAATCACCCGCTTGCCTAATGCGGGTTTGTGATCTGAAATTCATGAATGATTTATAAATATTTAATTAAAAATGTTTCGTTAAAATAGAAGGTCCTTTAAGTAGAAATATTTGGAGGTAACTCTGGCTACACAGGTGACATTCGGTGATATTTTTAATCTGTTTTCCATTAGTTCCC
Source organism: Marasmia exigua (assembly GCA_019059595.1). Taxonomy (NCBI): domain Eukaryota; kingdom Metazoa; phylum Arthropoda; class Insecta; order Lepidoptera; family Crambidae; genus Marasmia; species Marasmia exigua. The sequence goes on from CM032481.1 coordinate 17,294,173, forward strand.
ACTTTTGCCGAGTGGCAAATGATCGGACTATTAAAGATATGGAACCATAACGTCCTCTATGGTCAAAGGTCAGAGCACGTCCACGGAAGCGACTTCGTTCGCGAGGCCACATATGTTGCTGCCTATCGCGAGGTGGAGGTACCCCCCCAGTCCGTAGTCGGAGCCCCACGAGTTCTTGGCGATGTAGTAGGGCACGTCGGCCTCCAGGTTGTAGCCTACCAGCTCCACGGCGTGGTTCAGCTCGGATGGGGCGCCGCTGGAAGATGTAAACAAAAATATCTGGAGCCCAATTCTCGTGCTTGTGACATTTAATATCGTACGACATATATCACTAAAACATAGTTTTTTTTTGTATAAAATTAATAAAATAAAATAAATATCGTTTATTGCAGGTAACAATATAACCCATATCGATAGAATGAAATTAAATTAAATAGTGAAAAATTATGTCAAGTGATAACTTTATTATTACAATTGATTAAAAAATATTAAGAAACAAATAATATAAATAAAATTAGATTGAAATCACATTAATAAAAAAAAAATTCATATGAAAAAAAAGTGTATGGTTTTCAGGAGCCCAATTCTCGTGCTCGTAATATTTTGACTCTAATAATTGACATCTTGCACAACCTATCTGATAACGAAGAGCTCGACCAGCCTCCGTTATATATATATCTTCGCCGCCACTCAATAAGGTCCAAAAATAACATGCTCCTGCACGCTTGCATACAGAGACCGCAAGGTGCCTTCATTTGTAAACTCGACCTTTTCGCTAAAGAGTCACGGCCTAATGTGGTCTACCTGCGCGCGCCTTTACTGTGTCTTTATGCCGTTTTGATTCCGATAAGCGGTTGCTCGTTGCTAATAGGGTTGGCCATTAGTGATGAATTTGATATATGTGAGATAATAGCGCACTTGTGTTCGCGCACACACTTGAGCACTAAATGTCTGATCTGGTAGCAGTAGCCGAATGAGCTGGAGGATATTATTAGTTAGTCGACTAGTCTCACCTGCAGTGGTACTGTATGACCCCCCCGAGGTAGTTCTGCCAGGAAAGCGCATTAACGGCCACGGCCACGGGCCCGTGCGTCGCGATCGCCTCTATGACCTTCTGCTCTGCGCCCACAAAGCTGAAAGCCAAAAAATCCTAAAATGAAGGGGTCTGCCAAAAAATGAGACACTAAAAAGCTTTAAAAAACATTTTCTGCGAAAAAAAAATCACCTTCAAAAACCAATCGCCGAACTAAAAAGTGTAAAATAATATTTTTAACATTTTTTTTTTATATTAAATGGGTTTGCACTTGACCTCATTTCACCTGATGGAAAGTGACAATAAGGTCTAAGAGGTAGCGTGCTTACCCAGAAGAAGCCTATTCACTCTGGACTTAAAGACAACCAAATTGTAACTCTCTGGGAATACAGAAGCCGGCAAGTTGTTCATTCCTTAGCATCTTCATTCCTTATTCTTTAGCTTTATACACTTCAAATAACATTTTATAACAGTACACTTGAGAAAAGGTTTTACTGAAGTCGGCGCCTAATCCCTGATGAATAATTGAATGTTGTATTCAATTACAAGATAGTATTGGGCGCCGACTTCGGTGCCGAATGGGCGTCTATTGGCTGAAATGATGATGATGATGAAATAGTATAGATTTAGGTTTTGTCAAACTTACTCATCACATGTGAAGGACGCCACTCTGACGCCGGTGGCGTTTTTCTTCGCCTTGCAGGCGCCGTTGGTGAGCTTGAGGGGGTACTCCAGGTCCTTCTCCACCGGAGTGTTGGTCAGCTTCAGCCAGTCGAGGAGGAGGCAAATGTCGCCACCGGCGCAGCCCTGGTTGCCGAGGGTGGCACAGTCAATCACCTCCTATAATTGTTTATATATTTTAACTGGGTCAATAAATCCTCCAACTGATTACAGCTACGGCGGCCAATCTCAACGATCAGCCACGTACGCAGGATACATTTTAGTGCTCAAATGTGTGCGCAAACACAAGTGCACTCTCTATTCCATTAGCCTCATATTCCGATGGGACACCAGCGTGACAGGACCGAAGAGGGATTGGGCGCAGGACCAACGGCTTAACGGCTGACACTAAGAATTTCCTACCGAAAACCTAGATACAAATGTTGGCCCGACTCAGGGATTGAACCCGGGACCTCTTGCGCAGCCGTCGCTTTAAAGGGCGACCCACTAACCACTGCGCCACCGAGGCAGTCAATACTCAATAATGAACAGGCTGCAACGACAATACAATAAATACCCGAAAAAATACATTTTTAATATATTTGCAGATAGTTTTCATAAATTTTAAAAATATATTCAAATTTCATTTATTTGCAGTAATCATGGTACATTTTATAGTTCTTATCTTAAGTATTGCTCATACAATAATATAAATATCAGACCCGATTGGAATAATGTAATACAAATAATATTAACTGTAATAATGCCATTCCTACGCCTATTATAGCAAAATATGCTGAACATTGTATGTACCCTAAGACCATTTCTGTAACACCATATTTTAAAGGAATAAACGATTCTATTCTATTCTATTCTATTCTATTCTATTCTATTCTATTCTATTCTATTCTACATGTTTAATCGATCTATCGATATACAAATATTTTAGTGTCGTCATGCATAAATAAGTAATTATAATAATACAAGATGGTAGACAGTCTTAAATAACCAGTAGTAATAATCTTTTTTTTTTGTTGACCCACGAGAAATGCGTTACGTATACCCATCCGTCTGTAAACGGATGGGTTATGTCGGACTCTACCGTATTCATTAGCATACGGCGGCGAGTGACATGGGGCCAAAGCTCGGAGCCTTTCACCACGTCACTTCCGGACAGGGACGCCCGCCTACAAGACGGGCACGGCGCTTCTCCCTTCGGGGTCGGGGGAGGGATGGGGACAGCCGAGAGAGTCGTGCCGTCCCCACCAGGCGTAGGAAGTCCGTGCAATGCCGGTGGTGGGGTTACAGCCCCACGCACCAGCGGACCTGCTCCTCGCAGGGGAAGGAGACGAAAGTATTGGCGTCTTCTCCTCCCTCTGCGTGCCTTGCGGATCGCGGGGGCGAGAGGGTCAGCCTCTCGCTCGCGCTCCGCCACCTCCTTCCAAAAGGCCTTCCAGGCATGCTCACTCGCTAATATAGCTCTCGCTATATTAGAGAGTGAGAGATCCTGGCCGACCTTTGCCACCAATGCATGGCGAGCCTGTGCCCGCGGCGCACACACCGCCGAGGTGGGCTGTGCTGTGTCCACAGGGTCAGTAGTAATAATCTGGCATATGCCTGATCAACTGCTGTAACTTATCTGAGTGATATTGTTGTGTTGAGTTGACATACTTCTACTTCCTATATTTATAAATAAATAACATAAGTACTTTTAATAAAACTATATCTTATTAATTGCCTCACATTAGCAAGCCGTGGCAGCCTGTAAGTGAATCTGCGGTTAGATGTCGTTTAAAGTTTATCCAAGTCAGACGTCCACTGCTGGACATAAGCCTCCACCAATGTTCTCCATACAGATCGGTCCTGTGCCGCCCGCATCGAAGCGATTCCCGCGATCTTCACCAGATCGTTTAAAGTTTATAATGTTTGTTGTTAGTGTAAGGCTGTCCTATAAATAAATATAAAAGTTGCTTTTTATCATCGCGCGGTTAGATTGTAATATGGCGATTCAGTAATAATCCATACTAATATTATACATGTGAAAGCGTATGCGTTTGTCTGTCTGTCTGTTCGTCTATCTTTCACGGCAAAGCGGAGCGATGGATTACGCTTGCGTGGCATTACTATTTTGTGGCAAACCAAATTTGACGCGAGCAAAGCTGCGGGAGACTGGTAATTATAAACAACTTATCCCATCGGACCAAAAAACGATAATCGGAAAAAAAATTTGCTGTTCCATAAGTATTAGACAGAAGTCATCGAAATGTTTACGGTACTAATTATATGTACATGGTGTTCCTTTTGATATCCCCAACATACCAGCCCTATCACTCTATTACCTTGACAGAGTCAAAGACAGAGGACACGATATCTCGGCTTGGTTCGGCGTGAGACAGAGAGTCTAAACGGAAAATGTGCGGAAGAGGCACGATATGATATACTGCCTGAGGGTATAAATGACCTTTTGCCCAAATTTATTTGGCACGGACTATGCCATATGACTGACCGGATTGCGCAATTGGTAGTGACCCTGCCTCTGACGCCAGAGGTCGTGAGTTCGATCCCCACCGTGGACAAACATTCGTGCGATGACCACTTGTGTTTGTTCAGTGTCTGGGTGTAATAAATGTATTTAAGTATATATTTGTGTTCCTCTGTTGTCTGATATCTGTAACACAAGTGCTTAAGCTACTTAATACGGAATCAGGTCAACGTTTGAGATGTTGTGAGAATTATTATTATTAAATGCACCATTGGGCTAGTCGGCTAGTGAGCTGAAATTAGTGGATACCTACACGCTGAGGGGCTGCAATTTCTCGCTACCGATAACCGCCATGGCCTCCATGGTGCCGATGATGCTTAAACCCTGACATGCCTCGCACAGGGCCTGGTTCCTCGCTGACCCTATACCACAAGACGCCCGCGGTTCCGTTTAGCGATACAACCCATACGTTTTATCCGTATCGTTATGTATTTTTGGAGTGCTTTGATGAGAGGGTGTGAATGAACTGTTGCCCAAGTTTATTTGGCACGGACTATGCCAACTGGAACATTGGGCTAGTCGGCCAGTGAACTGAGAGTGGTGTATACCTGCACGCTGAGCGGCTGCAGTTTCCCGCTGCCGATGGCCGCCATGGCCTCCATGGTGCCGATAGTGCTGAACGCCCAGCACGCCCCGCACAGGCCCTGGTTCCTCACCGGCCCTATCACTCCTTTCGAACGCCTGAAATTCAATGCAATATGGAATTCCCTGATAGCAACTACATTAACGCCCTGTTGGTCTCGTAGTTTAAGTACTGGGCCGAGATCTCAGGGTCCTGGGTTCGAGGCCGTGATCTCAGGGAGGACCCTGAGATCACGGCCCAGGAGGAACCCAGGAGGGTTCGATTCCCGGGTAGAGCGAAAAGTATGTTTCGAATTTTTCGGACGTAACATGAGCAGCGCTCCATCTATTCCTGGTTTTGGGTTTGTGATCACCAATCCGCATTTGGCAAGCGTAGTGATTAAGCCTAATCCCATCATAGTAGCGATAACTTGATTTCTATGATGGAGGCCTTTGCCCTGCAGTGGGACAGTTTATAGGCTGATTAAAAAAAAACTACATAGGTACCTAACTACAGATATTCGGCCGCGAATATAAGAAAGACCTTTAAAATTAGATTTTTGCCATAACAATCCCATAAATTGACTATCCATTAGTAAAATAGAATAGCCGGAATGGTTTTCGTTAGATACCTGGGAGACTGGGTACAGGTACACATACTATTATGGTTAATAATGATGATTTTGACTTCTTAATTGGTCATCACCATCATCATCATTCAGACAATAAACGTCCACTGCTGGACATAGGCCTCACCCAGTGATCTCCATACATATCGCTCCTGTGCCGCCCGCATCCAAGCGATTCCCGTGACCTTCCCCAGATCGTCGGTCCATCTTGTGGGGGGCCTGCCACGGTTTCGACCTCCTATACGCAGCCTCCACTCAATTTCTTAATAGGTATTTTTTTTATTATAACGATGTTATTTTATTACATTTTAAACTGACCGTTTTGGGATGAACAACCTTATAATTAGGTCACCTTTTGGATCGTAAAAATCTTTAGAATAAACAAGTAAAAATGCAAAGTGGAAAAATAGACAAAATCACTACATCACATAACATATATATTGCCCAGGTGTCTTAATTTAAAGCCGTCCCGTAACGAACGAGAATATGAATACCTGTCGCATCCAAACAAAGGATACACACAGCGCGCGTGAAAGAGAGGGAATCTGCGATTCGGTCGTAACGTCTGCTTTAAATAGACCAACGTTTTCTCTTTTACTAGAGAAATCAGAAACAACGAAGGTACCAAAAAAACCCATGTGCGGGAATCGAAGCCGAGTTTCTTGCGTCTAAACCACTGCGCTAAACAGGTCGTCGTAAAGCTGAAGTTCTTCTCAATCCTCTAATAATGTTAGAATTATTTTTGTAAATAGAAAACAAACTAGTTTCTATTAAGATCTTTGCCTTTATTACAAAACGTGATCTAAGAAAAGATCCGAACTAACTCGTTCCAGTCGTCAGTTTTGTAATAAGGTGGCTAAAGTCGAAACAACTACCAAAGAAACTAATTCACGTATCAGGTTCAAAAACTGGTTTCTTGGACATGAAATTAACCTTGATTTTAAAGAAATATTGTGCATAAGTACCTAATGGCACTGGCCATCTAATTATGGACGTTTTAAAAACCTGTTTGATTTGGAGAGGAATAGACAATTCCATTTTTAAAAAATATACTTGGGCTCTAAACAAGATGTCACGAAATTATGTTTGTTAAAAGTAAAAGGTGTTTTTTTTTCTTATCCATCACTACAATAGAATGCAAGATATTTATAAAACTTTATATTTTTTTAGAAGATTCAGATAAAATCATTTTTGAAGAAGTTTTCCGATATGGGTTGAAAAACTCGCGAATATTTCAACAAAAACTGTGTTTTCTTTTTTTCCAACGGGTTGTCTGATGGCAAGCAATTAACTTATTAAATAAAATTATTATGCCGTATGGTCACCGGAGGAGTAGAATAGGCCACCCTCACTCTTACCGAGGTGTCGTAAAAGGCGACTAAGGTAAAGTTGCGGGCATGATCATCAGCACCCAGAGAAGGAACACTCTGCATTTATATCAAAACCCTCGCCAACCCGTCGGCCAAGCGTGGTGAGTATGGCAATTACCCCTCATATGATTGAGGGAGGCCCGTGCCCCAGCAGTGGGGATTCAAATGGGCTGACGATGACGATGAAGCAATTAACGCCGCCCATAGACATGCGTCCAAACCAGGGGTGTTAGGGAGCTCCGTAACCGTAACCGAAACTATCGGATATCCGATATAAAAAATCATCCGTAACCGTAACCGAATCCGAAATGAAAGTTTCGGATAGTATCGGATAGGTGTTTTTGATCTAAAACATCTAAATTTAGATAATACTCAATATAATATAATTAATTATATTTATTTTTATTTTAAATAGCTGTAATAATTACTCACAGACTGATTGTAATTCCTGCCAAAAACGAAATAAAACTACTTTATTACCTATTAGTATTTTACTTTTAAAATTCCTTAAAAATATAATATCCGTAACCGAAAACTAACGGATAATCCGAAATAATTTATTATCCGTATCCGTAACCGTATCCGGTATAATAATCATTCCCTATATCCGTATCCAATCCGTAACCGAAATTTCATATCCATAACATCCCTAGTCCAAACCAATGCATCCTACTGAATCAAATGCAGCTAGTTTATTAGCTGATTATATTTAGCTGAACCATCTCACAGGTGAGCAATATCCATGCATGTCAGAGTGTTCCCGGGGTGTATCTTCTACTTAGTTTGTGGTCCAAACTATTTCTCTAAATTCAGTACTACTTATGTACCTACTTACCTATTTGATAAAGATGCAAAGTATCATTTTAAGGTGTTAAAAATGTGATGAATAGGTACTTACTTGAATGGAACATAGTTAATGTTAGAAACTATTACACAATATTTAGAAATCGTTTTATATTATGTTTTTATAATTTGAATAAAGATTAGTGGTATGTAGATGACATAACCCATTACTACCTTTACCACATTAAAAGTTTAATGGGAATGTGCTTGTACCATGTTGGAAACCAGGATTTTATTAAGGCGGGCCTCCCTCAATCACATGAGGGGTAATTGCCATACTCTACTCATCATACTCATACGCTTGGCAGACGAGTTGCCGAGAGTTTTGATATAAATGCAGAGTTTTCCTTCTCTGGGTGCTGATGATCATACCAGCAGCTTTACCTTAGTCGCCTTTTACGACACCTCGGTAAGAGTGAGGGTGGTCTATTCTAATCTGCCAGGGACCAAGGGAAAGAATTACCTGTCTCTTATTTATTTAACAAATATTTATTTTAGTACCTAATAGACATAATTTAACTTTTAGAGCTATGGTAGCTCAGTGGTTCAGAATGCGCCTTCCATATGGGGGAACCGGGTCCGAATCCAAGCATATGTGCGTATTTCTACCATTAGCTCGGCGGTGAGGGAAAACATCGTGAAGAAACCTGCATGTTTCGGATAGTTTCTGGAAACGTGTGACCATGATTCAGTTGGTTTGGTTCCCTTGTTAAAGGGATGCGAAGGTCAGACGGCAGTTGCTTCATTGTAATTACCAGACTCCCCAGACCAAGAATCGCGGTCCAAGCGTACTCCGGGCTCCAGAGCGACAGCTTTGGACGCAACTGGGAATTACATGCTAAGACGAGGAGTCATAATTTAACTACATATCAGATCAGATCATAATAATAGATACATAAATAAATGTCACTACTTTTTCTTATGTTTTTAAACAATTCATCATTTTTATTTACTGATGCATGAAGCAAAAACTACCTATATGTAATACCTTATGTACTACTAGACTAGCAGCTACTGTAAATGAAGGTGTAGCTATTATCTTATCAATTGCAAATATAGTGCAATACAAATAATATTGTTAAATGAGAGAACTCTGTCTATCAATATTAGGGTCATGTCAAGGATATAAATGAATTAATATAGGGCATAGAAGGTGACTAACCTCTAGTGCCCTGTTAATGATTTTGGGACATGATTTTCTCATTAAATATACACCTACATATTCATTTAAAATATGCATAACTTCAATTTGCAAAAATAATTTTATTTTAACTAATAATAAAAAATACTACTAATTTAAATTTTATTGTAGTATAGCTTATTTATACTTTGGTGTAATAGCATTGTAAAATACCAAGTTTTCTTAAATAAATAAATAACTAAAGTCTGCCACTTAAGCAATCTATATTTTATTCAGGCAGTGAGTAGAGAAAATGTCAATTTCAAGAATGATGAAACTTAAATTAATAAGAATCACAGATAAAAAAATATTTAGATAAACATAGATCACCTCTTATTATTATTAATACAGTAAATATCAAAACAAATGACAAAATTTTGATGTCCAAATTAGCTAATCAATATTAAAAAAGTATTAAAAGTGAAAGTAAAAACTTTACTACTCACCAATCAAATTGCATCGGCAGGATAGCCCTCTTCTGCCTCTTTATATTAATATAAATATTATCATGAGAATCAATCCCTGATGAGTGATTTTTCTCATCATCATGATTTCCATCAATGTCATATCTATCCTTGTCTGAATGTCTGCTCCAACTCTTCCCATAAGCGCCGGGAGCTTTGGCTAGCTTCTCATCAGATAAGTGTATGTCTTTGTATTCCTCTCTAGACATATCTGACAGTCTGGTGGGGCCATATCGGGCTCTGTACTCTTCTGGTCCTCGGGATTCTGCATTCAATCTCTCTATTTCTTGCATTGAGACCTGGTTGTTAATATAGTAAACATATAAAAGCATACTCAGATAATAGATAATGGTGTAAGAATATATATACAAACATTATTGAAATATTGATGCATTTTAATCTATTTTATTGATTAGCAATTTATTTTTTCTGTCAATTGTTAATTAATTTAATTCCTAAAGTTAATTTAATTTGCTGTGTAATTGTTTATAGTGATGTTGGTTGCTCATTTATTAAGCCGCAGTGTAATATTATGTAATTTATTATCATTTAATGTAGTAACTGTTCGTTATTCTTAAAAGATAAAATATAATAAGAACATGAGTAAAGGACACAAAGACAACCAACAATAATATTATTCTTAATAGATATCTTACAAGGACAAGGAGCAAGGGTGAAGCTACAGTATTTATGTCTTATTTGCCAGCAAAAAAAATCACACACCCTTTGCCTAGCTCCAAGCCTCTGCATTAAGCACTCTTATTTTAAACATAGGTAATGAAACATTCTATGTAATAGTGATATAATTTAGTCATAAAATTTCGCATTGCAATTTTATCTACCTACTTTTAAGTCATAGTTACTATTATAAGTTATTATTACCTAATGAGAACTAAACAAACACATCACGAGTTAAACTTTCCAAGTATTATCGTACAATAACTGGAAGAAAAATCAAAACATTATTTTTATCAGTACATAACACAATTTGAATTTCTACCGCCCTTTTAACGGAGTGTCGAGTTTCAATTTAATTCATACCTACAAATTCAATTGAGTCACTTTAAACAAATTGGTCCACTATTACCATTATCGTAAGAGATACGTACCATAAAGTGTTGAAACCTCAATTCATACTCGTCCGGTTGGTTTTTATAACTTTTATTGAACTTTTCAATATATTCATCGAACATCGGCTGATATTGTTCCTTGGTACGTTTGCCGGAGTAGCTGAGCGGGATCGCTAGGAATAGCAAACAGAAGAGAGCAATTCCTAACACCCAGTTCCACCATTTCTTCATTTTCACTTATTAAATACACTAAATTAAATAAAAATAGAAGACGTCCACCTCCAGCAAACACAAAAATCCGATTTCGAAATTATTGCGGCTGTCGGTTTTGACAGTTCGTTTGGTCACTGAAAAGTGACAGCTGACAGCGACAATGTTTTTTTAAATATAGGCACTTAGGGCTTTGGCTTTGGCTCTCATATTTTTGCCAATCCTTTAAATGAGGGCGCCACTGATGCTAACGTCTTAGATTATAGTAACTCTGTTATATTGTGGTGCTGACAACATAATAATATTATAGACTACGGTAATCTAATGGGAACTTTGTTAGTTTTTCAAACATCCGTTCTTTTCTCAATTTTCTTGAAGTATTTTGTATTATTTAGATTTACGTGACCTTTTGAAATATCTCAGTTTTAAGCAATCTTTCATTCCTATTAAGTGGAATTGGTAGTAGAGTCAACACCTATTATTTACCTTACTCTATAGGGTACGTGCAGCAACTACCTACAGGTGGCAACACTTTTTATTGACTCAAGGTCCTGTTTCAAATGCATGGCACTAGTTGCGTCTTTGTGGACATGCAACACCAGTTGAGTACAAGTGCGCATTCCTCCGGATTGGGCCTCCGGTACCCTCACCCACTCTCCGAAACAGTCACATTTCACGTTTCTGCAACTGAATGTAAGTTCCTTTTTGCTTATAGAGAAAAAAAAACGCTTAAGATTGTCTTAACTTTTATTTCCTAAATCAAAAGTTCACCTTAACTAGGTTTCTTAAAACTACATCTTAAACTAATACTCTTGCTTGATCTGCTGGAAGAGCACATACTCCCACCGGTGCTCTATAGTGGGGCCTACGCCCTTTGTCCTGCGGCGGAAGACATCCCCGTGTTTCTGGAGCACCTGGTGGACCGCGGACTGCGTCACGTGTGGCAGCATGGAGCGAACGTATGAGACCAGGTAGTCTTGGGTTGCACCTGTAGAAAAAAAGGTAATAAATCAAGGACTAAAGTTAAGTGAGGATGGTATATTGACCGGCCTGTCGTAAGAGGCGACAATCAGGCCTTCGGTGTACGTAAGCATACCCACTACTGAGGAGTGGTTTGCTCAGCACACGACTCCGCGGGAAACGACATTACTGGGTGTACTGGTAGGTCGTACACCAAAAAACCTGCCAAGTGCGAGTCGGACTCGCCCATGAAGGGTTCCGTCGCTCAGCGTGCTATGGAACGAGCAATGCTCGGCGTCTCTCTCCGAGATCGAATCCGAAATGAGGTGATCCGGCAGAGAACCAAAGTTATCGACATTGCTCACCGGATTAGCAAGCTTAAGTGGCAGTGGGCTGGCCATATTAGCCGCAGAACCGACAACCGATGGGGTAAACGAATTCTGGAGTGGAGACCGCGTCTTGGCAAACGTAATGTAGGGCGCCCTCTGGCTAGGTGGGGGGACGATCTGCGCAGGATGGCTGGCAAGAGCTGGATGCGAGAAGCCATGGCTAGATCACAGCGGCGAACAATTGGAGAGGCCTATGTCCAGCAGTGGACTGCGATAGGCTGATGATGATGATGATGAACTCCAAAAATATGTATATACTTTAGGACGTTGTCACAATATATGTATAATATAAGAAAGTAAACCTCTACTTTCTTATAGGTAAGTATTGTGACAAGGTCCTAAAGTGTATACATATTTTTGGAGTTGACTGTACTACATATATATTTTTTAGTTTTATAATTCATTTATTATAGAAGTTAGAGGGGAGGGACGACGACACACAATTTAACACTTTGGGAGCGTCTCTTGCCCCAAATATTGTGTTTAAAAAAAATGATGTAAAAACCTCAACATCATTTTTAAAGACCTATCCATAGATACCCCACACGTATAGGTTCGATGAAAAAAAATGTTGTAACAAAATACATCTATTTACCAAGTTTCAATAGTACAGTTCTTAAACTTTCGGAGAAAAGTGGCTGTGACATACAGACGGACAGACATGACGAATCTACAAGGGTTCCGTTTTTGACATTTGGCCCTCGAACCCTAAAAGGGCTAGCGCGATCAGCGCCAGCGTCCATTCCCGGTGTACGGGGTTTCCAACCGTAATAGCGCAAAGATGGAGGTTGTGCTAACGATTGGTAAAGCACACTGCACATGCACTATAAAAATAAAGTTTAAAAACTAAAACCTGACTACCAAAAAAAACACGCTGTATGTGGCATACGACCACGGCGAACCGGCATTATAATTTCAGCAGAGACAATTTCCTTGTTTCGTAATTTTTAGAGGGTGCTTTTATGGTAGAGTTTTCAAACTTTATTTTTATTTAACATATTTTTATTTAACATACTTTTATTTAACATATTTTTATTTATGTAAATAAAATTACATATTTGAAATATGCTAAAAAAGCTCTTTCATTTTTTTTTGTATATGCTTATTTTCTTAGTATATGCTGGCACGATTCATGATAAGGATTCTCTCAAAAATAGAAACTTAATTACATTTTCATCTTCACCATCACTAATGTCAGAATATCTGACTTCGGAATCTGATTCGGTCACTTGTAGAATAAAGTTTTCCACCACTCCAGTAATTAATTCGTCCTGTTTTGCACCAGTTTTAGATTTAACGCGTTATGAGGAGAAATAACTCGTAAGGAAAATTTTCAAGTGATATTTTGACAAAGTGGGTAGTCACCAGTCGAAGTCAGTCAAAGTCTCAGTCACTCAATAAAACGGGCGCGATATTGACCTACGGATTCAGCCGAGACTACTCCAAGTTTTAGGACTCTCTTAGGTCCTAGCAAGTTGTTCACGTGACAACTCACTCAACACACAATAGCATTGTTTCAAACGATTAAAATTCAAAGATTCCTATATTGATATCCATTTGCGCCACCTCACTGCACGAAACAAAAACATAAGTTCATATGTTGTACCAAATGTTACTAAGACCTAAAGTGACACAAGCTCAATACCAGCTTTTCTACCAAATATTACAGATCATTAAGTTTTTATTAAAGTGTCTCGTATTTATCTAAATATAAGTCAATAAAATTACTTCTTTATATTATAGAATTAAAATTCATCATCAGCCCATTTATGTCCCCACTGCTGGGGCACGGGCCTCCCTCAATCACATGAGGGTTAGTTGCCATACTCACCACGCTTGGCAGACGGGTTGGCGAGGGTTTTGATATAAATTTTATTTAATTAAAATTACCAATAAACTAATTATGTCGGCGTATGTTTTTAAGAAATAGGAATATACTATTGTACGATCATTTTATTGCAGTGGCAACATTGTAGTAGATTTTTTGGTCTTGAATTCCTGTTTTGGGTATAGTCTATAATAGACTAGTGGTTAGAATAGTTATTTACGAGATTTCTACCAAGTACCTTATTTTTGAGTAACGAAATATCGTAAACTCAAAAATAAGGTAAATGGTAGAAATCTCGTAAATAACTATTCTAATGTTAGTGACAATGAAAGTTCAAAACAAGACTAGTGGTTGTTACCACTAATGGCCCAGTGCGCAATGGAACTAACCTAGAGGATGCACCAGCAGGAAAGCAGTCAGCATGCTGATGAGCTTGGCGTCGGACTGCGACACCGCAGCGCCGCCCCTGCCCATCTTGATGTCATCGGGCGTCGGCGGCGGCGGCTCCGGCTTCAACCCGTGCATGCTCTCCGCCAGGGTCGGGAGTGGCGGCGGCGGTAGGGGAGGATAAATCTGCTATGTAAAGAGGAAAATTACGTTACAGAAAGACTCAATCTACGCATTAACGTTACTCTCTGATTAAGGTGACGGATAGGGCACACTAGCGACGCTAATCAATTTTAATTTTTAGCGACAACCTGTGCGGATAAAGAATGGGATCACAAATGGCGGCGCATCTATTCACTTCTCGCTCGAACACTATTTGGGTGCGAGTATAGACGCAAATAGGTTGCGAGCGAGAAGTGAATAGATGCGCCGCCATTTCTGATCTCATTCTTTATCCGCACAGGTTGTACTGACCTTATGCTATTTATTAAATAACCATGCACAAATGTTGGGTCCGTTTCTGTACGCGAAAAATTGATTCACGCATAAGTGGCCGCTTTTGGCGTGAATAATTTTTTTGCGTACGCGTTGGACCCAACATTTTTGCATGCTTATTTAATAAATTAAGTGTTTGCGGAGAGGTTGTAACCCCGAAATTGTTTAAAATAGATCCGGTATAGTAGCTAAGAATTAAAATCGATTGGCGTCGCAAGTGTGCCCTACCCGTCACCTTAAGGATGTTAATGGGCGGCGATGATTGCTTTCCATACGGTCGTTTGTCGCCTCTAGCATAAAAAGAAACCTCAGCTCTCAAATATGAGATCTGCCTAAAAAAAGTTAGCCGATATGACGTCTGACTCTGCAAACAACAAAAGCCAATGCCTGAATTACCGACACTCTTCAAATCCAACAGCAGACGGATCACCTGATGTTTAGCGATTGCCGCCGCCCATGGACAACCGCGACACCAGTGGAGTCATGAGTGCCAACCTTTAAACCCAACTTACCCCCCGATTGGGCCTCCGGTAACCTCACTCACGCAGCAAAACACAGCACAGTGCTGCTTTTGTGATTTAAATTGATTGTGGCGATTATGAGAGATTATTTAAAAAAGTACAATCTCTATCTACAAGAATCAATTTTTTGAGACGCAAAACAATAATTTTTACACGCGGCAAGTAACAATAATTTAATAATTACTAAAAGTGGACACTTTTAGCATTATTGGAGAATACTGTTACTTGTAGGAAGAAATCATTTCATAAGTTTCTCTCAAAAAACCGTTAATACATTCCTTCAAGTCCTTAAGATTGTACGTTTTTAAATAATGCCTCATAACCGTCACAATCAATTTAAATCTCCTGGCGGCGCTAGTTTCGACGATGTAACACCTTAATGAGTTAGCTGACATGATGTGACTAAGCTGTTTTTTTTATATGAAAATAGACATAAAATGAACAGACCCATATTTTTTCTTTTTTCAAAATTTGTCCATTTTCATCCATAAAATAATTATTGAAATTCTTTTTATTCTAAATAGACGTAAGCGCCAAATGACGTCATCGGACAGCTGAATACAGCGATATTCCTTTGCTTATCATTGATAAAAAAAAAGGTACTACTGTCAAAGGTAAATAATACTAGTGTCAACATTGTCAACGTCATTCATACATTCAACGTTGACAAGTTGTCTTTTTTTTACGGTTACATGTCATGGGTTTGGCATTTCGTAAATTTAAAACTATAATGTGCTAAGCAAAGAAATATTTTACATTCTGCCGTCCGATGACGTCATCTTACGTTTTTTAGTTTTGTGGCGGTGGGCAATCGCCACATGAGGGTTCGTAGGAAGTAGAAAGTCCGGATAACAGTTACAAATGCGTGTATTCGGTTTGTCCACACTTTTACAAAAGTACTATAGTTACAAACTAACGTGTTGTGCCGTAAAACAATTATAATACCGTGCCGTCTCGGCGCGAACGCGGGCTAATGTCCAAAACTCTCTCGCTCACTGTGTCGCTACTGTCGACGTGGCGGTTTAGGGAAACGGCGTACGTTCCGATTCACTTGTTAGTGAATATAATGCTACGGATAGCAGATAACCGACTAATACTCATTGGGTGACACGCTACACACTCCCCCTCGAGTTTGTGAGAACGTCCTCGCTCATAAACTCGCACTAAAATTTTAAAATTTGCACACAAACAGACAAAAGTTATATAAAAAAAAAATACTTATTAACAAACAGGACAAACATGTTTGCGTGGACGTCCTCTCTGACGCCTAGGAACTACGGGACGAGGAGGCGACTCCGTCTCCTCGCGATTATGAAAGCGTGTTATTTCCGACACGTGGAACTTGCCTAAGACCTCTTCTGGAGCATCTATATCTGCTATCAAATAAGCTGTAGGACTAGCCCTTCCTACAATCACATATGGACCGTCTCTCTTTGGAACAAACTTCGCTGTAATGTTCCTTGCTGCATTACTAAGGACATGGGACTTCAAAAGGACTTGATCACCAACATCAAACACTTCTCCTGGTTTCCTAGCCTTGTCTGCGCACTGCTTACGCCTGTCTTGTTGTGCATCAACCCTTTCCCTGACAGCAATTAAAGACGAGACAAACTTCTTCAGATATGGCGTTATCTGGGGAACAAAATTATCCTTATTCAGAATAGATCTGATGTCGTGCTGGACGTCGAGTGGCGAGCGGAGCTCCCTAGCAAAGGTAAGATAAGCGGGAGACACACCTGTAGTCTGACAAACCGCTGAATTCATAGCGAACCTTACCTCTGGCAAATGCTGAGGCCACGACGTATGATCTGCATCAACTAAGCGCGATAGATGAAACTTCAAATCTCTGTTTTTACGTTCAGCTGGATTCGCTGCGGGGTGGTAGAGAGGTAACAACTCTTGAGAGATACCCAATACAAACATACACTGTTGCATAACTGCTGAGACAAACTGGACGCCATTGTCTGACACTATGCGTCGAGGAAATCCATACCGCAGGAAATACTCCTCTATTAAAGTTCGAGCACAAGCCTCTGAAGTAGCCTCCTTCAGAGCGAAAAGCTCTGTCCAGCGAGTTGCAGTATCTTCGATTAATAACACCCATTTTTCACCATTTCTCCCAGCAGGAAGCGGACCGAACAAATCGATAGCCAAGACTTCTCCTCTTTGATTAAGAACTGGAGTTTGCAAGAGACCTGACGGCTTCGTATTCGAAGGTTTGTACCTCTGGCAGGTAACGCAGGTTTTGATGTACTCTGCTATGGCTCTTCGCATTCCTGGGAAACAAAAATTATGAGCAACCTTACTATAAGTCCTATCAATACCATGATGACCGGCGGAATCATGACATTCCTTCAAAATCTCTGAACGTAGTGATTCTGGAACAACCAATTGAGGTTCCTCACTATCGACATCTGGATTATACCTATACAACACACCTTGTTGTAAAAAATAGCCTCTTTCAGACCATCGCTTTAATCCTATAGAATCTGCATCTGATATATCCTCCATTTCACTAATTATCTTCTTTAGTTCCAGGTCATCGAGCTGCGCGCGGCGGAGATCAGCGGGACTACGAGCAGGTAAGTCAACAACGACGGAGCAGACACCGCACTGATTCCTATCCTTTTCTTCACAGGTTGGCCGACTGAGTGCATCAGCTATGACGTTGGCTTTTCCAGGAGTATACTGCAGCTGAATATTAAAGGATTGTAGCTTAAGAGCCCATCGAACGAGTCTACCCGACGGTGACTTCAAGGTAAGCAACCATATCAACGGTTGATGATCACTTCCAACTATTATTTCGTGACCTTCTATATACCCTCTAAACTTTTCGACTGCCCATACGACAGCTAGCGCTTCACGTTCTGTCGTACTATAATTCTTTTCAGCCTGTGTAAGCAGCCTTGACGCATATTCAATGGGTCGCTCGTCTTTCCCTTCGCCTTGAAGCAATACTGCACCTAGTGCGTAGCTGCTGGCGTCGGTTCTCACAATGAAAGGCTTACTGTAATCAGCCTGCCTTAAAACCGGCGCTGACGATAGACGCTGCTTAAGATCTTCAAATGCCCGATCTTGATCTGGGCCCCAGGACCATTGCTGATTTTTCTTCGTTAACCTAGTCAAAGGTTCTGCTATCCCACTGAAGTTTGGGATAAACTTCCTGAACCACGAGCAGGTCTGGATAAATGTTCTTAAGTGCTTCAACGAAGAAGGTGCTTTCATGTCCAACACTGCACGGACCTTGTCATCATCTGGTGATACCCCATCTTGAGTAATCACATGACCCAAATACTTTACTTCGTCTCGTCGAAAACACATTTTTCTCTGTTTGCTCTTAACTTGAACATTCGTAACCTTTCAAAAACGGCTCGCAGATCCTCAACATGGTTCTCAAAATTACCTTCCGTAATCACAAGCAAATCATCTTGATACGCCAGCAGGGTAATGTCCTTCAGCACACCCGAACGGAGCCTATCTATTAGACGCTGAAAAGTGGACGATGAGTTCTTCAGGCCAAACGGCATCCTTTTGAACCTGTACGTACCGAATGGAGTCAGAAAGGCGGTCTTATCACGATCCTGTTCACGTACGGACACCTGCCAGTAGCCACTGCGCATATCGATAGAACTCATAAAGCAGTTCTTCTTTGTAGACTGGATCAGCTCATCTATCAACGGCATCGGATAGACATCGGTTTTCGTGACCGCGTTGAGCTTCCTGTAATCTACGCAAAATCTTACCTTACCATTTGCCTTCGGGACGAGAAGTGCCGGTGCTCCCCATGCAGATTCACATTCTTCCACAATGTCATCAGCCAACATCTTATCAAGCTCTGTCCGCATCACCTCCTTCTTGGCAGGTGTCAACCTATAGGGCGGGACAGCGACGGGGGGGTGGTCACCAGTATCAATGGCGTGCTCTGCGCAAGGAGTTGGATCTCCCCCTGGCTCGAAAATGTCCTGATGGTCTACTAAGAGGCGGGCAAGTTCGTCACGCTGCTGAACGCTAAGTGAAGTCGCCTCATCATCCCGGAGTACATCTACAGCTGCACATTGAGATACAGGAGACACTCTCTCAAACTGCAAATCAAACTTCTGCTTATCATCATTAGCAAAGTGCCAACTGCTATTCCCGAAATCAAACACAAGATTAAAAATGGTAAGAAAATCTATACCCAATAAACTTTCATTACTATTGGAATCAGGAAATATTAAAAATTTTACCTTTTTCGTTTTATTTTTGAGTGTCACCTTTACCTCTGTGGTAAGTACATTCATCTCCCTACTAACACCATCTGCTAATCTAACAATTTGCTTCGACGGTACTAACGGGTGTCCTAACCTCTGTAGGAGAGCGTGAAGCGTGTGGCCCGCTATACAGCCTTTAGCTGCAGAATCAACGAGAGCTGTGCCACTATGCCCTAATATACTTATATTCAACACAGGTCTTCTAAAAGGTACATCATTTCCATTCTCACAACTGTTAAAACAAACATCGTTATCCAAATGCATACAACTAACATTACTATTTACGGAAATACAATCATCGTTAATTTTCTTAGAACTTCGCGAATCATTATTTATATCCTTAGAAATATTTGTAACAGACCTACTTTTACAAAAATTCGACTTACAAAAAACATTTTCATCGATAATTTTAGCATCACTACTATCATTATTTATATCAAGACATCTCGAATCATGATTTCTACTCTTAGAAATATTTGCAACAAAACCGTGCTTACCAACATCCGA
The DNA here is from genome assembly GCA_019059595.1 of Marasmia exigua. Lineage (NCBI taxonomy): Eukaryota > Metazoa > Arthropoda > Insecta > Lepidoptera > Crambidae > Marasmia > Marasmia exigua. The sequence goes on from CM032481.1 coordinate 17,314,072, forward strand.
ATTTTTACGAAAAACATTTTTATCGATACTTTTATCACAAATTTTATCGATACATGTACCAACACTACTCGTATTCACATTAGACAGTACGCGATCATCATATTTTCGTGAAATAAAGTCTCGATTTTTAGTACCGAAATCCCCTGCGGCATCCGTAGGGTTACCTTGTACCGAAGTGCGCAGTGGAGGGTTAGGTTGTCGCTGCTCCTTTGTGCGGCCCGCTGTTGGCGGCGCGCGCGTTTGATGCGGCTCGCCTTTCGGCATCGCGCCCGATCGCCGCGACCTCGCTGTAGGTGGCGTGCGCGACCGGCGCGGCTGCGCTAGCGGCGACCGAGACTCTTGCGGCGGCCGATATTGCGTCGGCGACGCACGGGAGGCGCGCTGCGGGGCTCCGCACGCTGCGCTAAGGCCGGGGAACGCTCCCCCTGCCTCGCTGCGACGGGTATTGTCGATCGAATAAAACGATTCAGCCGGCGGATTACACGTTTTGCACTTTGACTTTATCACATTAGCGGCACCACAGCCGTAACACTTTATATCGCTACTTTTACGAGTAGGTATATCACTTTTCACTAACACTCTTTCACACGCATCTTTCGAACGGGCGGATTCCCCAGGTCCCGAGACGTTCCGAGGTTGCGGTTGCGGTTTGTGCGAACCTGTCTCCACCTGCTGCTTAGATCCACTTACGCTGCATTCCTTCAGCGAATCCTCTATACTGCGGCATTTACGAAGTAAATCTTCGAAACTTGTGACGTTTTCACGGCTTAACCGTTTTCTTATGCGTTGATTGAGTAGTCCATAAGTCATATCCAATTGGACTTTCTCAGTGAGTTCTCTATCAGGCAACTTGGCAAATAACGCACGTACCTTAGCGATGAATAAATCAGTATGTTCCTCCCCCTGGTCCAATGAAAACAATTTCTTATAAATGCGGTATGGTGGCTCTTGATCTCCAAATGCGCTCCTCATTCGGGTCATCGCATCGTCCCATGACGTTGTTGATCGTTTAATACCTTGCCACCAGACACCCGCGGAATCCACTAGCAACATAGATAAACCGCGTAATGCATTTTCATCCGAAACATTCACGCAATCCTTGTAGGTATTGATGGCGTCTAGGAAATTGTCTAACTCTTCAGGGCGGCCGGAGTACCTCGCAGTACATTGCGAAAAATTCCCGCTGTGCGTGTTGCTACTAGCAAAACTAGTCATCAAGTTGGAGAGCATATCCGGCGTCATTACAATCGACGTATTAGCGGTTTGTGCACCGGCGCCTTCGCCGCCATTGCTGTGTATGCTACTCAAAGAAGCCCTCCGCGTTCGAGGCATTTTGGCCACAAAACAAAACAATCCAAACAAACTATGATTGTTACGTAGTCGACGAGGTTCACTATAACACGGAATAAACCTTTTTCACTGTCTATCGTAGTTGTATCACAGTTTTTCACACTTCGCTGCCAATTCGAAACTTGTACGAACACGATTTTATCCACGTTGAGCGCCAATGTGGCGGTGGGCAATCGCCACATGAGGGTTCGTAGGAAGTAGAAAGTCCGGTTAACAGTTACAAATGCGTGTATTCGGTTTGTCCAAACTTTTACAAAAGTACTATAGTTACAAACTAACGTGTTGTGCCGTATAACAATTATAATACCGTGCCGTCTCGGCGCGAACGCGGGCTAATGTCCAAAACTCTCTCGCTCACTGTGTCGCTACTGTCGACGTGGCGGTTTAGGGAAACGGCGTACGTTCCGATTCACTTGTTAGTGAATATAATGCTACGGATAGCAGATAACCGACTAATACTCATTGGGTGACACGCTACAGTTTTTAATTTTTTTCTCAGTAAATAAGCAATATAAAAAATGAATAAATATATATTCGAACAGCGGAAAAGTAAACAAAGAATTGGTATTTTTTGTTTCAGAGCTTAGCAATTTTGAAATGTTGTCCATTGAACGGCTGGGTAATCCAGTTAGCTGCAACGGCATTGCTACATTGAACGAATTATAAATGTTAATGAGTTGGCCGACCTGATGCTTCCCTGGATTCTGCAGGGCCTGTTGGGCAATGAACTGGGCCTTGAACTTCTCGAATTTCCTCTCAGCCTCGTCTTTGGCCAAGTGAGCTTCGTTTCGGTACCCTTCCAGTTCAAACATCAAGTTCTCATTTTCTTTCTGTAAACAAAGATGATTGACATTAATTAATAGGAACCAACTACCCAACCAACACTTACTCAATCAACTGCTTACACAGGTTTTAACAACACCTGTTCTTTTATGTACAGTCAAGTGCACTAATGAGTATACAAACTCATTCAAATATGAACCTTATTATTCGGCCTTAAGAGTCAAGGTGTTTACATTTCATTGCACACGACTGTACATATATGCGACAGGAGGGGACCAACAGATCGCGCACCTGATGGTGGTAAGCGCCACGTCGGTTCATGGACACTGCAGTGCAAAGCAGTAACCAACACAATTGAATCGTGTGATTTTAAAATAGCACGTCGTACTTTTTTTGATATTTTGGTTTCTGAACTAATTTTATTCTCTAAGGGTTTAGCTACATGTTGTCAAAATGCCACACATGTCCTTCACTCTAATACCACTAAACAAGAGTGTCAAAATATGGTATGGTTTTACAAATAACACATCTTCAAACTGTGTGTTATTTTAGAACATATCTCTAATGTTGCAATGAAAGAACTTTTGTTGTTTTAAAATCACACGATTCAATTATTAGTTTTACACTAGCTACAGTGCGCTTGTGCCAGTGGCCGTGTGGTCCCCGGCAGAGTAGAATAGGCCACCCTCACTCTTACCGAGGTGTCGTAAAAGGCGACTAAGGTAAAGCTGCTGGCATGATCATCAGCACCCATAGAAGGAAAACTCTGCATTTATATTCAAACCCTCGCCAACCCGTCTGCCAAGCGTGGTGAGTATGGCAATTACCCCTCATGTGATTGAGGGAGGCCCGTGCCCCAGCAGTGGGGACTTAATTGGGCTGATGATGATGATGACAGTGCCCTTTCCCCGACATACACAGAAGTGTTTACACGATTTTATTTCACGGGGAAATATCAAGTTTTTAAGCGGGCAAATATGCAGATCCTTTTCAGTCAGACCAGTATCACCGCGACCAGTATGATCTATCGCCGCCGTGCTACATATCAGTCCCAAACCCTGCACTTTTCAGAAAGGGAAATAGGAAGAATTATATGACTGTAACTTACTTTCAGATCTTCGCATTTTTCTTGCAGAGCATTCCCCTTGCCTGGCCTTTCTATTTCTTCTTCCTCAAAGTTGGTATTGAACTCTTCCTTTATATTGTCCAGCTCCTGAAAGAAGTTTAAAATATTATCAACGTTTATTATATTTCCTACATTAGATATTGGATCCTACTCCCGAAGCTTTTAATCCTCATTGGTGGTCTTGACCTTGAACAGTTTACCAGCAGCCATCATGATGTAACAGGTGTATAAAATAAAATTATGGTACGGTGACTTAAACTATAAACACCTACCACACCTTAATAAAACCACAGCGGAATCCATCATGGCCGTCACCTTGTCACAGTTGGGGAACAAGGTGGTGTGAGGGACTCTTACCCTTCCCAAAACCCCTGAGGTGTCCACCTCAGTCAGAGCAATCGCTGTCGGTAACCTTACACCCGGGTCTGCACTGTACCGCAAGACGCTCGCTTCTTCACATACGCCTGGCATCTCGTTTCCACACCAGTCTGGCCCGCTCCGTATTTTCAAGCTTTGTGCTGCAGCTCCTCTATGATCTACGATCTTATATCTACAATAGGCGTTACCGCTGCAGTGTCCACTAGGAGAATCGCCGACATCTGGCTAGTTAAATCTCAAACTAACCCATTTTATAGGACCCTTTTGATGAAAAGGCAGGACTAGATGCGGCGAGATGGAGAGTAAAAAACAAACCACTACAGCATCATCAATCGCTTGTGTAAGACAACTGCTTTCGAAGACGCTCGATCTGCTATCTACGGTGCTGAACTGCTCTTTGGCGCACGTCTAGCTAAGCTCTCAATAGGACACGTACTGTATTTCCTATGTAAAAGCTGCTCTATTTTGCAAGAAGAATATCGATTCCTCAAATGCTGCCAAATACGCTTGATGTACAGCCGGCGACTCCTGCCCGCGGTTCCCGAAACTGCTTTCGATTGGACTAATTCTGTGAACTCCTCGAGAAGACATTCTTACGAAGAGCTGTACCTATTTGTAGCTTTTCACTTGGAGTTCCTTACCTGGGGTACCAAGTTATTTAAACTATACATACATTTTCCGACGATACACAAGCAGTTGATGCGTGAGGCAGTTTAGCTTTGTAAACGATTTCAATAAAGAGGTACTTATCATTATTTGGAAACAGGTTTTGGTTTGGCACATCCATGCATGGCACAATTAAAAGCCTGGTGACACGAAGAACTGCTATCTACGAAGCTAGACTAGCTGTCTCCAGTGTATATGTAGCAGCTGCTGCATTCGGAGAGACCTGCATTCGTTGCTAATTTCTGCTGTCAATGGCGTTGGACCCGTGCGATGATTTGCCACCCAAACCTGTTTTCGCCTAGTTTCATACATGGGTTACAATATTCGCGAGATTATCTAATGATTGAGGATGTCCTATCTATTCCTGCCTTGACAATAACAATCTGTCAATTTAAAAAATCAAAAACAAAAGGTATACTTAAGTTAATTTAATAAAAAAATGTCTCAAATTATGCAAATTTCATGCCTAACATCGGTAAATTTGAGACCGCCGATTCTGCCGCAGCTACCGGAAAAGTCGACGAACTGCTCCTTGTACCTACCATTTCTTGATTATTGCTAGGTGTGGTATTCCTTTTTCCCGTGGAAGCTGCCATGTAAGAACAACAGGAACTCCGGATATAAAGACATGAAATTTGCACATGAATAATAAATAAATAAATTGACAGATCGTGAATTTTGTTTCGCCGTGGGGATAGGTCTACTAAGTTTCCTTGTGAAGATTGGTTCAGGATCAAGATCCTTGATCACGTTTTCTTTTGGCGTAACTTTTTCTCATTGCCTTTTCGTGTTTCAGTGAACTGGTGTAGAGCTTGCCGCCATTCTCCCGGATACTGGAGCACTTATATAATACTTACTTCGTGAGCTAGGGTAAATTTGGTTCTAATCTAATTTATAATACAGTCCGACCGCAAAACTAATTCCTCCCGCAACGTTTGTAACTGCTTACGTTGTCTAATGATATCTTATGACGAAACGAGAAAGAACTTAATTACCCTTTTCCTAGCACAGAGCTAAAACTTTCCTTTCCCGAAGTAGATTTGGCCAAGTGCTTTGGTGCTAGGGTAGAGGGACTAACGTTACGGGCGTAGAATTAGTCAGGTACTTACGCGGTCATAGTATATATACACCGTATTTTTTTAACCGCCTCACAAACTAAAATAATTATATAAAAGTGAAGGTAATTTATTAAATGTCTACATTGAAATTAATGTACAGACGAAGTAAGACCGAATTACCCTCACGATGGAAAAAAAAAAAAGCCACTTGTGGGTAACTCCATGTGACGCTGCGTGTTGTACTTAAACTTTTTTAAGTCACTTTACTCTTGATAGCAAGCATTTTAAATGGACATACAGCTATCCGTTTGAAACCAATAATAAAATACGCCTTTTCTTGCTATTTTTTATGGGAAGGTAAATTATGATTTTTTTTTAACTAAAGGGAAAAAAGTGTCTTTGTATCAGTAGAATTGCGAAAATATTTTTTGAAGTCGGTTAAAAAAGCACAGTGTATATACATAGTAGGGGATACCAAGAGGAGCTTTTGGGATTTACTCGAGCGTATCAGATTAAGATCCCTGGCTGTCCGTCTCCAGTTCGTAAACTAGACAGTAAGGGATCGTCGCGCTTGGCAGGCCATAGTAGAAGAGGCCAGGACCCACAAAGTGTTACAGCGCTGAAGAAAGTAAAGTACCAGATTTAAATACATGAGATACCTTGTACCTTGTTTACAATCTCCACTAAATATGAGCCTCAGAGACAAAGAATCAAGATTATTTAGGGAAAAAAATCATCAAATATTCTCTAGTCTAAGCTTCGCAACCCAAGCCCTCCTTATTACAATACGCGATCTAAGAAATGTTCCGGAACGAACCTTGTTCCAGCCTCTTATCATTGCGTGTTGGAACTAAGCTATAGTACGGTAATAATTTAATACCACGATTATAATAAGATAGATAGATACTCATTATTGCACAACATACAGGGTGTATCTGTGAACATTTACATCCCTTTAACCACGTGTTCTACCAACCATTTTTAACAACATTTTTTCAACAACTTTTCGAAAGTCATCGAAAAAAATTTCGACTCCCCATACAAAATGAACAAGTCACGTGACCGACTTTGTATGAAAAGTGAAATTTTTTCATGCGAAATTTCCAAAAGTGATAGAACAAATGTTGTTCGTTCTTAGTAGACCACGTGGTTAAAGAGATGTAAATTTTCAAAGATACACCCTGTATAGAACATAAAAGCTGGGTATATAGACTGACATACAATGTACAATTTAGGCGCTCTTGTCGCCCAGATCTTTCTTCCAGAAATCTTCAGGTAAGGGACATTAGATAAAATAATGTGGAATAGATGCTGCGTTTCTTTGCGTGAGTGAGGCCCAAACCGGGGGAAAGGGGGACTTAATGGTTGGCAGCGCACTTGTGACGACTCCACTGGAGTCGCGAGTGTCGATGGGCGGCGGCAATCGCTTACCATCAGGTACACCTGATACAAGGTACACCTTCTGCTCGTCTGTCACCTATCACATAAAAAAAAGGATACAGAGATGCAAATGTACAATTTGGGCGGTCTTATCGCTGGGAGCGATCTCTACCAGACAACCTTCAGTTAAAGGACATTAGATAAAAAGGTGGAATAGGTCTCTATGACGCTCGAGTAAACCCACATTTAGCTTCGTGAGTTCCCCCGCTAACAGGCCATACGTACCTCTGTCATCTTAAGCCACATCTCGATGTTCCGTCGCTGCTGCTTCGTGAAGTGGTCGGAGACGCGCTGGTGTTTCGCCACCGTCAGTATTTTCGCAACCTGCTCGACTGTTGTTCACAATTTATGGATATACATTCACATGGCCACTTTATATTATGGATAAATTAGGTATGAATGTGATCTTTTTTAAAACAAGTTACCTATGCGACCGACCGGAGTGGTACCACGGCCTCACAGAAAACCGGCGTGAAGCAGCACTGTGCTGTGTTTCGCTGGTGAGTCCAATTAGAAGGAAAGGGGGGTGTTGGCGACGTCATCAATCAGTCTTTTTTATATTATCTATGTCTTTTATATTTCCTTTACTTTAGATACTTCTTTTTTGTCTATTAATATAAAACAGTTGTGGTTGAAATATATGTGTGTGGAAAATAAGTGGTTTTATTTAATTGGTGTGCTGTTGTGCTTTAGGGACCTTAAGATAGGGACACTAGGCGTAGCTAAAAGGGGGGTTTAAAGGTTGGCAGCGCACTTGTGACTCCACTGGTATCGCGGGTATCCATGGGCGGCGGCAATCGCTTACCATCAGATGTTCCTTCTGCTCGTCTGCCACCGACCACATAAAAATGTAATGTATGGTATTTTAAAACAAGGGTTTATATTGGAGGTACTCTGAACATTTCTATTTTTATTTCTCAAGAAGGAAACTTTATTTTATGGTCGCTTATCGCCATATTTTGGTCTTTTTGCGGATCTTATTTTGTGTGAAAGTCACCAAAATATTTATAATACCCATTTGTTTTTAAATGATGTGATAGATGTGTATTGCCAATAAAATACTTAAACATGTTCATTTTTAAGAACTTTCTCATATATTAAGGTACTTGTTAAAGCGGACCCAGGTTTCCGTTTCCATTCCGCGTTTCAGATGATGATCATCATCATCATCAGCCCATTTAAGTCCCCACTGCTGGGGCACGGGCCTCCCTCAATCACATGAGGGGTAATTGCCATACTCACCACGCTTGGCAAACGGGTTGGCGAGGGTTTTGATATAAATGCAGAGTTTTCCTTCTCTGGGTGCTGATGATCATGCCAGAAGCTTTACCTTAGTTGCCTTTTACGACACCTCGGTAAGAGTGAGGGTGGCCTATTCTACTCTGCCGGGGACCACACGGCACAGATCTCAGATGATGATAGATGATAAGTAATCTATACTATTTTATAGGTAATCCGAAAACACAAAACGCTTGCGCGATGTAATCGACACCTAGCGCCATCTATTGCTATAAAGTGGAACTAATGTCCTGAAACGAAGTGAGGGCGGGCCACTAGTATAATATAAAGTGCCATGTTTAAATTATTTCTGAATGTATATACCTACATTCAGCAATCACACCAGAATATCATGTACTGCTAAGACAGCATTCACCACCTGGAGAAATTTTAATTAGTGGCCTGAAGACTATTTACTTTCATCGTTGACAAGGTGATCATCGCCTTGTGTTGAATATGAAGAGTGTTCCACATTCATCTTGAAGAATCTTCTTCACTTGCTCTCATTAGCTAAGTTAGGTCGTGTTAGTTAATAATTATAATTTATTATAAACGCAAGTTTTATTATATTCTAGTAGTAAGTGTTAAGCTCTCTCTTCTAAGAATCCGTTTTTGATTTTTATCAGTTGGATTCAACACTTGGCGGGCCCGCCGATTGCTTCCGGGACCGACCACGCATCTCGGCCGATGATGGCTTACGAGAATGACCAAGCTTACCGGCTGATGATGGCTTCCGAGACCGACCACGCTTACCGGCTGATGATGGCTTACGAGATCGACGACGCTTACCCGCCGATGATGGCTTTCGAGACCGACCGCGTGGTCGGTCTCGAAAGCCATCATCAGCCGGTAAGCGTTTACCGGCTGATGATGGCTTACGAGATCGACGACGCTTACCCGCCGATGATGGCTTTCGAGACCGACCACGCTTACCGGCTGATGATGGCTTCGAGACCGACCACGCTTACCGGCTGATGATGGCTTCCGAGACCGACCACGCTTACCGGCTGATGATGGCTTCCGAGACCGACCACGCTTACCGGCTGATGATGGCTTCCGAGACCGACCACGCTTACCGGCTGATGATGGCTTCCGAGATCGACCACGCTTACCGGCTTATGATGGCTTCCGAGACCGACCACGCTTATCGGCTGATGATGGCTTCCGAGATCGACCACGCTTACCGGCTGTTGATGGCTTCCGAGATCGACCACGCTTACCGGCTGATGATGGCTTCCGAGAACGACCACGCTTACCGGCTGATGATGGCTTCCGAGATCGACCACGCTTACCGGCTGATGATGGCTTCCGAGATCGACCACGCTTACCGGCTGATGATGGCTTCCGAGATCGACCACGCTTACCGGCTGATGATGGCTTCCGAGATCGCCCACGCTTACCGGCTGTTGATGGCTTCCGAGACCGACCTCGTTTACCGGCTGATGATGGCTTTCGAGACCGACTACACTTGCGACTTACGCTGGAACCAACCGCGCATCCCGGCTAACGATGGGTTTCCGGGACCGACCACGCATCCCGGCTAATGATGGGTTTCCGGGGGGACCGACTATGCATTCAGGCTGATAATGTCTTTCCGGGATCGGGAATGACTACTTTTTGGGATCGATCACGAATTGTTACTGATGATGAGTTCCGGGACCACGCACCCCAACTGATGATGGTACTGGACAGACCACACACTACCACTGATGTTGAGATTTCGGAACCAGATGATGACTTTTCGGGACCGACCACGTGGTCCCGCTGATAATGGGCTACGGGATCACGCACCCCGAATAATAGTGGCACTAGAGCGACCACACAGTCCCACTGATGATGGAATTACGGGAGGACTCGATCTTACGATCGACTTTTCAGGACCGGCCGCGCACTCCCTGTGATGATGGGTTTCCGGTACCGTCCAAGCACTCTTGACTGACCACGCATCCCCTACTAATGTCTTACCTATAATGACCACGCCACCCGGACCGATGAAGCTTTCTGAGACCAACCAGAAGCCAGACGATGATTTTCAAGAACCAGCGAAATACCGCGAAGGTCAGCTGTTGATCGCTGGAGTTCACTTACCGAGAAGTAAGTAGCTATCTATCATAAAAATACTTTAATGTATTTTATTTATTCAAGGACCTGTTCTGTAGCTGCTACCGCTCAATATAGACTAAATATTTCCACTGAAATCATCAGCCTACAGCGATAGGCCATTGTTTAATTGTTGATCTCTGCATTATGGATTGAGGATTTTCTGAGAGCAGATCATTTAGGGTAGTCTTTCATGGCTACTTTATGATCGCCATGGCATCAATACCGGTGTTTCCTCTCTGGGCGGCTCTGTTTTTTCCGCAACTCTATTTCTGCTGCACATCAACGACTAGCAAATAATTCCTCGTATTTTTGGGTAAGCTGAAGACAGCACTTTCGGAGAGGTACCTGTCGTATGCAAGTTTCGGTGCAGATGTCGGGGCTTTGAGGGAAATGATGGTGGAAGATGTGACTGCAGGCCTGAAAGCTGTCTCCATTTGGAGAGACGCTAGCATGGTTGGGTTCAACCCCACCAAAGCACCGCCTGGGCGCCTTTTTTCGACGAAACGGAGTTCATTCAATCTGACTCCGACCTTCCGAAATGTTTCCGTGTCGGACCACCTTGAGCTACTGGGCTTACATTTGTACGTCAGTCTCAATTTCGGTCGCTACATTGAGTTCATAGACAAAGCTGCTGATAAAAAACTAGGCATTCTTCGGAAGGCGGTACTTGAGCAGCTCTTAAGTTCGCTCCAGTTTGGAGTACTGCTGTCCCCTTTGGGATGGTTTTGCCTGGTAGATGTTTAGCTAACAGCAAGATGCTCTGAACTCAATAGAGCGCCGTGCGGTGATGACGCACTCTCAGAGGCTAACCTACAGAGCCTCGACTAGCACACACATGTAGCAAGCCTCTCAATCTTCAACCAGGTTAAATCCGGATACTGATAACAAAGCCATTTGGAACATCCTGGTCTGCTTCAGCAAGTGATAGTAGTACAGTATAATGACTAACCTTGGCTTGATGGTAAAAGGACAGCTCACCTAGCAATTACAACGCGAGAACATGGCTCGTCCGTGAGATGCTTCTATAGGCTTCTTTTGAAGGATTCCATTGAAAAGGACGAAGGAAAGACAGGCGCCGGCAGATAGTTCCACTTCTTAATATTCTTCTATCTACCTCCATCGGGAGCTAAAGCTGTTCTAAAGATATAAGTCAGCAATAAAATAAATAGTGTAACACTTACATTGCAGTATGATTTTAGAGAATTTCTCCTTCATAGTGTTCCTTAGCGTCTGAAACTCTTCGTCGAGGTTCATCTTCTCGTTGAACAGCCTCCGCACTTGGTTGTTGCTCGCTTGGATCAGGGAGTAGAATGTGTTGGCATTTTTCTTGTTGCATTCCCCACGTTCCAGCCATCCAAGTAAAGTCTATGAAAGAAGGTTATATTTCTTTTGAGATTCTTTCCGTGCACATAGGCAAAAACATCGAAAATTAATCTTTGCAATAGAGATTTTTTTAATTAGGTCTTTCTTAGTCTTTTATCGCTTCATGACTGACTCAATCTCTAAGGTACAGTCACGAGCTTTAATTTGGGACCTACCCAAGGTTGAATGTCGTGTAGCAAACTTTCGCTATTAAGAGCTAATATTTTAACGTATCAAAGTCATAATATTTACCATCGACTACTTTACTTTTCTAGGGGCAACCGTGCAAAAACGTCAACTTGAGCGAGGGCATACGATCATTACCGATGTTTTCCGAGTAATTGTTACGCGGGTACTTTTTGGCTCTGTGTTCTATCTATATAGCAATATCGTCTTTTATTTGTGATACGCAAATAAGAAAAGAACAATATTCAATTGTCAATTCATATATGTCAGCTCGCCTACTGAATCTATGACTGTCTACTATTTCAGCTAAAATAACAATAAACATTTTTTTTTGAAATGGGTCCTATATTAAAGCTCGTGACTGTACACATCACATCATGTTACTGTATCCGAAACTGGAATTCAAGACCAAAAAACTACGACAGATACGTCACTGTCCAATCTTTCAATGTCACTTATATCATTGTCAAATCAAGTTTTCAGGTTTTGCTAACCTTTTTGTTATATACTTCTTTTCTTAGTATAAGCTGGCACAATTCATGATTAGGTTTTCACCAGTCCAGTAATTAATTCGTCCAGTTTTGCACATGTTTTAGATTTTAGGCGTTAATAAATAAAATAACTCGTAAAGAAAATGGTCAAGTGATATTTTGACAAAGTGGATAGTCAACAGACGAAGTTAGTCAACGTCTCAGTCACTCAATAAAACGGGGGTGTTTAGCGTTTTATCGATCTATGAATTCTGCGGAGACTACTCTTAACAAAATCGCAGGTTTTAAGTTATTCTCGTGTCAACTCACTCAGCACACAATAGCAGTGTTATAAAAGATTCTTATATTAATATCACTTGAGGGCACCTCACTGCACGAAACAACAACATGTAAGTTCAAATGTTGTACCAAATGTTATTAACACCTGAAATGACACAAGCTCAAAACCAGCCTTTCTACCAAACATTACGGATGATTAAGTCTTTATAAAAGCGTCTTGTATTTATGCAAAAAGAAGTAAATAAAATTACTTCTTTAAATTATTTAATTATAATTACCAATAAATAAATTACGTCAGCGTATGTTTTTAGTAAATAGGTATATACTATTGTACGATCATTTTATTGCAGTGGTACCATTGTAGTAGCTTTTTTGGTCTTGAATTCTAGTTTCGAGTATAGAGACTGTCAAAATTCCTCAATTGACATTAAGGTGTGAATCGAATGAAAAAAATTGACAGATTCGTATTACCTAGTTGATGTACATACAAACTTACCGGAGCAACTTCGGCGAAATCTTCGTCGCCCTTAATTTTCTCCGTGACGCTCACGAGGTTAGCCGGCGTGAAGGGTTCGATGCGCGGGGGGGTCAGCACGCGCTCGCGCATAAGCCTTTCGTGCTCGTTCTGGTCGTCCCGATTCTAAAACCACGGTGATGTAGGTAAATTAAATAATATGTTATATATAAACTTAACGGCAGGGAAATCGGCCCATTGGGTTTTTTTTATACAAACGCCCTCATTTTAACGTCTCATATTTGAAAAACTATTTGCGTCTTTTCTATGAGTTTTACGTCAATGAAGAGGCCAATCGCCTAATGAATAAACTCACATTTTCGAAAATTGTAAAAGACCCTAAAATTTTACGGAAAATGGAAAACAATGAACCGAACCCATATAACGTTATATGGGACATGACTTTTTAACTTATGGTTCTTCTTTATTGAGAAAATTTTGCGTATTTTTACAACTTTTTATATGTAATTTTATTTATTAGGCGGTTTGTCTCTTTATTGACGTGAAAATAATAGAAGAGACGCAAATATTTTCCCATATTATGAGACGTTAAAGCGAGCATGTTTATATGAAAAAAGCCTAATAATCAGATTTTACTGCCGCTGAGTGTATATAATACCTAATTCTAAATATTATGTGAAATCAAAAGCCCTCTCAAATATTGCAGTGCTCTTACAGGGTCTATAGTGGTATGCTATTATGATATCATAATTATATCACCTAACTGTACCTACACTAGGGTTGCTATAAAGATATTGAGTATTAAGCGATAGTACCACAGACAGTAGATAAGAACGTGCCTTTAATACAAGGGGTCGTGATTGGAATCCTAAGCATGCACCTCTAGATTTTTTCAAATGTGCATATACCATTAGCTCGGCGGTGTAGGAAAACATCGTGAGAAAACCTGACATTTCGGATACTTTCTGAAATGTGTAATCATGATTCAGTCGGTCTGGTTCCCATGTTAAAGGGTTACGAAGATCAGACGACAATAGCTTCATTGTCGCTAAATCCTGGATCATAGCAAAAGGCCCAAGCATACCCCGGACTCCAGAGCGACAGTTTTGGACGCAACCGGGAATAAAACGTTAAGATGAAGAGGATTAAATATGTTTTTTTTATGTGATAGGTTATGGTAAGCGATTACCCTCGCCCATGGACACCCGCGACACCAGTGGACTCACAAGTGCGCTGCCTACCATTAAACCCCTCTTTCCCCGGGATTGGACCTCACGGTACCCTCACTCACTCATTCATGGTGACGGAATTTTCGAAATTTCTATTGGAATTATATACAGTACTGTTGGAAATCAATTTTAGGTTAACTTACCAGAGCATAATCAATAAAAATTGTGGTTGCCTCATTATCAATCTGGTCATGAAACTTGAATTTGTATCCCGATAAGAAGAACGACTGCTCCACACTTGGATGATTCTCGAACCGGACAGTGGCACACCCCTTGCCTATGAAGCTTGATATCATCGACCCCCCCAAACCTTTGGAAAATCTCATGGACAGCTTCCTCCGTAATACCACTAGGAAGACCTCCCACGAAGATCGTACGGCAACCGGGTGGCTTTTCCCTCTTTTTAGGCAAGTTCGTGCCAGGACTGGGGGGGATCAGTACACAATTAGTCAAATACATTATCTGGTTTGCCATTGGCATTTGATTCATCATCATCATTGGGTCCATCATATTGGGCATCATGTTCGCCATCATGCCTGGCATCATGTTTGACATATTTGCCATGCTCCCCATGTCCATTTGTTGTTGGTTCATCATGTTGTTGCCCATCATTTGCATCATGTTGTTGGGTATCATTCCTGGAATTAGATTTCTTTTATTGATTTAAAGAAGAAAGAAAGAAAGATAATATTTATTATTATAGACATCACAACACAGAACATATAGCAATTGTAAAAAGAACACAATTTGGCACAAACAGAAAACAAAACATAAAACAATTAAAAATACATAAAAATAAAACAAAAGGAAAAAAAAACAACACTATATTCAATCATGTCCAGACAGTGCCAAATGAATATTATGATGTGTTATGACGTCTAGTATAAATGGCTCTCACTCAGCTTATGTCACAGCCCAGACAAAGGCCATGACGCTGGTTTTCAGTGAGACCAGCTGAATGAGTGCCACGGACGCTTGTCTAGTGTATTTTGTGTACCTAACGTGTATGTGTAATGTGGGTATATATAATTACATACGACAGACTCTAGGTCCATGCTTTTTCTTGCTAGTTACATAGTTTGTTTGCTGATTTCAAATTATAAATTTGCTCCGCGCTCAAAAAATTGTTTTCTTACTTACATTTTTATGAGATAGGGTGCAGACGGATCACATTTAACAATATAACGTCATGATACCGATATGCTAGGTTACCGAAAATGATCTCATACTACATATATACATATTAAGTTTTAGTTATGTATCCACACTATAGTTTTGTAATTTTTTATTATAATCTTTAAGCCTCTAGTTTATAATTTGCAATACCTGTAAAAGGTTGCTAAGTCATAAGAACTTGTCATAATAGCTTTAAGAACTTAATGTACACTTTGTAAGCAAAAAAATACTTGAATACGGTTTTCAGGGAACATAACTATACTACTATTATCCACCTTACACATCATCCAGTGACCAGACTTAGTCTGTTCCAATAAGTCAATATCGACCCCTAACACATTAGATTACTATAATATGTAAATTTTCTTCAATTGATTGATAGTGTGTAAATGTGTTTGACAATAAGGTGGAAGTTGGTTGAAGAAAGTTGAAAAATTAACACTTCATAAATAGTGACATGGTTGTATGTATGCCATGTTGGGTTAATACACTGTGCCAGACTGTACTGCTTACTAACCAGATAATGAGAACTGTACAGTCACTAGCTTTTATTTGGGACCTACCCTAGGTTGAATGTCGTGTAGCAAACTTTCGCTATTAAGAGCTATTATTATAACGTGTAAAGTAATAAATATTTACCATCGACAACTTTACTTTTCTAGGGGCAACCATGCATTTATATACGTCAACTAGAGCGAGGGCATACGATTATTACCGACGTTTTCCGAGTAATTGTTACGTGGGTAATATTTTTTTAGCCCTGTGTTGGCGCAAATAAGAAAGAACAATATTCAATTGTCAATTGATATAATATGACAGCTCGCAAATAAATAAATAAATAAATATATCACAAATATCGCCAATCACATACATGACCCCGAGATAATAAACTATTTTCTTAACTGACACTGACACAACATTGTTTGTAATTAGAAAACCGTAATGGTAGCTTTTTGCAAAGAGGTTATCGTTTCAAGGGTCGATTAGATAAGACATTTTATATTTTCCGTAACTTGACATTCAACATTATTGCACTAAAGTATCGACCTTATTGCATTATGAATGTCTTAACGACATTTAACGGAAGTAGGTCCCAAATCAAAGCTCGTGACTGTACTTGACCTGAACGTGCCCCAGTAGTTCCTGCACCTTCATGTCACACTGTAGAGACCACAGCAGACCAAAGATAAATAACCTAACATTAAATTAATAAACCTCACCTTGTATCATCATACTGTTACTACTATTATTCCAATCCCACCCTGCCTGCTCTCCTGGTCCTTCCCCCACTTGGAGGGGCGGTCGCGTCGGCCGCGCTCGTTCCTGTCCCCCCGCCCTCCGCGGTCCCCGCGCTCGTTCCGGCTCCTGTCGTTCCTGTCGAAGCGGGGCGATCTGGACCGGCGACGGGAGTGTTCTGCCTGGATTAATACAGTACTTCAGGACATATCCTTTATCACACCATTTTACTAGATAACTATAATTAATCAAGACGGGAATTAACACGATATCAAGACTTTCAATCAGCAGGATGGATTTAAAATATCATCAACATGGAATCCAGTAATTAACAAGTGCAAACCCCGTGCTAGGCCGTTACTAACGCAAACAAACACCTGATACTGTTAGTGTAGTGTGTCGGAGTAGCTATGTGAGTACACAATGTTGTATCACACAATAAATATTGTGTTAAATCCCGTCTCGATTAATTATAGTTATAATGCAACGTGAAAATTGAAAAAAACTATTTTACTAGATAGGTTTACATGTCAGAATAGACCGTTTTCAAGTCTTTTCTCTCTGTTCCTACCAGTATTATGACTTTGAATGCCTTGGTGGTCCTAGGTTCGGTACGGTTTGGGTGTTAGATGTTATGTTATGTGAGTCCATTGGAGGTGGTAATCATCATTTACCATCAGGTGATTCAGTTAACCTAAATTCTAACATTTTAGTACTGATGCTATAAGTCTACCAATTAACAGAAGCCTGCAGGGCACTGATGCATGGTGTATTCATTCCATATAAAAGAGCAAATCCTATCTACTAACAGCCTAACTTTAAATATTTTCCTCCTCCCTCCCTCTGTAAAGTTGGATCTGCTGTTGATTTCCTTTTTTATACTAGAGGTGACAAACAATGCACTTTAGATATTTCGGCGCCCTTACAGGATGTCACGTAATCAATGTTCTGTTACCGATTATACCAACTGTAATAACCATGTGCTTAAATAAATAAATAAACAACCAAGCAGGTTATTATTTTTTATTATTTGATAGAAATGGTGTGAGCCCTGCGTCTCATAGCCACTGCGAACAGTAGATGATCTATTGTGGCAGCCCCATAACCTATGACAGCACCTCAAGTAAACACAAATATATTTAAGAATAGACTAGTTTTTAGTGTGTATTGTTGTTGTGTTTTTTATTTTTATTTTATATTTTACATTAAAAAAGGCACCCGCGGAAGATCAGCGCTGAGGTCGTCGGCCACAGCACATGCTGAGCGGGGACCTATTTTTTTGTACATTCTTTTGAACCATGCATGTAGATGAGAACTGTGTAAATATGCAAAAATAAACGATTTTTCTTTTCTTTCTTTACTAGATAACTATTTACAAAATAGAAAATAAGATATACCTATTTGTAATGTAACTGGATACAGGCAATTATCAGTTCCAATACTGCCTGCCTGAATAATGAATAATAAAAGAATTTTAGATACAAACCTCTATCATGGTCTTGGTCTCTCCTATTCCTTCCTATCTCGACTCCCGCTGTGGTTGTTGTTACTTTTCATCTGAGGAACCTGTTGTTGCTCCACATTCTGAAAGTCTTGTCCATCGCTGATAATTTGAACATCATCATTTTTAATGTCGCCATGCCCTTCTGGCATAACTGGTCCAATTAATGGCTGAGGTGGACCTTCAAAAAAGATTAGAAGACCATTCTATTATGTTCTATGACTTACATTTGCATTCATCATCATCAACAACCCACACTCGTCCACAGCTGGACATAGGTCTCCCCTAATGCACACCACTGCTCCCGATTTTCGGCCACTCTCATCCAGCCCACACCAGCCAGCCTTTGAATGTTATCATCCCATCTTGTCGGCAGGGCGTCCAACACTACGCTTACCGAGTCGCGGTCTCCACTCAAGGACTTTACGGCTCCAACGGCTGTCAGTTCTGCGGCTAATGTGACCAGCCCACTAGCCACTTCAGTTAGCTAATTACATTTGCATTAAAAGTACATTTACTTTTTGATAATATTCATAAAAATTAAGTTCATAAAACATCTCATACATTGACTTGAGGGCATTAGGGGCTTTACTAAACAACACTTTTGCAATGGTAGGGCTAAAATAAGAGTCACCGAACTCTTTATTTCGCGATGTAAATGTTTTATATCTTTTTAGGTTAGCTCACTATTCTATCTTACCTACGACCGGCGCTGGGTTAACAACCATGTCGTTCATCATGCACATGGGTGGCATGAGCGGCTGCATCATGTTCGAAGCCATCATGGGGTTCATGGGAGTCATGGGGGTCATGTATTGGTTCCCAGGAAACGGGTCGTTCCCCCAGTTGTTCATGGTGACTGTTCTTTTTGACAACGGTTTTAAGTTGGAAACTTAGTAATACAACAATCACAAACTAATTAGAGAACAAGTTACAGCAACTTCCAAAACAATTCTACATACACTCGGCCAAAATTAGGCTCTCATGCACAGCTGTCATTTTCCGGTATATAATACTACTCTTTGGCTGTCATCATCACAGACCAAGAAAAAGCTGTCATTGGCTGTTGTCATGATGTCACGAGCACGCAACTAGTGTTGGACAAAATATTTTTTTTAGTCTCGATCACAGACTAGGTAGATACTTAGATCTCGATAATAAATAAAAAAAAAACATTTTAGTTCAAAGTAAGCCATTTTACAAATGTGTAAACATTCCAACTACAACCTGTGCGGATAAAGAATGGAATCAGAAATGGCGGCGCATCTACTCACTTCTCGCTGTGCGAGCGAGAAGTGAATAGATGCGCCGCCATTTCTGATTCCATTCTTTATCCGCACAGGTTGTACTTACTTAGCCGAGCGCTACACTTACGTGCCGAGGCCTATACGACACGCAAATGTGTCAAAAATGTAAAAAAAACTTAAAAGCAGTAGATATTTATTGCCATTGATAAGCCTGAAATCAACATAATGTGTATTTCTCTCCAGCGCTATCCCTAACTAAATGAAATATCTTCTTTGCTTGTAACCGAAATTAATTAATACCTAACCCGTAAATACTATATCTAGCAAGCAGCACGCACGCTAGACATGTAAATACGCAGTTGTAAAATATATCGCTTTTTTTATACTACGTCGGTGGTAAACAAGCGGGCAGCTCATCTGATGATAAGAATATTACCGCAGCCTATGGACGTTTATGGACTTCAGTGGACCTGCATACGCGCTGCCGACCCCTTAAAAACCTTAAAACTCCTTTTTTTAAGAACCTCATGCTATATTCCCCCGAGAAAACCTCTGGTGGCAGCTCGTTCCACAGCCGGAGCCTTCGCGGGAGGAAATTCCTCTGGAACCGTACTGTGCGAGACCATTTGGGTTCCAATGTGTGAAGGTGGACGCTTTGACGACGGCGGGCGGTGCGGTGGTAGAATACGGCTGTTGGCATTAAGTCAAATAGTTCCTCAGAGCCCAAACCATTGAACAAGCGGTAAACATACATAGACAAAATCTCTCTTAAGACTTAAGGGTTCAATACCGCATGTGAGTTTGGGATGGTCGACTATTTGCACAGCACATCTTTGAACCGAGTCAAAGGGTTCAAGCTGGTAACAGGTGCTCCTGCCCATAGATGGCAACTGTTACAGAAAGTGGGTCAGGTGGCAAAATAACGTAGACGTAGACTGGGAACAAGTATTTATTGGGGCAGAGCTTCGCCTTACATATAAAATCGACATGAATTGAATGACGACATGACCTGACGCCATGCTTTTATAACAAAAACCCGTCGTAGTAAGATAGTCAAAATAATTACTTATAAATTTAGAATTTAGCAATCTAAATTAGAAATAAATACTATCTAATTACATAATAATTATACAAAAAGGTAAAAACTATGATGTTAATACTTATTAACTTGAAATAAATTATATAACTTATAAAAATTAAGTAAAATTATATTAATTTCCCGCCATCCGGTATTAGGCTTCCCGCTATCCGCTAGTACGACGCGTTAGAAAGTTGTGACGTAGCCGCACCGGAAATGGTTGGTAACAAAACAGTACTTCATATGGGAGCGAACTTGTGACTTGTATAATAAAAACCTTTGCTCTGGAGTGAAGTAACGCTTTGCTCTATTCAGCATACCGAGCTTTTTGGATGCCAGCTTGGCTTTACCTTCCAAGTGACTTCGGAACTGACTGTCGCTGGAAAAGTCGATACCAAGAATCCTAATGCTCTTTGAGATGGTGAGAGTTGTATCTTGGAACTTGGGGGCTACAGAGACTTTAAAATAAAAATGGTTTTTCCGCACTCATCGCTAGACTTATTTGGCGCTGCCCGTACAGCACATGCAATGGACAACATTTCAAAATTGCTAAGCTCTGAAACAAAAAATACCAATTCTTTGTTTACTTTTCCGCTGCTCGAATATATATTTATTCATTTTTTATATTGCTTATTTACTGAGAAAAAAATTAAAAACTAAAAAACGTAAGATGACGTCATCGGACGGCAGAATGTAAAATATTTCTTTGCTTAGCACATTATAGTTTTAAATTTACGTAATGCCAAACTCATGACATGTAACTGTCAAAAAAAAAGACAACTTGTCAACGTTGAATGTATGAATGACGTTGACAATGTTGACACTAGTATTATTTACCTTTGACAGTAGTACCTTTTTTTTGTTAAAACAATGATAAGCAAAGGAATATCGCTGTATTCAGCCGTCCGATGACGTCATTTGGCGCTTACGTCTATTTAGAATAAAAAGAATTTCAATAATTATTTTATGCATGAAAATGGACAAATTTTGAAAAAAGAAAAAATATGGGTCTGTTCATTTTATGTCTACTTTCATATAAAAAAACAATATGGACATGTTAAAAATTTGAAATGTTGTCCATTATCGATATGCAAAATTGTCGACTGCAGTATGACACTAAGCTTGATTGTAGTTTTTTTTTAATTTTTTGTCATACAATTGACAATGACATTGAGAACTTGATTATTGAGAAAACATATTTTGTCTATGGAATAGGTTGTTGCTTGGTTTTTGTATGTGAAATTAAACTAAATCAAAGCGAAAACATTAAACCTCTCTTAAATTCCTCAAAATAAAGTGCTCTTTACTTTAGGAAAAAAGAGTTATTGAGTGAAACCAACCTCATAAAATTCTTTGCCTGTCCTTCAAAGGAAGACTTAAACTATAAAAAAATGTCTATGGTACTTGTTTGACAATTTGTTTTGGGGCGGCGATGGGATTTTTACATTAAAATTAATAGATATCTTCAATATGTGGTCAGTGAAACAGTGAATTTAACATTTGTAGCGCCTAATCTTATCTTACAAGAGTTTTCTTTCCTTAGGAAGTGGTTTTAGTGGTAATTAGTGAAGTTGCATAGTAATCGCTATTTTGGTATTTTCTAGCTCGGAATCAGTGCCGAAAGAGTTTGAGAAGACTTCAGAAGTATTGCCCTTGTCGACATACGGGCTATCGACTGTGGAGGACTTCCGCAGGGCGGAAGGTGAGCTCAACCACCTGGAGTGGTTGAAGAGGGCAGGTCTGTCTAGTGAGGAGCTAAAGCTTTACCAGGAAAATGAAGCAGGGCTTCTCGAACATCGCTCCTTGATCGAGTCCAATGCACTGAAAACAAAATTGCAGGCTATATACAGTAAAATTAATGATTTCCAGAGAGAACCAGGGTGGTAAGTTATTTGGCTGTTCTAATAAGATTACTATTGGACAAATACATATATTTTCACTTTTAAATCATAACTTGTAATATTTTAACATAATCCACCTTATAACAAATCACGTTTTAAAGTTATTACCGTACCAAAGTGCATGTCATCCTGTTCTTACACACAATGTTAAAACGGACTAGCACGAGTTTTGTTCCGGGATGATCCTTAGTACACAATTTGTAATAAGGCGGAACATCTACAGTGTTACTATACTAATAACATATATAAGTTATATGTGTGTTTCCAAGCAGTATATTATTTTTGAATTCCCATTGCTTTCAATGGTGCAAAAGCACTTACACAGGACATTTCCTAACTTTGAAATTATGTTTTAAAGCATTAGAAACACTGGTTAATACTTACACTTACTGTTACATTTATTTATCTCCTACAGTTCAAAACAGTGTAAAGAATCTCCAAGCAAATCAAAACAATCTGACAATATTCTTGACAAATTACAAAAAAAACCTTTGACACTCTACCCAGAGGGTCATCCCATGAATGAGCTGAAAGAGCTGGAAGAAAGCTTATTTGGCCACTTGAAGGATGATGCCCTGCCATTGACCAAACGGAGAAAAATCATGAGGCGCCTCGAAAGGAAGCGAGAACGGATAATGGCTCAAGAAAACCAGATATCCTTTGAGGGTAACGCAGTTGTTGCCACATGTAGTAAGCCTGGTAGCCTATGGGATGTAAAAGACGTAACAGTTCGACCAAACCAAGAAGAACCTGGTCCAGAGAGGCCAGAGTGTGAGAATATTCGAATGATTGGACCACGTAAACCAACAATGTATACGATAAAAGAAAATAGAATTGTACGACTAGAGCCAGTAAATGTAGAGCGTGAGGAGTACCAAGCTGTAGATATTGTAATGCCTGTGAATCAGGCTGAAGAAGAGTTGTTGGAGGGAACCAAAATGCCTCTTGAGGATATTATGAAAATTGAAAGGTTCAAGGATTATGAGCCTGGGATACCATCAAAGGTACATACTCATAAATATTTGTTAAACCTTTAATAACTAAACCATATTAGTGCTACTCTTTCTACAGAGACAAACCCTTTCTCAGTTATGTGTATATGCTATAACTTGTGATAAATGGAATACTAAATCCAACTATCAAGACCATTGCAGATCAATCAGTAGGGATATTAGGAACATGTAGTAGGAACTTACTAGTTATTCTAAATATCCCCGCTGATCCCAATAGGGTATTTGACTAAGCTCGAGATTTTACAAAATATATTTTATCAAAATATAGGTAAATATGTGCCAATAGCAAAAATTCTCAATTAAAATATGCAGATTGATTTTAAAAGAATGAAATTATTAAAAAATAATCATACCATTGAATAACCCATACAATTTGCACTAACTATTATAATAGAACCATTGACATAAACGAAACATTTGATATACATAGCTACCATTGAAAATTCAAATGAAATGCATACAAAATACTTGTTTGTGATGTCACTTCTCAGTAGCCATTTGTATGGAGTGTTTTGGGTTTGCCAAACTAATGTGATTTTAAAGTTGTGATATCTCAGGTAGCTTAAAATGAGAATCAAGTAATTCTTTCAACTATGTTTCTTTCATTGGTAGCAATATTTGGGAAAAAAAACCTACTCTGCCATCTGCAACTCCCTCCTCCCTATGCATTAGCAACCTTTTAGCTAGCAGACGGCAGTACTATTGCTACCAGTCGATGTTAGTAGGGACATATTGAACAGGGGAATAATACCTATTATTACTCTTCTACAGGTACTTTACCTGAAGAACATAGAAGCATCAGTATCCCACGAGCAGCTGTCCCTGCTCTTCAACCAGTTTGTGCTGGACAATGGAGGCCCCATTGACGTCAGGTTGATGTCTGGAAGGATGCGCGGGCAAGCCTTCGTCTCTTTCCAGAGTAAGTTTTGTACATTGTAAGTTAATAACCAGAAGGCCTACAATGTAACTGTCCTGTAACTAATGAGGATATGCCTGTCGCGTCCAAACAAGAGATGCACAGCGCGTGTTAAAGGGATAGTTTCGTTGTAGGCCCTTTGATATACGGCTGTCATATGTACCTAGTAAATAAGTATGTAACATTTTTTTGTAAGAGGAAGAAAG
Organism: Marasmia exigua; assembly: GCA_019059595.1. Lineage (NCBI taxonomy): Eukaryota > Metazoa > Arthropoda > Insecta > Lepidoptera > Crambidae > Marasmia > Marasmia exigua. The sequence continues at coordinate 17,338,550 of CM032481.1, forward strand.
AACCAAAAGCTGCATCATTTCTATTTTTATAATTTTAGCAGCAAAAATGCAGATGCATGCATATCACTGAATGTCATATTTATAAGCATTTTGATTGGCTATAAAAATTAAACAAATTTTATAAGAATTCCATATATTTCAGGTGAAAACCTAGCCATACAAGCACTGGATGAAGTGAACGGCACAATCCTGAGCGGGCAACCCATCATTGCCCAGTTCGGCCGGAACAGCAACCGCATACAGATCGACGAAAACAGATAAACTAGACATAATCAAATATTGGTACAAAATATTTTAACCTTTATCTATATAAATGTCTATTTAACTTATTTATTGAATATCATGTAATCTTAGCTCTTACAAATTGTAAATAACATTAAATGTTTACCTTAATTAATATATTCCATTCTACAATCTAAATACTTGTATTTATTATATACTTTTATCTGTATGTGATACTATTGACATACATGATCCTATTATAACGTGAATATAAACAAAAATAAAATTCACAAACTATAGGAGTAAACAAGGTAATTAACAAAGATGACAAAAAGTGCAATATTAACAGGCTTACTATTTGAAAATACAGACATATTCTTTAAAACACAATTGGGTTATCTTATATAAAATACCATAAAACTAATGAAGATTTTCACGTGTCCATATCACACACTGTTTCGTCCGTTTTCAATAATATTTTTACATCTTATACCAGTGAGTCACAGGGTGGTCGCATCAAGGGATCATCCTAATATTCTAATAGGTTCTCTGTAGTGTAAAACCACTCTGTGCCCGGCTCGGCTGTATGCCCGATGTTAGAACAGCTAATCAGTCTACAAAGGTGTCTCTAACCAAGTGGCTTAATTTGAAGCCGTCCCGTAACGTACGAGTATATACCTGTCGCATCCAAACCAAAGAGACACACAGCGCGTGTGAAAGAGAGGGAAACTCCGATTCTTCCGTGTGCATTAAATTAGGCCCGCAATTTACAAATGGAAGTTTACTACATAGGAGTTCAAAATCAAGTAACAAATTAAACGCGTAGCAGCGTGTCGAGCCAAGTTCGAGCTAACAGAACTGGCGATCTAGTGAGTTAGTCTGATTAGCTGTACTGGGTATGTAGGTCAGTTCACAGCCTGTAGAGCCAGCGCACGGTGTCCTCACTGGTTGTCCTTCGACGAGGACTTGCGCCGTCGCTTGACGACGCGTTTGGGTGACAATCATTCGGACTCCTTCTTGGCCGGCGGTTCATCCTCTGTAACAATATATTTTTCATGTTATATCTTTAAATAAATTCACAACAATTACAATATCCTCTTTTTGAATCCTCTTACTATTAGTAACTTTAATAGTAAGAGGATTCAAAAAGAGGATATTGTAATCCAATAATGCTTATTTACGGAATACCATGTTATTGCCAGTTTGAACGTCTCTTTATAGCACATTTTCAGTATAGAGTCCAAAACAGAGGGTCTATAACGAAACGGAATATATTTCCGTTTGTTACGGGAATGTTTCGTTATAGCCCTCAGCTCTGTCGCTCTGTATTGTTTTACATTTTCATGTCACTAACATCAGAAAAGTTCGTAACGAGATTTCTACCATGTACAATCGACCAAATTGAATCATGAGCCTTTAAGGGTATTTTTTTCTACTATCATATTTTTATACAAGTAGGTTGAAATTCGCCTGAGCATACATTTTCTACTAAGGGGCCGTCCATTAATCACGTGATCTTTTTTAGCATTTTTTAAGCCCCCCCCCTCCCCTTTGGTGATACGTAATGAGGGTTAGTACTACCCCCCCCCCCCCCCATTCGCAACATCACGTATATTTTTAGTGCCTTTAAAGAATTTTTAAATCCATACTAATATTATAAATGCGAAAGTAACTCTGTCTGTCTGTCTGTCTGTCTGTCTGTCTGTCTGCTACTCTTTCACGCCAAAACTACTCAACGGATTTAAATGAAATTTGGTATACAGATAATCTAGACCCTGAGAAAGAACATAGGCTACTTTTTATTGCGAAAAGGGGGTTGTAAGGGGTTGAAAGGGGGGTAAAAAGTTACTTTTCCACGCGGACGGAGTCGCGGGCGGCCGCTAGTTTTTAAAATATTTATCATGGTCCTATGATAAAAATGTCTACCCACCCTCCCCCTTGTGTTATTTTCGTGATTTTTATCAACCCCCCCCCCCCCCTTCTAGCCTACCCCTAATGAACCTGTTCCATTTTTTTATAAATTAAACATCTGGAAAGTGAATCATGATTCAACTAGGTCGACTGTATCTTATTGTGTTACTGTTGTAGCATTACCCTATCGGTTGCTCAATCAAGTTGGCACAAAATCCGAATGTACATAGGCGATCTAAGCACGTTGACATAAGGTATCACTTTGTTCGTCAGTGTGTTGACAGTGGTTGATTTGCAGTATGTGTCTACAGAAGACAACAGCTGATGTGTTGACAAAGCCTTTGGGGAAAGTTTAGTTTGTCAAGTATGTGTCTGGTTTAGGATTAGTTCGTTGTTCTTCTGATTGAGGAGCAGCCACGTTTAGCTGATGACTGGTGTGTGAATGATAGTCGTTTGAGGGGAAGTGTTGTAGCATTACCCTATCGGTTGCTTAGTAACGTTGTTTATTAGGTAATGTCTGTTCTGTTGAAAATATCCAAACTCGTATCTTTTAGTTCTTATAATAAATAAACTCTGCTAAAATGCATATACTTTATAGTTACGGTGTCACAAAACGTGGCCATGGCGCTTGCAACAGCGCCGAAATATTGAAAACTCAAAAATAATTTCAATTATAGGTACTAATAATTTTAATCGTGGGAGCCACGCTTCGGCAGAATGGGCCGGCTTTATGAAATAAAACTTAAGAGTATATTCACAAATCCATTTTTGAATCTGTGGTCACAACAGTAAAAGAAGACTTCTCAGAACAGTACAAGAATCTTGTTATACTTTGAAACGGTCTTCTAGTCATAATTAGAAATAGGTGTGACCGTGTTAGAGCCACGCTACGGCACAAATGGGCCGGCTCGACCGGAATGATACCACGGCCTCACAGAAAACCGGCGTAAAGCAGCACTGCTGTGTTTCGCTGCGTGTGTGAGGCCACTAGATGTCCAATCCGGGGGTAAGGGGGGTTTAAAGGTTGGCAGTGTACTTATGACTCCACAGGTGTAGCGGGTGTCCATGGGCGGCGGCCATCGCTTACCATCAGGTGATCCGTCTGCTAGTCTGTCACCTATCACGTCATCATCTGCCACATATCATGTCATGTTATTCTTTGTCAATTCCATTTACCGTTTGTAGCGCGTCTTTATTTTCGCCGGTACATAAGGAATAGCTGAAAAGCTGCAGTTTGTCCTCGGCAAACAAATTGTTAAACTAAGTATTTCCCGTTTGTATCACTGTGATATTTGTGTGTGTTAAGTGTGTTAACAAATTTTTTTTTTCTTGACTTTCTTTTAATTTGTTTATTTTTAAGCCATTGCATGTATGTGTGTCTATGTTGTTACAAATAAATGATTTATCTATTTATCACAGAAAAATCGTGATCGTGATGCGTGATCGTGTCAGAAATGATGAGGTCCGCAGGAGAAGTAAGGTCACAGACATAGCCCAAAGGATTGCATGCCTCAAGTGGCAATGGGCAGGGCACATAGCGAGGAGAACAGACGGCCGTTGAGTCGGAAAGGTCCTCGAGTGGATGCCACGCACACGGTGGACCGGCGATCTGGTGTAGATCGTGGGAATCCGTTGGATGCGGGCGGCACTGGGACGATCTGTGTGGAGAACATTGGGGGAGGCCTATGTCCAGCAGTGGACGTCTATTGACTGAAATGATGATGATAATCACAGAAAATAAAGGACCTGGTAGAAATCTCGTTACAAACAATTTTATTGTAATATATTATAATATATTGTAGGTATAAAATATATCTTCTCTAACCTTTTAACGTATCCATAAGTAGTATATTTTATATAATTTGTGCTGGTTATATTGTACTATGTATTTATACTATAAATTTACTTAAACAATGTTCAAAATCAAAAGGATTGCACCACCCTTCCCTCTTCTATCTAATGTCCTTTACCTGAAGGTTGTCTGGTAGAGATCGCTCCCAGCGATAAGACCGCCTAAATTGTACATTGTATCTCTGTATACCTAGCTTTTAAGGTTTGTTTGCTAAATCGCGATTTAAAGTAAGTTTATATAAATTGGAAAGTAATTTTATATTATGCTTATAAACCCGAAATAAAATGTTATAAGCATTCTACCTAATTTTAAATCATTGAACTTTGTTTCCAATTCTTCAATAAATAAAATACCTATACCCTACTTGCAAGGTACTTTCCAGTTCCCGACCTTTTATGTTATGCAGCGCGCCGCGCAAATTAATATAATAGAGTGGACTGATTCAATGTGTGAATGCATCGAATGAAAGCGAAAGAAAGAGATGAAAAATTAATGATATCTTACCGTTACTATTTACCGATAAAAACTTCTTAACGGTAAACCCTTTTACCGGTAAATGGCCACGCAAGTATCGCTACCATGCATAACGTTACCTCTACTAGTAACGTTATCCTCGTACGATGCAAGTAACGATACCAAATGTTTAACGGTATTCAAAGCCTTGGTTCGGTGTCTGGGTGTAATATATGTATTTAAGTATATATTTGTGTTACTCTGTTGTCTGATATCTGCAGCACAAGTGCTCAAGCTACTTAGTACGGAATCAGGTCAACCTATGAGATGTTGTGAGAATGGACAACATTTCAAATTTTTAACATGTCCATATTGTTTTTTTATATGAAAGTAGACATAAAATGAAAAGACCCATATTTTTTCTTTTTTCAAAATTTGTCCATTTTCATGCATAAAATAATTATTGAAATTCTTTTTATTCTAAATAGACGTAAGCGCCAAATGACGTCATCGGACGGCTGAATACAGCGATATTCCTTTGCTTATCATTGTTTTAATAAAAAAAAAGGTACTACTGTCAAAGGTAAATAATACTAGTGTCAACATTGTCAACGTCATTCATACATTCAACGTTGACAAGTTGTCTTTTTTTTTGACAGTTACATGTCATGAGTTTGGCATTACGTAAATTTAAAACTATAATGTGCTAAGCAAAGAAATATTTTACATTCTGCCGTCCGATGACGTCATCTTACGTTTTTTAGTTTTTAATTTTTTTCTCAGTAAATAACCAATATAAAAAATTAATAAATATATATTTGCGCAGCGGAAAAGTAAATAAAGAAATGGTATTTTTTGTTTCAGAGCTTAGCAATTTTGAAATGTTGTCCATTATTATTATTATTATTAATAAAGAGTATCTATCTATCTATTGTAATCGTCACACTGTATTTTTAAAGAGTTAGTAATATGTAACGCTACAATATGCTCACGTTTGGCGTCATGCTGGGGCGCGTGCGGCGGCGGCGCGTGGTGCGGCTGGTGGTGCGGCTGGTGCGGCTGGTGCGGCGGGTGTGGTTGGTGCGGCTGGTGCGGCTGGTGCGGTTGATGCGGCGCGGGGTGCAGCGGCGCGTGGTAGTGGTCGGGCGCGGGGTGCGGGTGCGCGGGCGGCGAGCCGTAGTAGCCGTGCGGCGCGTACCCGCCCGGGAAGCCGCCGTAGCCGCCGTAGTAGCGCCCGCCGTACGCGCCGCCGTAGCCGCCTGCTGACAGATTAAGGGCCGTGTCACAGTAGATATCGCACCTTTAGAATACAGTATTTGACTATTTTATTTTTATTTTTGTAATCAAAAGACCTCTCAATGGTAGAAACATCGTTGAAAGAATTACTTGATTCTCATTTAAACTACCTGAGATATTACAACTTTAAAATCACATTATTTTGGGCAAACCCAAAACGATCCATACAAATGGCTACGAAGATGTGACGTCACACGCAAGTATTTTGTATGCATTTCATTTGAATATTGTATGGTAGCTATAACAAATGTATCGTTTATGTAAATGGTGCTACTATATTAGGTGGTGCAAATTTTATGGGTTATTCAATGGTATAATTATTTTTTAATAATTTCATCCTTTAAAAATGGACTTGCCCATGAATCTTTGAATGACTATAAAACCGGCTAGACGTTACATTTTTAATTGATATTTTTTGCTGTTGGCACATATTTACCTATATTTTGATAAAATATTTATATTTTGTAAAATCTCGACCTTAGTCAAATACCCTATTGTAGAGACCCAATCCAAAAATTAATTGGACCTATTTTTATTTATAATGTGTAGATCAATAAGCATAGTAAGATATGCAACTCTTAAAACGTAACCTCTTTGTATACAATTTCTAGATAACATTAGTTTCCTATTTATTGTCGTGACATACGAATCTTTATTGACTGTTTCCCAAATTTAGTATTTTGCATTAGGTCTGTAGATTTCTGAAGGTGCGATATATACGCTAATGGCACCGATATATACGCTAATGGCACCGCTATGGATGGCACCGGAAAATAACAAGATCCGTAAGTTTATAAACTTTCGTAGGATTCTAAACGGGAGATAAATTGTATAATTTTACGTCCACATTTTCGTACATTGATAAACTTACTGAACTCACTCGTAAAATAATAAGTAAGCAATATCCAAACACTACGCGCGATCTGATTGGCGTTGCTACTATGAACCTTTACCAATCAGGGAGCAGTGTGTTATTTTACGTATTTCAAAAATTCGTATATTTAAAAGAGTTTCTTTGATTGGTTGAACCATATACAATTTTACGAATATATATCCGTTAGTTTATATAAATTTACCGTGTGACGTCGGAGATTGATAAATTTACGAAAGTGTGGACGTAAGATAATACAATTTATCTCCCGTTTAGAATCCTACGAAAGTTTATAAACTTCCTAGTAAATTTGTCATAGTAACTATCTCTATGTAAAATCCTACGAAACAATAATCGAACACGCAAATCCACATATTGCGAAATCAAGCCCGAGCAACGGCGCCGGCGCAACGTGATCGCCACCGCTGACACCGCAGTTTACAGCCCCGCGCGTCATCGGCGACTTTCCATGAATTGTACATTTTATTGCTAGGCACTTCTATTTTTACATCGATAGGATCAACTAGCCTAAACCATTGTAATAAGTTTTACTTTAAATGAATTACTTTAAATTTGATTTTGTTTTTTTTTTGGATCCTCCGGCTGTGACCTCCATATTTAATTGATAAACTTACGAATCTTGTTATTTTCCGGTGACATGGACACTACGAACAAAGCTCGAAATACGCACGCACACAGACGCACATTCTACACGGATTTTAAGGTCCCATCGGAGTACATTCGCTGGAACTAAAATCAATGTTGACGATCGCAAATGCCGCGTACTTCAATTGTAAACATGCCTCACGCCCATGAATTATCGCTTTCTTCTCTCGAAAAAAAAAATACAACACAAGTATCATACTGTCTTGACAGGTACCGCCCACATGGTGAAGTGCCTTGCAGAGCAAACAACGACAGACTATGGAATGAGATTCTAATCGATGCTAATGAAAATGTAATATTTAGATCTATTTGATAGTTAATTCTGATATCTGTAATACAGTTGCTCAAGCTACCTATCTCGGAGTCAGATCAATGTACCTATGTGATGTGAAATATTTAATTATTTATTATTTATATTAATGCGTCAAAACAATCGTGAAGACAGTTTTCTGGGAAAAAAAAACTAAAAATCGTATTATTCACTGAATCGTATCCTCTGACTTAGGTTTGGTAGGTATAAATATGTTCGTGTTAGAGCTGCTATGTCCACGGAGCGTAGATTCATCGGACGTGGTTGTATTCGTTAGTAACTGAAGCATACACTACCGGCTGTACGCTTGTGTATATAAAAAAAGAATAGCGTGTATGAAAAATACGTTCCGAATTGAAGGTGAATAGGGATAGTTTCTATTTTGACATTAAAAGTGAGACGCCCCTTTTAAACCTTAACGATTATTTTTAAGAATCGAGAATATTTTCTTTACGAATCTAATCGACTTTTTATTGGTTTGCTTTTTAATTTTAATCCACATTTTTATCTATGAATTTGAAATATCTGGATATGGAATACGAAGGAACCTGTCTCTTTAATCACTTGACATTGGCAGAGTTGTCTCATATGAGCGACAGCAAGATAAAAATAAGTTTAACAAACAAATATAAATGAAAGTGAATAGGACAGTTCAAATGTTTCGTATCATGCATACATCTTTCTACAAATAAAAATATTAATATGTAAAAATCATAATTTTTTGTGTTCTTATTCTTCTAAATTAACAAGTATTAATGTTTCTCAAATAATGTGAATAAGAACTTAATTTTTTTTTTATTGGTGTAATTGTCTTAGTTGCCAAAAACAGATACAAGGTATAAAACGGAAATTAAAAAAGTACCTATTTACAGAATGCTAAAAATAAACAAAAAGAGGAATACTATTTACTAAGAAGAACTGAGAACTTAAAATAGTTATTACCAATAAAATATGTAAAAACATATCTTTTGAATTGCATAATGCGCTAATCGGAATTTTTGCTCATAGGGATTGACACAATAAATCAGTAATCGGTATAGGCGGGCATTTTACCATCGCAACACGATTGCATTACGGACTAAGAACTAGTAATTCCTTTTGGTGACGAAGGTGAATCCAACACGTCAAGCGAGTGTTATTATTTTTCAGATGAATAAGATGCATATTATTTAATTATTTGTGATTAACTGCGTGGGTACCACTAAGAATATTTACATATCCAGATAGTTCAAATTCATAGATAAAATGTTGATTAAAATTAAAAATCAAACAAACAAAAAGTCGATTAGATTTCTAAAGAAAATATTCTCGATTCTTAAAAATATCGGTTAGGTTTAAAAGGAGCGTCTCACTTTTTATTTCAAAATAGAACTGTCCTATTCACCTTCAGATACTGAATGGACTAAAGGAAGATTTGATCTGGCAGCACTTTATTGACTAACAGGCTAAATAACATCCTGACATTATTCAGAAACGTTCAATAAATCTATGTTAGCTGTGTTATAGAGCAGTTTCGACGTTTGTAACAAGAAAATCATCAACAAAATTTAGCAAATAGAACGAAAACTACTTTATAACACCGTTTTAGCAAACAAAGGTTTAACAAACATTTATGAATAGTACGCTTAGGGCCTTGTTCACCATCTCTGAGTAAAGTTTCAAGTAGGCTACTCGTCAATTAAAGTGACCTAATTTTTTTTCTCTGCTTGCTTGTTTTAATCATTCATTATTATAAGAATGAATGAGTTAATCGGAACTTCATTTTCGTATGTGAAATTGAGAAAAATTACTTCTTACTGAGTAGTGTTAATCGGGAAGTAACTATAGTTGATATTTTTTATAGCAATCTTTTCCAATTAATTCTTACGTTAAATAACACACTTAATATTTTCATCTCGTGTTCAGGCGTGACTCTGACCACTGAACGCGATACTGAGCCGACGAAATTTGTAAGTGCTAGATTCGACATAAGCTGTCGAATCAAGCACTTACACAACGTCGTTGAAGTTCTAACACCAAGTAAGTCAGCGCAATGTCAAAACCGCCAGTTTTTGGCGGTTTTGACATTTTGATGCCATTCGCTAGAGAATCGATAGACGCGTCATTTCGCTCAATCAGAATCAAGATACCAATAAAAATCTTTAAAATTAGGAAAAAGTAACAGCACGGAAGTCATAAAATGACCTACGCTTTGAGATGACCACGTAAGTAACAATATTTCTTTTATTTTGTTATGAATCATCAAAATGGCATCAAAATAGTTCGTTAGAGACTTGGAAGACTGATCGTTTTATTTTCAATCAAAATTCAGTTGCGGCCATCAAAAACATTTTAAAGGTAACAGAACGAAAGTTCAAATTGAATACTAATGGAAATAGCACGTTAGTCTCCGATTAGTTTATCGGCTTTTTGAAAAGTTGTTTAAGATGAGTTACGTGGTGTTAGAATTTTAACGACGACAAGTTACTTGGGAAGAAACTAATTAGAAATTTACTCAGAGATGGTGAACGAGACCCTAATTCATGGCTATATCTTTGTAATCAAAAGACCTCCCATTGATAGTAAGAATTACTTGATTCTCATTTAAACTACCTGAGATATCACAAATTTTTTGTGCAAATTGTATGGGATATTCAATGGTAAGTATAATTATTTTTTAATAATTTCATTCTTTTAAAATGACCTTCCCACTGAATCTTTGAATGACCATTAAACCGGGTAGACGTTATATTTTTAATTGAGATTTTTGCTATTGGCACATATTTACCTATATTTTGTTAAAATATTTATATTTTGTAAAATCTCGAGCTTACTCAAATACCCTATTGCCGAATGGGTTACTGTGCCTGAACATGAGTTGAAATTATCTATCTGTATCTAAACTACTTATAAAGATGTTAATCCTACACAAACATATTGACCTATGTTTTGATAAAATATTTATATTTTGTACAATCCCGAGCTTAGTCAAATACCCTATTGCCGAAAGGGTTACTATGCCTGAACATGAGATGAAATTATCTATCTATATCTAAACTACTTATAAAGATGACAAAGATGTAAATCCTACACAAACATATTTACCTGTTTTGATAAAATATTTATATTTTGTAAAATCTCGAGCTTAGTCAAATACCCTATTGCCGAATGGATTACTGTGCCTGAACATGAGTTGAAATTATCTATCTGTATCTAAACTACTTATAAAGATGACAAAGATGTAAATCCTACACAAACATATTTACCTATGTTTTGATAAAATATTTATATTTTGTAAAATCTCGAGCTTATAGTCAAATACCCTATTGCCGAATGGGTTACTGTGCCTGAACATGAGTTGAAATTATCTATCTATATCTAAACAACTTATAAAGATGACAAAGATGTAAATCCTACACAAACATATTTACCTATGTTTTGATAAAATATTTATATTTTGTACAATCTCGAGCTTAGTCAAATACCCTATTGCCGAATGGGTTACTGTGCCTGAACATGAGATGAAATTATCTATCTATATCTAAACTAGTTATAAAGATGACAAAGATGTAAATCCTACACAAACATATTTACCTATGTTTTGATAAAATATTTATATTTTGTACAATCTCGAGCTTAGTCAAATACCCTATTGCCGAATGGGTTACTGTGCCTGAACATGAGATGAAATTATCTATCTATATCTAAACTAGTTATAAAGATGACAAAGATGTAAATCCTACACAAACATATTTACCTATGTTTTGATAGAATATTTATATTTTGTACAATCTCGAGCTTAAACAAATACCCTATTGCCGAATGGGTTACTGTGCTTGAACATGAGATGAAATTATCTATCTATGTCTAAACTACTTATAAAGATGACAAAGATGTAAATCCTACACAAACATATTTAGCTATATTTTGATAAAATATTTTGTAAAATGTCGAGCTTAGTCAAATACCCTATTGGCAGCATCAACTTACGGTGATGCGGCGGCGACGGCGCGTGCTGCGCGGGCGCAGCGGGCGGCGCGGGGTGCGGCGCGCCGTCCTTGGGTTCTGCCTTTTCCGCCTTCGGGTCTTCTTTACGCTCGCCTAAGTAAATAGATTTGAGTTGACTTTAGAGGTACAAGGTCTATCTGTGGACATTGACATCCCTTAAGCCACGTGTTCTACCAACCATTCTGAACGACATTTCGCACATCCTCTGAAAAACTGCCATAAGACAAGACCACCTTCACATTGCATAAATGCCTTTTTTGCATTCTAGAAACGAGTTCAATAAACTCGTCATCAGTTTAAATATTTTGAATCCTAAAAAATTTGCATTGATAACTGAGCAGTAACATTAATTAAGTTACAAATAAGTGAAAGCGCGTTTTTCTCAAAAGACGCTTTTTGAGTTATGAAAATTTTTCAGAGGATGTGCGATTTGTTCTACGACTTTTCCCCATACAAAATGACCAAGTTACGTGACCGACTTTGTATGAGAAGTTGAAATTTTTGTATGCGAATTTCCAGAAGTCATTGAACAAATTATGTTGTTCAGAATGGTTGATAGAACACGTGGTTGAAGGGATGTAAATGTTCACAGATAAACCCTGTATAGGTAAAACTTAAAAAAAAAGAGAAATAATACTTTAAGAAGTGAACATATACCGTGTAAAGAATTCACTGCCAAAATATGACATGGTTTCTACCATGTCTTCCCTTCGGGTAGTAGGTATTTTGTTTTCTTTTCTTCTTATGGAGACACATTGTAAAGTCCATTGGGTATATTTAATAAAAAATTGTTGTATGAATACTCAGATTTGTAAATCTTATAATGTTACATGGACCCCAATGCTCGTGCTTGTGACATCTATTTTCATACGACATATATCACTAAAACATAGTTTTTTTGTATGGTTTTCAGGTGATATCCGCCATGTTTTCAAAATGTCACGAGCCCGAGAGTTGGGCTCCTGTGATCATCATTATCTATACTCCAAACTGGAATTCAAGACCAAAAAAACTACGACAGATACGTCACTGTCAAATCTATCAATATCACTTATGTCATTGTCAAACGCAGTTTTCAGGTTTCGCCAACCCATTTTATATCCTTATTAATAAGAATTTTCTTATAAAAAAGAATTTTAATTACAAACTTTATTTTTAACTCAACTAACATTACAAAATTCAACTCAACTAAGATTGACAACATTTTATTGTAAACAAACGAAAGTGTGGCAATTTTACCAAAACTTATCAAAAAACTCAACAAGACCTAAACCACTACAGAGCAAAACCACATTCGAACAGTCAGAGTAAACTTTAGATTCTTCTTCTTATTTTATTCTTAGTTTTCGATTTCATGTGTTATTAAGCGAAAAGCGTCAGGAAAAATGAAGTGATATTTTGACCAAGTGCTACCCACTTGGTCAAAATATCACTTCATCAACAGTCGAAATAAGTCAAATGTTGTTAATACCTAAAGTGACACACGCTTAATACACGCTTTGCAACCAAACAATGCGGATGATTAAGTTTTTATTAAAGCGTCTTGTATTTATGGAAAAATAAGTAAATAAATTTACTTATTTAAATTATAGAAACTGAAATCATCAGAAATGATGTAATCCGACAGAGAACCAGAGTCACCGACATAGCCCACCGAATCAGCAAACTGAAGTGGCAGTGGGCTGGTCATATTAGCCGCAGAACTGACAGCCGTTGGAGCCGTAAAGTCCTTGAGTGCAGACCGCGACTCGGTAAGCGAAGTGTAGGACGCCCTGCGACAAGATGGGATGATGACATTCGAAGGCTGGATGAGAGTGGCCGAAAATCGGGAGCAGTGGCGTGCATTAGGGGAGACCTATGTCCAGCAGACAGGCCGTGTGGTCCCCGGAAGAGTAGAATAGGCCACCCTCACTCTTACCGAGGTGTCGTAAAAGGCGACTAAGGTAAAGCTGCTGACATGATCATCAGCACCCAGAGAAGGAAAACTCTGCATTTATATCAAAACCCTCGCCAACCCGTCTGCCAAGCGTGGTGAGTATGGCAATTACCCCTCATGTGATTGAGGGAGGCCCGTGCCCCAGCAGTGGGGACTTAAATGGGCTGATGATGATGATGTCCAGCAGTGGACGAGTGTGGGTTGCTAATGATGATGAAATTATAGAATGAATATTACCAATAAATAAATTATGTCAGCGTGTGTTTTTAGGAAATAGGTATATACTATTGTAAGATCATTTTATTGCATTGGCAACATTGTAGTAGGTTTTTTGGTCTTGAATTCCAGTTTCGAGTATAGTATAAGTTATTGCACTGTGTATTATCATAGTATATTATTACTGAAAAGCGGTCCTCCTGATACAGGCTTTCTGAAGCTTAAAAGGGGGCTCTTGCCACTAATTTTGTAAGAGGCTTTGCTTAGTTAAAATAAAGATTTTTTTTATATGAGCATCATCTGAGCAAAAAAAATCAGCTGTTCCATACATTATTGACGCGCGGATATTCTATTTAGTATGGAACAGCTGATTTTTTTTGCTCAGATGAAGTTCATGTTTTGGCAGTGAAGTTACACGGTATATGTTCATCGTGACAACTGGCAACAATAAGCAAGTTACCTCATGTCTACAGTTATAAAAATAACTTGTAATTCAAATAAAAAAAAATACGTTTATTGCTTTCTCATACAACAAAACAGGTAGGTAGGTTTATAGGTATTTTTGTAACACTCATAATTTATTTATATAAACTAGAACTTATCTTCACTTCGTAAATATTATTCCGTGCAAGTGTCCGAAATATATAAACATCAATAAATATAAATAAGGGATTGCTGTAAAAATTAAACTGAAATCCTTTTTATTTTTACTTTTTTCTTGATTAAAAACACCGTCCGCCTTGGTTCTACGTCACTATTATTGTAAACGACAAAACGTCGAACGTCAGTTTCAGGTTATTGGTGGTCTTTCATTTATACGCCTTGATAATGGTTTATTTCACTATAAAAATATTGTACAGTTGGCATTTATTGAAAATTAACATGGATTCTGGGTTTTTGAAATTCGGTCAGTCGATTACGCAGGAAACTATCGGTCTCGTTTGAAAGCAGAAAGTACAAATTTGCCCAAATCAAAACTTTGATAGTTGCAAAATGTTTTGCTTTAAATCCTGATTTCTGCTCAGCTGAGCTAAGGAAGGTTAAGATAACTAAGTAAGTACAGTTTATTTACAACCTTTTTTTTTAATTTAGACAACATCCTTTGAAGAAAATAAGGAAATAAGTACTAATAAGTGTATTCTCACCTCTGATCAACTATTGCTAAAATAGTAGTCATGACAGTCGCGCATATTGTTTACAACACAGATAATTAAAAGACCATCATGGCGGACGGCTTCTATGGATGTATAGCGAAAACATGATTTAAAATATATTAGGAAAGGTGCTTAAAAAAAAAAATTTTTTATTGGCGTAATATGGTCGTAATGTACCGTTCTATCAAATAATAAAAATAGTGACAACTAGCCTATTACCACAGTAGATAGATACGCTAAAACAGTATCGACAATCCGCCATTTTGTGTGATTTTGTTGAGAGAGTCCTAGGGTTGCCCCTTTGATTTTCGTAAAATTGAATTATTTATTTTTGTTTAACGCTAGAGCGTTCTTAGTCTCAGCTTTAGTCAGACCATTTTAGATAGCTAACTACTTTTGATTAGAGCATTGGGGTTGTCACTATTTGAATATTCTTAACATTCAAGTCATAGTGGCTGTGTGAATAAACGTCCAATAATCCTTTGTTAGCTAAAGCGGTGTTAAGGAGCAGTTTTGACGTTTGCAACAAAAACTTAGCATACAAAATTTTTGAAAAAATAATGAAAACTGCTTTATAACACCGTTTTATAAACAAAGGTTTAACGAACATTCATGAATAAGACAAAGTGTCTTATGTCTTAATATACATATTACATTTTTAGATATTGCAATAAAATATTCGCAGAGATTTAGGTAGTTTACAAACCAGGTTGTGAAGGTAAGTAATAAAAAAAAAACGAAACGAAATGAAAAATATTGTTTATTAAGTTAAGTCCCATACAGAACACTTATGAATGTCAAATAATGCTGCAAATATGTAAATGTGTATACCTACTTCACAATGAACTCGTGGCATTTTTAAAGTATATTCGGAATATAATACATTAAATATGTAACTTTATCATTTATTATATAAAATTGCAGTGATAAAATGACGGCTATCTTGTGTAAAAATTTGCTAGATTGATGTACAACTATAGGAGGGATGAGGGTAATGTAGACCGATGGCGAAACTGTTCGATTATTGATTTTATTTTCATAGAAGGTTAAATCGATTGATTTATGAAAAAAAAAGGAATTTATGCGCGATGTTCTGCCAGTTTAAACTAAACAACTGTTACACGAAATAAATTACAACCAAAATGATTTAGGTAAGTCAGAGGATACGATTCAGTGAACAATACGATTTTTAGTTTTTGTTCCCCAGAAAACCGTCTTCACCATTGTTTTGACGCATTAATATTGTTTATTTGATAATAAAATTGACAAAAACGGTACTAAATTTTATCATATAGATCTAAATATTACGTTTCCATTAGCATCGATTATATCGATTCGAATCTTATCCATAGTCTGTCGTTGTTTGTTCTGTAAGGCACTTCACTAAGTGGGCAGTACCTGTCAAGAAAGTATGATATTTGTGTTGTATGTTTTTTTCGAGAAAAGAAAGCGATAATTCATGGGCGTGAATTAAATTGTCTAACGGCGTGAGGCATGTTTACTACTGAAGTACGCGGCATTTGCGATCGCCAACCCTGATTTTAGATCCTGCGAAAGTACTCCGATGGGACCTTATATTCCGTGTAAAACGTGCGTCTGTGTGCATGCGTATTTCGAGCTTTGTTCGTAGTGTCCTATACTGCTTAGCGTATATATCTACTGTGCTATTACAGTCCTCAACACTTAAGGGACCGACTAAGAAGAAAGAAAGTTAATAGATATTATGTTATTAAAGTTGGATAAAGGTTTCTTTCTCTCAGAAAGCACGTAAAGGTGGAAAGTTTAATAAAATAACAAAGTCTTGCGCCCAACTTCAAATTTTATTCTAGAAGTGACTGCAGAGGACAGGCCTATGTCAGCAGTGGACTGAATGGGTTAGGGGAGTAAGTTACCTTCACCGTCCTGCGCGGGTTCCTCTTTCTTGGCCTCAGGCGGTCCGTCGGGCTTGTTGAGCTCCGTGGTGACGTTCCCGTCGGGCTTGACCTCAGTGGTGGACACCTTGTCCACCTGCGTGGGCGGATTGGGCCCGTTCGCCTCGCTCTTGATCGAGTTCGAGTCTTGCTCCATTGGCTGTGGAAAATTAGAATTAGTCAATCAATTCAATAATAAAAATAGTGAGTGAGGCCCTAAGGGGGGACATGGGGACGTAAAAATATATCACCAGGCCCCTCCCCCTGGTGAATATTGGCGATTTTTTTAAGTAGTTTCTGGAGATTGCACAGGTAGCCTGTCCTGAAACTCCGCTTCACCGCCGGCTTCTAATCCTGCAAACTATCATCAGGCTTGCGCAGCTTATCTCTTCCTTGCTCTGGAACGTGCCCCCTTCACCGCCGGCTTCCAATGCTGCAAACAACTATCATTCTTGCGCCGCATACCCACCCTTGCATTGGAACGTATCCCATCCATCAATCATCCAGCTTGCGGCGCATACCTCGTCCTTGGGCTGGAACGTCTTCCCTCCACCGCCGGCTTGCGCAGCGTACATATCTCGTTTATACTAACAAGCGACACATGACGTACTAACGTCTTGCACTGTAATGTCTCCCCTTCGCCGTAACAACCATCAGCCTTACGCCACGTACCTCGTCCTTGCGTTCAGCACGGTTAAGAGTGAGCGGTTGCGCAGTAGCGCCGCCGCGGCGCATCTGCTCCAGCGCACCCTCCAACATGCGCTGGAACGTGTCTCCTCCAATGCTGCAAACGACTATCAGGCTGGCACCGCATACTGCGTCCTTGCACTGGAACGTCTCCCCTCCATCAACCATCAGGCTTGCGCCGCATACCCATCCTTGAGCTGGACCGCCTCCCCTCCATCAACCATCAGGCTTGCGCCGCATGCCCCATCCTTGCACTGGAACGTCTCCCCTCCACCGCCGGCTTGCGCAGCGTACAAACCTCGCTTGTACTAACAAGCGTAATATGACGTACTAACGTCTTGTACTGTAATGTCTCCCATTCACCGTCGGCTTCCAATGCTACAAACAACCATCAGCCTTACGTTACGCCACGTACCTCGTCCTTGCGTTCAGCACGGTTAAGAGTGAGCGGCTGCGCAGTAGCTCCCCCGCGACGCATCTGCTCCAGCGCGCGCTCCACCATGCGCTGGAACGTGTCCTCGTCCACCGCCGGCTTGCAGTGCTGCAATCCACGATAGATCAATTCGTACCTCAAGTAAATAATGCAATAAAATGTTTTTCGACAGTCTTCGTGTGGGACTCGAACCTACGATCTTATGCAAACCGGGCAACTGCTTTACCGATAAGCTACCGGAGACCCGGGACTGTCGAAAAATTTTTAAGTGCATTATTTTTCTTGAGAAAATATTGCTATAGCCAAAAAAAATCATAATAATTCGTACCTCATGCATTAAGACAAGACTCTGAACAGTCTGCAACCAAAGATTTCTAAACTATTTTGGTCATATCGCCCGCCGTCATCTTTGATAAATTGGTTGTGGTGGGCAAAGTGGAGGGGAAGAAACCCCGCGGCCGGTCTCCCAACCAGCGGTGTGTGGTGTGTGTGTGTATCGGTTAACATACAGTACACATTAAAATATAAAAAAAATATTGAATCTATGTTTGTTTCTCAAAAATCCATTTTCATGACTTTCTTAACGCAGCTCGTTGTACAAAATAAACCTCTCGACTCTCGACCGGGTTCGATGCCCGGGTCGGGCCAAAATTTGTACCTGAGTTTTTCTGTAAACAAATTTTTAGTGCCAGCCCGGAGTCTGGAAGTTGGCGGTCTTGTACCACTGTGCCTCGGAAAGCACGTGAAGCCGTTGGTCCTCCGCCCGATCACTCTCCGGTCGTGTCATACTGGTGTCCCATCGGAATATGAGGGCAAGGGAATAGAGAGTGCACTTGTGTTTGCGCACACACTTGAGCACCACAATATATCCTGCGTAAGTGGTTAATCGTTGAGATTGGACGCCTTAGCCAAAATCGGTTGGAGGATATTATTATTATTATTATAAAATAAATGACCCAGTTACCTTCTTGAGTTCATCCTGGAAAGCGTCGCTGCTCTCGATGAACTTGCGCTTCTTGGCCTCAAACTTCTCCTCAATCTGCTGCAGCTCGTCTTCCAGCTTCTTCTGGTGCATCGTCAGTGACTGCACTTGCTTCTTCAGGATCTAAGAGGGTACAAAAAAATTGTGAACAAACTCAATAACTGTTACTAAATTAGTGACTTTTAAGAAAAACGTAAGAATTTTCATATAAGGCGACCTCTCTGATCTCACAGATGTGCCTCGACCTCGATTCTTATGACGGGGCAATAAGGTTTATATTTGAATGGGGTAGTTAGTATAGTTATTGATTAACGTAAGATTTTCTAATAGGGCGGCATCGCATTAGCGATTTCTCTGATTTCGCAGATGTCCAGTCGCCTCGACCTCGAGTCTTAAGCCGGGACAATAAGGTACATATTTGAACAGGGTTGTCCATACTTAATATGACGTACTAGCTTTTGACCGTATCTTCGTAACAAAGGGACAAAAGGAGCTTATGTTACTCTTCATCACTTCAACTACCCCCACTAAAAAATCAGGGTCATTTCACTTAGCACTTCTTTCCTTAGTATGGGAAAAATAGTTCAGCGGTTTTCGATAGATGTAGCTTTATAAATCAATCAAGCAGAAGGTTCGGCGTTGTTTAGGTAGATGTCACTATGCATTTTTACATCACGCTAGTAAAGCGTGTTTCCGAAACAATGACCTTAAACCGCCTGCCCAGCCCACTTCAGCTTTTTAAAACAGTACGGGAATAAACCAGAGGTCCAGAAGTTACTGGGAATTTCGTTATATAGCAAATAAAATGATTTCTGATATTAAATTTAATCGACTCCCTGACTGATTGTCGGAGTTGGCCGTTCTTCACAGCCGTTGAGTTTTGGTCGGTTTCCTCTAGATGGCGCTAGTACTGCCTAGCCGACTGATACCTCTATCTCAGAATATATAAGTTACTCTATGAAAAATAAACACGTCAATCCGTCTCTCTGTTTTGCCGTGAAAGACGCACAAGTAAACAGACAGACACATATGTATAATATGAAGTATTAAATACTATGCGTGTAAAGCATAGACTCTAAACTAGTTTTTGACCGTGGGAGAGCCATGTTTGGGCATGAATGGGCCAGGCCTCACAGAAAACCGGCGTGAAGCAACACTGTGCTGTGTTTCGCTGCGTGAGTGAGATTAACAAAGGTCCAATCCGGGGAAAAGGGGGGTTTAAAGGTTGGCAGCGCACTTATGACTCCAATGGTGTCGCGGGTGTCCATAGGCAGCGGCAATCGCTGACCATCAGGTGATCCATCTGCTCGCCTGCCACCAATCATATAAAATAAATTACGATACTCCGTCGCTCCATTTTGCCGTGAAAGACGCACAAGCAGACAGACAGGCACACACATTATAATACGAAGTATTAAACAGCTTTTATGCAAGTTAGGAATAGACTCACCTGCATCCTGGCAGTGGTGACAACGGAGCGGACATCCGGCACCACCGTGTCGGAGAATATCTCGTTGATGAGGCGGTGGTTGCGCAGGTAGCGCGCGTACGCCACGTGCTTCACCGACAGGCCTTCGTCCTGATCTGCGGGTGATAGAAAACGTTAGTGGTCCTTCGAGCCGGATAACTTTGGTTCAATAAAATATAAATATTTTACTTTTTTACATACATTCATCTAATAAACTATACAACATCCTTTTTAAAACTAGGTTTGAAAAGAGTTCTTCATTCACGGTAGGCAGCGGCATGACTGTGCTCCGGCATTGTTGATGTCTATCAGCAGTGGTTACTGTTTACCATCAGATGGGCCGCATGCTCGACTGCCTATTATTCGCAATTAAAAAAAACATCACGTTATCCTGGTCCCAAAGTAGGGTTTAAATGCATACAACATCTCATACATTGACCTGATTCTGTATTAAGTAGCTTAAGCACTTGTGTTACAGATATCAGACAACAGAGGAATTACAAATACGTATATTACACCAGACACTAAACAAACACAAGTATTCATCACACGAATGTTTGTCCAGGGTGGGGATCAAACCACGTATGGGGCAAAGTCACTGCCACCACTTTTGTTGTCCATCCATATAGACCATCTATAAAATGAATACATTCTCAATGGCACAGAGAAAAGTAGACCGAAAATAGGTTGTAAAAAAAATATCCTCCAAGGTAAATGTGGTGGTGATTGAAACTGCACCAATAACTAATTTCAGGTAACCCTATCTAACTTTGGATTACCAAGTTATTTATGCAGTTGGCTTATCTAAAAGTATAGTGGTGTATTTTCCTTTAACTAGATGAGGTTGACGGCCGATGGGGCAGAAAGGTCCATGAGTGGAGGTCGCGTATAGGAGGTCGAGGTCGTGGCAGGCCTCGTACTCGGTGGACCGACGATCTGGTGCTGGTCGCGGGAACCTCTTGGATGCGGGCGACACAGGACCAATCTGTGTGGAGATCATTGGGGGAGGCCTATGTCAAGCAGTGGACGTTAATTGGCTGAAATGATGATGAGATGAGGTTTATGGATGCGGTGGCCATCCAGCCAGACAGACTATGATTGTAGTACTTCGAGCACAGGACGATAAAGCTTTATTTATTTCAATACCTTCTTCATCCTCAGCCGGCTGAATGTCAATCCTCCTGTCCTGCTGTTGCTGCTCCTTCTGGGAACTGCCCTTCTTGCTCGAGCTCTCCTCCTCCAGGTTGCCTACTGCTCACACCAAATTGTATATTAATTTTATACTCGAACTCAATTTTTTCCATGCAGATGTTTTAACTTATTTGTCAGATGGCAACATGGAACAGCATGATTTATTATTCATTTTTTTTAAACTAACGCAAGTAAAAAAGTTATATGAAGTAAGGCTCAAAGTCTATTTTTACCATGGTATTATTTTGTGCATCAATTAAATGAAGCAAGCAAAGAACTAACAAATAATATTGTTTTTTTTTAAAGAGAGAAGAAATCCCACTTAGACACTACGTTGAATTTTTAATATCACATCAAAATGAGAAAAGGAACTCAAAGGGGGTTATCGCGTGTGAAATATTCTCTAGATACCTGTGAACCGAGGTCCAACTTCAACATCATTTCCTGATTTATCGTTAATTAAAAATTTGATATATCACGTCTAAAAATACCCAATCACCTCGTAGATAGACCTCAGGCCTATAGTACGCCATCTTGCGGATTTTTCGCACGCGTTAGCCCCCATTAAATGAGTAATTCCATTCCATTTTTGATAACGTTGAATTCGAAGCTCGATGATTACGCTTTAATGCCCTTTTATAGAGACGTTAATGTGATTGAATATCTGCATGGAGAATAGCAACCAGTGAGTATTTAGTGGTTTTCTTAAGAATACGGATATAAATACAGGATAAGGATGATATCATGCAACATTTAGAAAGCGTGGAGATTTCGTGTCATTATAGTGTGAAATGTGAGTTACTTTTAGGTTCACAGGGCCCAGTGTATTTAGACTTTGAAAGCGTGAAATTTTCTAATTTTTGTGGTACAAAAATGGGCCGGCTCGACTGGAGTGATACCACGGCCTGACAGAAAACCGGCGTGAAGCAGCACTGTGCTGTGTTTCGCTGCGTGAGTGAGGGTACCGGAGGCCCAATCCAGGGACAAGGCTGGTTTAAAGGTTGACAGCGCACTTGTGACTCCATTGGTGTCGGGGATGTCTATGGGCGGCGTCAATCGCTTACCATCAGGCGATCCGTCTACTCGTCTGCCACCTAACACATAAATAAAATCGCGATGGTGGCACGCTAGCCATCGTTCGTTGTATATATACTTGTGGCCTGAAAACGTAAGGACTTTTAAGTATACACTGGACCCTGCAACCAGAGACAATCAGAAGCTAAATAACCACGTCGACCCTTACCTACAGCCTTATTTTTCGCCGCAATATACGCCAGGTAGGCAGGGGAATTGTGGTAAGTCTTCAGGCTCTTTTCGTACTCCGACTACGCCCCCAACGTGCAATTATACATGAGGTGAGGTGCATGTGGACGATAAACATTAGCATTAATAAGGTGGGATTGTTAGTCACAACAAGTGTATGTGAAATGAGAGGACTGTGTTCTTCTCTAGGGCCGTAAAATTAATCGTGATCTTTTTTTAGCATTTTTTAAATACACGTGATATCTACACCCCCTCGTGGTATTTTCGGGATTTTTTGTCAAACCCCCTCTTTCAAGCCTCACGTGATTAATGGACCACCCCTACCATACTGCTGTCCGCAAATTAAAAGGTCATTGCTGGGCCACGGTCTATGGAGTTAAGCGGAAGTGAGTCATGTAGTGAGATTTAAATGTGCTAAATTAGATTTTAAGATTTCATTTTGTGAGCACTAGTTACTTAAATAAAGAAATAGTAGTCATATGGAGTCGCTGTAATAATATTATTACTATTATTACAGCGACTCCATATGACTTAGCGACCTTTTAGCTAGCGGACGGCAGCATACTACACTGGCTTGCAAATAAACCGACCTGATCGAGTTTATCTTCATAGAAACGTGCCAAGTTCATAGGCATATAAATCTATGTCGTGTTAGGTATAGTATTTAAAAGTCAAGAACGGCTGGACCAATTTGGCAAAAAAATAGTGGAGAGGTAGCTTAGAACCAGGAGACGGACTTAGCATTATATCCACACACTATTGGAGGTGTAAATTAAATACCATTCTAAAGTCATACATTTTTATAAGCAATTCATATGGCTTCTAATATTTTCCAAAATTAGGACTGTTATCATTCTTCCTTCATATATAATCGAAGAGAGAAGGGATGCGAACACACAAGATACATTTTTCTAAAATGATTACACTAATTCCTCTCATTTCAAAACAAAAATCTATAATTTACTTCCTCACAAAATGTGTGCACAGATTTCACTAGTATTCTAACAATACGGGAACAGATGAATACATACCCCCTGAATTATCATGGGAGCTATTTAGTGCTCGAGTATACAGTGACCTAATCCTACTCTACCGATGTATCGATGACGTCATATCCTGTGTAATGGGTGGGTAACCACATTGCTTAACATTAGCGCCCCAAACTCATACGAACAACAAACAGACATATGCGGTAAGTTGTAAAGATGTGTAAAAATGAAACAGACATTTGTTTTTTTACATGTTAAAGCTTCCAAGAATACAGCGGTGATTTTCATTTGACCTATGCTGTCTAATCAACCATTTTTTTTTAATAATATGGCTCTACCTGAAGATATCTTGCCAATGTCAAGTAACTTATTGAGAATAAGTGGGTAGTTAACAGCCGAAGTCAGACACAGTCACTCAATAAAACGCCGGTTTTTTACGTTTTATCGACCTACGGATTCTGCCGGTACCACTCTAAACACAACCGCGGAATTTAAGACTCCAATAGGTCCAAGCATGTTGTCCGTGACAACTCACTTGACACACAAGAGCAATGTTATAAACGATACAATTCAACTATTCTTATTATCAGGATAACTTCGCGCACTTCACTGCACAAATAAAAATTTGTTCACTAAAAACCGCTAGATACTAATTTAAAACCTTTGAATTGCATCAGCCCACGCAGAGTGTTTGACTCCTACCGCCAGAATCCTAATCAACCCCATATTGTATTCAAAAGACATTGTGCAAGCAACATTTAGGTGACAGCTTAATGTCTCTATCACATGTTCACGTTCACGTGAACAAGTAATAGATGGCGTTAGGTGTAACTGTATTTATAAAACTTGCAACGCCATCTGTTAGATATTCTAGAACTAAACAGTAGTAAAAGAATCGACAGGATTGGTCCTGTCTGTTCTATTTACAAAAAAAACGTATAGACTTCATGAAGGATTACTTTAATACGGTTTCTGTAAAACAAATCGAATTAGATGGGTGTTCTTAGAGATGTCTGATTTAAACACATCCTCAAATCATAACCGTCGCATAGGTTTGTTAATCGTAAACCAAAACCCTGTGTTAAAACAAGCTGTGACAATAGGCGTGGTTATACACAAATTTGTTCCCTGTGACGTGGGGATAGGGTTCAAACTGCAGTACCTCTGGTCTTGTGCGCCAGCCACTGAATGTACGCGGGCGACGATTGGTAAGCTTTCAACATTTCTGTGTACTGCGCCTGAGTTCAAAATATTATTTATTTTCTAGAATACTTAGAACTTATAGACGTTGGATAGTGTTATGCTCTGTTTATTACATTTCATACTTAATTACAAACACCATAAGAGCTATTATTAATTTGTAAAACCTGTCATTTGGTACACGACAACAATCAAACCTTTTGAAATCTTGTGAATTCTCTTTCATCAGTCTATTGTTGAATTTGCTTCAGTAAAACTCTCATCAATGCAATATATAATAATGATTCAATTAATTTAAAGAAAACTGATAAAATATCTGCAATAAGAGTTTGTACACGCTAATGATAAATGAATCCACCCTCTACCATATATAAGGTCAATGTGTATTTACGCTACAAGAATTTTGCCAGACATAGATATAATAACTTGTAGTAGGCACTATATAAAATAAAATAAGATGTGAAGATATTGTATATTCATTCCTTATTCAACGCCAATGGATATACAATAAGGGAGTTGCCACACTGGTGGATTGCGAGCGTTTTCAAAAGCGGAGGGACGACGCAGCGTTCACGCCGCGGATGCGCAACGGATGCGCGACGGATTCGCCGCGGAGTTAAGTCTGAACGACATTGTTTTTTTGTGGCGGTCACGCAGAAACTTCCGTTTCGGCATGAATGGGCCGGCCTGACCAGAGTGATAACACGGCCTCAGAAAACCGGCGTGAAGCAGCACTGTGCTGTGTTTCGCTGCGTGAGTGAGGGTACCGGATGCCCAATCCGGGGGAAAGGGGTTTGAAGGTTGGCAGCGCACTTGTGACTTTACTGGTGTCGCGGGTGTCCATGGGCGACGGCAATTTCCATCAGGTGATCCGTCGGCTCGTCTGCCACTTATCACATAAAAAAAAAGTGAACGCTGCGCAGTCGCGACGTGGTTATTGCGTCGTCGCTCCGCTTTGAAAACACTCGCAACCCGCCAGTGTGGCAACTGCCTTAGCGTCTATAAACTATACATTTTTTACGTAGGCCTCGAGACATTTCTTAGCGTGTACAAGCTTTACAATTATCGGCCATCACACAACTTTCCATTCACTGAATTTTATCCAACAAAACAGTTAACATTACCTTCTCCGCCTCATATTCATCGACGAACCCTGCCTTCTCGGTCTCCGGGAGGTCCCTCCACATGCCCCCGATGATGCGGCCGATCTCCCACAGTTTGAGGTCGGGGTGCGCCGCCTTCACGCTGTCCCACACTCGCCGGGAGTACCTCATGTACGGCATCAGGGGCTTTTCTGGGGGCTTCGGCGGCTTCGGGAGCCCGGCGCCCTGGAATTTGTTTTTAATAGTTAGGTAAGACTCCGAAGAGTCTCCTTGCGTTATCGTATCAGAAATGTTGAGATCCGCAGAAGAACTAAGGTCACAGACATAGCCCAAAGAATTGCATGCCTCAAGTGGCAATGGGGAGGGCACATAGCGAGGAGAACAGACGGCCGTTGGGGCGGAAAGGTGGAGTGGAGGCCACGTACAGGAAATCGCAGCCATGGCAGGCCCCCCACAAGGTGGACCGACGATCTGGTGAAGGTCGCGGGAATCCATTGGATGCGGGCGGCGCAGGACCGATTTGTGTGGAGATCATTGGGGGAGGCCTATGTCCAGCAGTGGACGTCTATTGGCTGAAATGATGATGATGATGAGTTAGATAAGGATGTGTTATGACGGCCTCGTTGGCGCAGTGGGTAGTGCGTCGCACCTTAAAGCGGCGGCTGCGCTTGGGGTTCCGGGTTCGATCCCCGGGTCAGGCCATAAATTTGTACCTGAGATATTCTGTTAAGAAATTCTCAGTGTCAGCCTGGAGTCTGGAAGTTGGCAGTCTTTTACCTCCAAGCCGTTGGTCCTGCGCCCGATCCCTCTCCGGTCGTGTCACACTGGTGTCCCATCAGATTATTAGAGCAAGGGAATAGAGAGTGCACTTGTGCTTGCGCACACACTTGAGCACTATAATATGTCCTGCGTAAGTGGCTGATGGTTGAGATTGGCCGTCCTTACGAAATCGGTTGGAGGATATATTATATTATTAAGGATATGTTGCAGTTGGTCTGGTTCTACTGTAGGGTTGCAAAGGTCAGACGGCAATCGCTTCATTGTTATTACCAGACCAAGGACAACGCATCGGTAATGCCATGCTGAGATACTGATGATGATTGAAGTCCAAGAAAACCAAATTACTATAAAGTACAATTTTAATAGGTACTAGAAAAGGATTTTTTTTCTTTTTGTGTCAGAGATAATTTAGAAAAGATTGACAGCGCTCTTGTAACTTCATTGGTGTTGCCATGGTTAATCGCTTAGCATCCTGATGCTAAGCGATTAACCATGTTTTGTTCGCTTGTCTTCCACCTATCACATAAAAAAAGACAAGAAATCTTTAGAAATAAAAGGTACAACTTACCGCACCAGCGCCCTTCCCAATCTTCTGCGGCTGAAATCCAGGATGCGAATGCAACGTCGAGACGAACGGGCTGGTCTTATCGTCCTTCCCGGACTGGGAGGCCTGCCCGCCGCCCGACCCTCCGGTCGCGGCGCGCCGCGCGCTCTCTGCACCGAAACGGGGCTGTAGCTGGCTCTGCGGCCCCCACCCGTACCCGCCTCCGGGACCCGGGTGCCCCATAGGGCTCCCTTGGTACGACGGGTGGTACTGGTATTGGTTATGGTGCGGCGGCGGTGCATTCAACCCGCCTTCAAGCCAAGCAGCGGGGCGGCAATACAATGAAAGAAAAAAACAAAAAGCATAAGGGGATAGGACAGGGAGGGCTGAGGCAAACAAAAGATAAAATCAAATATGCACTAACAACTAGACATAGTAATGTTAATCGTGAAGTTTAGTAGCGAGCGGTCAGTACTAGCATAGTCTTTTAGTAGGCTTCGATTAGCAGAGTGAAGAGTCGAAGACAACAGAAGTACGATAACGACACAAATCATAAGTTTAAAATAAAAAAAAAAGAAAATTGCAAATAAATGATGGCTTGTGATGTGGAAACGAGAAAATCTTGTGCGATTACAAAATTATATCCCCAAAGAGTACCTAAATCCACAGATGAGAGGGTGAGAAAAAAATTTGGAAAAAATATAAAAATTATAATAAATCAGACAGTAGTATTACCTTTCATCATACCGAAACTCATTGGGGGCCCCGCAATCATGTAGTCTGTTTCAACATAACAAAACATGAAACAAAACCAACATAAGAGAACAATGTAAGTCTAAAATGCAGGAAAATTCAAAATTAACAGAAACAAAAGACTATTAAGTTATATGCCAATCTTTCATGCGCCTCAAGAAGAAATAGTCACACTGTTCTATCAAATACTAAATAATCAAAACAAGAGTTTGATTGAGTCAAGCTATTCTTTCAAAAATAATTTGATGACATCAGAATTGGCTAATGTCATGTGTGCAGTTGGTAATAAAATGCTTTTTGGTTTTCTTTGTAAACTCAGTTTTAATAATTTAACATTGATAGACAATTACTTAAAGTAAATAAAATTTAAGAATAATGTTATAATGATTATTACTCGTAGATAAATGTGTATGATTCAGAGCTAATTTATAATTTCAGATGGAGTTCTATGTGATAAGATATTAAAATTTTAAATTAAGACAGACATGATAATGATTTGTACGGGGTTTTTGTGCACAATTTCGAGGCGCATACAAGTTTTGAACATACTATTGTTACTAATGCAAAAACGTTTGAAAAAGCATAGAGTTGGAGTCATGCTGAGGATCAACGCAAGTTAGATACCAGCAATACCAAGAAAACAGCCCTGCTAAGCTTGCAACGGCGTATACTTGGCACTATTGTTAAATCAGTTAGTATCTAACATTCTAAACAACACAGCACTATTTTAATCAATGCATTCAAACTTCAATGATAAATATCTTTTAATTTTTCCGATTAAAAAATATCAAACTTTGAGGAATTCATTCTTTATAGTTTATCTAAGAAACACTTTTAATTTTGTTCCACTACATGTTGTACTAATTCTAAGAGCTAGTTTTTCTAATAATCACTAAAATGTACTAAGAATAAAAATTATACAAACGCGGATTGCTTTGGGGGCTTGGCATCGACATTGATGCGTTTTGTTTGTAACTGTTCGGTGTTGCCATAAGTCCAACCTGAAACAGGAGGATAAATCAAAATCTATTGGAAAGTTATAAGAAAACACTTATTAAATTATAATAAATTGAGATTATGACATAGTGTCTTTCACCAGAAAAAACTAAGGTGTCACATTACTCGGGCACAAATATAGTAGCTACCTGTTTTATATAAGCATTTTGATAGGTATGGGAATCAAACCCTTGACCTTTGCATCTAAACCGGTGCTAAACAGGCTGTAAGTTCAATATTACGTAATATGGAACTGAGATCATTCTTAGTTCATAAAGATTTTTTAAAAATAACATGAATTAAAATTGTTTATTTTATAGGAGACAAGCATTTGACCTCAATCCCACCTGATGTTACGTGAAGATGAGGTCTAAGGTAGCCCACGCTTGCCAATGAAAAGCCTTCACTCTTGCGAGGCCCAGGTACTTCTTTTCTTTCTTTCTTATTCTTTAAAGATTCAATTTGGTTTCTTTAATGAATACCCAGAGGTATGCACTAATCCACTCTATCCTACACAATAAGGTTTTTCAATGCTAATTAATTACACTTTTACCAATAAGTTATTGACCTTCCTTACCTTACCAATAAATGGAATGGATGAATTTTTAAATATCAGTTTAAGCAACTCAAATTTAAATGTGCAATAACTAGGGCACTTAAACGAAACGATGCAGATAATTTATAATGAGTTGTCAAGTAAAAGATCAAAATTACAAAATGTAGTCCATGCGAAAAATTGGTTTTTCTATAATAAATTATATTCTATTTGCTTAGTTTATTTCGTTCACACGTTTGTTTATATAAACACAGAAAAAAACACAAGAAATTAATAGAAACTCAAAAACCCCAAATTCACTATAAATGTGAAGCCGGTCTTTTGCGATGTTAACTGTGTGAAACCCAAGTAATATTGTATATTTATGATTCTTACCTGGACTACGCTGTTTTAAATGTGATAATATTAAGGTATTTTCTAAATTTTCCTGGAAAAAATCACGAAATCCATAACACAAGCGTCACTTTCAAAGAGACGCCATGCAATTTTCCGCCATATTGAATTTCTGCTGTCAGTCACCTCATCACATTTTGACATTCGTTTTTTTTATTTGATTTGAATGAGATCGTTAACATTATTATACAGTAAGAAGAGAAAAATAAATATTAATGTAAAAATTAAAAAAATACTTATGCAGTTTTGTGAATTTGCCTAAAGGGTAGATTGGGGTAGATTAGGTAAATTGTTTTGACTCCAAAGTTAGAAATATTACTTCTCTTGCTTATTGGCGAGGCAAAGATTATGCGCTCTCCCATAACGGCGATAGTTGGAAGCTCTCTACGAACGACCCTTTGCTATTTTTGAAGTAATGTTTGGTTCAGTTTGGTTAAAAGTTTTGATTTATTCATGTTCAAGAATAAATAATATAAACCGGCTGCTAATAAAGTAGAAATACGAAGTATTGTTGCGTTCCTCAATGTAATACGTACGCAGCTTCGGGAATAAGATCCCAAAAGGCAAAATTATGAAGTTAAACATTTTTAAGGAAGACTCCTTTATGAAAAATCAAGCCAATTTCACTACAAATGAGTTTGTTCTCATTTTCAGGCTACTAACTACTTTCCAAACAGTAAATAAAATTGTAATAGTATCAGCCTATCTGTCCTACTGCAGGGAAAAGGCCTCCATCATAGAAATCAAGTCATCGCTAGATACTATGATGGGATTATACAAAAAATTGAAATACAATCAATAAATTATTAGGTACCTACACACAGTTTTACTTTTTTTTAATTGAAAATCGTGTCATAATTACATATAATTCCATACTCGTTTACTAGCCTATAATTAAAAAAAACATTTCGAAATAAACATCAACTAGAAAACAAAAATAACAAAATATGATTTTGATCAAATGAAACTCTTCTGATTACTAAATATTATCCTGTGTCACCTATATTCTGCCGACGTTTTTATTATGTCTATTATTGATATCATTATCTGGACCGAACAGTAAAGTTCCCACACAATCCCGTAAAGTTGTATGGAAAACTTTCAATTGGTCGTTCTTAGACAGCCTCCGAAAATTGACACCAGGTGTGCTAGTGAGAATCTTTGCCTCGCCAATATATATTTATCCTTGTTTTCAAATGCAACAAGTTGAAATCGTTTCAGGAACCCTGCTGCATAATTCTAAATTTGAATCTGGATCATGCAGAGTCCACAAACAGTCGACCCATTGCCCTTTCGTTTCTGTTGTTGTCACTGCGAATAGTACGGAAGTTGGCAGGTGGCGCGCGCATCGCTGAAGCCAAATTGGCCTGCACAGCTTTAATCGAAGAATGTCGCTCGCTACTTTTCGGCTGATGAGTGACCGATTAACATTTTTATGTGTTCGCTTCATTACACTCAATATTTTATTGGTAGGTATTATGTAACGGAAAATGTGCCGGACATTTCAGAGCAAAAAGTTCATCATTGCTGAATATTGTAGTTCTACTGTTTTGGCAAAATCATGAGATTAAATAAGGGGCAATCAAATAGTGACTAGCTATGATCGATTGTCGTAATTACTTCCTCGTTCACTCATCTTCACAAATAAAATATCGTATCCTCTTGTAATTTTCCCACCACCCAGTTCCCCAGCATGATGAATAGATTGACAAGTAGGTAACTTTCCCAGTGGTAGTTGTTAGATAATGTTGTTTGACTGAAAAAATGTACGTAAAAGAGGAAATCAAAATTTTAGAACCTTGTCTAGACAGCTATGGTTGTGATATGTGTGTTTGGGCACACACTTGATCACTATAATATATCCTGCGTACGTGGCTGATCGTTGAGATTGGCCGCCGTAGGCGTAATCGGTTAGAGGATATTATAATCAAAATCTACGTGTTGCGACATTGCCATCTGAATTTCAGTAGGAAAATAAGTATTACAATGTATTGATTCAGGTCTACTTCTTAGTCTATAGACGTAATGCATGTGTGATGGTATCTAGTGGCCTACAACGAACCTGACATTACGGCCGAATCGGAGTTTCCCTTTGTCCTCTGTTTGTAAGCCTGGTAATCCCATGCGTGCAAGGACAACTGTGTCGTTTTTCCGCTTCCAGGAGCCAATCTTTATTTTCATAGTTTGCTATTAAGTACACAAGGTCGTATAGATAGAGAAAATGTTTGAAGGCCGAACTTATTTTTAAACCGTAATGAGCCTGTTGCTGCCTTACCTACTCGAACCTAGTTATCTCTTGTCTATATTAGAATAACCGAATTCGGTCAAGGTTTCACTTTATGGATTTTTCATTCATATGTAGGTAAGTGGTGTGTTTTTACCGCTGAAAATAGGCGGCGAATGTTCGGGAAACATTTGTTTGTGGAGTTTAGTTACACTTGAAACGCCCAGGCTAACTCTTTAGTGCAGTGGATGAGAGGGTTGAAGATGAAAGGATTGCGGGTTCAAATTAATTTTATCCAATAGGAATTACGTTCCTTCAACCTTCAAGAGAATAGCGTAAAAAGACCGGCAATACATTAGCGATCTCTTTGGTTTCGCAATGTTAATGGGCGGCGATGATTGCTTTCCATCAGGTGACTCGATTGGTCGTTTGTCGCCTCTAGCATAAAAAAACCGTTCAACTTAGATTTGGTTCTCTCTCTAATTTAAGAGCGACGCTCTTGTCGGTGAAGTATTCTCCATTCCCCTCTCAACTCTGCCAGCACCTTCATTTCCTTAATTAGATGTTATGTATCAGAATAGGTACAGTGTGTGTACGACGTTACTATACATAAGGTGTCACATTACTCGGGCACAAATATAGTAGCTACCTGTTTTATATAAGCATTTTGATAGGTATGGGAATCAAACCCTTGACCTTTGCATCTAAACCGGTGCTAAACAGGCTGTAAGTTCAATATTACGTAATATGGAACTGAGATCATTCTTAGTTCATAAAGATTTTTTAAAAATAAAATGAATTAAAATTGTTTATTTTATAGGAGACAAGCATTTGACCTCAATCCCACCTGATGTTACGTGAAGATGAGGTCTAAGGTAGCCCACGCTTGCCAATGAAAAGCCTTCACTCTTGCGAGGCCCAGGTACTTCTTTTCTTTCTTTATTATTCTTTAAAGATTCAATTTGGTTTCTTTAATGAATACCCAGAGGTATGCACTAATCCACTGTATCCTACACAATAAGGTTTTTCAATGCTAATTAATTACACTTTTACCAATAAGTTTTTGACCTTCCTTACCTTACCAATTAATGGAATGGATGAATTTTTAAATATCAGTTTAAGCAACTCAAATTTAAATGTGCAATAACTAGGGCACTTAAACGAAACGATGCAGATAATTTATAATGAGTTGTCAAGTAAAAGATCAAAATTACAAAATGTAGTCCATGCGAAAAATTGGTTTTTCTATAATAAATTATATTCTATTTGCTTAGTTTATTTCGTTCACACGTTTGTTTATATAACACAGAAAAAAAACACAACAAATTGATAGAAACTCAAAAGCCCCCAATTCACTATAAATGTGAAGCCGGTCTTTTGCAATGTTAACTGTGTGAAACCCAAGTAATATTGTATATTTATGATTCTTACCTGGACTACGCTGTTTTAAATGTGATAATATTAAGGTATTTTCTAAATTTTCCTGGAAAAAATCACGAAATCCATAACACAAGCGTCACTTTCAAAGAGACGCCATGCAATTTTCCGCCATATTGAATTTCTGTCTGCTGTCAGTCACCTCATCACATTTTGACATTCGTTTTTTTTATTTGATTTGAATGAGATCGTTAACATTATTATACAGTAAGAAGAGAAAAATAAATATTAATGTAAAAATTAAAAAAATACTTATGCAGTTTTGTGAATTTGCCTAAAGGGTAGATTGGGGTAGATTAGGTAAATTGTTTTGACTCCAAAGTTAGAAATATGACTTCTCTTGCTTATTGGCGAGGCAAAGATTATGCGCTCTCCCATAACGGCGATAGTTGGAAGCTCTCTACGAACGACCCTTTGCTATTTTTGAAGTAATGTTTGGTTCAGTTTGGTTAAAAGTTTTGATTTATTCATGTTCAAGAATAAATAATATAAACCGGCTGCTAATAAAGTAGAAATACGAAGTATTGTTGCGTTCCTCAATATAATACGTACGCAGCTTCGGGAATAAGATCCCAAAAGGCAAAATTATGAAGTTAAACATTTTTAAGGAAGACTCCTTTATGAAAAATCAAGCCAATTTCACTACAAATGAGTTTGTTCTCATTTTCAGGCTACTAACTACTTTCCAAACAGTAAATAAAATTGTAATAGTATCAGCCTATCTGTCCTACTGCAGGGAAAAGGCCTCCATCATAGAAATCAAGTCATCGCTAGATACTATGATGGGATTATACAAAAAATTGAAATACAATCAATAAATTATTAGGTACCTACACACAGTTTTACTTTTTTTTAATTGAAAATCGTGTCATAATTACATATAATTCCATACTCGTTTACTAGCCTATAATTAAAAAAAACATTTCGAAATAAACATCAACTAGAAAACAAAAATAACAAAATATGATTTTGATCAAATGAAACTCTTCTGATTACTAAATATTATCCTGTGTCACCTATATTCTGCCGACGTTTTTATTATGTCTATTATTGATATCATTATCTGGACCGAACAGTAAAGTTCCCACACAATCCCGTAAAGTTGTATGGAAAACTTTCAATTGGTCGTTCTTAGACAGCCTCCGAAAATTGACACCAGGTGTGCTAGTGAGAATCTTTGCCTCGCCAATATATATTTATCCTTGTTTTCAAATGCAACAAGTTGAAATCGTTTCAGGAACCCTGCTGCATAATTCTAAATTTGAATCTGGATCATGCAGAGTCCACAAACAGTCGACCCATTGCCCTTTCGTTTCTGTTGTTGTCACTGCGAATAGTACGGAAGTTGGCAGGTGGCGCGCGCATCGCTGAAGCCAAATTGGCCTGCACAGCTTTAATCGAAGAATGTCGCTCGCTACTTTTCGGCTGATGAGTGACCGATTAACATTTTTATGTGTTCGCTTCATTACACTCAATATTTTATTGGTAGGTATTATGTAACGGAAAATGTGCCGGACATTTCAGAGCAAAAAGTTCATCATTGCTGAATATTGTAGTTCTACTGTTTTGGCAAAATCATGAGATTAAATAAGGGGCAATCAAATAGTGACTAGCTATGATCGATTGTCGTAATTACTTCCTCGTTCACTCATCTTCACAAATAAAATATCGTATCCTCTTGTAATTTTCCCACCACCCAGTTCCCCAGCATGATGAATAGATTGACAAGTAGGTAACTTTCCCAGTGGTAGTTGTTAGATAATGTTGTTTGACTGAAAAAATGTACGTAAAAGAGGAAATCAAAATTTTAGAACCTTGTCTAGACAGCTATGGTTGTGATATGTGTGTTTGGGCACACACTTGATCACTATAATATATCCTGCGTACGTGGCTGATCGTTGAGATTGGCCGCCGTAGGCGTAATCGGTTAGAGGATATTATAATCAAAATCTACGTGTTGCGACATTGCCATCTGAATTTCAGTAGGAAAATAAGTATTACAATGTATTGATTCAGGTCTACTTCTTAGTCTATAGACGTAATGCATGTGTGATGGTATCTAGTGGCCTACAACGAACCTGACATTACGGCCGAATCGGAGTTTCCCTTTGTCCTCTGTTTGTAAGCCTGGTAATCCCATGCGTGCAAGGACAACTGTGTCGTTTTTCCGCTTCCAGGAGCCAATCTTTATTTTCATAGTTTGCTATTAAGTACACAAGGTCGTATAGATAGAGAAAATGTTTGAAGGCCGAACTTATTTTTAAACCGTAATGAGCCTGTTGCTGCCTTACCTACTCGTACCTAGTTATCTCTTGTCTATATTAGAATAACCGAATTCGGTCAAGGTTTCACTTTATGGATTTTTCATTCATATGTAGGTAAGTGGTGTGTTTTTACCGCTGAAAATAGGCGGCGAATGTTCGGGAAACATTTGTTTGTGGAGTTTAGTTACACTTGAAACGCCCAGGCTAACTCTTTAGTGCAGTGGATGAGAGGGTTAAAGATGAAAGGTTTGCGGGTTCAAATTAATTTTATCCAATAGGAATTACGTTCCTTCAACCTTCAAGAGAATAGCGTAAAAAGACCGGCAATACATTAGCGATCTCTTTGGTTTCGCAATGTTAATGGGCGGCGATGATTGCTTTCCATCAGGTGACTCGATTGGTCGTTTGTCGCCTCTAGCATAAAAAAACCGTTCAACTTAGATTTGGTTCTCTCTCTAATTTAAGAGCGACGCTCTTGTCGGTGAAGTATTCTCCATTCCCCTCTCAACTCTGCCAGCACCTTCATTTCCTTAATTAGATGTTATGTATCAGAATAGGTACAGTGTGTGTACGACGTTACTATACATAAGGTGTCACATTACTCGGGCACAAATATAGTAGCTACCTGTTTTATATAAGCATTTTGATAGGTATGGGAATCAAACCCTTGACCTTTGCATCTAAACCGGTGCTAAACAGGCTGTAAGTTCAATATTACGTAATATGGAACTGAGATCATTCTTAGTTCATAAAGATTTTTTAAAAATAAAATGAATTAAAATTGTTTATTTTATAGGAGACAAGCATTTGACCTCAATCCCACCTGATGTTACGTGAAGATGAGGTCTAAGGTAGCCCACGCTTGCCAATGAAAAGCCTTCACTCTTGCGAGGCCCAGGTACTTCTTTTCTTTCTTTATTATTCTTTAAAGATTCAATTTGGTTTCTTTAATGAATACCCAGAGGTATGCACTAATCCACTGTATCCTACACAATAAGGTTTTTCAATGCTAATTAATTACACTTTTACCAATAAGTTTTTGACCTTCCTTACCTTACCAATTAATGGAATGGATGAATTTTTAAATATCAGTTTAAGCAACTCAAATTTAAATGTGCAATAACTAGGGCATTTAAACGAAACGATGCAGATAATTTATAATGAGTTGTCAAGTAAAAGATCAAAATTACAAAATGTAGTCCATGCGAAAAATTGGTTTTTCTATAATAAATTATATTCTATTTGCTTAGTTTATTTCGTTCACACGTTTGTTTATATAACACAGAAAAAAAACACAACAAATTGATAGAAACTCAAAAGCCCCAAATTCACTATAAATGTGA
Organism: Marasmia exigua; assembly: GCA_019059595.1. Taxonomy (NCBI): domain Eukaryota; kingdom Metazoa; phylum Arthropoda; class Insecta; order Lepidoptera; family Crambidae; genus Marasmia; species Marasmia exigua. The sequence continues at coordinate 17,375,940 of CM032481.1, forward strand.
AGCCGGTCTTTTGCAATGTTAACTGTGTGAAACCCAAGTAATATTGTATATTTATGATTCTTACCTGGACTACGCTGTTTTAAATGTGATAATATTAAGGTATTTTCTAAATTTTCCTGGAAAAAATCACGAAATCCATAACACAAGCGTCACTTTCAAAGAGACGCCATGCAATTTTCCGCCATATTGAATTTCTGTCTGCTGTCAGTCACCTCATCACATTTTGACATTCGTTTTTTTTATTTGATTTGAATGAGATCGTTAACATTATTATACAGTAAGAAGAGAAAAATAAATATTAATGTAAAAATTAAAAAAATACTTATGCAGTTTTGTGAATTTGCCTAAAGGGTAGATTGGGGTAGATTAGGTAAATTGTTTTGACTCCAAAGTTAGAAATATGACTTCTCTTGCTTATTGGCGAGGCAAAGATTATGCGCTCTCCCATAACGGCGATAGTTGGAAGCTCTCTACGAACGACCCTTTGCTATTTTTGAAGTAATGTTTGGTTCAGTTTGGTTAAAAGTTTTGATTTATTCATGTTCAAGAATAAATAATATAAACCGGCTGCTAATAAAGTAGAAATACGAAGTATTGTTGCGTTCCTCAATATAATACGTACGCAGCTTCGGGAATAAGATCCCAAAAGGCAAAATTATGAAGTTAAACATTTTTAAGGAAGACTCCTTTATGAAAAATCAAGCCAATTTCACTACAAATGAGTTTGTTCTCATTTTCAGGCTACTAACTACTTTCCAAACAGTAAATAAAATTGTAATAGTATCAGCCTATCTGTCCTACTGCAGGGAAAAGGCCTCCATCATAGAAATCAAGTCATCGCTAGATACTATGATGGGATTATACAAAAAATTGAAATACAATCAATAAATTATTAGGTACCTACACACAGTTTTACTTTTTTTTAATTGAAAATCGTGTCATAATTACATATAATTCCATACTCGTTTACTAGCCTATAATTAAAAAAAACATTTCGAAATAAACATCAACTAGAAAACAAAAATAACAAAATATGATTTTGATCAAATGAAACTCTTCTGATTACTAAATATTATCCTGTGTCACCTATATTCTGCCGACGTTTTTATTATGTCTATTATTGATATCATTATCTGGACCGAACAGTAAAGTTCCCACACAATCCCGTAAAGTTGTATGGAAAACTTTCAATTGGTCGTTCTTAGACAGCCTCCGAAAATTGACACCAGGTGTGCTAGTGAGAATCTTTGCCTCGCCAATATATATTTATCCTTGTTTTCAAATGCAACAAGTTGAAATCGTTTCAGGAACCCTGCTGCATAATTCTAAATTTGAATCTGGATCATGCAGAGTCCACAAACAGTCGACCCATTGCCCTTTCGTTTCTGTTGTTGTCACTGCGAATAGTACGGAAGTTGGCAGGTGGCGCGCGCATCGCTGAAGCCAAATTGGCCTGCACAGCTTTAATCGAAGAATGTCGCTCGCTACTTTTCGGCTGATGAGTGACCGATTAACATTTTTATGTGTTCGCTTCATTACACTCAATATTTTATTGGTAGGTATTAATGTAACGGAAAATGTGCCGGACATTTCAGAGCAAAAAGTTCATCATTGCTGAATATTGTAGTTCTACTGTTTTGGCAAAATCATGAGATTAAATAAGGGGCAATCAAATAGTGACTAGCTATGATCGATTGTCGTAATTACTTCCTCGTTCACTCATCTTCACAAATAAAATATCGTATCCTCTTGTAATTTTCCCACCACCCAGTTCCCCAGCATGATGAATAGATTGACAAGTAGGTAACTTTCCCAGTGGTAGTTGTTAGATAATGTTGTTTGACTGAAAAAATGTACGTAAAAGAGGAAATCAAAATTTTAGAACCTTGTCTAGACAGCTATGGTTGTGATATGTGTGTTTGGGCACACACTTGATCACTATAATATATCCTGCGTACGTGGCTGATCGTTGAGATTGGCCGCCGTAGGCGTAATCGGTTAGAGGATATTATAATCAAAATCTACGTGTTGCGACATTGCCATCTGAATTTCAGTAGGAAAATAAGTATTACAATGTATTGATTCAGGTCTACTTCTTAGTCTATAGACGTAATGCATGTGTGATGGTATCTAGTGGCCTACAACGAACCTGACATTACGGCCGAATCGGAGTTTCCCTTTGTCCTCTGTTTGTAAGCCTGGTAATCCCATGCGTGCAAGGACAACTGTGTCGTTTTTCCGCTTCCAGGAGCCAATCTTTATTTTCATAGTTTGCTATTAAGTACACAAGGTCGTATAGATAGAGAAAATGTTTGAAGGCCGAACTTATTTTTAAACCGTAATGAGCCTGTTGCTGCCTTACCTACTCGAACCTAGTTATCTCTTGTCTATATTAGAATAACCGAATTCGGTCAAGGTTTCACTTTATGGATTTTTCATTCATATGTAGGTAAGTGGTGTGTTTTTACCGCTGAAAATAGGCGGCGAATGTTCGGGAAACATTTGTTTGTGCAGTTTAGTTACACTTGAAACGCCCAGGCTAACTCTTTAGTGCAGTGGATGAGAGGGTTAGAGATGAAAGGATTGCGGGTTCAAATTAATTTTATCCAATAGGAATTACGTTCCTTCAACCTTCAAGAGAATAGCGTAAAAAGACCGGCAACACATTAGCGATCTCTCTGGTTTCGCAATGTTAATGGGCGGCGATGATTGCTTTCCATCAGGTGACTCGATTGGTCGTTTGTCGCCTCTAGCATAAAAAAACCGTTCAACTTAGATTTGGTTCTCTCTCTAATTTAAGAGCGACGCTCTTGTCGGTGAAGTATTCTCCATTCCCCTCTCAACTCTGCCAGCACCTTCATTTCCTTAATTAGATGTTATGTATCAGAATAGGTACAGTGTGTGTACGACGTTACTATACATAGGTTGATTCTGATACCTATTTATTTATTATTTGATAGAAATGGGGTGAGCCCTGCGTCTCATAGCCACTGCGACCAGTAGATGATGTATTGTGGCAGCCCCATAACCTATTACAGCACCTCATGTAGCTCCAGTTCCAGTATAAACCCGAGAATGGAGCTGATGGGGGAGCTTTTGATCCCGTCTGCTGAAATCATGTGTGCTCCTAGGTGCCGGCTTCTGCAGCGGTGCAGCGCTATGCACTCGCCGAGGACGTGGATAATCGTTTCCTCGTCCTCGCGACAGAACCTGCAGATTTTGGTATCTGAAAGGCCCATGTTTTGCAGGTGCTTGTTTAATTTGCAGATCTATACACACTGTACCTACATACTTAATCACACAGAAACTGAACAAACACAATAGCTCTTCACACGAATGTTTGTCTAGGTTAGAGTGGACCCTTGGACCTATAGCCAGAGGTCCTTAGCAATCAATCAATCATCATTTATTTGCGATAGAACATGGTTATAAGTTGGTCTTAACGTATACATAGTGCTAACATATTCCGTCGTAATGGACGTGCAAATTTTCAAAATACTCCGATTATTACAATATAATTCAATGTCAATGGAATGTCAATTTCATTATAAATTAATAAACAAAACCGACGGACAGTACAGAACAAAAATTAAAAAATATTTTTTTTTTACACTTTTACATTAAATTATTAAAGCTAGGTACATGTCACTTCTGGCTAACTCTTAGTAGGTATTATATTTATTTATTCTATAATTACTATCCTTAAAAAAATTCGTCAATTGAGTAGGTAATAGCATTTCTCGAGCAGCCATTTTTTTAGCACATTGCAGAATTTACCATGGGGAAGTCCAGCAACACCGTCTGGTAGAGAGTTGTAAATTCGCGGCGCCATTTATTGGCAATTCCGTTTATAGAGTTCCAACTTTGGCACTGGCATTTTTAAAAGGCTCGTTATTGATAGCTCTTCAACAAACTTACTACTTTGTCCCTCGTCCCCCTAGAACTAGGACTTTTCAGGGTTGTTCACAGTTTTTTTACATAGTTACTAAAGTTATTATTATTCTAACATAATAATAATTACGTAATAAAATTAAATATATTAAGTACCAACCTAAAAACAAGTAATTTATTTATTACTTACAAATCTTCTAAACAATATAGATTACTATACATGTAATTAAAAGAAATTATATAATAGATAAATAAAATTAAGTCAATTAAATAATTCGTATACCCGTTACATAACTGTATGATATAGGTAGGTACAAAATAAATGAAAACATTAATATGACGTTCTGTGCCGATTTTCTAAATTATGTAGGTAGATACTACCTACACTTTATTAAGTACATATAAAAAAGTAATAATAAGTAATTGTTACTTTCTAATACATATTAATTATTTAGATTGTAAGAACATTGCAATGCCTTGTTAGGTGTTAAGTATTTAAGCTACATTGTATTATTTTAATATCTTTTGTACCACTTAACATGCAATAAACGATTATGATTATGATTAAGTTATATCAACATTTATATCTATAATATAATAAGCTATCGCAGTAAGCAATGCTTGGCACACATCGAAATATAGGCCATTAAAATGCATAACATGGGCATTGCGAAACGAACTATGTGTCGTATCGGCAACTAACAGCCAATATTGTTACGTGCCGTTATCAAATGCCAAAGGATTTTGCGTACAACATAACGTAACTAATATACAGCCGTAAATCATGATAGATAAGTAGGTAGGTAATGGCTAGTGAAATAATTTCTCGTGATAATAGATTGCAATTATATGCAATGCGATCTACGATAAATTGAAGTTCTCTTCAGGTAGATACCTTCCTATTTTACAATGATTTGGTATAATAATCCTCCAACCGATTACGGCTACGGCGGCCAATCTCAACGATCAGCTTCGTACGCAGGATATATTATAGTGCTCAAGTGTGTGCGCAAACACAAGTGCACTCTCTATTCCCTTACCCTCATATTCCGATGGGACACTACTGTGACACGACCAGAGAGGGATTGGGCGCAGGACCAACGGCTTAACGTACTCTCCGAGGGACGGGGGTACAAGACCGCCAATTTCCAGACTCCGGGCTGCCACTAAGAATTTCTTACCGAAAACTTAGGTACAAATTTTTTGGCCCGACCCGGGGATCGAACCCGGGACCTCTTGCGCAGCCGTCGCTTTAAAGTGCGACCCACTAACCACTGCGCCGCCGAGGCAGTCGATCATTTGGTATAGGTGCTTGACATTGGTGCGTAACACAGGTGCTTGAGCTACCTATCACGGAGTCAGAACAATGTATGTGATGTTATGAGATCATCATCAGCCCATTTAAGTCCCCACTGCTGGGGCACGGGGCTCCCTCAATCACATGAGGGGTAATTGCCATACTCACCACGCTTGGCAGACGGGTTGGCGAGGGTTTTGATATAAATGCAGAGTTTTCCTTCTCTGGATGCTGATGATCATGACAGCAGCTTTACCTTAGTCGCCTTTTACACCTCGGTAAGAGTGAGGGTGGCCTATTCTACTCTGCCGGGAACCACACGGCAATGTTATGTTATGAGATATTTATTTATTATTTATAGGGTGCCACGTAACAAAGTACCTACTTACTTTGCAATTAGGGTATCTAAACTACTTAAAACTTTATTATCAATAGAAATAGATATACTAAAGAGTATTTCTCAGAGCTCTACATCATTCACTGGTTGGAGTGTTGGACAAACACCAAGTGCGTTTCAATTCAATTGATTTTCATAAAACATGGTATATAAAAGATCTTATGAAATACATAAGTTCACATGTTTAGCCAAAGTTTTTCGCTGAACTTTCTACCACGTAACTCATTTCTGTGGAACGGTTTGGCCGCGGGAGTATTTCCCGACGGCTACGACTTAGGGACCTTCATGAGAAGAGCGCACTGTTTTTTTAAAAGGTCCGTCAGACACATTAGCGATCTCTCTGATTTCGCATATGTTCATGGGTGGCGTTGATTACTTTTTAAAAAGGCCGGCAACACATTAGCGATCTCTCTGATTTCGCTGATGTTCATGGGCGGCGTTGATTACTTTCCATCAGGTGACCCGCTTGCTTGCTTGTCGCCTATAACATAAAAAAAAATTAAAGCTTTCAGTTATCATAAAACCTTAGAGGTAGTTTCTACAACTGGGCCGATCCAGTTGGAAAATATGAGTCATCCTTTTTGCTGGGACACATGGAGTTCTTGAGGAGAAACGAAAGAAGTTGGTGAATGATATTTTAAAAATACCTAAATAGATAACACACACACACGACCCAAACCAGTGCCGGATTAAGCCAGCGCGGGGCCTGTAGCAGAACCTGTCATGAGGCCATTGGTGTGCTTTAGGCATGTGTTTCGCTGGTGGCCCCCGGGGAAGGGGAGTTTAAAGGTTGGCCGTACACTTGTGACTTCACTGGTATCCATGGGCAGCGACAATCGCTAACTATAGTGACACGTCGGCTCGATTGCTATCTATCATAAAAAATAGAGGCGTTGAGCGGGGCCCCCCATGTGCGGGGCCCAGAGGGCATATTTTCGAGCACTCGACATTGAGCTACAGATTTGTATGGACGACTGTATAAAATCTCTGAATTCGACTTCAATGTCGATTGCACGAGAATTTGCCCCTCAGGACTGCCGGGCGGCTTCTCGTACCTACGACGGGGAAGGGTCCCATTTTTAATGTAGGGCTTTGCCCCGTAATGCCTACCCTCGCTAATACATGGCCCCGGCGGGGCCCGTAGCATTTGCTACTGTACTCTTGCTACTTGGCTTAATATGGCACTGGACAAACAAGTAACGGTCCAGCGGAAAATCCGCACATCACGAGACCCGAATGCCAAATAAAATTCCACCAAAAATTTCTTCCGCGAGTGTTTCTCGACGTCACGATGGACTGGTTACAGACTAATGATGATCATTTAGTTGACACGCTGCGCACGCGCCGTTGAATAACATGGCAATAAAATATGATATCATTATGTGTATCGTGATGTACACTGTATTTCCGAGGACTTGCACCATATTATGTAGTTTACTCACTAGTTACTTCCCGTGACTTTCAATCAGAAACAGAAAATCTTTATTTATATAGGCTGGTACTAACTCAGCTCTTACAAATCGTCATAGATTTAAGTAATTTAAAACAATAGTAGTACATAACATGGTAATACATATATAGGTCGATACTTAGACTATGCTAGTAAAATAAATTAACATAATGCGAGTCTACTACCGGTTCGGAAAGTTACTCTTTTTAATCGCCAAACGCTAGGATAATAATAGTAGTGAGCTTTGGATGAGTAAAACAAAGATTTCAGACGGTGTCTAAACTGAGAGTGGTTTTGACCTGCTTTTTCCACATTAGGCAGGTGCAGCGCCATGACTGTGTCTAGAATCTGGACCGCCGCTCAAAGATCGATGTCTTTGAGCGATCACCATTAGACCTGGTTAAAACGTATTTTTCAAAAGATTTGAACATTTGCATCTGGATCAGTGCAAAGATGCGGAATAGTCATAATCAAGTCAATAACACCAACTCTCAGATAGATCCGTGATTAATAAAATTGATTTAAATATACCTATTTCTTTTCCCAGCGTAATATATGGAAAGACGATTCACCCGAAACCCGAACACAGCTTACTGTTTGGCCCTGAACTCCGATCATTCCGCTCATTCGGCTCACTCGGAACAATCAGCTCATCCGGAATACTACGCCCACTTTAATCATTCAGCTCATTCGGATCATTCGGCTCACTCAGATCATTCGGCTCACGTGGATTCGGCTTATCCGTATCAGAGAGCGAGATAGCTACCGCGTACCGATTGACCACAAGATCCATTTGAGTCGAGGCGAATGATACTTACATTCGGAGTGAACATTAGAGTCTCGGAACAGTGTATCATTTGGCTGAGAGTCGGATCACTGAGTCGTTTTAGTAAAGAGTTGCACACGTCTAGTTTCATCATCATGCAAATGGACCGCAGGCTGTAAAAAGCATTATGCCGTTATTTTTTGTATAATGCCTACCTTCCTAAACTGTCCCGTATCATCATGGACGCATTGACATGCCATTCCTACGGCAGTAGAATACAACAATGCTTCGGCCATGTGACCTTTGCGTGAAGAGAGAGCAGTATTTAGGCGAGTGAATCAGCGGTGATTCACGGTCTCGTAACATAGTGTCACGTTTCGACGCCGTTCTATACAGGTCTACGACACTTATTGTGATGCATTTAAAATTGTTCAGCCCATTATTTTGGCATGGTTTTTCCGGCCGACTTGGTCTGACGTGCCTAGCATGCGGGACATTACTCGAAATTTTAAACGACTTTACCAACGGATGACGAAGCTTAGTTTTCCTTCCACATTTAAAATTTATTGGCGTTGCCAAAATAATCGGAAAATTAAAAAAACAATACTTTAAATTCCCGTAACATGAAACCGAAAAAAATAAATCCCTACCGACTAAATCCCAGGGTTTTCCCTTAAATGGGGAGGAGTTGTGGGTTCAGAAAAGCGAACCCTGGCACCATGACCCTGAGGTCTAGGGTGTAACGCGTTCGCCTAGATGATGCCTGTTCACTCTTGCCTTAAAGATGTCCAGATTGTAGTTGTCCGGAAAAACAGACCTTGACAAGGAGTTCCATTTCTCAGCTGTCCGCATTATGAACGTGGAAGCAAATCGCTTCGTACAAATAAGAGGTAAGCCAACAACGTATTGGATGAAACCTCCCGCCGCGCCTTGTTGTATGGTGATGAATGAATGAATTCCTTTAATAATTCCTTCGGTTCCGTATGTCATCACTGGCAACACACACGCGTTGAAGACTTTCGTCATGAGACACTGCGGTAGATGGGCCGAAAATATACTGCGTAGCTTCCCGAACGCTGCCCAGCCGAGTTGGATTCGTCGATCGACCTCTTTCTGGAAGTTGGACCAAGCTGGACTTTTTGTCCGTGGTAGATGTACTCGTCTAGAACTTCCAGTGTAGAGCTTCCAACCTTTACAAGAGTGGGTACGACATGGGAATTCGACATGATTTTCGTCTTGTCCATGTTCATTTTCAGACCCACTTATTGGGAGACTCTACTGAGGTCGTCAAGCATTGTGCCTAAGTCTTCCAAGGTCTCAGCCATGACTACGATATCATCTGCGAATCGAAGATGCGTCATGTACTCGCCATTTATATTGATGCCAATTCCATCCCAGTCCAGAAATGTGGACGCTTACAATTTGCCGATTAAGGAGGCTCAAAGTCACCTAGAGAGCAATGGAGAGGGCTATGCTCGGAGTCTCCCTGCGTAATCGTATCACAGAAATGATGAGATCCGCAGGAGAACTAAGGTCACAGACATAGCCCAAAGGATTGCATGCCTCAAGTGGCAATGGGCAGGGCACATAACAAGGAGAACAGACGGCCGTTGGGGCGGAAAGGTCCTCGAATGGAGGCCACGTACAGGAAGTCACAGCCGTGGCAGGCTTCCACAAGGTGGACCGATGATCTGGTGAAGATCGCGGGAATCCATTGGATGCGGGCGGCACAGAACCGATATGTGTGGAGAACATTGGGGGAGGCCTATGTCCAGCAGTGGACGTTTATTGGCTGAAATGATAATGATGATGATGAGTAATTCTCTACAACCCGCTTTCTCCATCTTATCTCAAAGATCAGTTTCGCCTTCAGTGTCTATCTCATGACCGCTCTCTCCGTTCTTCAGACAACTTTCGTCTCTACATCCCGCGACACCGCACCTCGTTCGTCACCAACTCTTTCACCGTGCATTGGAACCTCTTGCCTTTATCTATAAAAATTTCTGTAACTAAACACACATTTAAAAAAAGTGTATTAGAACATTTTTCCTCTTCTCAGTATCCCATTTAATAATTATGACTAAATTGCTTACCGTTATAAATATGTATTCTTTTTATTTATGTCATGTTTATATGAAAATGTATTGCTATGTATATATAGGTATATGTGTATATGTATATTATGTATTGTATAGTTTTTTTTGTTTTGTTCTCCACGTTCACGTAATCTTCTTTCGCCCCATCATTATCCTTTCTGTATGACCCAAAGGTTGACTGGTAGAGAATGCTTCTTGGCATTAAGTTCGCCTATTGTATAAACTGTTTGTGCAATAAAGTTTTAAATAATAATAATAATAATAATTCCTTTCATTAGGCTTTTAGGTATTTTTTGGCACTATGTGAGTTTGTCATGATAGCACTTATCAATCGAGAGACAAGTTTAGGTATTCTTAGTTCTTTGCTGGGTGTATGATTGATAGGCAGATCAAATTGTCCAAAATACTTACCTAATTAAGTACTAAGGACATTGTATGTGCCGGCGGTGTGCTCACATGCCCGCTATGTATATTTTCAAAAAAGATAGGCTACGTCAGCCACATGCGAGCACACCAATGACATTTAGCTAGGAGTTGAAGCAGTCGCCGTGGTCAAAATCGGCCGGACTCCATCATCATCATCACATTGTATATTAGCTATTTCATATTGAACGCTTCACCGACTCATAATAATCATCGACACAAATATGGTTTCAACAGACATTCATAAAGTTGATCACTGAAACCATAAACTTCAGTTTTTACAGCGGCATGAGATCAGCATTATTCAGCATTAATCTTCAGCACAGACGGACTCGCGTAAGCGTTATTCATAGAATAACACAACTGGGTGTGTAATGTTTGCGTGCCACATACGAAATGTTTGTAAAACGGATTCAGCTTTGGCTGTCATAATAAAGTCGCAATGCACACCTGTCGGTGCCGCGTCTCTTCGCTACCAGAATGAAAGTACGTTTTGACCGATGGCATATGGATGTTGCCAGCCAGATCGATCGACCGTCGATCGAGGGAATCGATCAATGGTATTGTTGTTTTTTTATGTGATAGGTGGCAGACGAGCAGACGGATCACCTGATGGTAAGCGATTGCCGCCGCCCATGGACACAACACAACAGTGGAGTCACAACCCTTAAACCCCCCTTTCCTCCGGATTGGGCAAACACAGCACAGTACTGCTTCACACCGGTTTTCTGTGAGACCGTGGTATGACTCCGGTCGAGCCGGCCCATTCATGGCTCTCCCACGGTCAACAAAGGTCTAGAACACGGTTAGGTTAGGTGGTAGAATGGATAAGTCGACGTTGATCGATAGTTTCTACCAGACCTATCAATCGATCGTCGATCGATAGTCTCTAGAGACTCCACACGTACACGCATGAGTACTTTTCACCTAGAAGTGTACTCACAGGGGTCTGCATGTATGGTGCACGTAAAGAAAAACTTTCGGGAAAGTAGGAGATGGATTTATTAAAAAGAAATACTCCGGACTCCAGAGGATAGATCGTAATATTCAATTCTGGTTCTTTTCAAATTTATAGACATTTATACACAGCTATTTTTTATCATTAACATCCCGAAAACCTCATTAGTTCTCAGTATCGTGAATGTAGTCCAATTAGCATGTTAAATCAACAAAATACCCAAGCGAAATCAAATTTGCTGTTCCATACAAAATAGAATATCCACTCGGCAATAATGTAAGGGGACAGCTGATTTTTTTTCGCTTATTTTGTTGATCTAACATGCTAAATAGACTTTATCCACGATACCCATTATGAGGTTTTCGGGATGTAAACGATAAAACAATGATAGTGTATACCAGATCAACTGACCTATCAATCGCCGTTGATCGATGCCTACGATCGATCGATCGGTTTGGTAACACCTTAATTCGACTAAGCGTGCCCGCATACGAAAGATTTTTAGAAAAATAGAACGTACTTACTGATTTCAATAGCGCAACGGCTATTTAATATAGTATGAAAAATCGGCCGACTTTATAGGAACCATAATTGGTTCGACCCTAACCCTACATCGGAAATTAACAAACTAAGTAGGCATTGCTGCCTGCTTATCAAATGGGTTACTGCCGTTTTTTAATTGTCTTTGTCTTCCTCCAAGGGCCAAAAAAGAAATTTCGCACTGAACATACAGCCAGCCTCAGGCAGGCCTCATTCAGCAGGCCTCTGGCCTCTACCTAAAATCTGTCTTTCCTCAATTGAAATTTAACCAAACGGGTTTTTGAAGCAAATTAAAGTTTTTATTATTAATTCTAATGGTCACATTACATAAGGCAAATTTCCAATTACATACATAACATACATAGTAAAAATACCTACTTATTTATTTTATTGCCCGCATTTTATGTGCATAAAAGTAATATAATTTACCTACCTAAATAACATGAACTCACCATCCTACTTGCGTTTCTACTGAAAACCTAGTCAATAAAATGTTATTTGATTTCTCAATCATTACCGAAAGTTTTCTGAATTTTTATTACATTTCAGTAGGTGTTTATTTGGATTAGAATCTAATAGGAAACCAGAAGAGATTAGTCAACGTTAAATGCTTGATTAAATTATAATTTAGATTACTAAATATTACGTAGCGATCGCTAGAAACGTTTCAATGTATTTTGGCACCATTGGTGTTTACAAAACTATCGACGTCCCATTAGCACGCTTTGTTTTGTATGCACGCCAGTGGTCTAAAAATATTATCATTTCATTTCAGTCAGCCATTGTATACAGTCCAGTGGCCGACGCCGCGTCGAGCGATTGTGTCGAGTCGAGTTCACATCCCACGATGGTTAAGATGGCGTTTCAAGTGTTGGCCTACCCTGATGTAGACATGCTCAGATGCAAGGAACTGAATAGCTTCGCGACGGAGTGCATTATCCCTAGAAGACCTAAACGAGGGCTGCCCCCGCTACCAGAGGACAAGGAGTGCAGCAACACCGAGTTAAAAAAATGCACGAAGTTGTCGATTAAGAAACGCAAACACCGAGGGCAGAGCCTCCTACTCCCAGCTTTGCCAGAGTATGATGAATGTTGACTTTCAAGTGCAGTGCTGATTTGTTAAGTGAATTTTTTCGGTCTCATTCAACGGTTTGTGGGCCCCAAATGAAGCTTTGGAAATCAGAATGCTCTGAGAGAGACTCGAGTAGCACGAGTAAGTTCAAAATTACAAAAATTTTGACATCCTTGATTTTCTGTGGCTGTAGAAGATTGTGCGCTGATGAAATCGTGTCAAGAATATGGAACGTTTGGTTCACACTTAACATTTGGCGTTAGTTTTTCAAGAATAGACTATCAAGCAATTGTTTTGGACATTGTTGAGTTGGCTCGTGAGCCAAATTCTAAAGTAGCTCACGATAGATGCGATGCATGTTGTATTGTTTGTGTATGCACATGTTGTGCATTGACCTCGGCATCAAAGGTCCTTCAAGTTGAGATAAACATAGCACAAATAAAGTAGAAGTCTTCGTTTGTGCGTGTAGATATTTGTATAAGGTAGCTGTAAGTGTTGTGTGCCTTTAAATCGGTAGAACGGAAGCTAGTTATGGTAAGTTGAGTATATTCGTATGACCCAATTTTGTAACCCTGAATTTTGTATGAAAGTGTGTAACTACGCAGTTTAAACTTGTGGAAACAAGCGTTCTATTTACACTGTTTTGATATTATGTTAGTTGTTAATTTCATTAATCCTATGAATTATTGTTTCTAGTATTGTTTTAATAAACACTCTTGTTTCAAGATGCATATGCATACTTACCTATAACGTCTACTGATATGGAAATTACATAATATGACATCACATAACAGACATATCAAAAAGTTTTTAATGTTCCACCTGTATTCGAGACATTTACTTTCAGTACCTTTTCAAATTATATGATCTGTTTATTTTAGTACCTAACTTCAGGTTATTTATATGTATAGGTACCCTTTTACCATATTGTAAACGGGTTTATAATCACACCCCCGGCGGCTTCTGCTTTTTTTTATTCACAGCTTTCTCGGGTGGGCCCGACCCTTTCTCAAATGTAGTCAGACCTAATCTGACCCCCTCCCCCCTCCCAATGGGCGTAGTGTCAGCTGAATGCAATGCAAGCATTGCATTCAGCTGTTAATCGGTGCGCGATAAGAGCGATGGTATCTCAGGAGCATGCACCTAATTTTTCAAATCTATATGCGTATTTCTACCATTCGCTCGGCGGTGAGAAAAACATCGTGAGGAAACCATCTTATTTCGAGTTTCTGAAACGTGTAACCATGATTCAGTTGGTCTGGTTCCCCTGTTGGGTTGCGAAGGTCAGACGGCAGTCGCTTCAATGTATTAACCAGATACCCCAAATCATACCCCGGGCTCCCAAGCGACAGCTTTGGACGCAACCAGGAATTTCACGCTATTATGAAGCTGTTTAGCGGTCTTATCGCCATATCATTTCCTTCACCGGTCTTCATCATTGATGATTCACCAATCGAGCTCCTACTGAAATGCTTTATATTCCTTATCAAGTATTTAACGTGCCATTATAAAAAAATCCATGTTCGTGTCAATTATACCCGATAAGTTATCAATTCAAAGGAGTCACGGTGAATATTGATAACCGGAGACTTAGTAAATAATAATATTGTAAGACGCCACATTAGTCATTGCAATGAATGAAAAATAGTGGAAAATTTTATGTTTCGAAGTGATATTCCTAAACATTACCTACATTGATTGGATGACTTAGTAAACATAATTGTAAATACAGGGTTTTGTTGTGAACAAAATTACCAGACTCCACAAATTCTGAATCCCAATCTGAAGTCCAAGCGTGCCCCGGGCTCCAGAGCGAAAGCTTTGGACGCAATCGGGAATTACACGCTAAGCTGAGGACAGGGTTTTATGAACTTCTTGCTAAAATAATAGTTGATAGTGATTCTACTCATCGTATTCGACATCCCTAAGAAACATTTAAGAGTCCGCGCCACCAAAGAATTCCCGTGAAAACCGCGCTTGAGTCGCAATCAACATTCAATTTGAGCTTTATTGCCATTGACACAGTTGCTGAATAATCGACAATCGATAAATCGATTATTTTCACCCTTAATAATTATTAGGGGTTACAATCGATTCGGGATAATCGAGTCGATTATAATCGATAAAATTTTTGGTGCACTGGATTTTCTTTTTTGGTGGATATAAACGATTATACCTAATCGTTTAAATGGACGATACTATCGATTACATCGATACTGGAATTTAGCCCATACTATCGATTATAATCAATTAATCTGCAATTATTTCTTGATATAATCGTCATATTTTATATAATGCCTTCTCAGACATCTTCTATATGAATGACGATTATAACTAGAAATATTGCAGATTAATTAGATTATAATCGATAGTATGAGCTAAATTCCAGTATCGATGTTAACGATAGTTACGTCCATTTAAACGATTATAAAATCGTTAAAATTGACGATACGATCGATTATCGATACCGATTAATCGATTGAATCAACCAAAAATTAATTAGATTATTTGGGCCCCATTTGCATATTCGATTAATAATCGACGTACAATCGATTATCCGGCAACACTACAAGGAATCACAAATTATAGCTCAGTGTTTTTCCGCGCGACTTCTTTCGTGGCGCGGAGTCTTATGTTTAAATGCTAAGGTACTTGTACCTAGTTACAGTGTAGGTACTCGTAACTTACCAGTTCTTGTTTAAGTGCTGTATAAACGTATACAAACAGGTCAATTCTAGAGAAAGTGGTTCAGTTTTCAATAGCAGTCTTAATTTACAACTTCGCGTTTCATTTCGATTTCACCCTGTATAATAAAGCCACAGTGCTCAATATAGCTAGTGACTCGATAAACAGGAAAAAAAAATGTCGATTTTTTAAAAGTCGTAGAACAATCGGCGCTCAGCATTGTTGAGAGAAGCGCTGGTTGTCGGAATGTAAATGTTTGCCGATGCACCCTGTATGTAAAGACGGCGTCAGGTCAATTTGCCCCACGTTGGAAAAAAATAGCGCTTGTCTCAGACATAAGGACGGTCCAAAATCCAACAAGGGTAACTTCACGTGACGTCGGGTGTACTGTCAAGAGTCAAATCTGAGGTAAAGATGGCGGAAATTCGAATATTCGCTGTAGGGATGTACTTATGTCGAAATATTTAAGACTTTGTATTGGTGACCATAACTTTCCGTTGCAAGTCACATGATTATATTTTGTATTAAGGTGGTTATTGTCTTGCTACTGGCTTTCTTTGTACTGTAATAAGATTTATTCCCTCTCCGGTCGTGTCACAGTAGTATTCCATCGGAATATGAGGATAAGGAAATAGAGAGTGCACTTGTGTTTGCGCACACACTTGAGCACTACAACATATTCTGCGTACGTGGCTGATCGTTGAGATAAGGCGCCATAGCCGTAATCGGTTAGGGGATATTAATAAGATTTAAGGTATTTATGAGTAGAACATACCCAAGTACCTACTAAATCTATATTGATGTCAATTTCATTGTATTTCAACTGCCAATTTCTTTTGTGACTGTATTTCTACGTATTTTTATGTATATCAATGTATTTATTTTGTTCAGTAGTTATCAATCTGTGATATAATTTGTAGTTGGTAATAAATGTCTAGATTTAAGATATATTAATAATAAAATAATGTTATTTATAAAATTTGTTCTTATTTTATTAAACTATTACCGCAAGCAAAATCCCATTTAGTTTTGCGGAACTGCTGTTTTGTGGTTGCTGGATAGTATCGATAGTAAAAAATTATCAATACTATTGATTACCCCAACACTATCGATACTATCGATTGTTTAATGCCCGATACTATCGATAGGTAGTATTATGTTTCCTAACAGAATTAGTCAAAAACTATTTATTTATTTATTGATCCAATTTTACTATCGATAGTATCGATACTATTGACAACCAGCATTACTATCCATAGACAAACATAGTGTTAAAAATATTACCGTGGGAGAGCCAAGCTTCGGCATGAATGGGCCGGCTCGACCGGAGTGATACCACGGCCACACAGAAAACCGGCGTGAAGCAGCACTGTGCTGTGTTTCGCTGCGTGAGTGAGGGTACCGGAGGCCCAATCCGGGGGATAGGTGGGGTTAAGAAGTCGGCAGCGCACTTGTGACTCCACTGGTGCCACTGGTGTCCATGGGCGGCGGCAATTGCTTACCATCAGGTGATCCGTCTGTTCGTCTGCCTACCTATTACATAAAAAAAAATAGACTATCAATACTATTGATTTTACTTTTACTATAAATCAATAGTCTATAGTTAGACTATCGATAGTGGACTATCACTATATAAGCAACCCTTTAGATATATAAACTGCTGGGGTGTCGCCTACGTTGGTGTGGTCATTTCCTGCGAAAACCTGACAGCGACGACAGAAACAAAATGTCGGGCCTGGCCCCTTACGCCGGGACCCGGTAGTGGGGCACCGGGTCCCGGCATAAGGGGTAGACCCATAGAATTATAACAAGACTAGAAACCTAGTCCGCGCCCACAATTTGAAGCAACTCAAATGAAGCCGTACGGCTCCAAACGCCCGGACCGCTCCGTAGTCGTCATTGTCAATGCCTGTCAAACGCACCTCGCGAAAAATTAATTCACTAGATTTATGTATGTAATAATAAATATAATATGTGCAAATAGTGTGCGAGCGAGAAGTGGATAGATTGGCCGCCATTTCTGATCCCATTCTTTATCCGCACAGGTTGTACCTTGATGTGTTTCTGACAGTCCAATACATGGATCCACATTTTCATCATCAGCCCATTTAAGTCCCCACTGCTGGGGCACGGGCCTCACTCAATCACATGAGGGGTAATTGCCATACTCACCACGCTTGGCAGACGGGCTGGCGAGGGTTTTGATATAAATGCAGAGTTTTCCTTCTCTGGGTGCTGATGATCATGCCAGCAGCTTTACCTTAGTCGCCTTTTACGACACCTCGGTAAGAGTGAGGGTGGCCTATTCTACTCTGCCGGGGACCACACGGCCCGGATCCACATTTTACACGAATTGAATTATTATTGACTCTAGAGACTAGGTAGTGTACATACTAGGAAACCTTCTATCAACACTTGCATTGAACGGGCATATTAATGTATTTTATCCAGGTAATTAGGCCACGGGCGGAGCTATCGGGTTCATGAAGTTTAATGGTTCCCTGAAATGCGGTAATCGAACCCGCCTACGCACGCACGGCGAAGTTTCTGTTGATAAAGCAATGAACATTTTGCGTAAAGGATTTTTGGGTATGGTTTGTTAGATTAGATACTTACCTATATTTGATGAAGTTATGCACAAGTTAGGTACTTTATTGTTTTATGGGAAAAGTTATTCATCAACTCCTGCCATTGACATTGGCTACCAACCTATCTATCTATATCCATCCTTAGGTGCTCAATACAATTTATAACATATAAGAGGTAAATCCTACTTGTAGGTAATCCTGGAAAAAATGAAACGCTCGCGCGATGTAATTGACACTTAGTGCCATCTATTGGTAGAAGGTGGTACTAATGCCAAGTCAGAGCGGGCCACTAGGACCATAATATTTGACTATAATAGATAATCTGACTTGAAGAGGTGATCACCGCAGGCATTTAACATCATTATGCGTTAGACCTTACAAACTTACTTGTACCTACTTAAAAAATTACGCTTTAATCATTCAGAACTTTTTTTAATATAACTAACTACAATGATTTTTCTGAAAACCTATTCTAAATGTACTTACAACCTGTGCGGATAAAGAATGGGATCAGAAATGGCGGCGCATCTATTCACTTCTCGCTC
Organism: Marasmia exigua; assembly: GCA_019059595.1. Classification (NCBI taxonomy): domain Eukaryota; kingdom Metazoa; phylum Arthropoda; class Insecta; order Lepidoptera; family Crambidae; genus Marasmia; species Marasmia exigua. The sequence goes on from CM032481.1 coordinate 17,394,648, forward strand.
GCACACTATTTGCGTCTATACTCGCACTCGTGGGTGTGCGAGCTAGAAGTGAATAGATGCACCGCCATTTCTGATCCCATTCTTTATCCGCACAGGTTGTAAAAGATGTCTATTAAAGCACAGTTTAATATGAAACAGTACCATTAAGTAGACGGGTAGGGCACACAGCGACGATAATCGAATTTAATTTTTAGCTACTAAACCGGATCTATTTTAAACAATTCCGGAGTTACAACCTCTCGGCAAACACTTATACTATTTATTAAATAACCATGTATAAATGTTGGGTCCGTTTTTGTACGCGATAAATTGATTCACGCCAAAAGTGACCGCTTTTGGAGGTAATTAAAATTTCGAGTACCTACTAAAGCAGACCCAAAAGCTAAGTATAAGTATTTAATAAATAGTATACGTGTTTTCCGAGAGATTGTAACCCCGACATTGTTTAAAATAGATCTGGTTTAGTAGCGAAAAATTAAAATCGATTGTTGCGCTATTTAGGGCTACCCTTCACCTTAACCGTTTTAAATTAAATTAAATTAAATATTCATTTATTTCAGATATTCAATCCAGCTAGTTAATGCTACCCGTCGCCTTAAGCGTTTAAGTATCGGTTGTCGGTTTTGCGGCTAATATGCCAGCCAACTGCCACTTAAGCTTGCTAATCCGGTGAGAAATGTCGATGATTTTGGTTCTCTGCCGTCCAAAAAATCCAAAAAATCTCCATACAAATCGGCAATTTCATACTTGAACCCCTAATATTAGTAGAAATAAATAAACAAAGAATCCAAGTTATTAAGACCTGGCGCCATTTATATCATCAGATAAGCTTATCGGTGCATTCTGCCAAAATACTGATTCTTTATCTGACATTTTGACAATTTTATCCAGATTAACGAGTACACTTCTGAGTTTCCTCTCATTGAGTCAAAGTTATACCAAAAGAAACCTTATTGAACGACTGAAATGTTTCTACAATCTGGAGACTAAAGAGATACCTACAAATAAGTATTTTTAACTTTAGTGGGAAAGTATACACTTAGTCGCATCATATGTATATTCGTAATGAGGTCACCTTACCAAGAATTAATCAATGAAGCAGACAAAATCCTAAACTGGTGGCTTAATTTAAAACCGTAAAACACGACAGTATACCTGTCGCATCCAAACAAAGCAGACACACAGGACGTGTGAAGAAGAGGGAAACTCCAATTCGATCATAACGTCTTAGATTTTTATTAGTGCTTTAGATTAGGCCTTCTAGCCTGAACATATGGTAGGTTCCAGCCGCACGCTCCAGGGTTTGTAGTGTATAGGCTTTGATTCCGACCCTGAACAAACATTCATATAATAAACATAATAAACACTATTGTACCAACGGGGTGTTACTGCTGACTGACTACCTTGTAATTTCATCATCATCATCAGCCCATTTAAGTCCCCACTGCTGGGGCACGGGCCTCCCTCAATCACATGAGGGGTAATTGCCATACTCACCACGCTTGGCAGACGGGTTGGCGAGGGTTTTGATATAAATGCAGAGTTTTCCTTCTCTGGGTGCTGATGATCCATGCCAGCAGCTTTACCTTAGTCGCCTTTTACGATACCTCGGTAAGAGTGAGGGTGGCCTATTCTACTCTGCCGGGGACCACACGGCCCTTGTAATTTAATCCGTTTGAATAAAATGTGATCCTCTTCGTCTAGATAAGCCTTTAATCGAAGATCATGTGTGTTTACTGACGTCAGCACGATGGGTGACCGACAGATTAGATGTCTAACAACCTGATATCGCGAGTATCGCGACCGTGTCTTTGAACTGCCAGCCTCGACTGGCAGAGTTCAAGTTAAATTATAGGTTGCTGTAATGTACACGTGATTAGATAAGATTATTTCTTTTTTATTTTAATTTTATTAGGAAGGTAGGCTCCACTCAAAGACTTTACGGCTCCAACGGCTGTCAGTTCTGAGGCTAATGTGACCAGTCCACTGCCACTTCAGTTTGCTTATTCGGAGGGCTATGTCGGTGACTCTGATTCTTTGTCAGATTACATCATTTCTAATGCGGTCCATTAGTGGAGACCGCGACTTGGTAAGCGTAGTGTTGGACGCGACAAGATGGGATGATGACATGGTGTGGGCTGGATGAGAGTGGCCAAAAATCGGGAGCAGTGGCGTGCATTAGGGGAGACCTATGTCCAGCAGTGGACGAGGTAAGTAAGTATCTATGCAAAAGAGAACTAAAATATAGGTATTGTCCTAAAAACTTTGTTAAAAAATTTGCAGCGCGCACTTGTGACTCCAATGTTGTTGAAGTTGGTGTCAATGGTCGACGGCAATCGGTTACCTTCAGATGATCTGTCTCCTCGTCTGCCACCTATCACATTAAAGAAACATGTGACTTGTTCGTTTTGTATGGGTAGTCTGAAAAAAATCCAAAAGTCGTAGAAACTATGATTGTTTTTCAGAATGGTTGATAGAAGTGATGCTTACAATCAGGTGATCCGTGTGTTCGCCTGCCACTTATCAAATGAAAAGCTCCTCCTCATCTTAGCATGTAATTTCCGGTTGAATCCTAAGGTGTCGCTCTGGAGCCCTGGGGTACGCTCAGACCAGGATTGGGGGATTTGGTAATTACATAGCGACTGCCAGTCTGACCATCGCAACCCTTTACAGGTGAACCAACTGAGACATAGATACACTTTTTATGTAAACACCCTGTTTAAAGGCGATAACAGTATTTTGTTTGTTAAACTATCTATACATACAGGGTCTACGTCCCTATAACCACGTGTTCTACCAACCATTCTGAACAACATTTGTTCTACGACTTTTCTAAATTAGTCGAACATTTTTTCGACTCCCCATACAAAATGACCAAGTCACGTGACCGACTTTGTATGAGAAATTGAATTTTTAGTAATGCGAATTTCCTAAAGTAATAGAACTAATGTTGTTCAGAATGGTTGATAGAACACGTGGTTAAAGGGATGTAAATGTTCACAGATACATCTTGTATGAGTCAGAACTTACATGGAGCACTGCTGTCACCTTTGGGATGGATCTGCCAAATACCAACTGGCTGTATTGGAATCGATCGACAACCGAACTAGAAGGATTGTTGGCGACGCCGATTTTTTTGATCGCTAGTAGTTAAGCTTTGAACACAGGCGTAAGGTAGCGTGTCTTTCGGTCTTTTACAGCTTGCATTTTGAAGAGTGTGCGAAGGAATTACATGATCTAATTCCACCGACCCCCTTTCATCATCGGGACACAAGACGGAGAAGGGGTTACCACCCTTATGTCGTAGGAATACCGGCAATCCGTACCAAACGGTTCAAATGTACATTCATGTCGCGTACGGCTAGGAATGGAACTCTATGCCGGAAGATGGTGGTCCCTGAACGCCATGATCTGAACGTATTCAAGAAAAGAGATGAATAGGCTGTTACTAGACGGGCATGATCAGCCATCCTCGGTCACATCATCACTTACCATGAGGTGACATTGTGACCAAATGTCTGTCTAACCTGCCCGTCACTTTGTTTGTTTTCCTTCACCGCCAAGCTAATGGTAAGGGGGCTGGGCCACCCATACTGGGCCTCAGATAGGTTTGGACCCTGTTCCTCCAAATGATCGAATGAGACGGTAAGAGATAATTCTCTCCAGTAGTTTACCAGCCTCATCCAGCAACACAATTGGGCGGTAGCCCGACGGATCGTCAGTCGGTCGGTTATCTTTTCTTAGAAGAACTAATTTGCCTTCTTTCCATCGGTGTGGGAACACCCCTTCACGCATACAGCGAGTGAACAGACCTCTCAAGCGAGGCTCTAAAGGCTCGTGCTCTCCGCTAAAACACGCACAATATCACATGAAAAACTATGGTCTTCTAATAGCTGGAAACAAGTCCTGTTTGAATACTACACCAGTAGGTATATCCCTCACAATGGTCTCCCAGCAACAGCGTCATCCGATCACAGCGATTGTTTGACGATAAGGCTCGGTTCGCACGACGCGACTGTGGTACGAACGGGTAGGATTACACCCACGACTTGTAATTACCTTTGTTTATCTAAGGCTTGTTGCCGTGCTGAGTTTGAAGTTGTAAGCATCTTCTTACCTACCTACAGTACATCACACACATTGATCTGACTCCGAGATAGGTCGCTCAAGCACCTGTGTTACGGAAATCAGAATCAACAGTGGAATTGCAAATATGCATATAATACTTTTCTTTTGTAAATACATACTTATAATACATAGAAAACACCCAGACCAATTCAAACAGACATGTTCATGCACACAAATGTTTATACTGTGCGGGGATTGAACCCGAAACCCTCGGATCAAAGGCACTACCATTGTTCCAATCGGGTCGTCTATTCAGCTCATCTCTAATCAGCTTGTCATGCAAGCTACTGTCTAGCTCGCTAGTGCGAGCTACTCGTAAGTGACGTCCAAAGAGTGCGAGTTACTGCAATGCTAGATGCATTATAGTAACTCGCACGGTGGGCTGACTCGTGCGCACGCTAGCTCGCACTATTTAAACCAATATTTTAGATTAGAAATTAAAATACTCAAATTAGACGTCATGATTAGTTTTTTAATTGACAACATTTCAATTTTCTGATTACATGCAGGTATACACGAGATTTCCCGAATCGATTAGAAATCGATGAAACATTTCATTGACTCGCGCGTACGCAAGCCACGACGCAATAGCATTATCAGTTAATTTTGTTTTATGGCCCCGTAAACCGACACACGTCATAAAACCATCGGCTTTATCAGCCAATATCTGGCCCACGTGTAAACCCATGGCGTAGCGTAGTAGACTCATGGTTTGTTAAATCTAGCAATCAGGATTTTGTTAGAAATTGAAAATTATAGGTATTAAGTGCACCCAGACACTTAACACTTATTTATTCAGTGTCTGGGTCTAATAAAAAAAAGTTTTTTTAAGTGCAGGAGTGCTCTGAGGAACTCCTCGATCTACTTCCTGAAGATAAATTCTTACATCGAACCACACGCAAGCGATTGTCATTCCATTCCATCATCTTGATCTATGGCGGTTCAGTAGTCACCTATTCTGCCTAGGTGGCGCAGTCCTTAGTGGATCGCACTTTAAAGCGACAGCTGCGCAAGAGATCCCAGGTTCGATCCCCGGGCGGTCGGGTCATAAATTTGTACCTAAGTTTTCGGTAAGAAATTCTTAGTGGTAGCCTAGCTCTCTTGTTCGTTTTTCGCGTCAAGTATAAAATTAAAAGATTACTGCGTCGTAACTCAGTCGAAGTACCATTTACCTGTCGCATCCAAACAATGGAGACACACAGCGCGTGTGAAAGACAGGGAACATTCGATTCAATCGTAACGTCTGCTTAAAATTAGGCCCTCAGAGCGCACCTCTGGTTTTTTCAAATCTATGTATATGTATACGTATTTCTACCATCCGTGCCGTGTGGTCCCCGGCAGAGTAGAATAGGCCACCCTGCCTCTTACCGAGGTGTCGTAAAAGGCGACTAAGGTAAAGCTGCTGGCATGATCAGCACCCAGAGAAGGAAAACTCTGCATTTATATCAAAACCCTCGCCAACCCGTCTAAGCGTGGTGAGTATAGCAATTACCCCTCATGTGATTGAGGGAGGCCCGTACTCCAGCAATGGGGACTTAAATAGGCTGACGATGACGATGATTTCTACCATTATATCAGTGGTGAGGGAAAAACATCTTGAGGAAACCTGCATATTTCGATCAGTCTCTGAAATTGTTGCCATGATTCAGTTGGTTCGGTTCCAGGGTTGCGAAGGTCAGACGGCAGTCGACGGCAAATACTAGACTCATTTCCTGCAACATAGTATAAGCGTAGCCTGGGCTCTGAAGGCTTTGGAAGCAACCAATGACACGCTAAAATGAGATGGGAGTCAGATAGGTGAACTTTCTACGTCTCACTTACAGTGGAACTACGGTTATTTGGCACGTGGTAAAAATCGGAACTAAAGCTGTTTCCTTTACAACAGTCCGTGGTTTTGACATTTTCCCATAAAATTTTTTTATCGTACAACGCCCTTCTGTCCATGTCACCGAAGTGCCTTCTGATCGTAGTCGCACTGTAGTAACATGTTAATTTATAAGTCATAATGATCATGCTCTCTTTAAAGTGCAAAAATATTAAAAGTTGTAACCAATCAATTCGCAGCTATCAAAACTGAAAAGAAGCAGTTCGGTAAAGCTGCTAATTGAAACTGGTTTGTCTGAGATCACGTTACATTATCTGTGACGTTGATCTACAAATTCCATCTGCCTTTCTTAATATTGTCTATCTATATTTTTTTGTCGGTCGGTTCTGTCAACCTACGTGTGCACGTTTTGGTTTTGAACAGAGTCACCGGACTTGTGAGGAGCAGAAGGCTCGCACACTAAAAAATTTTACCAACAGCCTGAGGGCGCCCCCTAGCGGGGCTACGACCTCTGCTCAGGGCGTTGCTGGGAGAGGGCAAACGATCATAAGTTTGGTGACTGAATCGGTCCGTCACGTACCGGTTACGCGAAAACCCAACTACGACAAAAAACGTCGCTGAAAAAGTATAAAACAAGCCTTCGTTGTCAATTTATGCAATATTCACTATGTAGAGATAAAATTTCATGTTTGGAAATCCGCAGTCACACGTTGTCAAAGGGTAGTATATTTAACGTGTGACTACGCCTTTCCAAACATGAAATTTTATCTCTACATAGTGAATATTGCATAAATTGACAACGAAGGCTTGTTTTATACTTTTTCAGCGACGTTTTTTGTCGTAGTTGGGTTTTAGTTTTTTTACTTTTATTTTATTTGTACTATTTTGGTGTCCAAGTGCTAGTAATATATATATTTATATTCAAAATGTACAAGTCAAGCGCTTTCAAATGATACCAAACACGGCATATTTATCATAACTTTATTTTTTTACTCTGTATGTTTTGTCCGCTAGAGGGCGCCACATTAGATTTTGTGAAACTTCATATAGCCTATAACCAGCGGACGATCAAGACGCTTATAATGATATGTCATTTGTCGAATTCTGATAAGTAGTTAAGAAGTTACGTGGAAACAGATGAACATACATACATACATACATACATACATACATACATACATAGCCTGTCAAAATCATAACCCTCCTTTTGCTTTGCCGTAGTCGGGTAAAAAGGGACTGGCTCTAACTCTAGAGGGAACCGACGAACGTTCTCGCCGGCGAGGACGGTACCGCGGGGGTCTTGAAGTGTTGTTTGTCGCGAGTTGTTCGGCCTGTTGCATGGCAACTGTGATAGGGTCGGATCGGTCGTCAAGGACAGATCGAGGGCGGACTGTGGAATTAGCTACGGGGGAAAATATCTAGGATATTTATGATGAGGTAAATAGACAGCGGCAACGCTTATAGGTAATCCGAAAACAAGAAACGTATGCGCGATGTAATCGACACCTAGCGCCATCTGTTGGTAGTATAAAGGAACTAATGTCCCGAAGCGAAGCTTTACTTGAGGAAGAAATTTCATCTATCTGCAGTTGTCCTTTCCGTACTTGCGACAGAAAGAAGCGATAGCTCATTATTATGAACGTGTTACCATGCTCCAGCGTACCTACTCCGGGCTCAAAGGCAACAGGTTTGAACGCAACTGGGGGAAACCAACCTACATGAACAGTCACCCAACGTCAATGCGTCCTGTCAAATTTCTTTTTATGGGAAAGGCAGGTGAACGAGCAAATTGGTCACCTGGTAGTAGATGATGATGAGTGATCATCACTGTCCATCAGACATATTCTGCTAAACCAGAAGGATTGCAGATGTGTTTCATAAATATCATAACTTTAAGTGTTCTATTTCATGGTGATTCAGGAAAGAAGATTTGATCAAGTTTTTTTTATGTGATAGGTAGCAGACGAGCAGACGGATCTCCTGATGGTGAGCGATTAATAAGTTAATGCCACATCCTATCATTTCCTCACATAAAAATCTATCTTTCAAAAAAGTCAATTGATATAACAACGGTACCATGAAATTTTTTTTGTTGAATAAGATGCGAGAATGCTAATGAAAATTAATTCTAAAACTGTTCGTTAAGAGTTGAAAAGAAAAGCAATATTACAATTTCCAAACGTTCCAACCCCACATTGCGTTTTGTAAATCTCTACCAACAATTACAAAAGCGAAATTTCGTTTCAACAATTTGGCGAAGAAACCCTAAAAATTGTTTACGAAACTCGTGAAAAATAACGTGAAAAGTAACGAAACGTGATTTAATTATGCTTGGTGACGTCACTTTGCTTTGAACTTTCCTCATCTATATCACTACGTCACGCATAATAGGAGGTGTAAACAGCGGGCACGCTCTTACCGAGTGACAAAAGTTAGCTAACAACATCGTCATATTTCAAATAACTGCGTATGACTAACTAGTACAGTCGCCTGCAATGAAATGTAAACACCTCGACTCTAAGGCGGAACAATGAGGTTCATATTTGAATGAGATTGTATGCTTATTATTACCACAGTGTATAGTAACATAACAAAAATCCTTTTTTTGTTTTGTGGTATAGTGCAGTGCCAGATATGTCATCCAAATCACATGGAGTGTTCCAGTTATTCCACCAGAGTGCGTTTCTTACGCCGATTCCTACAGCGCGTAGTAAAACTGTGGAATTAGCTACCAACGCTTCAGCGCCGAGGAATCAGTCACACACGTGATCCTGGAGTGCGATGCGGTGACCACACAACGTGAAGAAATCCTCGGTGCAGTGGGGTCACTCCGCGAAGCCTGTGAAGCTCCCAGGAAGTATCTGCGCTTCTGGGCGAAGTTGGGCTGGCTAGAATAGCCAGGACCCAACACGCACAATGGACGAAAAAGGAGTCCACTTTATATTTACATTTACAGCTACCAACGATGGTGATACTGAACAGGTACGACCTAGTGATCTTCAAGAAAAGAGCTTATACCTCCCTTAAGAGCTAACGGTTTTGTCATGTCTCATGTGCTGCAGATGTTCATGGGCGGCGGTAATTTACCATCAGGTGAGCCGTTTGTTCGTTTGTTCGGCATAATGTAAAAAAAAAGTTATGTCTGGGATATAGTAGAACCGTAGAATAGAACGTTCCGACAAGCGGCGCTCCCGGTGGACTGCGCTGTCGCTGGGTACAGACAGAACACCGGGCTGCCAACATTGCACGCTAAACAGAGGGCCTAATTTAAAGGAGACGTTACGACCGAAGTTTCCCTCTCTCACTCGCTGTGTGTCTCCTTTGTTCGGATGGGACAGGTATATTCTCGTTTCGTTACAGGACGGCTTTAAATTAAGGCACCAGGCTAGACACATACAAACGCGTGTAGACGTACTTCACAGATTATATGCGTACATCGTGGCGTGGTTCGTGATACGAAAACAGAGACACGATTTTTACTACCTAGAGTGTAGGTCAATGAACTCTTCGACTTCACTGTCAGCCCGTGCCAGACCGAGCCTGCTTAAGCTTAAAGAAGGTTATTTGAGCTTTAAGTATACGCTCATCCCGCGGATTTCTTCTCCAAACCTTGTCAAGGCCGGCAACACATTAGCGATCTCTCTGGTTTCGCGGAATTTCATAGGCGGCGATTACTTTCCATCAGGCGACCTGCATGCTTTTTGTCGCATAAAAAAAACAAAGAAAACAATATCAGCCAATGGTTAGGTAGGTTGTGGCCTACTGTATCTTAACGCTGTGGTAGCTAATTAATGCAATAGCAATTATCATTAGTCAAGAAATTCTACCGCTACTCGGCCTTGTTATTGTATTTGTGACATAATGATCACAAGGGAGTTATCTCTTCGTTACTTTGTTTATTAAATGTGCTTATTACGCAGTGCCGATGAGTAGGTACTCACTGTGTCCATATAATTTAATAATATACTCCAACCGATTTTGGCTAAGGCGGCCAATCTCATATCTATCAGCCTTACGCAGGATATATTACAGTACTGAAGTGTGTGCGCAAACACAAGTGCACTCTCTATTCCATTGCCCTCATATTACGTTGGGAGACCAGTGTGACACGACCGGAGAGGGATCGGGCGCAGGCCCAACGGCTTAACGTGCTTTCCGAGGCACGGGAGTACAAGACCGCCCACTTGCAGACTCCGGGCTGACAGTGAGAATTTTTAACAGAAAAACTCAGCTAGGTACTCGGGTCAGAAATGGAAGGGCCTAACTCTAGTGAGCCTTGAGTCCCTGTGAATATGACACTTTAGGGTGATCCCACATCACCGATAATCAGTGACTGATTTTTTGTAGGAGAAAAATAGAACGTACTGATATAAATAGCGTAACGCATATGACCTACAAAAACTCGGTCAGAAATCGTATGAAAAATACGCCGACTTTTTGTAGGTCCGATAATCGATCCAACAAAAAGCTGGCCTTGTGGTTTTACCCTAAGGGCTCAATACGGTGTTATAGAGCAGTTTTGACGTTTGAAACAAAAAAAAAAACCATCCAAAATTTTCGAAAAAAGAATGAAACTGCTTTATAACGCCATTTTAGCTAACAAAGGTTTAACAAACATTTATTATTGCCAATTGCAATCTCTTACCTTCTTATTACAATTTGTGAACTGAGGATAGTCCCAGAACAATTTTTTTTGATATAAATTCTTTATTTATTTTTTGGTGAAGTGAATCTTATTCAATTAAATAACTAAAAATATGATATAAATTTGTAATGCTATTTTTGACATACGTATATTATGTAACTTAATTCATTCTTTTTTTTGGCATATTAATACGTTTGTGTTACATTTTTTATGTGGAAACTTCACTCATTTATGTTTTTATTGTTTTCTAATTATTTTAAGTTTTATGTAATTGTTTGTTACCCAAAGAATAAATAAATAAATAAACAAAACTCGCGCCAGCCCATTTTAATATTGCGTGTTGGATCAGGATGACATGAGCTTTAGTACGGTAATAACTTTAGATCGCGATTTGTATTAAGATTAGTGTTCTAGTTCTGCTTAACCATGCCAAAAATAATACTTCTCTTTAGGGTAGCAAGCGGAAAGAGTCTCAACAGTAGTCAATAGTTCTGTCTACTCAGACAGTTACTTGTCTACTCATGTGGTTAGGGCATAAGTTAGGGGCTGCCAATCGCGCAGATTCACTCAGATCATGGTGATGGAAATGGTGTCTTGGCGGCAGCAGGGGAAAAGAGACTCAACACGGACGGACGATTGAAATCTTAAATCTTTTCCCGTATGGGCGGGAAAGGACCTACTTAACTACTTTCACGTAACCAAGGCTGGAAGTGGATATATTTTCCTGTTTCCTCTTATTTACAGGAAGACATTTTCCTTGTTTTGGCTACAGTTTAACCTCTTTAGATATTTTCGCAAAGGCCGATCATTTCGCCTGCTTCTCGTTACAGTTTTGTTTATTTGTGGGCAATTGATGTTACAATGTGTTACGTACGATGGCAAATGATCGGTGGCTGGGATTGGGTCAAGGAGTACACCACAATGCAATGGAAATCAGTGGAACGTAGCTGTTCTCATTTAGAAAGTGTACATCGATCGGAATCCAATCATCATTGGCCCCACTGCGTCAGTCATACCAAGCTAACTCTTTACTGGTTGCTAGAGTTTTTAAGAGGTAGGATCAGACGAGGAGACGGGTCATCATGGACCATGGATGGACACCTCCAACACCAGCCAGAGGAATCACAAGGGTTCCTCCGGCGCAAAGGAATAGGTTTGATTGAAAGGCGCACTAAAGCCTCTATATTACCTATTCTGTGGTTAAAGTCTGCAAATACCAACAATACAACGTTTTGATGTGCAAACCAAAAAGTTTCAATTTTTATGCTTTAGTAAGTTCTGTCCTGAGATTCGACCCACTCTATCAATTTGGGACGCGACCTGTGCGGACACGTGGCCCCTTCCCATGTCCATGCCACTTCACGGGGTGCGGGTGCAACAGCTGCTTCGGCGGAGTCACGAAAAAAAAACAAATACTCCGCCTTAGACACCTGTTACCGATTTGCTCCGTTCGGCGTGGAGACCTGGGGACCGTGGGGGCCCGTGGCCCACAAGCTTTTCCGCGAGTTGTCTGCCCGGCTACTCGACAATTCAGGCGACAGTAATGCTGGCAGCTACCTCAGCCAACGCATCGGGTTGGCCATTCAAAGAGGTAACGCTGCCAGCAGTCTGGGCACGATGAGTAGCGGGGCAGATGTTTCTTCTCATCCATCGTCTCTTGTAAATAGTATTCCTCTTTTTGTTTATTTTTAGCATTCTGCAAATATTTTTTTTTTATATATATAATAAATTATACTTGGGAGGAGCATGTTCTTAATCCATTGAGTAACCGTCGCTCTGCCTCATTTAACTGTACCTTTTGCAATAATTCCAGCGATCCTGTTATTTTTACGTGGGTTATTATTTGTTTTCGCCTCATTTCTAACTGGTGCAAAATGTACGTCACTATCAAAATATTTTGTAATTTATATTACATTATTTATCGATAAAATATTTACGACTCTTGTGATGTCGTGAACATTAAATTTGAGTTGGCAGTGAAAATAATTATCAAAAGAAAATGGATGGATGGATGAATAAAAATCTGGTTATTTGAGAGGGTCGGAAACGACAAATAAATGACATAGGAGTTCCCGGTCGGGTCATTTTAAGAGACTAGAGTCTAACTAGACGAGACCCTAGCAAGGGCCTGGGTGTGTAGGCTAGCTTTTCCAGTACGCTAGAGTTTCGTAGACTTTGTCACATGAGATGAAAAGGGGTGATTTAATCGATCGATCAATTGTGGTAATCTAACTGTAGGGGATAGATGCTGCCGTCAGCAGGTCACGCCACTGTGTACCCAGGTTTAATTTCTAGGATGAGATAGATGTGCAAAAGCAGCAGGTACTTCCAACACCAAGTCGGATTTAGGTCGATATCTGCGTCGAGTTTTCTTTAAATGTAATAAATTTCCTTCAAATTAGAGCTCGCATGTATATTTTTTTACCACGGCAGTTAATTGTATGACCTTCTTATTGATAAATTGCTAAGCTTCCATTATCTACTCACGGCACGAGGTCAAAAGCTTTGATGGAACCCGACGAATCTGCACGCTGACGAGGCAGTGTGCTGGCCACTTTTTTTTTAGTCAATAGGCTAACGCTTGACCACAATCGCACCTTATAGAAAACGACGATGAGGTCTAGGATGATACGCGTTTGCCCAAATGATGTCCAGATTATAGTGGTCAGGAAAAACAGACCTCGGCAAGGAGTTCCATTCCTAAGCCGCATTATAAACGTGGAAGCGAATCGCTTCGTGCAGATAAGGGGTACTTCTACCACATAAGGATGAAAGCCTTCGCCGCGCCTTGTCGTCCGGTGATGAATTGGGCTGGGGGGATCAAATTATGTAGAACCTCCGCACACCTCTTCTCTCCGTATGAACCTCTCGTTCTCTTCACCGTACCTGAACCTCTTCGCACGTCGCTCTATTGAGGGCAGAACTGTCCGAGAACTTCCAGAGGTGACAGCAGTACTCCAAGCAGGAGCAAACCTGAGCTCGATATAAACTTAAGAGCTGCTTGGGCTTAAAGTACCGCTTGACCTTCCAAAGGATGCCTAGCTTTTTGGCTGCAGTTTATGGCTATGGACGTCTACCGTAGAAAGAAATATTTTTCAAATATTTCATTTAAATATCTTTTCATCAAACAAGTCTCCACGGGAAGTACCTCAGTTCTGTGGAACGGTTTTCCTGCGGGAGTATTTCCCGACGGTTACGACTTAGGGACCTTCAAGAGAAGATTGTACTCCTTTTTAAAGAGGCCGGCAATGCATTAGCGATCTCTCTTATTTCGCGGATGTTAATGGGCGGCGATGATTGCTTTCCATCAGGAGACTCGCTCGCTTGTAAAAGTTTATAGATATGTCTGGAGATAGATGTGTGAGTGGGGGTACGGGAAGCCCAATCCGGCGGAAAGGGGGTTAATGCACTTGTGACTCCATTTGTGTTGTGGGTGTTCATGGGCAGCGGCAATCGATTACCATCAGGTGATCCGTTTGCTCATTTACAATTTTTTGTTTGATTCGTTACACAAAATGTATGAAATCAGGTCAATATGTGAAGATTTTAGAATTTTTAAGTACCTATGAGATTGAATGATTTTTTTGGGGTTAGGTTAATCCGAGGTGTCGTAAAAGGCGACTAAGGTAAAGCTGCTGGCATGATCATCAGCACCCAGAGAAGGAAAACTCTGCATTTATATCAAAACCCTCGCCAACCCGTCTGCCAAGCGGGGTGAGTATGGCAATTACCCCTCATGTGATTGAGGGAGGCCCGTGCCCCAGCAGTGGGGACTTAAATGGGCCGACGATGATGATGATGATGAGGTTAATACCTATGTAGCATCTGTCTGTCTATTAAAACCAATTTAACTCAAGCTTTTTTAAGAAATCATTTGTTACTCACGATTTCGGCAAACGACGCCTGCGCATCATATCAATTTCAATCCACTTCCTTCTATCCTGAGCCAGGTTTGGTTGACTCAATCCAGTGCGCTCTGGATCGTGTCATGAGTAATGGAGCAGGTTCATAGTGCTGTCTGTTTGTTTATTGTTTGCTTTTTTTTAATATCTAAGATCATCACAAAAGTACTTCGACCTCAACCTAAAGTTATATATTTTTATATAGGTGTGACAGGTGGCAGACGTGTCAAACAGATAACCTGATAGTAAACGATTGCCACGCCCATGGACGGTCACCCACAATACCAATAAAGTCACAAGTGTGCTGCCCACCTTTAAACGCTCCTTTCTTCGATTGGCTTCCGGTAATCTCACTCACACGACGAAACTCAGCGCAGCCGCTGCTGTAGTTACTGCCATGGTTTTTCCCATGCCCATGGACACCCCATGTGCGGCAGCCATCGCAGTCATCAGGTGATCCGTCAGCTCGTCTGCCACAACAGACTAGGACTTGTAGGGAGTGAAGAAACGCACCGTTTGCCGAGTGGTCTCCGACAGAGTAGAATAGGCCACCCTCACACTTACCGAGGTGTCGTAAAAGGCGACTAAGGAAAGCTGCTAGCATAATCATCAGCACCCAGAGAAGGAAAACTCTGCATTCATATCAAAACCCTCGCCAACCCGTCTGCCAAGCGTGGTGAGTATGGCAATTACCCCTCATGTGATTGAGGAGGCCCGTGCCCCAGCAGTGGGGACTTAAATGGGCCGACGATGATGATGATGATGAGGTTAATACCTATGTAGCATCTGTCTGTCTATTAAAACCAATTTAACTCAAGCTTTTTTAAGAAATCATTTGTTACTCACGATTTCGGCAAACGACGCCTGCGCATCATATCAATTTCAATCCACTTCCTTCTATCCTGAGCCAGGTTTGGTTGACTCAATCCAGTGCGCTCTGGATCGTGTCATGAGTAATGGAGCAGGTTCATAGTGCTGTCTGTTTGTTTATTGTTTGCTTTTTTTTTAATTATCTAAGATCATCACAAAAGTACTTCGACCTCAACCTAAAGTTATATATTTTTATATAGGTGTGACAGGTGGCAAACGAGGAAACAGATAACCTGATAGTAAACGATTGCCACCGCCCATGGACGGTCACCCACAATACCAATAAAGTCACAAGTGTGCTGCCCACCTTTAAACTCTCCTTTCCTCGATTGGGCTTCCGGTAATCTCACTCACACGACGAAACTCAGCGCAGCCGCTGCTGTAGGTACGCCATGGTTTTCCCATGCCCATGGACACCCCATGTGCGGCGGCAATCGCAGTCCATCAGGTGATCCGTCAGCTCGTCTGCCACAACAGACTAGGACTTTGTAGGGAGTGAAGAAACGCACCGTTTGCCGAGTGGTCCCCGGCAGAGTAGAATAGGCCACCCTCACTCTTACCGAGGTGTCGTAAAAGGCGACTAAGGTAAAGCTGCTAGCATAATCATCAGCACCCAGAGAAGGAAAACTCTGCATTCATATCAAAACCCTCGCCAACCCGTCTGCCAAGCGTGGTGAGTATGGCAATTACCCCTCATGTGATTGAGGGAGGCCCGTGCCCCAGCAGTGGGGACTTAAATGGGCTGATGATGGCTGATGATGAAGAAACGCACCGGGGAAAGAACCGTAAGCAAGTACCCTGGTGCACGTCTCCCAAGATTCGGTCTATATGCTGTGACGGTAGGTAGGAAGGACCATGGGCTGGAGGGCGGGATTAGCTCGTCTGCCAACTATCACTTAAAATAAAATTTATTCATTTAAAACTTTATTGCACAAAAAGGATAATGATTCAGCGAAAGAAGATTACGCGGAGAACAAAACAAAAAACTATACAATACATAATATACATATACACATATACATAGCAATACATATATATTATACATACGACATAAATAGAAAGAATACATATTTATAACGATAAGCAATTTAGTCATAATAATTAAATAGGATACTGAAAAGAGGAAAAATGTTCTAAGACCCTTTTTTTTAATGTGTGTTTAGTTAGAGAAGTTTTTATAGATAAAGATAGATAAAGAGGTTGCAAAGCCGTATAGCCTGCACGGTGAAAGAGTTGGTGACGAACTAGGTGCGGTGTCGCGGGATGTAGAGACGAAGGTTGACTGAAGAACGGCGAGAGCGGTCATGAGATAGACATAATAAAGATTTTTACTCGCATATCGCATTACTACCGATATACGTCCAATCATCATCACTAGTGTTTGCCTGCACTCGCTAATTAGTGCTGTTTAATTTGCCATATCCGATGGGTGACCGTGACGGGTACAGTGTAATTGGGCGGACATGTGTGAGGACGCGATGAAAGTAGGTAACTATCTACAGGGCATTTTTACGCTACGAGTAGAGGAGAAAGCGCGATGGAGGGACGAATTTGCCTCTTAAGCCTTCTCTAAAAAAAAACGTGGCTCCTCCTTATCCTAGTATGTGATTCCCGGTTGCGTCCAAAGCTTTGGAGCCCGAGGAGCTATACACTTAGACCATGATTCAGGATTTGGGGAGTCTGGTAATTTCAATGAAGCAACTGCCATCTGACCATCGCAACTCTTTTGACAGGGGAACCAGACCAATTAAATCATGTTTTTTTCACGACGTTTCAATTATCCAAAACGTGAAGGTTTTCCGTCACCGCAGAGGTAATGGCAGAAATACGAGAGAGTATAGTTGTTCTTGACCGAAAACGTTATAAGGCGGATAGGGAAGTCTCTGCTTTGCAGTAGGACAGTATGTACAAACCCATATATGTATATTACATGAAAGCGAGTTATCGATAAATGATCACCCACCTGTCCCACCACTCGAACATCTGCGAGATTACAGGAGTAAGTAGCTGATACACCGCCGGTCTTTTTGAAAGGATTACCTCCGCAACACCAGTGAAGTCACAAGTGCGCTGCCAAATTTTAATCTCCCCTTTACCCTCGGTTTAGGGCCTTCGGCACCCCCCATTCTTATTTTGCTTTATGTCCGCCTTTGAACTAATTTTCTGAGGACAGTGACTTTGATGATCCCTATACTAAATTTGCTAATAAATTAAAAGAGATTATCTAAATTGGAGCCGCGCCTATAGAATTATCGGCAATAAAATAAATTTACAAAGTAGGCTTAAAATAAATCTAACTTACTTATTTTTAGATCTTCGTTAACTACGAAGCACACTTTTAGATATTCTGATAACGGCAGGAAGATAACACAGGTACATAAATTCTAAATCTGATGTTTTTGCTACGTAGAAAAGAGCCAGGTTCATTTTAACCTTAACTCAAATTACCTAAGTCCATGATTTTTTTATTATACACATAGGGGGCAGATGAGCAGACGTATCACCTGATGGTAAGTGATTACCGTCGCCCATGGACACTTGCAACGTCCAAGGAGTAACAAATGCGGCCGGCCTGTTTATTTTTTTTTAAAGATGTGTCTTCTGAAGAAATACTTTGATCAACAAAAAGTAACGGCTGAGTGGTGGACCATAGACTTAGGATGTTGGTCTTATTATATGGGGTGGACGCTGTAGCGCGTACAGTCACCTGCAATGAAATGTAAACTCCTCGAATCTTAAGGCGGCACAATAAAGTTCATATTTGAATGAGGTTGTGTACTTCTTAATGCAACTAACTATACGTGTAGTAGTTAAAATAAGAGTGAGATGCCCTGTAAGGTCGTTTAATCGCTGACCTCACGAGGATTACTGGCAGTGCAGTGACTGAAAGAGGAAAGCCAGTAATAGAATAGAATTGCTACTGATTGATGGAGGTGTAAGTTCAGCAAAGGACGGATATAGGCAGTTGATTAATTGATTGAGGGATCTCGCACGATACTAGACCTGGCAAAAACGTATCTTTCAAAAGATTGGAACATTTGCATCTGGATCAGTGCAGTACCCTTACCATAAGTTTGAAAAACTGTTCTCGCGATCGAAAACTATCGCTTGGTCCCTTTCATTGTGGTGCATGTGAAAGAGACAGAGCATAGTTTATGATAGCGAGGATAGTATTTCAAACTCATGGTAAGGTCTCAGAGATACGGAACAGTGAAACGCTTCATTTGGAACATCGACTCTCAGATAGATCCGAGATTCATTCGGCTCATTCGGATCATTCGGCTCACTCGGATCATTCAGCTCATTCGGATCATTCGATCACTCGGATCATTCTGCCCATTCGGCTCATAGGATCATTCAGCTCATTCGGATGTTTCGTCCCATCGAATCATTCAGCTCATTCGGTTCACTCGAACACGAGATCCATTTGAGTCGAATGATACATTCGGCGCGAACATTAGAGATTCGGAACAGTGTATCATTTGGCTGAGTCGGATCACTGAGTCGTTTCAGTAAAGAGTTACACACATCTACACGATACAAATATTTTATAAGTGGGCGAGGCACCTCTTCCCTTGGGATGAACCTTTATTTTTATCACTAAGTTATCTCTTTCTTTGTTTTAAAGCTCATTGAGGAGTGAGACGGTGAGCGTGGGCAAATTTTGTTACGAGGCTAGCTACTCCATCCTGTGTACCTGTAATCGGAGACGACACGACAACTTTAGATCTGATTTGTCTCAGTATAGATACTCAGGTACAATTTCAGGGCAAGGACAGAGTCTGAGATTTAAAATATTTATTTACAAAAGAAGAAAAACAATAACTGAAAACTAACCTAACAGTAAATAAAACTTAAAATACAGTCCCTGTTATTATAAAAAACTGCTCTGATACCGATTTTAATCCTAAACTAGCAAGTTCATAATTATTACGGAATAATGTTAGTTCTTAAAATTTTATTACAAATCCTCCACTAACCATAGACCACATTAGTACAGCATGGATAGTGTCAAAATTGATCGAATCATTCAATCATTCGTTCAGTGACATTTCATTTTACATAACCTTATTTTCTTGTCTGACGTAAAAATATTTTAGAATTGTTTTTATAGCAACTAATAAACTAAAATATTGACCTAAGTAAGGTTTCCAAGTAATATGTATAGGAATTGCTTATATTTTTGGGATTAAATCCAAAAAATAAATGAACTACTTTCTCACAAATTACTTTAATGTAAAACGGAATGAACTGTCACAGGGATAGGTTGTTATGGTAACTGAATCGATATTTTGAGGTAATTATTTTAAGTACTCATTTTAAACTAAGGGGCCGGGTGGTTTAACTTAAGTATTAAAGTTAAAATACTAAATAACGTTAAACTAACTTTTGTAATAATGTTTATTGTAGTTCTTCAGTTATTCCCAGTATTAATCCCACTACTTATTTTAAACCAAGTTTTGGAATAAGAGGGAGTAGATCCCTGTGGCAGTATCCCCAAGATGCTGGCAGCATTATCCCATGGATCGCGAATTCGCTATGGAAATTCGCTGGACAAAATAGCTGACAGCCTTTGAATTTCCTGTGACATCTAGCTAGGTAAGTAGACGGGAGAAAGAAAGAGCATCGCGATACATTGCATCGGGACCCCACTGACAAAGAGTGTTTCAACATCGCAATAAAAAAGTGGTATTTTAGATGCCAGTACTAAATAATTTCTGCACTTCCCTGAATAGGTATAAATCCCGGCTCCTGTTGTGCGAAGGTCAGTGGCTTTTAGAGCATAAAGGCGGGACTTATTTGGGAACATTCTACGCAGTAGCCAGGTCAGCGACCTCGTGGAAACACGCAGTCACCACAACGGAGCACTTTATTCAGAAAACAAACAAAAGAGAAAGGAATTTGTACATTTTCTACAACAAGGGAAAATAATTGTCTTCATTTATTTCCATGTCATTGATTACAAAAATAATACCGATTAACAACCGGGTAGTGTAATATTAGTGGCCGTGGGAGAGCCACGCTTCGGCATGCATGAGCCGCGGCCGGCCGGCCGGCTCGACTACAAACCGACCACGGCCTCACAGAAAACCGGCGTGAAGCAGTAGGTGCTCTGCTGTGTTTCGCTACGTGAGTGAGAGTACCGAAAGCCCAATGGGGGAAAGGGGGGTTAAAAGGGGTGACTCCACTCGTGTCGCGGGTGTCCATGGGCGGCGGTAATCGCTTTCCATCAGGTGATCCGTCTGCTCGTCTGCCACCTATCACATAAAAATGTTGTTATTTTCGTACGGTATGTAGGGCAACAGTCGATATCACTCAAGGGTGCACCGATTATATCAGGCGTTACTTATTTATCGGTGGTGTTACCGCCTGGGACTTCTGCGGCCTTGGTACAAAGCAATGTGGGTAACTGGGTCATCACGTGGCCTATTCCTATAGGCAAGTTGGCTACCCATTAGTTTAAAATTTCATTCGCATGGTGGTTATTTTTTACAGACATTTGATTGATAGTGGACTGGCTGGGAAATCAGTTGTTCCATACTCGATTTTGTATGGATAATTGATTTCTTTCTCTCATTGTAGGCAGTGGACTCAAGGGATCTTACTCATGAAATGTTTGTTAAGCCTCTGGTTTTTGTATGCTGGTAGTCAAACGAGCAAGCGAGTCACCTGATAGAAAGTAATCAACGCCGCCCATGAATTTTAATTTCCCGGCGCACAGTTTTCACAGAATAGTATTATGTTACTAAACAAACCGTTACCGAGTGTGTACAGGCCGTTACCCTGATTCATTAGGTCCACACATTCGCTGGAACCATCACAGTCTGACCCACAGCGAGTTTACGAGGCTGCAGTGCTCTGTTTACGAACCAGGGCTGCCACGTCTCCTCCCACATAGTTGTACCTAAGTATTAACAATGAATCGCATTCTGGGTAGGATGATTCAAATTCATATATATATTCATATTGCTTATTGCTCTCGATATGTTACAAAAGGTACAATATAAACATAGTGGGAATAAAATTAATTAACATTTTTTTATACGGCTTTACTCGAAGATAATTTGCCAATAATGATAAAATCATTCTGCCCGGCGCAAGGAATGACTTATTTCGGAGAAACACGCACTTCATTGGTATAGGGATATATAATCACTTGCCAAATGCTATACGAACTCTTCAACTAAATAAATCTAAAGTAGAATTTAAAAAAGTGGCTGACTGATGGCTGTTTTTGTGATTTTTATTATTTCGGGGCAAATAAAAAAATCCTTTTTTTACTGACATATTGCAATACCTATTAATTATTTCTATTAGAAAATAGATACTATTATTATTTTTACCACTTGACATTCAAATAAATCGACATTATCTTGAACATATGAGACTATAGAGACATTTATAGTGTAATCATAGATTGTAAAATATTGTGAAACATTGACATTAAATTATTTCAATTCAAATACAATCCATTTCCTTATAATTAATTAGTAATGAAATTTTTGTCCAATGCGTTTTATTAAAATTAATTTCATAAATTATGTATGACTATTGTATGCCTTAACAGGTAATTGTGCGAACTATGCTATTTGTAAGATCGGTATTTTTCTTTGTACCACCACAATTTTACAATAAAGTTTTTACTTATTTACATACTAATGTCAAGTAACTTATTGATAATAAGTAGGTAATAACACTCGAAGTCAGCCAAAGTCACAGTCACTCCATAAAACGGCGCCGGTGTTTTTACGTTTTAACGCCTACGGATTCAGCGGATATCATTCTAAAAGTAATCTATGGTTTTAAGGCAAGTTGTCACGAGACAACTTACTCGACACACAATAGCCGTGTTATTAAAAACCTAAGTTAAAAATACAATCCAACGATTCTTAAAACAAATATCAGTACGCGCGAAATCTACAATGAATCTGACAGTTCGAGTGACAGACGCCACTAGGAATGTGCTAACTCATACCACCATTTCATAACCAGTTATGAAAGTGGAAGAAGGGGGTGGCCAGGTAGGCCGTAGCCCTTGGCTTTCAGCCCAGGTGTACCTACCTACCACTGAAAGAAATATTTTCCGCAGTCCATCGATCTAGGTAAACCACGGGACAATAGAGGGGCATACGTGCTCGTTTGGCATCTGTCATATAAAAAAGCAAAAGACAGATGACAATGAATCTACATTCTAGTTTTTGGCCCAATGACCTAAATAATTAAGAAATTATATTCAAAAACTAAAAATAATGCCAATTTCCTGTGTAGGCAACCCTGGTCCCAATACAACGAGTTTGTCGAACCCACGACCCGTCACCCTTGCGTACGCATTTTATTACTCAGCCATTTCGGGGAATTTCCCCGGGGTTTAGCCATTGGGATGAAGTACCTAGAGGGTTGCAAATTGGGAGATGGTTTTTTGACCGATGGGAAATCATCACATTTATACTGTTAGCGAAACATAAAAATCGATTGACTACATCACTACGCGATATACGCACAACCCTAGTAACGTCACTCACAGACCAAGAAAAAACGTCACTCACTTAAGCTGTCTGATTTTTTTGAGATTCGCGCGGATTGTATTTTTTTTTATTCAAAAGGTTAACGCTTGACCACAATCGCACCTGATGGAAAGCGACGATGAGGTCTGGGATGATACGCGTTTGCCTAAGACTCTTGTCTTAAATTTGTTAATAATTACTTCAAGTAAAACTGTAATCCTACTAAAATGCGTTTCAATGTTCCCCATATGTGTGCCGTGCAAGCACATTAGTGTAAGAATAACAATAGTGAAAAATCGCATAAATTGTAATTTGATAATAAGAAACACGTAACTACTTGTTCGCTCATATCTGTGAAACATGTTTCACTATTAATTATTTGATATGTATACCTATTAAGTAAACCGCCATTCATAAGTACCTATTGTGAAACTGAGGGCCTATTATCGAGCACTCGACATTGCAGTCGAGTTCGGGAAAAATATATGAAATCTTTATATTCATTGTCCAGTGCACGAGAATTGGACTCCTGTTTGTTGAACCAAATATATAATTTAAAAAAACTTCTAAAACGTTGACAAAATCCAAAATAATATAAATTCCTTCCAAAAGCTCATTCCTTACTCTCAGAAAACGAACCAACTTAAGACGGTTTTTTCGGTCCGTACCGCCGCCATTATTCTAAATAAGACATTTAAAGGTAAAATCACTTAGCAGTGTAGTTACTCAAGCATAACAAACATTGTCATATTAGTTCTGTAAGTACTTTTGTTATTATATATATAGGCATGATCGTTGTGTCATGAATAGCATGTAAATAATAGGTAAGTCTCAATAACAAATACATAGTTTTCTTCGGTACCTAATGAAGTGATTAAAAATGTTAATCTCTTAAATTTTCAAATGGATGGATGGAGGCTCTTATTATCGGAGGCCAGGACTCACTATAGTTCGCTGTGCTATTTAGTTAGTTAAATTTTCAAATTTTTATTAAAATTAAATGGCGGCGATACTGGACTGAACAAGCCCTCTTAAACAACCGACTTCCTCGTACATAAAAGTAAGAAAACTATTTCAAGTTTTACTTGACTGCCTAAATTCGCAACGGGCTATGTATAAAATAAAAAGCGAATACAGCTCTTAAAATAATTTTATTACAGAGCTTTCAAAGATTTCCCTAGAGTTTACTAGACGCTCAAGTGTATGAGACAAAGCATAGGGGGTATCACGTAATAAGATTGTGTATGGGCGTGCGAGACGACTTTGTGAATTCGTAAAATGCGAAGGGGAGAGAAAAATAAGTGGATATTCGGATCTGTTAGACAGGTATTGTACCTAACATAGCTGAAGTATACGAATAAACATTTTATTTCGCAAAACAGCCAATTTTTATAGGGTTCTGCAGCCAAAGGGTAAAACAAAGTTTAAAAACTAAAACGCGACTACCATAAAAAACACGCTCTAAACAAGTACGAAACAAGATAATTGTCTCTGCTGAAATTATTATGCCGTATCGCCGTGGTCGTATGACACATAGATTTTATTTTATTATTATAATGAAACTGTTTTGCTACAGTAGGTGGCTCTATTTTTCTATCTGATCAGACATGCAAAAAATCCTCCATTTTCCCGTCTGATCAGACAGAATAATAGAGGATTTTTTTGTGATGAAGTAGCAAGAAGAAAATGAAATTCGATATAAGTCGACTTGTACAACTTTTTACAGGACGCACAGAAATGTTTCCGATGTGTTCACAGCGGATGTTTGAAATCTCTACGCCCCTGTCTGTCTGTGTGCACTGGCGTCACCTCGTGTAATGCGTTTTGCGTCACTGAGCTGATAGCTCGGCTTCAAACCAGGCGAATGAACCGACAGTTGTCCAAGGATATCGGGGACCTTACTATGTGTATCAGTGCAGGATAAACTATTATTAAAGTCGATGGTTTTTGTATTTTTTAACAATTTACAAGAAAGATCTTATTGCTTTCAAGATAAAATAATAGAGGTTGAAGTATGAAATTTCCGTTTTTTTTTACATACAGGCTGTATCTGTGAACATAAACATCCCTTTAATCACGTGTTCTACTAACTATTATGAATAACTTTTGTTCTATCACTTTTGGAAATTCGCATGAAAAAATTACAACTTCTTATACAAAGTCACTCACGTGACAATGGCCAATCAGGATGATCTCACTCCTCCTGATGGTAAGCGGCCGTGAAATCCAAATACGAGGTGAGATTTTGTATGGGGAGTCGAAAACATTTTTGATGAATTTCGAAAAGTCGTTGAACAAATGTTGTTCAGAATGGTAGGTATGACGCGTGGTTAAAGGGATGTAAATGTTCACAGATACACCTGTAATACTATAATTTTATTTTGATTGAAGACTATTCGTTTGTAAGGTTTAATGTATTTAATACAGATTAGATATTATTGTATTCTTGATACAAAAAAAATCTTGAAATTGTCTCTGTTTTTACTTGGCCTGAATAGAATTTATATCGAAAATAACTTTTTTAATAAAAAACTATTTTTTCCTGGATAACTATCCTACATAAAGCACATCTCATTTTTTTATGCTAGAGGCGGACAAACGAGCAAGCGAGTCACCTGATGTAATAGTAGCATTATTAATAGTTATTTTGCAAATAAAAAAAAATGAAAAACAGATCTAAAAATCGCCATCCCGTGGGAGAGCAACGCTTCGTCATGAATGGGCTGGCTCGATTAGGAGGGATACCACGGCCTTACAGAAAACCGTCGTGAAGCAGCACTGTGCTGTGTTTCGCTGCGTGAGTGAGGGTACCCGAGGCCCAATCCGGGGGAAAGGGGATTTTAAAGTTTGGCAGCGCAGTTGTGACTCCACTGCTGTCGCGGATGTCCATGGGCGGCGGCAATCGCTTACCTACTACCACGTGATCCGTCTGCTAGTCTGCCACCTATCACAAGGGCGGAAATCAATCCCCCCAATGTGTAGGGCAGTGCATTATAAAGGATTACACCGAGCGCCCTACCCCTTTATGAAGTGTCCTTTATTTACCTAAAGGTTGTCTCGAAGAGATTGCTCATATTGATAAGGCCGCGTTGGTTGTGATTTATGGCGGTTAATAACATTATCCTAATTCCTTCGATGGCCGGGTAAAAAGCAAGTTGCATTGTTATGATGTAGATAACATTTCTTTTTTTATGATCGATTCGAACATTCGTTCCACAATCGAGAGAGCATCGATAAACAATCGTATCGACCATCAGCTCGAGCATCTGCCTTCTTACGTCAATGCCTTTATTTCTGTTCTCGAGTTAACCTAGATGCTAAGCATCGGGGTTACGGGTGTTTTCGCCTATTTTCCGAAATGCTGCAATGAGCATCAAAATAAACAATACTTGGAATTACGAAACGTAAATGCTTACCTACGTAACAGTACGTAAAGATTGCTATGTGGGTTAAGTCTTTATGGGCCATTTAAATTATTCGTTTGTAAATATCGTTCAATTGTTTAGTTTAGATGACAAGTCATACCTAAGTTTTTATTTGAATAATGGTGCGTTCGAAACGAAACAGAATTGGCAACCGAATTTTCACGCGTTGTGGGTGTCATTTTGTTTGGATGCGAAAGGTATTCGTTCGTTACCGGAATTGGCCGGCTCGACCGGATGATACCACGGGCTCATTGAAAACCAGCGCGAAGACGATATCGCGATTTTTAATAATTCAAAGGTGCTTGGTTGTATTCAAACTTATGAACTCCCGGCTAAGATCAGCGGATCCATAATGTGTTCGTCTGCCAGCTATTCCATTAAAATATTTTAACTAAAATATGATGATAACTTGACTGTTCTATTAGACTCGATTAACTTAAAATTAATTCGTAATCTTAAGGAAAACCCGTATTATCAAATTATCTTGTAGTGCTCAATCTTAGTTTGTGTAAAAGGAATCTGATCTGATCAAACTTAAATATGAAAATTTAAATTTTAAATTCTTTCTAAAATTAAAATTGTATATTGCCTGAACAATGAAAAATTACCTGAACTCGACATCAATTTTTAAAGTCACCCCAAGTTCATAAACTCTCTTAAAGTTGGTGACGGACCATAGCATGCGTAATTTGTTTTCTTTTATTATTTTATCATGTATGTAAGATTTACATAATATTTTTTTCATAAGCAGTAATTTTTTTTTCAAGGTGTGTAAATGTCGCACTAGTGGCACACAAATTGTAGCTATAGTTCCTTTAATTTTGTTTTGCTTTTTATTATTATGCATGATGTGATTTCCTGTAACAGTAGGTACAGTTAGCTCTTTAATCTTTTAGTGTTTTGTTTTTTTTTTAGTGTTATTGCTGTAACCTATGTTGGTAATCCTATAAAGAAATAAATAAATATGATGTTACTATCAAAAATTCAAAGTTGATAGATGTGGTGACATATTGAAGGTAAGCGATTATCGCCGCCCATGGACACCCATAACACCAGTGGAGTTACAAGTGCACCATCCTGCACCATCCTTTAAACTCCCTTCCCCAGATTGGGCCTTCGTTTTCGGTACCTTTACCTACTTACTTAGCGAAAGACAGCTCAGTGCTGTACATAGGTATTCGCCATGAACAACTCTAGATTATCTCTAGCAACAAACATTACGTTGACTTTTCACTGCTCTCATAAAGAGCAACAAACTAACCAGCTCTTTCATAAATAATAATGTAGTAGAAGACGTGGGTACCTAAACTCCATTTACGTTGTAATTTATGACTGACATAACGCGAGCAAATGTGACTTTTGCGGGAGGCCTCCAGGGATATTTAGGAGGATCTAGGAACATAAATAAGGGTTTGGGGCACGGCAAATGTAAGGTGCTTCGGATCTTGAGGGTATATTTTACGAGGGGCTGAAACTTGGGTCTCATTTGTGGCTTGAACATTACTTTACATGTTTTGGTTCATTAATTTATTTATTTTAGTTAAATTGAAAACTAAAAGTACTAAATTCAAAATTGTAGGAATGAAAAATTAAAAACAAAATACTTAAGCCCTTGGTTGCTCTGCTGGTCTAGTAGTTTAAGAGCCAGGCTGTGATCTCGAGGTCCTGGGTTTGATTCTCGGGTCGAGCAAAAAGCATGTTTCGAATTTTTCGAACATTGCTCGGGTTTGTAATCACCTATCCGCATTAGGCAAGCGTGGTGATTAAGTCTAATCCCATCATAGTAGCAAAAATATGTGAAAAAAAAGTCGTTGGAAGAGTCTAGAGTTTCAGATAGCAGAGTTTGTAGGAGAAGAATAGCCTACGGACTGGCATCAATAGCGCAATGCACACGACCTACAAAAAGTCGGAAACAAATAGTATGAAAAATCGGCCGCTTTTTGTTGGTCCGACATGCTGTTGTGAAATATTTAATTAATTTATTTAGTTGCATACTTATAACTTATGTACTGTATAAGTACAGTCACGTGCATTAATATGTATGCAACTTCATTAAAATATGAACCTTATTGTTCCATCTTAAGACTTGAGATGGTACTTTTTATTGAAGGCGAGTGTAGGTACGTATTATTATTATTTGTTAGAAATGGGGTGAGCCCTGCGTCTCATAGCCACTGCGACCAGTAGATGATCTATTGTGGCAGCCCCGTAACCTATTACAGCACCTCATGTAGCTCCAGTTCCAGGATAAACCCGAGAATGGAGCTGATGGGGGAGCTTTTGATCTCGTCTGCTGAGATCATGTGTGCTCCCAGGTGCCGGCTTCTGCACCGGTGCAGCGCTATGCACTCGCCGAGGACGTGGATAATCGTTTCCTCGTCCTCGCGACAGAACCTGCAGATTTTGGTATCTGAAAGGCCCATGTTGTGCAGGTGCTTATTTAATTTGCAGTGCCCTGTGAGGGTCCGAGTGAGTGCCCTAACATGTCCTCTGCTCAGTTTTATTATTTCTACAGCTCGTCTCTGATCGAACGCCTGTATCAACGCCTTAGACTGTTCTAGTCGAGGTAGTCTTTTCCAATATTCAGTGCTTTGCTTATGCTCCCACTCTTTTAACTCGAGCCTGACCATGCAGGCTGGAACGCCACTTATTGGTTCCGGTCCGAGTAGTGGGCTCTCTGCCCCGGCCTTTGCTAGCACGTCAGCGACTTCGTTGCCTCTGATATTGCAGTGTCCCGGTACCCAAATCAGATTTACGATGTTGGCATTGCCAAGCTGGTTTAGGAGCAGGACACACTCGCTAGTGAGTTTGGAGTCAAGTTCACAGGATGTTAACGCCTTGAGGGCAGCTTGACTATCTGAGAAGATGAATATCTTCTTATTCTGGAGATTCATTTGCAGACTCTCGTGTAGGTACGTAGGAAAATTTATTAATTTACGAATAATTTAACCTATTTAAGGTATCCAATTCCATCTGCCGGTCAAGGACATTTTATGGGCGACCTACAATTCGTAGGAAATGTATGAAGTCATTCTCGTTAACTATGTTTCCCAGCTGAGCACATGGTTCCAGTAACTGACAATTAATGAATGAATCGGCCACGCGCCATATTAATTACTAGCTTTTGCCCGCGACTTCGTCTGCGTCACACAATATCTTTATAAATTATAGCCTATGTGTTATTCTGATCTATAAGCTACATTACTGTAAAGTTTCATTAAAATCCGTTTAGTAGTTTTTGCGTGAAAGAGGAACAAACATCCATCCATACATCCATCCAAACAAACTTTTGCCTTTATAATATTAGTAAGGATGGCCGCCAAACCGTGGAGTAGGGATGTCCACCGTAACCTTAAAAAAGGTATTGTATTTTAACTTTCGGTCAAGAATGATTATTTTTGTCTAATAATTAAACTGCTAATAAATTTTATTTAGCCGTCTTTTGACAGTTAACACTACCAGCTACGCATGGACATCTTAGTTACCCATTCCGGGTACCCCTTTTTACTCTGCACTGTACTTTTTACACTACATCATCATCATCATCATCAGCCCATTTAAGTCCCCACTGCTGGGGCACGGGCCTCCCTCAATCACATAAAGGGTAATTGCCATACTCACCACGCTTGGCAGACGGGTTGGCGAGGGTTTTGATATAAATGCAGAGTTTTCCTTCTCTGGATGCTGATGATCATGCCAGCAGCTTTACCTTAGTCGCCTTTTACGACACCTCGGTAAGAGTGAGGGTGGCCTATTCTACTCTGCCGGGGACCACACGGCCAACACTTTACACTACACTACTGTTTTACTCTTTAGAAATTTACTCCGATTTAGATTTTTTGTCCAAAACAGCCTTGCCGTACTGTAAGTCATTAGGTCACAACATGAGGGACAATTCTCCAAAAAGTATGTCTATTTTACTGAAATCCACCATAGCATGCGGACACTGTAACTGTAACTGGACATTGTGGTTATTTTCTCTTTGGATATCCATCGGTTTAAATCAAAACGAATTTTATATTTGGGTTAGCCCTATAATACACTGTAGTGTAACATTTTAATTTTCAATACCATGAATGACGGGACGTTATGGGGCCTTGGCCTAGAAACAATGAAAGGTGTCCTATTCGACGAATATCCCATGGGGACTTAGACAAATGGAGTTAAATTATCAAATAATCGGGGAAATGAAGGAATAGACTGTTTGCGTGAGTAGATCATACCACAGTAGGTACTACCACATATTACCTAAGGACAGCGACTTTGACAAGGTCGGAGATTGGTAGATTTTATGTTAGATTTTATTAGTATGGTCCCATAGAAAAATTATTCACGTTAAAAAAGCCGCACCATCAAGACATGGAACTCGGCCTCGCCTAACCCGGGACCTCTTGCGCAGCCGTCGCTTTAAACCTACTAACCACTGCACCATCGAGGCAGAAATAATAATAATGCACATATGCCTTAAAAGGTACGTCACAAACAGGGTTGCCACCTTTAGGGAAATAAATCGGCACGAACGGGCATGCATCAGAGACGTTCGAAGTTTGGTCCAATCAAAATATGACCCATGTGAGACAGTCTAAGTATTTTTTTTTAAAACACTATAGCACAAAATTTTGTACAAGGGGCGTGCAGGAGAAGGCTGAAGACGAACGCGGCGCGCGGTAAATGGCGCGGTGGCGCGGTAGATGGCGCGGTGGCGCGTGAATGAATTGATTGAAACTATCGCATTTGTCAAAAATCGGGACAAAATCGATAGTCCGTCGTCGGGACGCGAGACAATTTCGTCGAAATCGGGACAGTCCCGGCAAAATCGGGACGGGTGGCCACTCTGGTCACAAACCACAATTTAAGCACTAAGTATAAACTGAAGTTTGTAACATCATTTTGTACTTTCCATAACAAAGATATTATGAGCTAGTTCCACTGTAATATTTTTAATTAAAATGAAAACATTGTCCGAGTTTTCTGACTAGTTTTAACGTTTCTTTTAACTTCATAAAGTTGGTATTACTCGTACTTTCTAGAATTATTGTAATACCACTATTTGCATAAAAGGTGTAGGGTGGCTATGTGAGGGGGTAACTTTCTGCGTACTTTTACTAAATGGGACGGTCATTTAGTACGACCATTCTTTTTCTGAATTACGACTTCTAATACCTAAATGGAAACAAGTTATAAGTAGGTATACCAGTAATTTAGATAAAGTAAAACAGTGTGGGTGTCTGTAAATATAGTGACATAAATGGCTTATAACTGTACCTATGTACAGTCGGGGAATCTGCCGTATCCAGCTGAAGAGCAAAAATCGCTTGCAGCTTACAGTTTTTTTTAATCAGCCTATCACTGTCCCACTGCCAGGCAAAGGCCTCCATCATAGAAATCAAGTCATTGCTACTATGATGGGATTAGGCTTAATTACCACAAATGCGGATTGGTGATCACAAACCCGAGCTATGTTCGAAAAATTCAAAACACATTTTTTGTTCGACCCAGGAATCGAACCTGGGAGCCCGAGATCACGGCCCGGTACTTAAACTAATAGACCAACAGGGCATCTTACATAGTTTTTTGTTTAAGGTGACGGGTAGGGCACTCTAGTGACGACAATCGATTTTAATTTTTAGCTACTACGTCGCGAAAAATTAATTATTCGCGTACGCGTTGGACCTAACATTTTTGTATAGTTATTTAATCAATAGTATAAGTGTTTGCCGAGAGATTGTAACCCAGATATTGTTTAAAATAGATCCGGTTTAGTAGCTAAAAATTAAAATCGATTGACGTCGCTAGTGGGCCCTACCCGACACCTTAAAATGACGCCATTTTGTGTCGTGCGTGCAAATTACGAACGAATTTGAAATGCGGCAGATTTCCCGACCGTACATCAAATACAAATAGTGTATATGTGGTAGGTACATAGGTGGTAGCAATACAAATGGTGTGGAAAAAACATACAGTGTCACTATCTTTAGCCATTAACAAGCGTACAAAATTAAGGAAAAAATTTTAAAAATTACTTAGTTAATAAAAAAGTGAAATTCAATAGTATAATAATGAGATTCTGATGTCATGTGATAATAATAATAAAAAAAACAATAACAGTAAATTAATAAAACAATGTCAATTCATAATAATTCAAAATAAAGAAAATCAAAATAATTTTGTTATTTATCAATGTCAATTAAATTTGTAAATCAATTAAATATATTGTATTTTTCCTTTTTTTTGATGTGTTATTTAATAATAAAGTAGTTATTTTTAATTTAATGTTGCTTGTTATAATTAGTTATTGACATGCTGTTTACACATAGTTTTGGATTTACAGTCTACCATGACTGTACAGTTACTATGTATTATCTTTATTTTTTATCTACTTTGATTCTGTTGTGTGTAACTAATAAAAATAAAATAAAATAAAAATAAAAATTCAGCTATCGTATAGCTTTACTTATTAATAGTCTTAACAGCTCCTTTCGAAATGTATTCAAATTGACCTCTTTAATTTTGTTTCGCAATTTATTGTACATTTTTGAGACTTACATGGACTTGTATGAAGAGTAGCAGGCTGGGCAGACACCAGGAGCCCAATTCTCGTGCTTGTGATATTTTGAGAATATGGCGGATATCACCCGAAAACCATACAAAAAAAATATGTTTTAGTGATATATGTCGTATGAAAATAAATGTCACGAGCCCGAGAATTGGGCTCCAGGAGCCTTCAGGTGATATCCGCCA
The DNA here is from genome assembly GCA_019059595.1 of Marasmia exigua. Lineage (NCBI taxonomy): Eukaryota > Metazoa > Arthropoda > Insecta > Lepidoptera > Crambidae > Marasmia > Marasmia exigua. The sequence goes on from CM032481.1 coordinate 17,427,689, forward strand.
TGTTTTCAAAATGTCACGAGCACGAGAATCGGCATTGACTCATTGACAGCCTATAAAATTACGCCATTACACAAAAAGACAATAATTTTGAAACCAAATAAAATGGACAATTTAAGAATTTATTTCTTTTGTTTGGTGAAGCCATTTGACGACAGTAAGCTGATAAAGTTAATAATAAATTATTTATGGTCTTACAGTTAAGCCTGCCGTAAATGCTTTTATCTCCATTTTATCAAGTTTCTTATTACGTAGGTAATGCGTTGATGCACTTTTCATAATCTTCGATCAATCAGCCTATCACCCTCTACTGATGAACTTAGGCCTTTTGTTAGGAATCCTTACAAGAACCATAACAGGTTTTATTTAGGTGGCAGACGAGCAGACGGATCACCTGATGGTAAGAGATTGCCACCGCCCATGGACACTTGCGACACCAGTGGAGTCACAAGTGCGCTGCCAACCTTTCAACCCCCCTTTTCCCCGGATTGGAACTCCATACCCTCATTCACGCAGTGAAACACTGCATGCTGCTTCACGCCGGTTTTCTGTAAGGCTGTGGTATCACTCCGGTCGAGCCGGTCCATTCATGCCGAAGCGTGGCTCTCCCACGATCAATCCACAGGTCACTGCAGGCTGAACAAACACGGCTCCAGAACCGGACTTACTGTAGATCATTCCTGCTTTTCCAAGGCATAGGAAGAGACGCCTATGCACGTCTTCTTTCATTGCGATGCCCTCGAGTATAAGAACCCGCACCCTGAGTAGCTACTAGGTAAATACGTCTGTCCGGAGGTTGTTAGGATGTTAGGGCTAGGTATCGCTCCCAAGGCTATCATGCGGTATGTTGGCCGTGGACCTGTGAGACGATCTCTAAGAGGGAGCGGAGGCCCCAATAGATAAAACATGGTCGCAGTGGCTACTCGGCAAGGAACGCTCCCCACGTTACAATTAATAATAGGTATGGTGATTGGACTGTATACAACGTGTAAAAAAAATGAGCAATAATACCTACTTAAAGGTATATGTTCACATTTACCGTGTAAAGACTTCACTGCCAAAATATGATGCTCATATTTTGGCAGTGAAGTCTGTGCTGGACTGAAGCTGCTCCATACTAAATAGAATATCTGCGCGTCCATAATGTACGGAACAACTGTTTTTTTTTGCTTAGATGATGCTCATATTTTGGCAGTGAAGTCTGTGCTGGACTGAAGCTGCTCCATACTAAATAGAATATCTGCGCGTCCATAATGTACGGAACAACTGTTTTTTTTTGCTTAGATGATGCTCATATTTTGGCAGTGAAGTCTGTGCTGGACTGAAGCTGCTCCATACTAAATAGAATATCTGCGCGTCCATAATGTACGGAACAACTGTTTTTTTTTGCTTAGATGATGCTCATATTTTGGCAGTGAAGTCTGTGCTGGACTGAAGCTGCTCCATACTAAATAGAATATCTGCGCGTCCATAATGTACGGAACAACTGTTTTTTTTTGCTTAGATGATGCTCATATTTTGGCAGTGAAGTCTGTGCTGGACTGAAGCTGCTCCATACTAAATAGAATATCTGCGCGTCCATAATGTACGGAACAACTGTTTTTTTTTTGCTTAGATGATGCTCATATTTTGGCAGTGAAGTCTGTGCTGGACTGAAGCTGCTCCATACTAAATAGAATATCTGCGCGTCCATAATGTACGGAACAACTGTTTTTTTTTGCTTAGATGATGCTCATATTTTGGCAGTGAAGTCTGTGCTGGACTGAAGCTGCTCCATACTAAATAGAATATCTGCGCGTCCATAATGTACGGAACAACTGTTTTTTTTTTGCTTAGATGATGCTCATATTTTGGCAGTGAAGTCTGTGCTGGACTGAAGCTGCTCCATACTAAATAGAATATCTGCGCGTCCATAATGTACGGAACAACTGTTTTTTTTTTGCTTAGATGATGCTCATATTTTGGCAGTGAAGTCTGTGCTGGACTGAAGCTGCTCCATACTAAATAGAATATCTGCGCGTCCATAATGTACGGAACAACTGTTTTTTTTTGCTTAGATGATGCTCATATTTTGGCAGTGAAGTCTGTGCTGGACTGAAGCTGCTCCATACTAAATAGAATATCTGCGCGTCCATAATGTACGGAACAACTGTTTTTTTTTTGCTTAGATGATGCTCATATTTTGGCAGTGAAGTCTGTGCTGGACTGAAGCTGCTCCATACTAAATAGAATATCTGCGCGTCCATAATGTACGGAACAACTGTTTTTTTTTGCTTAGATGATGCTCATATTTTGGCAGTGAAGTCTGTGCTGGACTGAAGCTGCTCCATACTAAATAGAATATCTGCGCGTCCATAATGTACGGAACAACTGTTTTTTTTTGCTTAGATGATGCTCATATTTTGGCAGTGAAGTCTGTGCTGGACTGAAGCTGCTCCATACTAAATAGAATATCTGCGCGTCCATAATGTACGGAACAACTGTTTTTTTTTTGCTTAGATGATGCTCATATTTTGGCAGTGAAGTCTGTGCTGGACTGAAGCTGCTCCATACTAAATAGAATATCTGCGCGTCCATAATGTACGGAACAACTGTTTTTTTTTGCTTAGATGATGCTCATATTTTGGCAGTGAAGTCTGTGCTGGACTGAAGCTGCTCCATACTAAATAGAATATCTGCGCGTCCATAATGTACGGAACAACTGTTTTTTTTTGCTTAGATGATGCTCATATTTTGGCAGTGAAGTCTGTGCTGGACTGAAGCTGCTCCATACTAAATAGAATATCTGCGCGTCCATAATGTACGGAACAACTGTTTTTTTTTGCTTAGATGATGCTCATATTTTGGCAGTGAAGTCTGTGCTGGACTGAAGCTGCTCCATACTAAATAGAATATCTGCGCGTCCATAATGTACGGAACAACTGTTTTTTTTTGCTTAGATGATGCTCATATTTTGGCAGTGAAGTCTGTGCTGGACTGAAGCTGCTCCATACTAAATAGAATATCTGCGCGTCCATAATGTACGGAACAACTGTTTTTTTTTGCTTAGATGATGCTCATATTTTGGCAGTGAAGTCTGTGCTGGACTGAAGCTGCTCCATACTAAATAGAATATCTGCGCGTCCATAATGTACGGAACAACTGTTTTTTTTGCTTAGATGATGCTCATATTTTGGCAGTGAAGTCTGTGCTGGACTGAAGCTGCTCCATACTAAATAGAATATCTGCGCGTCCATAATGTACGGAACAACTGTTTTTTTTGCTTAGATGATGCTCATATTTTGGAATGAAGTCGTTACATGGATGTTCACACTCTTAAGTATTATTGCAAAAATGTTTCATGTTGTATTATCTGCTGGTGATGGGATGCTGATAAAAACTTCTGGTATTAGCAGAACTATATTGTATTTCAGTATATTCACACACACTTCAGACAACCAGACAATACAATAATAAACAAAACAATAATATATCAAAACCAGTAAAACAGTATAAAACATCAAGAATCTATAAGAGGCTGGTCCAGCCGTCGATCCTCAACAATAGGCTTTTCCAAAGACCGCCAACGAGCCAGATACTAAGCAGTTTGCATCCAACTCACACCTGCCATATTTCTCAAATCTTCCATCCATCATGGCGTAGGACGACTTTTATTACGTCTACTAGCCTTCCCTTCTTGGCGACCATTACATATCTTCGATTATATAGCCCAATGCAACAATCATGCTTCTGAGAGATGCCGTATACCGTATATCTAAAAAAAATCACCTTCCCTAACAAAAGTAATCAGCTGATTGGTGAAAATTGTATGGGAAAGCAATTTTTTTGAGATTAGACTCTATGTTCCTTGGGGGAAAATGTTTTTTATCATCAGTATAATGCCCTCGTTGAGGGAGTAACACGGTTGAAAAAGCAAGGTGTATAAATATTAGATACAGGATGTATCTGCAAAGATTTACATCCCTTTAACTACGTGTTATACCAACCATTCTGAATAACATTTGTTCAACGACTTTTCGAAATTCATCGATTTTTTTTTTCTACTCCCCATTCAAAATTCACTTACCATCAGGTGAGACGTCTGCTCGTTTGTCTGCCATAATGTAAAAAAAAATACCAAGTCACGTGACCGACTTTGTATTAAAAGTTTTCTTTTTTTTCTAATAATATATATATTTTTTTTGTTTTTTCTCCACAAGTGCCGTAAATTTACCCTGTTAATCGTTTACTGTTCCCCACAGGGCAGGCTTGCCTAGTGTGGGGACCAGCAAAAATGTATATGTATGTGCAATTTTTGGTTAATAAATACTTTTTTTTTTTTTTGGTCAATAAGCCAACGCTTGACCACAATCGCACCTGATGGAAAGCGACGATGAGGTCTAGGATGATACGCGTTTGCCTGTTCACTCTTGCCTTAAAGATGCCCAGATTATAGTGGTCAGGAAAAACAGATCTCGGCAGAGAGTTCCATTCCTTAGCCGTCCGCATTATAAATGTGGAAGCAAATCGCTTCGTGCGGATAAGGGGTATTTCTACCACATAAGGATGAAAGCACTCGCCGCGCCTTGTCGTCCGATGATGGAATGGGCTGGGGGGGATCAAATACTGAAACTAACTTTTTCATGCGAATCTCCAAAAGTGATAGAACAAATGTTGTTCATAATGGTTAGTAGAACACGTGGTTAAAGGGATGTAAATGTTCTATACGGGTAGAAAGAGATGATGTTTTTTTTATTTATAATTCAGTTGTATGGGACACCACCTATAAGTAATTGCATCTACTGCTTCCCAGCAGGTGTCCTGTAAACAGACTTCTTTGCCAAAGCAAATAATTTAAAATAGGTGGATAATGTTTCGGAGAAAAATATTTGGGTGACGGAACACCAACTTACTTTTGGGTGATTTCTGAGACGCAAGCAATGAGGAGTCATCGTGGAATCAATATCCCGGAGCAGTGCTTCATAGCCATAAAAATTCAATGTCATGTTCAATGAACATGTTCTACCGGAACCGATTGCAATTCATGGCGCTGTCCTCGAAGCTGTTCAAAAATACGTATACCTCGGGCAGACCATGCAATTGGGTAAAAACAACTTCGAGTATGAGGTGAATAGGAGAATCCAGTTAGGTTGGGCAGGATTTGGAAAACTACGTCGTGTCTTCGTATCGTCGATACCACAGGGCCTAAAGACGAAAGTCTTCAATCAGTGCGTCCTACCCGTCATCACATACGGAGCGGAAACGTGGACACTTACGGTACGGCCGGTCCACAAGTTAAAGGTCGCGATAGACTGATGATGTTGATGAGCAAAATTCTCAATTAAAAATATAACGTCTAGCCGGTTTCATGGCAATTCAAAGATTCATGGGCAAGTCCATTTTAAAAGTATGAAATTATTAAAAGATAATTATACCATTGAATAACCCTAAATGGTTCTATCATAATACTTGGTGCAAATTGTATTGCACCAAGTATTATGATAGAACCATTGACATAAACGAAACATTTGATATAGCTACCATGTGATTTTAAAGTTGTGAATATCTCAGGTAGTTTAAATGAGAATCAAGTTATTATTTCAACTTCTCTTCTTTCTTTTGATTACAAAAATAAAAAAAAAAACAGTCAAATACCGTATTGGGTGTACCAGATGTCCATGAGTGCTGCAGTGATTACTAGTCATCACATCATGGGACTTGCTAGCTCATTTGTCTTCCTTTCCCATAAAAAATAGTAAGCATACTAAAATAGTCCACAAGGAAGACAGAGGACCATATGAAGATTGCAGGAATTCGCTGGTTCCAGCCCGTATGAAACCAGCCAGTCTGGAAGTCATTGGGGGGGACCTAAGTTCAGTATTTACCTAACCTAGTAGGCGATTTATTATAGCTGATATGAAATAATATCTACATATTAACAGTAGTCACGAGCAAAGCCGACCGTATCGGGCATTCAACAATTGATAGTAGGGTCGTTCTTCTATCTATGTCTTCATTTTTATCGACAGTGAGCCCGTCTTCAGTGATTAATTATATAAAAAAATATACGTTATACTATCAAGATATACCTAATTTACCATGAAATAATGACATTATTTTATCATCTCGTAGGTCCTTTAGTATGATTTAACTATGTAAAAAAATATAATAAAGCGTGACAGAGGTGTAAATGACACTAATTTCGGAGGACGTGACGGAGGTGTTCATTTCAATCAAAAAGTATTATTTATCAATTAAATTTTACAACATGTACTAGTCCATCCGTAAAATAGTACATTAACAAATATCTAGGACAAACTATTTATCATTTGTAGTTTGTTATATAAAAGTCAAATGTTGATTTGTAAGTTTGACTCATTGTCGATAAAAAAGAAGAACGACCCAGTATCGATAGTATTGGCGTTATCAATAGAATTGAACTAATTCTACTATTTATCGATAGTATCGATAGTTTTGACCAATAGCAATACTATCGATAGTACTATCGTTAGTCCGAATGATTTTCGAGGTCAAATATCGATAGGGAAACTATCAATAGTTCCGCAACACTAGCCCAAACAATGGGATATCATGCGGAAATCATAGCTGTTAATTTATATCTGTCATACATACTGTTTGAGGATGTTGGCGCTCTGGATGCCAAAAATAACCTCTGCCAAAAATATACGACGATATCAATGCATAACAATGGAGCTGAAATAACTATACAAAGTGATATAGACTAAATGTGTATTACACACACGTAGGAACCCAAATAACATTGGACTATTATTAAATCGGTAGAATTTTCAACAACTGGAGCCCAATTCTCGTCCTCGTGATATTTATTTTCATATGACATATATCACTAAAACACAGTTTTTTTGTATGGTTTTCAGGTGATATCCGCCATGTATTCAAAATATCACGAGCATGAGAATTGGGCTCCTGGGCGCATGCGAGATTAGGACACACCCAAGTGGCATGAAATGTCGAATTGGCAAACAATAACAAGTCATGGAAAATTACATAAGATAAATCTATCAATAAAAATAACAACAGTGAAGATTAAAAACCAAATAATTCCATTGCATCACCCATACCATAATTAATCAGGTTATGTTTAGTCGATACACGAAGAAACACTTTTAATTTAATCTTTTTTTTTTTTTACTGTAGATAGGTAAGCGTTTGACCATATTTCACCTGATGGTAAGTGATAATATGGTCTAAGATGTAGCACGATTACCTAGAAGATACCTATTCACTCGCGCTTTGAAAACCCCCAAATTGTAGCCACTAGGGAACACCTCCACAGGCAACTGATTCCAACGGCTTATCCAGGGGGGGGGGGGGGGGGTCATGGGGGTCATGACCCCCCCCCTGGGCTGGTTCCAGGACTTAGGTGGACCACTAATTGAACGATGATGATTGTTTCTATTTTGTTTATTGAAAACCCTTGTCATCCCACTTCTTCCCTATACCTATACCCCTTGACATTTATTTACTTATTTGATAGAAATGGGGTGAGCTCTGCGTCTCATAGCCACTGCGACCAGTAGATGATCTATTGTGGCAGCCCCGTAACCTATTACAGCACCTCATGTAGCCCCAGTTCCAGGATAAACCCGAGAATGGAGCTGATGGGGGAGCTCTTGATCTCGTCAGCTGAGATCATGTGTGCTCCCAGGTACCGGCTTCTGCAGCGGTGCAGCGCTATGCACTCGCCGAGGACATGGATAATCGTTTCCTCGTCCTCGCGACAGAACCTGCAGATTTTGGTATCTGAAAGGCCCATGTTGTGCAGGTGCTTGTTTAATTTGTAGTGCCCTGTGAGGGTCCGAGTGAGTGCCCTAACATGTCCTCTACTCAGTTTTATTATTTCTACAGCTCGTCTCTGATCGAACGCCTGTATCAACGCCTTAGACTGTTCTAGTCGAGGTAGTCTTTCCCAGAATTCAGTGCTTTGCTTATGCTCCCACTCTTTTATCTCGAACCTGACCATGCAGGCTGGAACGCCATTTATTGGTTCCGGTCCGAGTAGTGGGCTCTCTGCCCCGGCCTTTGCTAGCACGTCAGCGACTTCGTTGCCTCTGATATTGCAGGTCCCGGCACCCAAATCAGATTTACGTTGTTGGCATTGCCAAGCTGGTTTAGGAGCTGGATACACTCGCTAGTGAGTTTGGAGTCAAGTTCACAGGATGTTAACGCCTTGAGGGCAGCTTGACTATCTGAGAAGATGAATATCTTCTTATTCTGGAGATTCATTTGTAGACTCTCTTGGACACAGCCAATTATTGCGAAGACTTCCGCTTGGTACACTGTGGTATAGCGACCCAGGTTGGCGAATTTGCGTATTCCGCAGTGATCATTACAAAATCCCGCCCCGGATATGCCCTGCTTCCTGGAACCATCCGTATACCAAACGATGTCATTCTGCTTAACATTTCCGGGAGTTCCAGCCTCCCAGTCTTGTCCACTAGGTAACAAGACTGTAAACCGCTTATCGAAGATATGCAGGAAGTTCAGGAGGGCTTCCAGTGCTGCAGAGGGAGAGGACGAAAGAGCGCCAGTGGCTATAAGGCAGGCTGTTCTTTGAACTTTGCTGAGGTTCTCTACGCAGTTAGCCCCCATTTTAGCCCCACCAACCTACTGCTTGCCCCCATCGCAATTTTTGCCTTTCTACATAGTAATGTAGTCGAGATGCTTGTTCCATGTTAGTTTTTGGTCTAAAAAGACTCCGAGATATTTGACCTCGTTGGACAAGCATAGCTTCGTACCAAGAAGTGTTGGGGCGTGGAGCGCTTCTAATTTCCTTCTTTTGGTAAACGGGATTAAGACCGTCTTACGTGCGTTGACTGTTAGCACGTGTCTTGTGCACCAGTTTTCTACTATTCGTAGGGTCCTTTGCATATGACCATTATTACTATGTCATCTGCGTATCCTGAGTCAGAAATCTGGCTTCATTGAGCTCACAGATGAGACTGTCAACAACCAATGACCATTGAAGGGGTGATAGGACATCCTCTGGTCACTCTATAATGAAGGGTTTTATTCATCAACGTTGTTGTTGCCGTTCGATTTTGTAGCATGGATCCCATCCATCTGGTGGTGGTGTCGCCGATTCCACGATTCACCATGGTACGTGTTATAACATCGAAGTTGGTGTTGTCAAACGCCCCTTCGATGTCGAGAAAGGCACAGAGTGCAATTTCTTTGTCTTCTATGACTTTCTCAATTCTGTCCACCAGGTCAATAAGTGCCGTTTCCATGGACTTGCCTGTTTGGTAGGCATGTTGTCTTGCATTCAGGGGTTTTTCCACGAGGTATGTTGCCCTGATGTGACTGTTGAACACCTTTTCCATCGTTTTTAGTAGGAATGAGGTGAGACTTATCGGTCTGTAGGACTTGGGCTGTGATTTGTCTTTGTCCCCTCCCTTGGGAATGTAAGTGACCCTCGCCCGAGTCCACGCTGATGGCGGATAGATGCCCCTCGACATACCTATTGTTGCTGTTATGTATGGCAAATCATTCACCACGGTTCTGGAATTCCGTGCGCGATAGTGCTTCTTTGGATGTCTTTAAGAGAAGATGACAATATGTACGTATATATATATATATATATATATATATATATATATATATATATATACAAGTAATTATGTGTTAAGTTTCTCAAAAAATATTTAGGTACTATTAATAAAATACCTAGGTACTTTTTTCTTATACCTATCTATTGTTAACAAAATTAAATTATGAGTTCTTGACTTGAGCACGACTATGAGACCCCCTCCTGGCGCCAAAGCTGGATCCGCCCTTGACTGATTCCACTGTTTCGCAGTACGAATAAGAAAACAATAATCTGAAATGATATCTACTGTTGTTAAACTTATAACTGATATCAAAAGCAAGCACTATATATCTCGATTCGTAGAAATGTATCTACATTTAGGTAGGTAAGTACTTACTTATCGAATAATCAGTTCGCACGATCACATTAACGAGTTCATGTTTTGGGGTTATAGTATTATTAGACTGGATCTTTAACTCGGGTATTGGACGACTTGTCCCATTAAAACTCGGCCGGCACTGTTTTTTTGTTAACCCGGTGGAAATGCCGCCGCCTCATTGATAGGAGCCGACGTCGGCGCCGATTTGTCGGCGCTGCACACCCGGCCGCTTGAAGTCGACCGGGTAGTGTTCGGCTCTCCCCTGGATTAGGCCTCTGCTAATCAGAGACCGCCAAGGGCATACCCCCTAAAACCAACCGGGTCTTTTTCCATTCCATGCCCGCTAAGTCGGGACAGAACACGGGATTACCACAGAGGGCACCACCATGAACCGTCCTGGGCGAAGAGGCTCGCCAGCACAGCATCTTTTCCAAAAACACCGGTCCTTTAGACCCAGGGCCCCTCCCACGGCCCACCAACTCCACCTCCCTAATGGCATCCACACTGCTGGCTGCAGTGCAAGTACCACCGGGAGGAGGATTGCAGGTGGGGTACCCACCATACACTGCTGGCTGCAGTGCAGAAAGCGTTGGGGAAACAAAACCTGCATGCTTCGAAACGAAGCCGCCACAAATTCCAACTCCGTTGGATGTGGAGCCAGGAGGATTGGCAACACCGCACTGCCGCCGAGCCACTCTGACTGAGAAACCCGACGCAGAACCTCCATAACAAGGCCCTTCGGCCACCGAGCCCGTGGGCTCTCCATCCGGAATGGGTGGCACAAGACAAGACATGGCCAGACTGGGAGGGCTGGACTGGACACTGAAGCCCTCAGTCGTCCGATATCCCCCCAGCTGCCACTGGTCCTGAACCACCTTAAGTGCGCGGACAATGTTGGAAAATGTTGTAATAGTAAATAAGTTATTATAATAGTTAATTAGTTGTTATAATAGTTAATTCGTTGTTATAATAGTTAGTTGATTAAACCGTTATGTAAGAAGCACGTAGGTACTACTTGCACGCTCAATTTTGTAAATCAACTTGCGGTTAACGGTGTGGGCTTCACAATTATCTATCTGTTTGTAATGTATGTACCATTTACTTAAACAAATTGTGAAACTGTTTGTTGACCCAAATAAATAAATAGACAATTTGCGCACAACCACTTTCGTGGAGAGTGCCGAAGGCCTCCACCGGCCAAAGACGGCACGTCGAGGAGGATAACAAGGGACAGGGTATGCCCCCAGCGCACTAGACGTGGGAGTCCCCGGGATTTACGTCCGAAGACAACACACTTCTCAACCCCCGCCGGTCGGTTAAGGCAAGCGCAGGAGCAGGGCCCTTAACGGCTCTGCCCATCCGGACAACTGCCGGTGGGAGGCCCAGGTCCGCGCACAGTTAACCTAAAACTCCAGGGTGACAGAACACCCCCCACCAACGCCTCACTCCAGAAGGAGCGGTCCACTCTGAGACCTAGGCCAATAAAAGGGCACTGAGCATCCGGGGATGAGTCCGGTCGCACGCCTCGAGCCCGGCTCTAGGTTCGTAGGGGGGGTTACGAACCCTAACTCCCACTCCATGTGTGCAGCCGTCGGCCGTCGGGTAGCAATATGGTGAGCGCGCCAAATTACTACCCGCCGTTGCCCAGGGACGCCAGGACCATTAGTAGCAGCCCCAAACAGAGCACAAATACTACCGAAGGGGCCACATGAGCAGGCCGCCGCACCGTAGTCCTCGCACTGTTGTAACCTAACCTAACCAATATTATTGTGACAATTGTACATTATACATACTAAACTCTTTAAAAAATATATTGGTTAGGTCAGGTTAGAACAGCGACCAGAAAAAAATCCTAAAATTACGGGGCCTTAGCGCGAAGGAGAAACACAGCAGAATTTGTGGTGTCTAAATCCTGAGTCATGGTCTAAGCACCGTTAGCATCAAATGCTGAGGTCTGGACCTGATTGACCAAATACAACCACACCATTTCTTCTCGTATGACCTCTGCTCTTTGCATAAGTGTCGTGTTGTGTTATGCCATTGCCATGTTATTTATTTTTTCTATATTTTGATGGTCTATAAATGAATTTTCTTTCTCTCTTTCTTTCTAAGAGTATCCTGGACTCCAAGGCGATAGCTTGAGACGCAACAGGGAACTACACAATAAGATGAGGAAACTTCAGCTAGTAAGGGGATCTGGTATAAGACCATGCAAAGTGAGCCTCCCCGAATATCCTGGTTTGCAAATGTAAGAATTAAAAAGAAAATACATTGTATTACTGCATAGATTAACAAAGGAGAAACACAGCAGGTGTGGAAGAGGGTAATTCCAGTGCAGTTCGTGCTAAGGCCCTTGGGAAGAGTTTTAATAGGAAGAATTGTCCCCTAACCCCTCTTTCCCTTATTTTTAGTAAAAACTATTGAGGTGGTGTAAGGTAGATAATGGTTACCTATTACCTAAGACAAAGATATTATAAAAGAGAATGGTTACGGTTTGTAGAGACGTCACTGGAGTTTTTTTAAACCCAAAAGTAAGTAGAGCGTGATGCCGACGAGTATTGTCTTTTTTAGGACGTCAAGTTTGTTGCCCTAGATGTCGAACGATTCCGGAATATCAACCTTATTAGAATCTCTAACAGACATTTCGCGCAAGTTTGCATATCGATTAGTCTCCTAATATGCGCAGGCGGCGAATAACAATCAGCTGATAAAATGGCCGACACATCGGTTAAATAAGCTATACCAGACGTGTGCCGTACTTCCACTTCCGACTGTCAAATAATTTGTATACAGAAAAGGTATTGTTTTGACATCAATAATTATATGCGAATCTGTAATATCGGTGAACAAAACCTTTGTTGTGGTGGGTTAAAGTGAAAGCTTTGGTTCTTAGGGTCTAAGTTACGTGTGTTTATATAATAGGGTCTATTGGTAAATAGTTGCATTTCTTTACCCACGTCTGCTACCCTTTCTGCTAACCCTTTCTGTACGCTCTACAACTTTTGGGAATTCGCTTAAAAATTTTTTTCTTATCAAGTCGGTTACTTAATAATCCGAACCAGTGGTAAACTTGTTGACATTCTTGTATGGATGTTTTGTATTTTTTTTACATTATGGCAGACAAACGAGCTACCTGACGGGGCATCACAGATGCGTTGCCGGCTCTAAGGGAGGAATAAGCTCTTTTCTTCAATATCTGTCGTATGGTCGTATTGTGAAAAAATGAAAAAAAAAAATTAAAAATATTTATTTCCAACAAAATGATGATACATGGAAAGATAAATTATAATTATAAAGGACAGTATGTGCTTATACCAAAACATTTTGTTGCTTACACGACGTCCAGTTAGATTACCTTATTCTAGATTACTAGAGTACTAGATTAGACTACACTAGGATAACCTGTATCGTGAGGGCCTGGCATGCGATTAACATATTAAGATCAAGGCCCTCTTGAATACATAGTGCTAATAGTCATAATAAATGATATATATTTATGTCTATATGTATGTATATATGTGTATATATATTATATTATTTAAAAGTACGTTATTATTAAAAGGATGGTATGGTCCTAAATTGAATAAACTACATATTTTAATTTTTAATTCAACAGATTTTTTATGGGGAGTTAAAAACTTGGTTTATTCCCGCTGTCCACCCTCTGCTAGTCCACCCTGGGTGGACAGTGAAACAATTGTTAAAAAAAATCCCTCTGTCCACCCTCTCTTTCAACCAAGAAGGGGTGGACAGCGGGAATTTTTTAAATACTCGTTTCAATGTCCACCTAGGGTGGACTAGCAGAGGGTGGACAGCGGGAAAAACTTTACGATAAATATCCAGAAGTTATAAGATAAGGTAAGATAACATTTATTGTCGTAAACTGTGTTACAATTGCTGTTATAAGTAGGTTTTGACTGCCTTGGTGGCGCAGTGGTTAGTGGGTCGCACTATAAAGCGACGGCTGCGCAAGAGGTTCCGGGTTCGATACCCGGGTCGGGCTAAAAATTAGTATCTAAGTTTTTGATAAGAAATTCTTAGTGTCAACCTGGATTTTGGAAGTTGGCGGTCTTCGGAGAGCACGTTAAGCCGTTGGTCCTGCGCCCAATCCCTGTCCGATTGCGTCACGCTGGTGTCGCATCAGAATGTGAGGGTAAGGTAATAGAGAGTGTAATTGTGTTTGCGCACACGTTTGAATCCTGCGTACGTGGCTGATCGTTGAGATTGGTCGCTGTAGCCGTAATCGGTTAGAGGATATTAATTAATGAGTAGGTAAGCAATTGCCGCCGCTCATGGACATCTGCGACACCAGTGGAGTCACATGTGCTGCTAACCTTCAAACCCCCCTTTTCCCCGGATTGGGCCTCCGGTACCCTCACTCATGCAGCGAAGTCGGTTTTCTGAGAGGCCGTGGTTTCACTCCCCTCAGCTGGCCCATTCATGCCGATGCGTGGCTCTCCCATTTTCTTCGTTTTTATTTTAAATAAGTCATTCACATCCTTTAATTTTATTGCCAAATAAATAATGCAAAATAGTTTAATAATATTTTGAGCATGAAGTTTTTACTTTCTGCCTGTGAATGGATTCACGAGAAAAACATTTTCTTGGTATTTTAAATCATTTAACAGGTAACTATTATAAATTCGATGTAGTTAAACTATTTTCCTCGTTAAAAGTGGGATCTAAGTAGGTCAAAAGTTGTTCCGCGAAATAAACCTTTATTCTAAGAATAAAATATTGTAACCAAAGATTCTTTTAAAAAGGACCCTAATAGATATTCTGGCGAAAACAACATTTAGCGATACGGATGTATCTCGCGGCCGAGGCCGTGTGGTGCCCGGCAGAGTAGAATAGGCCACCCTCACTCTTACCGAGGTGTCGTAAAAGGCGACTAAGGTAAAGCTGCTGGCATGATCATCAGCACCCAGAGAAGGAAAACTCTGCATTTATATCAAAACCCTCGCCAACCCGTCTGCCAAGCGTAGTGAGTATGGCAATTACCCCTCATGAGATTGAGGGAGGCCCGTGCCCCAGCAGTGGGGACTTAAATGGGCTGACGATGACGATGTATCTCGCGTATTTGCGAGTGGGAATTAAATATTACGACGATAGTGACGTGGGTACCCACTAATGTGTGTGTCTGTTGTCAGGCCAGTTGTCCGCCCAAGGTACCGTTGGAAAGACGAGGTTGGAGAGGATTTGCTTGGACTTCTGGCGGATGTCTGGCAGGACGTGGCGCAGGACCGACCTAGAGGTAGACCAAGGCTCACTTTGGGTCTCTGCGCCAACCTAGTTAGTTAGCGTGTCTGTCTGTCTGCTTGGGCTAGCGTTCCTGGGTTCTTTAAGTTTATGACTCCCGCTATTATTAGCTTATCGCGAGTTAGTCTCGTTACTAAATAGAAACTATTGTTGTCTCGGTAAATGTTGCGACAGAAATAAACCTGGCATTTGTACTCGTACCTAGCTACTTATCTGAACAAACATGGGTTTATGGATCTATCTCATTTGTCCTACTTTTGGGGAAGGTGAACTGACAATCAGAAAGAGCGCGAATAATTGATATTTAAATTTGAATTTGAATTTGATCCGCATTTTATCACACCGCACCGCCCGCCGTCGTCAGAGTGTCCACCCTCACATATTGGAACACAAATGGTCTCGCACAGTACGATTCCAGGTTTTCCCGGGGGAATAGTTAGTTCCCGGGGGAAAGAAGTGTTAAGGTTTTAAGGGGTCGGTAGCGCGTATGCAGGTCGTCTGGAGTTGCAAACGTCCATAAGCTGCGGTAATCGCTTACCATCAGGCGAGCCGCACGCTTGTTTGCCAACGACGTAGTTTAAAAAAAATCCTACCAATTCATAGCTTTTGGTGTTGAAACACTGGGCTCTGGGGTTCCGACGCTCTCTCTTTCTTCCATGACTTAGCTAAGCGTTCAGACGAAGCCCCGGGAGAGCCAGAGACTGGCATCTACCTCGCCCAGGGAATCCATAGCGATCCAGCGGGGTAATGCTGCCTGCATTTTGGGGACACTGCCACAGGGAAATACTTTGTGTTGACTTCCCTTTTTTACTTACTTTTACCTTAGCTTTAGGTCTCAGGTGTTAATTTTCTTAAGTTTTTCTTTTGTTCAGTAAATCATCATCATTATCATCAGCAACCCACACTCGTCCACTGCTGGACATAGGTCTCTCTCAATGCACGCCACTGCTCCCGATTTTCGGCCACTCTCATCCAGCCCACACCAGCCAGCCTTCGAATGTCATCATCCCATCTTGTTGCAGGGCGTCCTGCACTACGCTTACCGAGTCGCGGTCTCCACTCAAGGACTTTACCCCCCTAATGAAAAATACTGTTCAATAAATACTTAAATATAATTAATTAAGATGGATTTAACGCGAAATTTATTATGTGAGACAAAATTATGTACCCTCATATTTTGCTCGACGTTTCGGCTACGTTACAGCAGCCGTGGTCACAAGCGAAGTGGAGGTGCACGCCCGGTTCCAGGAGACGACGCCGTGCACCGCCAGTCCGCTTGTTTGTAACCACGGGAAAAACTAAATACTTCAATACCTATGAAACATTCTAATAATTCATAATCGTAGCATGCAGCAGGCCCTATCTGCTTGCCAAAGCTGTCACCTCGGAGCCTGGGGTCCGGACAAGCGCTGGGCAAACGCTTTCTTGCTAAGCCATCTTTACTTTGGAAGGACACATTATTATCATCCCTCACGACATCAAGCCATGCCTTTTTGGGTGTGTCCCTGTATCGCTGGGATCTAGATAGTGGTGGCGCACTACGTGGCTGAAAGCAAACAGAATAGCAAAACCTGCCGAACCTAGAGGACTATTCCCTAACCTATTTTATATCCACATTTGTAATTTACCCACAATTATTGTTTTCTCATGTAAGGGACTGTGTATGGTTTATAATGAGAAAAAAAATTCTTTGAACCAAACCTGAAGAGGTTCGGTACCCGAATGTCTGAATTGACTATGGTTTTGAGACGTCAAAGCCATAGTTTTTTTGTTAGTAAGTATACTCGAAACTGGAATTCAAGACCAAAAAAACTACGACAGATACGTCACTGTCTAATCTCTCAATGTCACTTATGTCATTGTCAAATTAAAGTTTTCAGGTTTTGCCAACCTTTTTGTTATATGCTTCTTTTCTTAGTGTAGGCTGGCACAATTCATGATAATTATTTTCGTAAAGTAATTAAACAAATTGAAATACCCATGAACACCCACGAAAGTGTGGCATAGACAGTATGGAAAAGTTAATAAAACCATTTTTTTAGTAATTGTTTTTATTTATCTTCATCTTCACCATAACTCATTTCAGAATCTCTGACTACGGAATCTGAGTCGGTCACTTATATTTTATGTATAATAAAGTTTTCCACCACTCCAGTAATTAATTCGTCCAGTTTTGCACATGTTTTCGATTTTAGGCATTAATATACGAAATGATTCGTAAGGAAAATTGTTAAGTGATACTTTAACAAAGTGGGTAGTCGAAGTCAGTCAGTCTTAGTCACTCAATAAAACGGGGGCGATTAGCGTTTTATCAACCTAAGGATTCCGTCGAGACTAATCTTAACGAACTCTAAACAAATGTTGAAAACGATGTAATTCAAAAAATCTTATATAAATATCACTTTGCGGCACCTCACTGCTCGAAACAACAACATGTAAGTTCAAATGTTACCAAATGTTATTAACTCCTGAAGTGACACAAGCTCAATACCAGCTTTTCTATCAAACATTACGGATGATTAAGTTTAATAAAAACTTGTATTTATGTAAAAATAAGTCAATAAAATTCGTTTTTTAAATAATAGAATTAAAACTACCAATAAATAAATTTTGTTAGCGTATGTTTTTAGAAAATAGTACATACCTACTATTGTACGATCATTTTATTGCAGTAGCAACATTGTAGTAGTTTTTTTGGTATTGAATTCCAGTTTCGGGTTATAGTACCTACACTCAATTCGCAATTCGCCACTATAAACCAACTTTACCCATACAACACACGTTTTCTTCATCTTATCTTCTCACTTCCTCACACATCCTGTAATACCTAGTTTTTAAGTTTTCATACTTTATTTTGAGTGAAATAAAAGTATATTCATTCATTCATTCCTCAATCACTAACTGAGCGACTACTCGTCGTTTGGTTTATGCTTTCGCTTGTTAACCTACAGGAAACGGGTGTGCTAAAGCCCAGAAAAATGTTTTCCTTGTGATCAAACGAAATATTTATTTTACTCTTCACTCGAAGCCGGCTTAGTACTTCGTGACTAATGAAGAGTTAAGGATCGTCTTCCACTTTCATTTAGTTCTTTGGGAAACAAGTGTGATTCATAGATATCCTACTCACTCATCGCAGCATGAGAGAGTTACTAACGTATGTACAAACGAGTTACTAAATAAGACCACCATGCCTCATCAAATGTATAGGTGATACACGTTAAGCCGTTGGTCCTGCGCCCAATCGCTCTCCGGTCATGTCAAAGTAGTGTCCTATCGGAATATGAGAGTAAGGGAATAGACAGTGCACTTGTGTTTGCGCACACACTTGAGCACTATAATATATCATGCGTACGTGGCTGATCGTTGAGATTGGCTACCGTAGCCGATATCGGTTGGAGGATATTATAGGTGATACCCAACATCAGAAACCACCTCCTGACAACCACCTGACACCTGATCAAGGGTTAACCTATATCAATGAAAAATCGATTACTTTTTCACTATGGGGGAGCCACGCTCCTGCATGAAAGGGCCGGCTCGACCGGGGTGATACCACGGCCGCACAGAAAAGCGGCGTGAAGCAGCACTGTGCTGTTTCGCTGCGTGAGTGGGGGACCGGAGGCCCAATTAAGGGGAAAGGGGGTTTCACAGGTTGGCAGCGCACTTGTGACTCTCTCTGGTGTCGCGGGTGTCCATGGGCAGCGGCTCTCGCTTACCATCAGGTGATCCGCCTGCTCGTCAGCCATCTACACATAAAAAAAAAATTACTTGTAATATTTTAACGCTTGTAAATATATTAATAAAAATCTAATCTAGTTAAAGGTCCATGGTCTGACCTATCAATAGAAAATATAAAGCTGATGTCATTGGACAATCGTGACGCTTTCGGTCCCTCATCTTTCACTGGACCGGGAGTATAACTGTCAGGCGGACTTCATTACGGTTTTCATCGGCCCACGACTTGGCTCCACGCCAGGGCTTCTTCGAACCGAGACCGAGGGACGACGCACCTCCAACACTATAACTATAACACTTTACACGCGGGTAGGTGTGTTCTGATCGACCGACGTCAGAGCCACATTATGAGACTTTATACGTGTATAATAAGTCGACGATCCGTTTGATATTCTAGGCCGAAAGCCGAAATCACAATTTATAATTAAACTGGTGGACTGATGCGCACAGCGGTTGGCTTCGTCTTTCATTTGAATTGCAAATGAATTTTCTTGAGAGAATATCTAAGTGCTGAAAAGGATGTCATTTATTTAATGACATGTATTTATTTATTCTGGTTTAACAGCGCTTGTATACACTAAAACTAACAATAATAACATCACTATGTAACTAACTAAGCGCAAACAATCTTTTTTGCAAAAAAATTATGCAGGTAAATTATACTTAAACTTCTACAAAACACAAAAATATACCAGCTTTTCTACCAAACATTACGGATGATTAAGTTTTTATTAAAGCGTCTTGTATTTATGTAAAAATAAGTCAATAAAATTAGTTTTTTAAATAATAGAATTAAAACTACCAATAAATAAATTTTGTTAGCGATTTTTTTAGAAAATAGTACATACTATTGTACGATCATTTTATTGCAGTAGCAACATTGTAGTAGCTTTTTTGGTCTTGAATTCCAGTTTCGGGTTATAGTACCTACACTCAATTCGCAATTCGCCACTATAAACCAACTTTACCCATGCAACACACGTTTTCTTCATCTTATCTTCTCACTTCCTCACACATCCTGTACACATCCTGTAATACCTAGTTTTTAAGTTTTCATACTTTATTTTCAGGAAAGTGTATTAACACTAGCCAGGCCTTACAAAAAAAACTAAAACCCAACTACGACAAAAAACGTCGCTGAAAAAGTATAAAACAAGCCTTCGTTGTCAATTTATGCAATACTAGCTTTTGCCCGCGACTTCGTCTGCGTGTAATTACTCATTTGGATAATTCACACAATATCTTTATAAATTATAGCCTATGTGTTATTCTGATCTATAAGCTACATTACTGTAAAGTTTCATTAAAATCCGTTTAGTAGTTTTTGCGTGAAAGAGGAACAAACATCCATCCATACATCCATCCAAACAAACTTTCGCCTTTATAATATTAGTAAGGATTCACTATGTAGAGATAAAATTTCATGTTTGGTAATCCGCAGTCACACGTTGTCAAAGGGTATTTAACGTGTGACTACGCCTTTCCAAACATGAAATTTTATCTCTACATAGTGAATATTGCATAAATTGACAACGAAGGCTTGTTTTATACTTTTTCAGCGACGTTTTTAGGGTTCCGTAGCCAAAATGGCAAAAACGGAACCCTTATAGTTTCGTCATGTCCGTCTGTCCGTCTGTCCGTCTGTCCGTCTGTCCGTCTGTCACAGCCGATTTACTCGGAAACTATAAGTACTACAGTGATGTAATTTGATGGGAATATGTGTTGTATGAACCGCTACAAAAATATGACACTAAATAGTAAAAAAAAGAATTGGGGGTGGGGCCCCCCATACATGTAACTGAGGGATGAAATTTTTTTTTTCGATGTACATACCCGTGTGGGGTATCAATGGAAAGGTCTTTTAAAATGATATAAAGTTTTCTAAAAAACATTTTTCTTAAAGTGAACGGTTTTTGAGATATCAGCTCTCAAAGTCGTAAAAAGTATGTCCCCCCCCCCCTCTATTTTTATAACTACGGGGTATAAAATTC
Organism: Marasmia exigua; assembly: GCA_019059595.1. NCBI lineage: Eukaryota > Metazoa > Arthropoda > Insecta > Lepidoptera > Crambidae > Marasmia > Marasmia exigua. The sequence continues at coordinate 17,448,600 of CM032481.1, forward strand.
TAAAAAAAATAGAGGTGATGCATGCTAATTAACTCTTTCAACGATTTTTGGTTTGATCAAAGTATCTCTTATAGTTTTTGAGATAGGTTGATTTAACTGTAATTTTGGACTTTGCTGCTACGGAACCCTTTGTGCGCGAGCCCGACTCGCACTTGGCCGGTTTTTTGTCGTAGTTGGGTTTTAGTTTTTTTACTTTTATTTTATTTGTACTATTTTGGTGTCCAAGTGCTAGTAATATATATATATATTCAAAATGTACAAGTCAAGCGCTTTCAAATGATACCAAACACGGCATATTTATCATAACTTTATTTTTTTACTCTGTATGTTTTGTCCGCTAGAGGGCGCCACATTAGATTTTGTGAAACTTCATATAGCCTATAACCAGCGGACGATCAAGACGCTTATAATGATATGTCATTTGTCGAATTGATAAGTAGTTAAGAAGTTACGTGGAAACAGATGAACATACATACATACATAGCCTGTCAAAATCATAACCCTCCTTTTGCTTTGCCGTAGTCGGGTAAAAAGATATGGCTAAGTTTTGCAAATGAGTCGGCGTGAATATCAATAAAGTCACTATAATTAAGTAGTTTGCTAAGCTTAGGGACAGGTGAATTGGCACATAACAGTGTTCTACGAAGAGGAGGATAAAGTGGGGTTATGTAAGTAGTATAATACCTCTATGGATGCGTTCGGGATCAAGTATCGGTATATTCCTTTGATACCAAGAAAAGGATCCTTTTCATTTTCGGGATCTAAGCCTCAGAAAGGTTGGATGTGAAGCGCCTTTTTATTTGAAATGGGCTCTTGAGTATTTTTTGTGTTAAGTCACGAGCCAATGCCTTATCTTTCGATGAGACACGCATTTCCTGGAACAAAATTAATATTTGTTCAAATTTTGCTCACAACTCCTAAAGTGATCATTTTAAAAAGGGAACAGAAAAAATAAATGTTTTCCTTATGGAACATCCGGCGTGCTATTACAAATATTTATTTATTTAAGTAAGATTTATTTAAATTCTAAAAAATGTTCTAAATGAATAATTAAAAATGTTATAAAAATAGTCCAAAATGAATAATTTATTGATATAATTGAGCGTTGTCTCCTGGCGCAGTCAATTTAATGCCTAAAAGGAGGCTTCAAATACTAATAATTTAAGTCTGAAGTAATTAATAAGGAAATTTTGTATTTTGTATCTGTATTTTGTAAGTAAGTAGGTAATTAGTTTAAATATTTCTCATGACAATAATGTCACTTGAAAGCGGCTTTAAAGGAAATACAAGCAGTGGCTGTAATACTGTATGTTACACAGTTATTTTTTTATCGTTTACATTATTGCTGAGCGGACATATTCTATTTTGTATGGAACAACTGATTTTTTTTTCGCATGTGTTTTTGATCTAACATGTTAAGTGGACTTTATTCACGATACCTATTAATGTTTTTTATGTTTTTTTTTTATCTTAGAGGTGGCAGACGAGCAGATGGATCACCCGATTGCAAGCAATTCCGCCGCCCATGGACACCCGCAACACTAGTAGAGTCACAAGTGCGCTGCCAACCTTTTCCCCTTCCCCCCCATTGGGCCTCCGGTAACCTCACTCACACGGCGAAACACAGCGCAGGCGCTGCTTCACGCCGGTCTTCTGTGAGGCAGTGGTATCACTCCGGTAGAGCCGGCCCATTCATGCCTAAGCGTGGCTCTCCCACATTTGAATGTTTCGGGACGTAAACGATAAAAAATAACGGTGCATACTTACATACAATTATTACAACTTTTCTAATAATTCTATGTGTATGTGTATAATACATAATTTTTTTCGATTTCACTATTGATTGGGACGATATGAAACCTGTTCATAGTAGGTTTACCTACTATGAACAGTTTTTTTTTATGTAATAGGTAGGCAGACCTTCACTCACGCAGCGACACACAGCACATTGCTGCTTCACGCCGGTTTTCTGTGAGGTCGTGGTATCACTCCGGTCGAGCCGGCCCATTCATGCCGAAGCTTGGCTCTCCCACTGTAAAACATACCCGATAAGTAGGTATAATTGTATGTATATTATGTTCAGGTAGGTAATCATTAATTCTTTGGCACCAAATAATCTCTCTAAAATATTTGTTTGGCACCAACTCATATTATCTTTTAGGAATTCTTTTAGTGTTCTGTGTATTTTGTTATTATTTTTTGTATATCATTTTAATGTTTTAGTACCCTATTATAGCTTTGTTTTTCTCAATTTTCATTTGTTTTCTTATTTTCTTTCTGTATTGCAATAGGTATTTATTTATTTTTTTCTAACGCAAAGTTGTCACCCAAGGTCCTGCCTGAAAACCAGCGCTGCAGCTGTTGCTTGCGGCAGTAGCAGCATATGCTGAGGCTGCGCCTTGTTGGCCGCAATTTGTATGGTCTGTATCGTCTTCATTTATTTTCTGTTTTATATAAGTATAATGTGTTGTGTTCAATAAATGGTTTCCTTCTTTCTTTCAAATAAATGATTATTCTATTTAGTTTCTTTGTCTTCTTCGACAAATTGTTTCAAGTGATTGATAAAATAATTAGGATGTTGATAAATGTCTATTTAACACAACAAATATTGTGAGACTGAGAATTGATGGCAATTTAAATGCAGCACGTGTTGGTTTGAATCTATAAGAAGTATTGTAGTGGAATTTAGTTAAAGTTTACCTGTCTATGATAGACCAATTTGAAAGCGATTGGTTATTTGACGAGCAGCGGATCACGTGATTGTATGCGATTGCCGCCATTCATGGCGGGTCCATGGGGTCCACCAATAAAACAATTAGTCGAAATTGTCACGTCATCATAATCCTTGCGTTTCATCAGTGATTTCGTCACGCTTGGACCATTATCCAGGATTTGTGAAGTCTGGTAATTAGGTACTGAAACGACAGACCTTGCCACTCGCCTCCAGCTCCTGATAGTCACTAAAGCCAAATCGACTTTCTGTGCGATACGTGGTCTCCACTCCAAAACTCGTCTATCCTAAAGGTATGGCTGATATGACCAGCCACCTTCAGCTTGCTAGTTCGGTAAGTAAAGAGCTCTCCTATTTAAAAACAGGAGATCTACTGCGAAAGTGGGCGATTTTGGCCATCGTAAACGTGTAGGAGTTGGAAATGCTGACCAAGCCTCTAAACCTCTAAAACTGTCTCATCGGTATTTATTGCATAAGAAAGCGCAATTTTTAGATTTTGTTTACACCAAATGTTAGATTTACTCAAGAGTCGTTAAAGTTCTGCTCAGAGATTTTCCTTATTTACTCAAACACAGTTTCTAGTAAAAGTAAATATAGGTCTTTACCTATGAAATTGGCGTTTTGTATGGCGATTTTCTTAGAAGTTGTATTTCCCATACTAACTTTTTTTAAATTTTTTAACTATTAATGTTACTATTGCATACATATAAATAACTGTGCGTTAATCGCAACGTTTAGGTACGTGTAGGATAGTTATTCTTTTTTTTTTATGGGCCTAATCCCGCGCACGGTGACGGCCGCACGTGTGATTCCGCCAATGTCAAGTGTTTAAGGAGACACGTACATATTTAGATATTGACCGGTTTATGATTAGATTTCCGATCTATTTTGAGGTCTTCTTTTGTTAGGGCCAGCATCTAAACTAGTTTTTCAGATTTTTTAAATTAAAAAGTTCTTATTGTTAAGAACGTCAATTCTGTCAAGTAAAAAAGTGTCATATTCAAGATTTTTTTTGCATCACAAATACAATAATATCTGATCTTACTTATAAACCTTAAAATCATGATCATCATCGTCAGCCCATTTAAGTCCCCACTGCTGCCTGCTGCTGTAATTGCCATACTCACCACGCTTGGCAGACGGGTTGGCGAGGGTTTTGATATAAATGCAGAGTTTTCCTTCTCTGGGTGCTGATGATCATGCCAGCAGCTTTACCTTAGTCGCCTTTTACGACACCTCGGTAAGAGTGAGGGTGGCCTATTCTACTCTGCCGGGACCACACGGCATAATAAAATCTTAAAATATAGGTAGTCTTAAATCAAAATAAAATTATAGTATGGTGACTTTTTGCTTATTAAAGGAGTTATACACCTTATTGTGTCTAGAAAAAAAAAACGGCAATTTACTAGGTAAAATATCTATTATTAGATCGTGTTTATGAAGTCGGTCAGTTGGATCAGAAACTATAAATATTGTAGATAATCAACAATTTTGAGAATCTATCCGAGACGTGCAGGTTTCTTTTCCCTCACCGCCGAGCTAATGATAGAAATACGCACATAGATTTGAAACATCCAGAGGTGCACGCTCGGTTTCGAAACACGACCCCCATATGGAAGGCGCATTCTTATGACTGACCGGATGGCGCAATTGGTAGTGACCCTGCCTCTTACGCCAAAGGTCGTGGGTTCGATCCCCACCCTGGACAAACATTCGTGCGATGAACACTTGTGTTTGTTCAGTGTCTGGGTGTAATATATGTATTTAAGTATATATTTGTGTTCCTCTGTTCTCTGATATCTGTAACACAAGTGCTTAAGCTACTTAGTACGGAATCAGGTCAACGTATGAGATGTTGTGAGAATTATTATTCTTATCCTAGCTACCCGCTTGCTACTGTGCCTTGCTTTTATTGTAACGGGTAGAACTTGTGACTCTACGTGACTTTGCCATATTAATACGCATTAACAAACTTATCAGTCTAAAATAGATTCACCAAGGTCATTCTTAACGAAAGTCTCGTTTTCATTAAGGTGACGCATCGAAGAAACTAGCCCCGCCAATAGATTTGTATTAATTGTAGCAATTATGAGACATTTTTAACCCCCCCGACGCAAAAACAATGGGGTGTTATAAATTTGACGTGTCTATCTATGGCAACGTAGCTCCCGAACCTATTCTAATTTTTTTTTAATAGATGACTAAGGGGGGGAGTGTTCTTAGCTATGTTAGATAAAAATCGATCCATGATGGCCCCCGTCACAAAGATATGGATTGTATGTTTTAACACAACTCCTATAATATGGGTATCATACCTATAAAAGGGCTTGAGTAGCTGAATATATTTATTGTGACAAATCTCAAATCCAAGATGGCCGCCGTCGGGGGTTTTTAAATTTATTTATTTTTTAAATAAAGTACATCTAAGAATCCTTATAAGAAAGTTTTTTGAGATAATATCTACCTACTAGTGGCCATAATTTTTGTAATCGCTAAAAGCGGCCACTTAGAACAATTAAGAACTATGGTTACTTGTACGAAGATAAAATAAAAAATATCTTTATTCAATTTAAGTTCATACAGAACATTTATAAATGTCAAATGTGATCTAGAAAAACAAAAACACCACTTTCCTAAGTAAATCCTTAGGACAGAGACTAACCGGAGGCCCAATCCTGGGGAAAGGGGGGATAAAAGGTTGGCAGCGCACTTGTGACTCCACTGGTGTTGCGCGTTCATGGGTGGCATCAATCGCTTACCATCAGGTGCTCCGTCTGCTCGTCTGCCACCTATGACATAAAATAAATATAGACGAGGAAATTGACATTCCGAATCAGCGGTAGATTTATGTAATCTACCGCTGAATATCAATTTCTACCGATCAGCACGAAACTCAGTAGTTATCTACTCTTTTCAAATAATATGGTAATTACAACTAATTTTTAATATTCTTTTTATATAAATTATGATTAAAATTACAGTATTACATACAATGCTTATAATCAGTATCATTTAGATAATTCGTCAAAATAGAATTATGAAATGAAATTATACATTAGGAAATTATACATTAGAGAACAGCGATGATATCAACATGTCCAGGAATCCCATCCATGTCAGAAATGTCCATTTAGACGACCCGTTTGGAACAGTGGTAGTGAACGCTGCCTTTGGTCCAAGGGTTGCGGGTACGATCCCCGCACATTACAAACATTTGTGTGCATTAACATGTCTGTTTGTATTGGTCTGGGTGTTTTCTATGTATTTTAAGTATGTATTTACAAAAGAAAAATATTATATGTATATATTTGTAATCCCACTGTTGATTCTGATATCCGTAACACAGGTGCTCGAGCTACCTATCTCGGAGTCAGATCAATAATGTGATGTTGTGAAATATTTATTTTAATCCTTATTGTTTGAATAATCTACTACTTTAGGCTAGTAGCCTTTCTGCCTTTCTGCATAATGTTCTTTTTACATGCAACTTAAACTTGTGTATCGGTAAGTAAATCAATATTTTTGATGTAACTTATAAAACATTCTAATGTACAATCCCACAAATGAATTTAAAAACTTTATGAAGTCTATGATTTGGGAATGCAAGCCTAGGTATGTTTATTTCGTGTGTCAAAGCTACGAAAATCTGATGATATCACACAAGAAGATATCAAAAAAAGTTAATATTTTCCTTAAGGTATTCTTAAAAGAACTTTTGCAAAAATATTCTCATAATCGTCGCAATTAAATTCTACATAGGGTAGACCGGAGGCAAAAGTTACATATTTTACTTGATACCTGATTACTGAAAACTGTTAAGTTATCTTAAACATGTGTTTATGCACAGTAAAAGTAGATTTATCTGGCTGTAAAAGGATTACATCCAGGTTTTGATATGTTTAGTTGTCATGGAGTTATTTCAGGTTAGAGAGGAAAAGGGAGAGTGTTACAAATGCCGCCTACCCCGGGGCAAAAGTAACGCTATTTCAAGGTAATAAAACTCAGTGAAGTATACGAAAATTATAAAAAATATATTAATCATCAGTTTCTTTGACTTAGTCTCGGTTTACTAAGATAAAAAAATGCCAACATTATTAAAATTAAAGACAGCAGTAACACAAAATGGCAACCTCTACCAAAATTTCACACAGCGCTTTTTTCAAACCCATAGTTGAACGGTGTCTTTAATAGACCAACACTTATATACCTATACTAAATATAATTAAGTTAAATGCAAGATTTAATCATCAAAATCACGTTTCAATTTTGTATGAAATACTGTCTGTTACACCTGCCCCCGCGTTACTATTGACCCTTATAAAGAAATATACAAACTACAATAAGAAAGCCCTGTTTTAAAAAAATATATAACAATTTATCAATGTGCCATGTTAAGCACTTACCTACTACTAAAAGTTGTAGTAGTATTTTACGATGTTTTGATTGCCCCCTGTTACTTTTGCCTCCGGTCTACCCTAAACGAGTCTACTGGATAGCGGCGCTAGTTTCGCGATGCCCCGCGATGTGAATATGTTTTCGAGAACAAATGTTTACAATCTAACTGCGTCATTCGTAATAATGTGTAGATAGCACATGTGTTTCATATTTAATGAATTAATCACTAAAATATAATCAACATTTTGTATATTTTATCGAGAAGGATAAAATTAATCTGATTAGGTTAATATCGTAAAACATCGTAGCGATAAAGTTCAATAAAATGCATTTTGAAAGTGGTCTATTGACATTTTTTAAATAAATATTTCACAACATCATATACAATGATTTGACTCCGATCTAGGTAGCTCAAGCATCTATGTTACGGATATCAGAATCAACAGTGGGATTACAAATATATACAGATAATACTTTCCTTTTGTAAATATATAGGTACTTATATTAGATAGAAAACCAACTCAAACTCAAACTCAAAAGTGTTTATTGCATTCATGATATAGTAAAGATTTAGTAAAGAATTATCATCTACGTTTTGTTTTTTAATGTAGTCATTATCATGTTAGAAAACACTTTTTTTTTCTTATTTAGTAGTAGTTAAAGTATAATAATTATTAATATTTTATTGCTAATAATATCAATATTATTATTATAGTGTGAAGTTTTTGTCATCAAAATATTCGGCCAAACTATAGTTGCTTTTTTTAGGAGAAATTTTTTAATCGTTTTTATAAATTTATCTGAGTTTACTTCCATTCTTAAATTATTAGGTAGATTATTGTGAATTTTTAATGCAGTTACATATGGGCTAGTGCTGCGTAGGTGCACCCATCACCCATATACTATTCTTACTTATGTATGAAAAAACTGTTAATTAACTTGTTGAATAGTGAAGGTTTAATTGTCGCTGAAAAAAGTTACAGGATTAGCATTTTGGGTCGCAAATGAAGATATAAAATAAGTTTTTTTAAACTCGAAACCATAACCATTTAAAATGAGTTTTAGACTCAAGACCCTGCTAAAATCCAAAATGGAAGTCCTACATCTCCTCATCTCATCTTAGCGTATAATTCCCAGTTGCGTCCAAAGTACCTTCCCTTTGGAGCCCAGAGTACGCTTAGATCATGATTCAGGACAGGGGAGTCTGGTAATTACAATGAAGCGACTGTCATCTGACCTTCGCAACCCTTTAACAGACGGAGCTAATACGCATACCCCAAGATTTTTGGTTCAAGGGTTGCGGGTTCGATCCCCGCACCGTACAAACATTTGTGTGCATGAACAGGTCTGTTTGTATTGGTCTGGGTGTTTACTATGTATTATAAGTATCTATTTACAAAAAAATGTCATCGTCAGCCCATTTAAGTCCCCACTGCTGAGGCACGGGCCTCCCTCAATCACATGAGGGGTAATTGCCATACTCACCACGCTTGGCAGACGGGTTGGCGAGGGTTTTGATATAAATGCAGAGTTTTCCTTCTAGAGAAGAGAAGAGCGTACTCTTTTTTAAAAAGGCCGGCAACACATTAGCGATGTTCATGGGCGGTTATGATTACTTTCCATCAGCTGACCCGCTTGCTCGTTTGTCGCCTTTAGCATAAAAAAAGGATATTATGTGTTGACGACCCATTTGGAACAGTGGTAGTAAACGCTGCCAAGGGCTGCGAGTTGGGGATCAAACTGGGGGGCACAGCACAAAAATTTGTGTGTATAAACATATCTGTCTGTATTGGTCTGGGTTGGGTGTTTTCTATGAATTATAAGTATGCATTTACAAAAGAAAAGTATTATATGTATATATTTGTAATCCCACTGTTGATTCTGATATCCGTAACACAGCTTGAGCTGTGCTTGAGCTAGGTACCTATCTCGGAGTCAGATCAATGTATGTGATGTTGTAAAATATTTATTTATTATAATGTACCTACCTACTTTTCAAATAGTAGGTAGGTATTATGATTGATCCTTGTTTCTAATTTCATAAATGTTTCATACAAAACCGTCACTTTGAGTCCCGGGGAACGCTTAGACCACGTTTCAGGATGAATGAATGAATGAATATACTTTTATTGCACACAATGGCGACCCGAATGGAACAGTGGTAGTGAATGCTGCCTCTGATACAAGGGTTGCGGGTTCGATCCCCGCACAGTACAAACATTTGTGTGCACGAACATGTTTGTTTGTATTGGTCTGGGTGTTTGCTATGTATTATAAGTATGTATTTACAAATGAAAAGAATTATATGAATATATTTGTAATCCCACTGTTGATTCTGATATCCGTAACACAGGTGCTTGAGTTCCCTATCTCGGAGTCGGATCAATGTGTGTGATATTGTGAAATATTTATTATTTATTTATTTAATAGTGTGAAAACTTAAAAATAGGTATGACAGGAGATGTACAACGAATACGGCATTTACTTTATTACAATTACGAGACTGCCGTCTGACCTTCGCAACCGTTACACTGAGGTACCATATACCAACGCACCATGGTAAGTTCTTCATAAATATGTATATAAAAACGGCGAGATATTTCCGCCACTCTCAATTAGTTCATCAGACGAGTCTAGTTCCATCGGGGTATGAACATGGTAATAATATAATGAAATATTTATAGCGACGCCCTGTTGGTCTAGACCTTCGCAACCTTTACACTGAGGTACCATATACCAACGCACCATGGTAAGTTCCTTCATAAATATGGATAGTTATTGTCAGTTTAGATAACGAGTACCATGTATTATTCATGGGCCGCATCCATCAGCCGACGGGGATTAGGGTGCGATGAATATGCAATCAGTGTTCAGTGATGTCATCTGATGATAATTATTCCACCCAGATATGGGGGAATAGGTTGGCAGGAGCAGTAGATATAGGTACTGAGTCGGAAGGCCTCATCTTAACTTACGCCCATCTGGATTAGATGGATTTTCCACATATACATTTTATTTATTCATCGTTTATATCCTGAAAACCTCATAGATATAGTGAATGAAGTCCGTTTAGCATGTCAGATCAACAAAATAAGCTAAAAAAATCAGCTGTTCCATAGATTATTGGCGGGCGGATATTCGATTTTGTATGGAACAGCTGTTTTTTTTTTCGCTTATATCTTACTATCATCATCAGCCCATTTGAGTCCCCACTGCTGGGGCACGGGCCTCCCTCAATGACATGAGGGGTAATTGCCATACTCACCACGCTTGGCAGACGGGTTGGCGAGGGTTTTGATATAAATGCAGAGTTTTCCTTCTCTGGGTGCTGATGATCATGCCAGCAGCTTTACCTTGGTCGCCTTTTACGACACCTCGGAAAGAGTGAGGGTGGCCTATTCTACTCTGCCGGGGACCACACGGCCAACACTATCTTACTATCCAACATGCTAAATGGACTTCATTCACGATACCTATTATGTGGTTTTCGGGATGTAAACGATAAAAAAAATAACAGTGTATATCTTTGTCCGTAATTTTATTGTTCAATGTACGGTGAAGGAAACCATCGTGCTGAAAGCTGCACGTTTTGGATGGAATTTTCATAGGGATGTCTCATAACAGGTCAGCGTATTGTACATTTTTCAAAAAATCAAAGAAAATTTTAGTGATTTTCGGAAATAACCTAAACAATCTTCCATGTATTAATAAGTGCTAGAATGCTGAAAACAATTTCATTTCTGAATGAATCTTAATACTTACAATACGGTCCTCCCCCTCTTAGCGTGTAGTTGCGTCCAAAGCTGTCGATCTGAAGCCCGGGGCTTGTACCATAATTCTTGATTTGGAGTCTGGTAATTACAATGAAGCGACAGCCATCTGACCTTCGCAACCCTTTAACAGGGGAACTAGACCAACTGAATCATGGTTACACGTTCCAGAAACTATCCGAAACGTGCAGGTTCCCTCACGATGTTTTCCCTCACCGCCGAGCTAATGGCAGAAATACGAGAAATACGAAGAAATATGGTGTCAGAGGAAAATTATCCAACGGCGGCATCCTAAGTCTATGGACTTTTTTTTTTATTAATTTATTAGGTCTATCAACTATTGTTACAATGTCTCTTAAGTCTAGCGGACACATGTTTGTAGGAATCAAGTTATTGCACAATAGATTTACAGATAAACACAGCATGCACAGTAACAATTCGTACGAATACAGATATTAAATATTAAAAAAAAAAACACTTATACATACACAAAAAAATAATTTAATGTTTTTGATTTTAATTGAGACAATTTTACTCAAGGAAATTTTCCTTGATGCACAACCTACTTATCAAGATCATGGTTCTCATCTCAGAGATCTTAATTTTTTCCTAAATTGAAAGATTGAGTCCCAGTGGATATCCAAAAAGTCACATTTGTTGTACAGTTTACAAATCTATCAATATGTATTGTCAAGCTGACTGACTTTGATTTTTATTATTTTTTTTATGATCTGCTTTTTTGAGTGCCTCTTCAGTTCTGAAGGTTGGACGTCCGCTTTCCAAAATCCGTTCTGTTCATTGCGAGACGAAACAACCGTTTCACAAATGCGATGTCAGTCCACTCCCTTATAATACGCAGCCACGACTTTTTCCTTCTTCCAACGCGTTGCCGCCCCATATATTTTACTAGCGACGCCAATCGATTTTAATTCTTAGCTACTAAACCAGATCTATTTTAAACAATTTCGGGGTAACAACCTCTCGGTAAACTCTTATACTATTAAATAACCATGCACAAATGCGGACCCAACATTTGTGAAAAATTAATTCACGCTAAAAGTGGCCGCTTTTGGCGGTAATCAATTTTTCGCTTACAAAAACGCATCCAACATTTGTGCATGGTTAATTAATAAATAGTATAAGTGTTTGTCGAGAGGTCGTAACCCCGAAATTGTTTAAAATAGATCCGGTTTAGTAGCTAACAATTAAAAACGAATGGTGTCGCTAGTTAGGGCTACCCGTCGCCTTAAAATTCGCTATGCTTCGGGTCTCAGGTTCGGAACGTGTACGAGTCACAGATTAAATTTATAAACGAGTACCACCTACATACCTAAGAATCAGTGTCAGTCAACTAACAAATACATAACCAAAAGTTTCTTTCCTTGCATCAATACTACGACGAAAGTATGATAGAAAAAAGACGTATGTAGTGAATAAATTAAATGAATTTAAGTACTTAATTATTTGCGGTTACCCGAAACGGCTCAAGGCTTGGAGCGAACGCCCTGACATTTACCTCTCCTTTACGCGAGTCTTTGAATAAAATTACGGTTTGAACTGGGATCACGTATATATATATAATGTATTTTTTTTAATGTATAAATTAAATCTTATAGAACTATATTAATAAGACGATATTGTGTGTGTCATTAAAAGACAAACAAAATGCCTAAAAGGCCAGCAAACCATTTTCTTTCCGGCAGCTGGTGTACCTAATGCCAATAGTCACCGGTGATCACTCACCATCAGGTGACTTGCTTGCTCATTTGCCTCCCTATGACTGGTATTTGGATAACAGTCCTTAATAGAACGTCTTGTTTTTTTATTTAAAAAGTTTTATAAACGGGTTTTATAAATACCTACATCACTACCGCGTAGGTACCTACGTTAAAATGGTCTTGAGAGTTTAGATGTCCTACTGTGTTTCTGAGCTTCATTTAGGTCATTAGGAATAACGAGAATAGAAATATTATGGATCAGTAATGATAAAATCCTCCAACCGATTACGGCTACAGCCGATCGCAACAATCAGCCACGTACGCAGAATATAGGTATTATAGCGCTCAAGTGTGCGCGCAAACACAATTGCGGTCTCTATTCCCCCTCCAATTCCGATGGGACACCAGCGTGACACGACCAAGGAGGGATCGCACCCACCATGACTTAACGTGCTTTCCGAGACACGGGGGTACAAGAATGCTAACTTCCAGACACTAACACTAAGGATTTCTTACCGAAAACTTAGGTACAAATTTTTGGCCCGACCCAGGACATCTTGCGCAGCCGTCGCTTTAAAGTGTGACCCACTAACCACTGCGCTACCAAGGTACCCAAGGATCAGTATTGACTGTTCGATCACATTACCTACTATTCATCAAGACGATTCATCAGATCATTATCCAAATGAAGGCATTGGCTAGTTTTTTTTTTGAACCGCTCGTGACCACGGCTGCTGTAACGTAGCCGAAACGTCGAGTCAAATATGTGTGTACACAATGTTGTTTCACATAATAAATAAAATTAAAGAAAAAAAAACCTTTTTAAAAACAAGCTTTTACTATTTGTTTATAAAATGAACTATAAAGTTAAAAATAAATTAACTCTAAAAAGAAATATAACACTTTGTAACTTGATTGTAACCTTTAACGACAAATAAGCGTCTTCGTATAGGATAAAAATAATTCCATATTGTACAAATTTATTTAATTTTAACACTAAAACTTTTCACCATACATAATAATTCAATCTCGTCTCCTCTCTTTATCATAGTCCCCATTTATAAATGAAAGCGTGTTACATTTAATACAACACAACATTTTCCTCAAGCTATCACAATGTTTAGTACTCGTCAAGACTAATCCAATGAGCCCAAACTCGATGGGGTTGCGTCGTTTAATTACGGAGTTCCTATGGCCACCTTCCAACTCCAACATCAGACCCTGGTTACCATATAGTACCAAAGTACTTGTCAAGACTAATCCAATGAGCCCAAACTCGATGGGGTTGCGTCGTTTAATTACGGAGTTCCTATGGCCACCTTCCAGCTCCATCATCAGATCGGCTCTATGCCACAATAACATTGCATTGTCATCCGATTTATACATGCATTCTAAATTTCAGCTTAATCGGAAACCGGGAAGTGGATCAAATTTAAGTTGCAAGATTTGATTACAGAACGACAGACAACGGGACAGGTGAAATTAAATAATAGCTTGTAATATCGTGTTAATCCCCGTATTGATACATTATAGTTGAAGGCATTGGCCTCCACATGGATCCAAAAGACTAAAATTATGTTCACACCATTTCGTGGTTTATTTTAATAATTTTCACTTTCACAACTAGATGAACTCTGCATTTATATCAAAACCCTCGCCAACCCGTCTGCCAAGCGTGGTGAGTATGGCAAATACCCCTAATCATGTGATTGAGGGAGGCCTGTGCCCCAGCAGTGGGGACTTATATGGGCTGATGATGATGAACTAGATGGATTTATGTGTTATTAGAAGCTTTACTAACTATCGTTAGATGTTCTGTCAGGTGCTTCCCGAGATTGTAAAGAATCCAGAAATGTTGTATTTGTAGTAGATAGAACGTAGATAAACATACGCCTACTGGGCATTGTCTACATTCTACACGGGAATTTGGCATGCACTGTTGAAGAGGCCACTGCAGTGTGTCAGCCAAGTTTGAAACACGTAGGTCTAGGCACTCCAGCTGTGATTTTTTCAGATCGCGCTATGCGGCACCGGTCAGTGGTGAAACTATATTTTAGTGGCACCATGTTAGTGCAATACGGCGTGAGAGGAAATCCCAAAGTTTGGAAGGTAAAACCCCGACCTTTTAACTGCGGCGAAACATGTCCTACCTATGTAGGAGCCTGTGCAATCGATACTCTGTCCTTAACGATTCTCTGGTAAAAATTACTCGTGCAGTAAAATGCTTATGCAAATCTACAAAACTTGGCTTGTATTTTCCAAGTTTTGAATCGTTCCTAAACACGTGACTAGTCATGTGTTACAATCACAACACACACGGCTGTGGGTGGCGCCGTCATTTGAAGCTATCTTGGTGGTCTTGGTTTTGACACATATTGCTTGGGTGAGTTGTCGTGTCATACATTTACGTGTGTTGTGACTTCGCTTGGGATTGACGACGGCGCTTGGGATGTTGGCATCAATCATCAATGTTTTAATTTGTTGTAAGTAATGATAAGACAGCTTTCAAGAGATGTTTAGTCAGTCCACCCACACTGACCTAAAAAGTGTCCATATAACCATCGATAAGGTTAAATTAGTAACTTATACCGTTGACCGTGGGAGAGCCAGGCTTTCGCATGAATGAGCTGACTCGATCGGAGTGATATCAAGTCATCACAGAAAGCCGGTGTGAAGCAGAGAGTGAGTGAGGGTACCGAATGACTAATAGGAGGAGAAGGACTTAAAGGGGTATTGCGGGCAGGTCACATAAAAAAACTAAATATAAATAGAGGAGGAAACGCTTGCCCACTTAAATAAAGGAAGGAGTCTTTCTACCAAAACTTGGCTTCTTTTTTTCTGTTCCCGATTGTTCGTACACGTGACTTGTCATATGACTACACTAGCAGACGCGGCTGTGGGTGGAGCCAATCACTGTCGCGCCGTCAATTGAACCGCTGAAGGTATTCTGGTATGGACACATATCGGCCCGTTGAGTGGTCGTATCATACGGTCACGAGTACTTTGACTTGGATCGATGACGCTGGTGACGTAGGTCGTTGGCAGCGATCATCGAGTATGACCTCATTTCGTGAAATCAGACAATCTTCGATCAGCAAAACGTCATCATCTCGTTCCCGTCTGGTAATGTGGGGTCGGGGAAGTACCTATGCACGTCTTCCATATTTCCCTGTTTATATACTTGATCTGATCTGGAATACCCCTAACATTGGCTTGTAATTTCCAGGTCAAGCTTCCACGTCCAAAACTGGGGTTCGCTTGAACTATGATCCAGTATTCGGGAAGTCTAGTAATTACAATGAAGCGACTGCCGTCTGACCTTCGCAACCCTCTACAGGGGAACGTGACCAACTGGATCACGGTTTACACGTTCAGGATCATTTTCTAAAATATTGTAGATATATTTAAGAAGCTATCCGAGACGTCCAGGTTTCCTCACAATGTTTTCCCTCACCGCTGAGCTATTGGTAGAAATATGGACATAGATTTGAAAAATATAGAGGTGTAGGCTCGGATTCGTACCACGACCCCCGTATAAAAGGTACGTCTAAAGGTCTTATCCACTGAGCAACCATGCTCTACTTGATCAGCAATACATTTAGGTAAAATAATCATCATATCAGCATGCCATTCATGGTTCAGTCCAAAGCCGTAGCTTTAGAGCTCATTGGACCCAGCCATGACGTTCCATGGTCCTGGGCTTGGTAAAGTCTGGTAATAAATTGGCGGTCTAGTACTCCTGTGACTCGGAAAGCACGTTCAGCCGTTCGTCCTGCGCCCGATTCCTCTCCGGTCGTGTCACACTGGTGTCCCATCGGAATATGAGGACAAGACAATAGAGAGTGCATTTGTGTTTGTGTACACACATGACCGTAAGTTGCTGATGGATGTTATTCTAGTCAGCGCAGATGAATGCCCAGTCACTATCAAATCAGTCGGGTAGGTAGGTAGGTACATACTATAAAAGATTATTAATTGAATTTTAACTCGATGTGATCAGTATTAAGTCGAAAATCATTTGCAGGACTTGAAGATGACTGGGTTAGTGTCTAGACTCCTCGTATATACAAATATAATTGTAATCTCGATTGTCGAACCGAATATAATGCCTTCACTAGAGTCACTACGGACCAAACAAGTCCCGCGATTGGCGCCACTTCTGTCACATCAACATTCAAATTAAAAACAACAAAGCATTGGAATTGTTCGGACTGATTCCTGCCGCCTAATCCCGTCATCGTTCCACTCGTCAACCGTTCCATTCCCACTATCTAGATGGTTGGCAGCCTTCAACTGTGCGATTCTCAAGAAACTTTCTACCTCGAGCGACAAAACTGTGGAGTGAACTGTCGCCTCCGGTTTCCGGACCGATACGACTTGTAAACCTTGAAGAAAAGAGCGTACTCCCTTTTAAAAGGGCCGGCAGCGCACCTGTTACTTCTTAGACGTGGCAGGTGTCCATGGGCGGCGGTAGTCGTTTACCATCAGGTGATAAGTCTGCTCGTCTGCCTCCTATATCATAAAAAAATCGATCTTAATTTATATAGATAGTTACAAGGAAACCAAATTATAGTTCCGTGTTTTGCCGCGGGTCTCCTTCTGACTTTTTAATGATAGCACGTACAGCCACACATCAATGTATACAAAACTGTTAAATTTCTTTATTCGACTCTCACCTTAATGTCAAACTCGTTTGGTTCAATATCAATTGAGGAATCTTGACATATTGTAGTAACCTAATACGTGGCTGTCTGTACCTGAACTACTTATGACAACAGCATAATTAAATGCGACACGCCTACTGTAAAACTTGATCCGTCTAGGTTTGAAGACCCATTTGGATCAGTGGTAATGAACGCTGCCTTTGGTGCAAGAGTTGCGGGTTCGATCACATTACAAACATTTGTGTGCATGAACACGTCTGTTTGTATTGGTCTGGGTGTTTTATAAGTATGCTTTTACAAAAGAAAAGTATAAAATGTATATATTTGTAATTCCGCTGTTGGTTCTGATAACCGTAACACATGTTCTTGAGCTACCTATCTCGGAGTCAGATCAATGTATGTGATTTTGTGAAATATTTATTTATTTATTATCTATAGTTACCTATTACAGTACTAACACGCAATGTTAAAAGGGACTGTAACGAGATTTGTACTGTAACTATTCTTAGATCGCGTTTTGTAATAATGTAATTATTAGGTTCAAAGTCAAAGTCAAAAGCTTTATTGCATAAACATATGAACGAACAACATTGCGTAATTATTTTTTAACTAGCTCTAGCAAAGCTACTACTAAATTAAAAAAATATATTTTTGGAAGTTAATTTACACTGTTATGCAATGTAAACTGGACTCCTTTTTTAACCTACAACAAAAAAAAGAGGAAGTTCTCAATTCGACATGTACCTATAAATATTTTTCCACACTTAGACTCCTATTTTTGACTGACCCGTTTGGAACAGTGGTAGTGAACGCTGCCTTTGGTCCAAGGGTTGCGGGTTCGATCCCCGCATAGTATAAACATTTGTGTGCATGAACATGTCTGTTTGTAATGGTCTGGGTGTTTCTATGTATTATAAGTATGTATTTACAAAAAAAAAAGTATTATATGTATATATTTGTAATCCCACTGTTGATTCTGATATCCGTAACACAGGTGCTTGAGCTACCTATCTCGGAGTCAGATCAATGTATGTGATGTTGTGAAATATTTATTTATCTGGTTCATTGTGCGTGTTGAGTCCTGGCTATTCTAGCCACCCTAACTACGTCCAGAAGAGCAGAAGCTTCCTAGGAGCTGCACAGTCTTCGCGGAGTAACCTCGCTGATCCGAAGATTTCTTCGCGTTGACTGGTCACCGCATCCCACTCCAGGACTACGTGTATGACTGATTCCTCGGCGCTGAAGCATCGCCTGCTTAGAGGGCTGTCGGTAGCGCCTATGGTGTAAAGGTGTAAAGGACAGTGGCCCGTGATTATAATAATAATAATTCTCACAACATCTCATACGTTGACCTGATTCCGTACTAAGTAGCTTGAGCACTTGTGTTACAGATATCAGACAACAGAGGAACACAAATATATACTTAAATACATATATAGCCGTGTGGCCCCGGCAGAGTAGAATAGGCCACCCTCACTGTTACCGAGGTGTCGTAAAAGGCGACTAAGGTAAAGCTGCTGGCATGATCATCAGCACCCAGAGAAGGAAAACTCTGCATTTATATCAAAACCCTCACCAACCCGTCTGCCAAGCGTGGTGAGTATGGCAATTACCCCTCATGTGATTGAGGGAGGCCCGTGCCTGAACCGTGAACAAACATAAGTGTTCATCGCACGAATGTTTGTCCAGGGTGGGGATCGAACCCACGACCTTTGGCGTAAGAGGCAGGGTCACTACCAATTGCGCCATCCGGTCAGTACAGATTGTCCCTATAATTATTCTGAGATTCTTTCTGCTGAGTTTTAGAAGTCGTTTTGTGAGCCGGGGGTTTATTTTGGTTAGTGCGATTTTGGATTGCCAACAATCTGTTGTTTCCATCCATCGTTTGTTCTGTGGGTCAGTAGATAATTGGTGGGTCCATGTTCGAATCAGCGAGAATGGAGGTTATTTACATATGTAATTACATGTGATTTTGACTGTTGTGATGTCCTAGGTTTAATTACAAAAAACAGTTGAACGACCCTAATAAGTATTCGTAGTTTATATTTAATTGGACAGTCACCTCATCCAATAAAGTATTGGCGATCACATGATGAAAGAATCGTGTTTCTTACTACATCCTAATTTCGCGAATCATCGTCCCATTAAACGGTCTTACCGAATGATTGATAAAGTATTGATATGAGGCAATAAAGGCCAATGACTGGTCATTTCAGTACAAATCACTGTCTAACAAATCAATACAAATTAATGGAAAAGCGTCTACAAATCAAGAAATCAGACGTTCAGAGTCATATGCTTACTGATTAAAATATGCGTATATGGCAAGAGTCAGACTTCATCCATACTTACTACGCTGGCCCAGCGACCCGAAGTGGATCTTGGCCTCCAACACGAGAATTCGCCATTCTGTTCTGTTCTTTGCCACCTGTCGCCAATCCGGCCTTTGTAGCTAAAAAACACAATGTCAGCTAGACTACGCTGGCTCGGCAACGTTGAGAGGATGGAGTCGGATCGAGCTCTGAAGAGAGACTTCATTCAGTTCACCAATCCGGCCTTTGTAGCTAACAAAGACAAATCCGCTAGAATACGATGGCGCGGCCAAGTGAGAGAATGGAGTCGGATCGAGCTGTGAAGAGAGATTTCATCCATACTGCCATATTAAGGTGACGCAGCTGACGCGCGAAATGCTGATTCATCGTATTCGCTCATTTCATATTAAGGTGACGCCAATCAATTTTAATTTTTAGGTACTAAATCGGATCTATTTTAAACAATTTTGGGGTTATAATCTCTCGGCAAACACTTAAGTATTTAACTTTTGGGTCAGCTTTTGTACTCGAAATTTAAATTACTAGGTACTTACTACACTTTTAAACAAAACATATAATTCGTTGGAGCCGTAAACTCCTTGAGTGGAGACCGCGACTCGGTAAGCGTAGTGTAGGACGCCCTGCGACAAGATGGGATGATGACATTCGAAGGCTGGCTGGTGTGGGCTGGATGAGAGTGGCCGAAAATCGGGAGCAGTAGCGTGCATTAGGGGAGACCTATGTCCAGCAGTGGACGAGTGTGGGTTGCTGATGATGATGATGATGATATAATTCTATGGATTGTCCGTTGAGCGGACAAGTCACATTTGAAAGGATAAGTATTATAAATGTGAAAGTGTGTGTGTGTCTGTCTGTCTGTTTGGTTGTCCGTCTTTCACTGCAAAACGGAGCGACTGTTGAACGTGATTTTTAGACCGTACCGTAGAGCGATGGTAGCTACTTTTTGTCTCTTACTAACGGAAGCGAAGCCGCGGGTAAAAGCTAGACATTAATAAAGGTTGATAAAGGCTTCTCTATGCATGCCTCTTACTCAGGTAAGAACTACTTCCTTACCAGCGACTATTGAGATTGGGTTTTCGTTACTTTTCAAGATATTGATCTAAAGGTGGTTGAAATATATTTTACTTTAGTCATTTTATTTATAAAGTTAATATTTTTGTATATTTTCTTTAGGGTAATTAGGACTGACGCGGGCGGTACATGACCGATCTGAGTGGAGATCATTGGGGGAGGCCTATGTCCAGCAGTGGACGCATATTAACTGAAATGATGATGGTGAAATTTAAAAATCCGCCCATTGACAGATCTTTATGTCTGTTTCTACCCCCTGCCAGACAACTAGGAATGAAAAAAAAAACGCCTATAAATGTTTGCAAAGAGGAAGGGTTTTGTTGGCTCAATATAATGAATTTTAAACTGAAAACCTTTGTAACATTTTCTTTCTAACTATAAAATGCCCGGTTGTAAACACTCGACGAGGACCGACGTACCAGCTAATTGAAGCAGGTGTTACATATTCATTAATCAGGGGCGGCGATAGGTCGCTGGCATCACATTAAAAGGCTCTTAACCTTTCTCGAATGTTACTCGGCGTTAGGCGTGACATTCACATTATTACAGCTAAACTTATTACCTTACTAACGACCGTTTGCTCCTGCGATCCATAAATTGGTCTTAGTCTCCACGACGTTAAAGTTCGCCATAAAATTAATTCGAAATAAAAGAAAAGAAAAGAAAAGAAAAGGAAAGAAAAGAAAAGAAAAGAAAAGAAAAGAAAAGAAAAGAAAAGAAAAGAAAAGAAAAGAAAAGAAAAGAAAAGAAAAGAAAAGAAAAGAAAAGAAAAGAAAAGAAAAGAAAAGAAAAGAAAAGAAAAGAAAAGAAAAGAAAAGAAAAGAAAAGAAAAGAAAAGAAAAGAAAAGAAAAGAAAAGAAAAGAAAAGAAAAGAAAGAAAAGAAAAGAAAAGAAAAGAAAAGAAAAGAAAAGAAAAGAAAAGAAAAGAAAAGAAAAGAAAAGAAAAGAAAAGAAAAGAAAAGAAAAGAAAAGAAAAGAAAAGAAAAGAAAAGAAAAGAAAAGAAAAGAAAAGAAAAGAAAAGAAAATATTAGCAGAAATTACAGAATTAATATTCTGCCATATAAGCCTACCCAGGGGCTCCGAAACGACGCGACGGCTTGGCACGCCACGTTTAGTTCCACTACTTTAAATGGAACAAAATAAAAATCCCAAATAAATCATATGAACAAGACTATAGTGCGTCTATTTTATCATCTGACTACTCATTTTAACAGGTGGTGAAATTCCCAAGTATTTTCCGCTTTTTTCATCACATTACGACGATAAATCAGCATCACATCACAAGAAGATAAAAAGGAACCTTGGTTTCGTCAAATTTAACGGCAAACAATCTGTCACAGCATGGAGAGATGTGTACAGGATGTTTCAGTCAGAAATTATATTTTCACGGTAAGTAATTTTATTTAGTAATAATTCTACGGGAAAGGGAAGTATCCATTGCTTTTGATTAGTGAATATTTTAGGTATAAAATATGCGTTGCAAACGGATATTTTGATTGCGTCAAACACGCGGAAGATATGCATTCTTTAAAGAGGTACCTATGTAGCCCGTGAGTATGAAAAACCGGCCAAGTGCGAGTCGGACTCGCCCATGAAGGGTTCCATAGTAAGTAAGATATATGGAAGGTAAAATGCGGTTTATGGTTAGTCCAAACTAATTTTCGTTGTTAGTTTTCATGATTATGTACATCATATATTTTTTTTAGTTTTACAATTCATTTATTAAAGAAGTTAGTGGGGGGGGGGGAGGCGGACACACAATTTACCACTTTGGGAGCGTCTCTTGCGCAAGTATTGTGTTTAGAAAAAATTGATGTTAAAAACCTCAACATCATTTTTAAAGACCTATCCATAGATACCCCACACGTATAGGTTTGATAAAAAAAAGTTTGAGTTTTAGTTTCAAGTATGAAGACCCCCCAATTTTTTTTTTCCAATTTTTGTGTAAAAATCGAAATGCGGTTAACAAAATACATCTATTTGCTAAGTTTCAATAGTATAGTTCTTATACTGATGACTAACAGATGGACATGACGAATCTATAAGGGTTCCGTTTTTTCCATTTGGCTACGGAACCCTAAAAAATTAAGATTTTTTAAAAAATTACGTGAAGTAGCGCTTCGCCGAGTGCGTGAGGGTACCGGCGGCTCATTCGTTAGCAGCGCACTCGTCTTGACTTTATAGGCATTGCTGGTATCAATGGGCGACAGTAATTGATTATCAAAGAGATGTGAGCATCCTATATACCCCCGCTGGCAGCGTACGAGGCTGGCGACAGCGCGTCTGATCGTCTCCTCATAAATCCGCTGCAACGTGTTCGTAAAAATATAAATAGTTTTGGGGACACTATTCTCGTGACCGACCACTAAAATCTGGCGACGTCTCACTATTGCAACGAAATTTTAATTCTAATCTGTTAAAAAAAAATTGCTTGCTATAAGGTGCAGTCGGTCAATGTAATACGATATTCTGGGGCATAAAGCTATACCTAAGAATATTGCGATTGTAAATAATATATTTTGCACTTAGAACTTTAGGCACCACACCCAGCCAAGACACAATGCCTGATTCCGGTCAAACTAGCTCACGCGCAGATCTTAACGGAGTTAAGGAGGGACACGCTCACCACTTCCAAACCCCCAAAATCGGGACTTCGTCTCTGGTAACAGGGCCTTCTTCTTGGTCTTTTACAACTTTTACACTCAATGATTTTTTTTCTATAAAAAAAATTCTACGAAGAAAAACCGCCTTCAAATACCACGAACTAAAAAGTGTCTATTGGCTGAAATGATGAAAAAGTGTCAAATAATATTTTTATGGTATTTGAAGGCGGTTTTTTTTCGCAGAATTTTTTTTTATAGAAAAAAAATCGCTCAGCCAAAAAGTCTCATTTTTTTGGCTAATAAATGAGACACTAAAAAGACCTTTTTAAAATTTGAGGGTTCTCATTTTTTAGCATTTTTCATTTAAAACGGTTCATAAATGGCCGAGTAATCGGCGAACAAACATAATATATATAAACATGTCGAATTTGAAGTCAGTTAATAAATAATTTACCAATGCCTTTTCGCTTATAATGTCGTATTCATACTTTTTATTTTCTAAAAATATATTATCTATCGAAGAGCTTTGTTAACTTTTTATTAGTTTTCCATGCTGCATAGCTGAAATTAAATACACATGTTGGAGTAGGTATAACACTAAGGTCATTCACGTACTTTAAAATTATTTATAAGATAATTCTAATTTTCAAAGATTTTCGCTGTCAAGACTGACAGCGAAAGTATCACCGAAAAGAAATCCACTGATTTGCGATCCAGATTTAAATACGCTGATTGAATGACACATAAAAATGATCTGTGAATATTTCCTCAACATTTCTCATCTTACAAGATACGTTTTGCGTCAACACTACATTGATCTTAGAGATTCGAGGAAGTGTGTTGTAAAAACAGGAAATCTTTAAGTGAATTGGGCAGATGAATCATGAAAAATTTGTAAAAACCAAGTGATTTATGAATCATAAGAACTGTTACTACAAATATTACAACGTTGACGATGGCATAGATCAAATATCAAACTATATCTTTACTATGTATAAGCACTTTGCACGCGTGCGTGAGCACTCATTGCTAATTTGTAAGCGATAATGAGAAAGGCTTGTGCGCGTCTTCGTGGATTGAACTATTTGTAAGTACAACCCGTGCGGATAAAGAATGGGATCAGAAATGGCGGCGCATCTATTCACTTCTCGCTCGCACACTATTTGCGTCTATACTCGCACCCCACGAGTGCGATTATAGACGCAAATATGTGATTGCCGCCTCCCATAAACACTCGCACGTTTCAACTGTGACGCGGCCAGATGTTGGTCCTAGGTATTTAAACATCCTATACCCCGCATCTGTGACGCGACCAAAATTTGATCGCAAAATTTGGATTCCGAGATAATAAGAGGATACCCAAGGCCATTATACAGTACATGCTGACCTGGGAGATGATCTATAAGAGGGAACGGAGGTCACAATAGATCAAATATGGTCGCAGTGACCACTCGGCAACGAACGCTCCCCAAAACTCGAATAAATACAAAAAATAAATATACATACAATTATGTGGACCAAAGGAGTTCTTCTTTGTTATCAAACTCTTAGCAGAGTAGGTCATCAACTTAGCGTTAATGCCTTCAAATGGAAGGATTAGTTAGGTTTCAATGGGAATATAGTTAAATTACTAGCGTAGTTGCGACGACTCACCGATTCCTTTCAAAGCAAAAGAGTTAGATTTTTTTATTTTTAGATCAATCATGTCATCAATTTATATGCTCGTACACCCGTTGCTGAGGAAGTCCTTAGGAAGACTGCTGACGATGACCGAACGAGAAGTAGCATAGACATTTTCAGCACAACATGTAGGAGGCCTTCATCCAGCAGTGGTCGGAAACAGGCTCTATACTGCTGCTTATTACAAGAACAATAAAGATCCAATCTGGGGGAAGGGGTTTTTAAACGTTGACAGCGCACTTGTGGCTACACTGGTGTTGTGGGCGGCGGCAATCACTTACCATCAGGATCCGTCTACTCGTCTGCCACCTATCGTATAAAAAGGTGAGCTACGAAGCTTGACTTTTGACTTAGATGTCACAAATTCGAACCCTAAGGACCTAAGACCAGACGTTCTTAACCACGATGGACGCAAGTAGCTATTTTAGTTCCACTAAAACCAATAACTGGCAGCCATTAATACCTACACTTGAGGTGAAGCGGCAGAGACTTCGCGGCGACCTTTCGTTTCAAAATAAGATTAGCTGCTGACGCAGACGGTCCCTGAGCGTTTGGAGCATAAAGCTATAAGTGCTCATGTGGTAAATGCTCGAAATTTTTCGAACATTGCTCGAGTTTGTAATTACCAATCCGCATTAGGCAAGCGTGGTGATTATGCCTAATTCCATCATAGTAGCGATAACTTGATTTCTATGATGGAGGCGGTTGCCCTGCAGTGGGACAGTATATAGGCTCATACTTTACTTTACATAGATAGTATCTACATGAACGTGCAAAGTACCAACAGAAAAAGCCACCATATCAAAAGAGTATTGCCCTCTGGCGTCTGGTCCGGTCCCCACTTCCTGAAATCTGACGTCAGAGCCTGACCACTTGAGTTAAAATAACTGAGACAGCGCGGCGATACTTCGCATCCTACGATGTCTTGCTGATGACGCAAGCGCAGCTTCTGGAGGCCTGAGTGTTAGCTACAGACAGACAGATATAAATATTGAGATTAAAATAATATGTTTGATTTAATGGAATATGAGCTAATGGAAGCCAGGTCTGGTAGACTTGGCAATACTATTATTTTGAGTTGGAATTGGATCAACAACATAAGTAGGTATACTTACTTTGTCCTGATGCCAAACTAATACTAAATAGTTGTTTTCATCTGTAACTATGGAGACTATACATAACAACGAGGACGACGTACAGTGACGAGCTTTAATTTAGGGCCTGTTTCCGTTAAATGTCGTTAGGACATTCATAATGCAATAAGATCGAAACTTTAGTGAAATAATATTAATTGTCAAGTTAAGACATAAAACGTCTTATCTAACCAACCATTGAAACGATAACCTCTACATTATAACCTCTACAAATTACGGTTTTCTATTTACGAACATATGTTGTGTCACTCGTGACTGTGTCAGTCAAGAAAATAGTTTTTGCTATATACCTAGATAGAACACAGGGCCAAAAAGTTATTACCCACGTAACAATATCTCGGAAAAATCACTAATGATCGTATGGCCTCGCTCAAGTTGACGTTTTAGCACGGATGCCCCTAGAAAAGCAAAGTTGTCGATGGTAAATATTATGACTTTAACACGTTAAAATATTAGCTCTTAATAGCGAAAGTTTGCTACACGACATTCAACTTTGGGTGGGTCCCAAATTAAAGCCCGTGACTGTACCATAAAGACTCGAAAACAATAGTATCCAATATCCCTGACCTACTTCCAAGTCATTTGATGTCGTAGTAGGTATGTATAGCTCTTTTCTTTTTCCATACATCGAAATCCATTGACTTGTGCGTGACACCTATGATCAGAGACCTTACCATGAGTTTGAAATATTATCCTCGCTATCCAAAACTATTGCTCTGTCTCTTTCACATGCACCACAATAAAAGGGATGAAGCGATAGTTTTCGACAGCGAGAACAGTTTTTCAAACTTATGGTAAGGGTACAGATCATAGGTGTCACGCATATGACTGTACCTATAAGAAGGATACAGATTCTGTATCCTTCACATAGGTACAGTCCGACCACGGTTATATGGCACGTGGCAAAAGACGGTACTAAAGCTGTTTCATTTACAAGATGTATCAGTATTTTGACATTTTCCCAATAAAAAAAAATGTACAGCACTCCCATGTCAATGTCACTTATGTGCCTTCTGTTCTTGGTCGGTCTGTAATCAGTAATCACAATATATCCCTTCTTCTACTTCTTATCGTGTCGATGGTGACAAATTAGATTCATTGTATGAGGCTATTCATCATTCATTTATTTCAGCCAATAGACGTCCACTGCTGTACATAGGCCTCCTCCAATGTTCTCCACACAGATCGGTCCTGTGCCGCCCGCATCCAATGGATTCCCGCGATCTTCACCAGATCGTCGGTCCAACTTGTGAGGGGCCTGCGATGGCTGCAACTTCCTGTACGTGGCCTCCACTCGAGGACCTTTCCGCCCCAACGGCCGTCTGTTCTTCTTGCTATGTGCCCTGCCCATTGAAACTTGAGACATGCAATCTTTTGGGCTATTTAATGAGGCATAGTTATTTAATGAGGCTGTTGGATTGGCCCTAATAAGTTCTGTTTGTTGGTTGGCCCTGACAAGGGCCGTTGTTGTTTTAGCCCTGATAAGGCCTAATTTATTTTTATTGCTTTCGTGGTGTGAGGATCGGCCAACCTGTTTTGCCGGCTAGTCCTCGCAGGAGGTTTTCCAGGGTGCGCCGGACGCAGTAGGGAAAAATAATAATAAAGAAAGAAAGAAAATACATTTATTGGCCACAAACAATATGCAATAATACAGAATGACATACAACAGCGGAAACATTGAATGGTGGATATTACATTTTGTAAGGAATAAGTGAAGGGAGTGGCCGATCAGGTCCCAGCCTCAGCATTTGCAGCAGCGCTGGTATTCTGGTGGGACCTGCCTGAATAATAATATCCTTCAACCGATAACGGCTATGGCGGCCAATCTCAACGATCAACCACGCATGCAGGATATATTATAGTGATCAAGTGTGTGCGCAAAACCAAGTACACTTATCGTGCGTGCGTGTCTCTAGCGTGACACGACCGGAGAGGGATTGGTCGCAGGACCAACGGCTCACCGTGCTTTCCGAGGCACGGGGGTACAAGACCGCCAACTTCCAGACTCCGGGCTGACACTAAGAATTTCTTACCGAAAACGTAGCTCTTGCGCAGCCGTCGCTTTATTGTGCGACCTGCTAACCACTACGCCACCGAGGCAGTAGGGAAGTCACTCGGGGAGGCTCCTTTTCTTCTCGTATGGATATACTGCTTATTTTGAGACAAAAATACTAGGTATTGAAAATATTTTCATCTAAAATATTTAAGTAGTAGAATAAATATTCCGCCGAAAGATGCGACTACCGAGTACCGATACACTCTGTAAACCTTTTGTGATTTATTTCGCTACAAGCTTTCGCCCGCGGCGTTGCCCGTGTGAAGGTATTTATTTTTGTTCATCCCACAGGAACCTGTAATTTTTCTGGATAAAAAGTCCTATATTTGTTCTCAGATTCTAAGCTACCTCTCCACCAATTAGTCCAGCAGTGGTTATAAATAGTAACTAACCGAACTTTCTTATAGACTTTCTTAGGCTGCGTGAGGGAAGGTATCGGAGGTACCTAGTAAGTATGTTTGAATACAGGATATATTCAAGGAGTCATTTCTACATAAGATCACACTGTAATGATACGAGTATATCAGCTGTACAAGTTTTTTTTTCATGTGATAGGTGGCAGACGAGCAGACGGATCGCCTGATGGTAAGCGATTACCGCCGCCCAAAGACACCCGCGACACCAAGAGCCCAATTCTCGTGCTTGTGATATTTATTTTCATACGACATATATCACTAAAACATCGTTTTTTTGTATGGTTTTTAGGTGATATCCGCCATGTTTTCAAAATATCACGAGCACCAGAATTGGGCTCCAGTGGAGTCACAAGTGCGCTGCCAATCTTTAAGCCCCTTTTCCCCCGGATTGGGCCTCCAATTGTTGTAGATGTGTTGTACAAATGCAGACGAATGAATAGGTAGGTAGGATACATATTATATTGTATAGTATAGATGCATTAGTGTTATCTAATCAGTACAATTGTGTTGCTGAGCCATTAAAGTAAATAAAATTGTGTGGTTCCCCGAGTTGATTGTATAATGGAATGACAATCACTATTAGTACAATACTTACGTTAAAATAAATCAATCAGGTAATTTTAATCGATCTGTGTTCTCGACTGTCTGATGTCACGTATATTTAAGAAACTAACTTAGGTAGGTATCTTCGTCGAACACAACAAAGATTCTATTCAAAAGCAACTCTATTTGGATGCCGGCCGGGTCCACGCCACCGCTAAATCAAACAGTTTGACCGTAGAAGAACCTCACTTCGGTGTGAATGTGCCGGCCTCATAACAAACAATATAAAAGACTCTAAAAAGGCTCCCTAGCCATCCTGTAGTCGACACCCGGCCTCACCTAAAAGCAGCATAGCTGCGCTGTATTACAGTATCGGAAACCCATTTAGGAGGAAGGGTAATTTAAAGGTTGCAGCGCATTTCTAACCACTGGTGTTGTGGGTGTCATGGGCGGCTGTAATCGCTTACCATTAGGTGCCCCATCTGCTCATCTGCCACATTTCACACAAAAAACTCGTTTCTTAACTTTAGAGCTACTCAAACAAGTCAAACATCATGCTATCCCTTTCTAAGTCAAAATGGCATAGTCAACAACAAGTTAGAATAGGGTTACCAAATGGAAATTTGGAAAGGCTTGAGAAATTGGTAGTAGCGATTGCCGCCACCCATTGACACCCGCAACTCCAGTGGAGTCACAAATGCGCTGCCAACCTTTAAACTGTTTGCTCAACTACAATGACAATTCCTGAGATTTGGCTCGAAACGGCCCTTGTCGTGTCCATCTTCGACGGAGAAGAGCTCCTCCGGTCCCGCCAGTGAGTGGGGGCAGTCCCTGCGTGCCCATAAAAGGCAACTATTTCATTTAAAAACGCAAAGGTCTTGAGATTTGCCCAAATTCTCGAAGTCCGGCCGGAATCCTGAGAAACGCGTCTAAATCTTGAGATCTTAGGACAAATCCTGATACTTATATGGTAACCCTAAGTTTAGTCAGCACGAGTGGTAGGATTATCAAAGTAAAGTAAAGTAAAGTATCAGCCTATAAACTGTCCCACTGCTAGGGCAAAGGCCTCCATCATAGAAATCAAGCTATCGTTACTATGATGGGATCAGGCTTAATCACCACGCTTGCCAAATGCGGATTGGTGATCACAAACCCGAGCTATGTTCGAAAAATTCGAAACATACTTTTCGCTCGACCCGGGAATCGAACCCAGGACCCCGAGATCACGGCCCGGTACTTAACCCACTAGACCATCAGGGCGTTAAATCATCAGGGCATCAGGGCGGATTATCAAACTTTCGATGATAACCGCAGACGCCCAGTGAGTCCCACCCTAAACGCATTTTGTATCATTCAAAATGATGTCAAATGGTACAACCGACGCGTTGCGACGGCCCGGAATTGTGTTTTTGGGTCATGTTTAACAAGTTTTTCACGGGATTAAGGAAAGTGTGACGAAACTCTTACCTGGAATGAGACGGGCGAAATAAAAATGTAACGGGAAAATTGCCTGCGGCATTTCGAAATATTTTAAGTGGCATACTGTGACAGTTACAGGGAAAATTGTAACATTTCGAAACTTTTCACGTGAACTCGTGTCACTTACCTAACCTAAATAGTTTTTTTAGTTGTATCGTTAAGATTTTATTAGTGTCCGACCCGTAGTTTGATTATTGCATATCTTTTACCTCTGCCACTTTTTCTTTTACGACTGCCTCGGTGGTGCAGTGGTAGGTGGGTTGCACTTTAAAGCGACGGCTGCGCAAGAGGTCCCGGGTCGGGCCAAAAATTTTCGGTAAGAAATTCTTAGTGCCAGCCCGAAGTCAGGAAGTTGGCGGTCTTGTACCCCCGTGCCTCGGAAAGCACGATAAGCTGTTGGTCCTGCGCCCGATCCCTTTCCGGTCGTGTCATAGTAGTGTCCCATCGGAATATGAGGGTAAGGGAATAGAGAGTGCACTTGTGTTTGCGCAAACACTTGAGCACTATAATATATCCTGCGTACGGCTGATCGTCGAGATTGGCCGCCGTAGCCGTAATCGGTTGGAGGATATTATTATCTTTTACCAACTCCCTCCTCCTCATCTTAGCATGTAAATTGCCAGTTTTGTTTTCTTTATTTTATGTGATAGGGAGGCTAACGACCAAGCGAGTCACCTGATGGTAAGTGATCACCGCCGCCCATGAACATCAGCCACACCAATCAGATTGCGTCCAAAGCTGTCGCCTCGGAGTCCGGGATACCTACGATACCTACTGATCCAGGATTCGGGAAGTCTGGTCATCATCATCATCATCAGCAACCCACACTCGTCCACTGCTGGACATAGGTCTCCCCTAATGCACGCCACTGCTCCCGATTTTCGACCACTCTTATCCAGCCCACACCAGCCAGCCTTCGAATGTCATCATCCCATCTTGTCGCAGGGCGTCCTACACTACGCTTACCGAGTCGCGGTCTCCACTCAAGGACTTTACGGCTCCAACGGCTGTCAGTTCTGCGGCTAATATGACCAGCCCACTGCCACTTCAGTTTGCTAATTCGGTGGGCTATGTCGGTGACTCTGGTTCTCTCTGGAAAGTCTGGTAATTAGGTACAATGAAGCGCCTGACCTTCGCAACCCTTAGACAAGGGAACCAGACCAATTGAATCATGCACGTTCCAGAAACTATCCGGAACGTGGAAGTTTCCTCACGATGTTTTCCCTCACCGGCGACCTAACGGTAGAAGCGGACCGGACAGTGACAGCTGTGGGGAACCGGGAATACGCTTTGAGATGGAGAATTTATTTTCAATGAACATCTTGTTATAAGTTTGACGTGTCTGTGTGTCTGTTTATGGCATCGTAGCTCCCGAAAAAATGAACTGATTTTGTTTTTGTTTCTTTTGTTTGAAAGATGAATAAAGGGGGGAGTGTTTCTTAGCCATGTTGGATAAAAATCGATCCAAGATGGCCGCCGTCACAAAGATATGGATTGTATGTTTTAACACAAGTCCCACAATATGGGTATCATATACTTTTATATACATTATATACTGCTTTTATATACTGCTACTCAAGCCCTTTGGCTTGAGTAGCAGAATATATTTATTGTGACAAATTTTAAATCCAAGATGGCCGCCGTTGTGGGTTTTTAAAATTTTATTGTAGGATGATACTCGTATCATCCTAGATCTCGTCGTCGCTTGCCATCAGGTGCGATAGCAGACCTACGTGCCATCCACAAATTCAATAAGGTATGACTGTTTGAATATCATCATCACATAGCCATTGTATTTTATGCATTGTTTATCTATTTATAACCATGTGATACAATACGAGATAAGCAACACAATTACAGAAAATAACAATAAACAAATAAAGTAGAAAAGGTATAAATACCTGACAATGTAATGTGGGTAAATTGCAATGCTGCGTATTTTCGTTATCCATTGTTACCTTAGATATTATCTCGTCTATTTATTGAAACGTGTATAATTTAGTACCTATCTATTTTAAATTAACATAAAGGAGTAGGTGCCACTAGTAAAAACGTTAAGTTATCAGGGATATCAATAGGTACATAACACAAAAGTCAAGTGTCCTCCTACTTAATGAGCCTATCGCCGTCCACTGCTGAACGTAGGCCTCCCCCAAAGAGCGCCAACCAAACCGGTCCTGAGCAGTCTGCGTCCAGCTCACACCAGCCATCTTTCTCAAATCGTCAGTCCATCGCGCCACAGGGCTTCCAACACTGCGTTTCCCCACGTAGCGAACACTCCAACAGACATGATCGGTCCATCTCCACTTCAGCGTGCTGATCCTGCGTGCAATGTCTATGCATTAAAAATATGTAGGTATGTTGAGTTCGCGCCACAAAAGAAGTCCCTTGAAAAGCGCGCTTCAGTCGGCATCAACATTTAAATTTGAGCTTTTTATCAATAAACAACACAAGGAATTCAAAATTTTAAATCCGTATTATGCCGCTGAACTTCTCTCGTGGCGCGGACTCTATAAAAAATGTTACTAAAGAGTCTAAGTCCCTCAGAACCTCTACCTTCCAATGCGGAGGTTTGCATCAGGTTTATACCTTTTACTTAAAGTTTCGATCAGTTCATTATCATCTTCATTTTGTACTAAGTACTTCCTTGAATTTCACAATTCGAGTAAATAATTTGTTTGCTAGCGGTACTTCCCTATAAGAAGGCATTAATTTTAATCTGGTCTATTTTAATATCTTATCAAACACCGCAAACACAGTGGAATATTGTGGACACGGTTACCGAACGGCGTTAGCTTTCTGAGAACAAATACGCTGATAAAACATACGGTGACGTGGATGTAACCAACTGGATAAATGTTTACAGCCAGTGCACTTAACGTATACCTAGGTGCCTAATATTTTTAGCGAGTTGATTTTTATTATTATGCTTATCTATTTCATTTAAAACATACCTAATATCCTCCAGCTGGTATTCCAGTTACGATGGAATCAAGTAGTCTAGTCAGACATAATACTTAAAAATGTGAAATCCTTATCCCCCTACTCTCATAGTTTTGTGTGACACCAGTGTGAATGAATGATAACTTTATTTGACATTTTAGTAACTCTACAGGAGAAGCATTAAGCGCAGGACCTACGACTTGATGTGGATTCTGAAGTAAAGGGTTGAGAGGATTCTAGACAGACAGTTGGCTGTCTCTGAGAAGTTTAGAATTGAAAATAATAGATTTAAATGAATATCGTAACTATTAGTTACGATATTCATGATACGAGTAGCCGAGGATCAATCATCAATCTAGAATTGAATGGATAACATGGTTCTGAATTTTTAATGTAGCCAATACATACGACCATTGCTAATTTTTATCGTCCACTTACATTTAAAAACCACATTTATATCCAGTGCCATTTATATCTGTGCTTTTTGAAAAAAAAAACAGTTAAGATTTTTTCTACAAAATAATGGAGTGCGTATTATTTTCAACACAAAAATATCCTGAAGAATCCTTAACGTCCAAAAGAGGAACTGAGCTATCGAAAGTACAATCAACGTGGCAAATGTTTTTAGAGGCCTATGTCCAGCCGTGGACTACGGCAGGATGATGATGACACAATTTAAAAATTAAAATAAATTTTAATCAATTGCAATGCATTTAGCTTTC
This sequence comes from Marasmia exigua, assembly GCA_019059595.1. Taxonomy (NCBI): domain Eukaryota; kingdom Metazoa; phylum Arthropoda; class Insecta; order Lepidoptera; family Crambidae; genus Marasmia; species Marasmia exigua. The sequence continues at coordinate 17,482,879 of CM032481.1, forward strand.
CAATACAGCAGCATCTTTTCAATGCGTATGTATTCCTTTATCTATTGTAACCAGTTCTCCATTTGCGTTTATTTATAATCAATAGCTATTCAGTTGAGGCTACTTACCTACCACCGCTTTGTGCTCAACGACAAACAGTTCGGTTTACTCTGCTCATGCGCAGTGAATTAAATTACCGTAGAGTATGTACGTACAAGATATATTGTTACAATAGTTTGTTACCCCAAGAAAAATCCACTTCGGCCGCCTAGGAAACCTAGTTTCGAACTAGTTTCTAACTAAAAATAATGATTCTTTTTTCAAAATTGGTTTTAATGTAAGGTTTAATTTCGAAACTTATTTCGTAAAAAGAATAATAAGTATTTCGAAAAAAGAATAATACAAAAGAGGATAACTTTTTTTTCATTAGAAAGCGATGTTCATTTGTTTCTCAATATTCATTTCTTTTTCTTCTGTTTACAAATGAGCTTGGGAAAATAACTGATACACGTATAACTAAGCCACCGTTGTTGCATGTCTATGGGCGGCGGTACTTGCTTACTATCAGGTGATCCGTCTGCTCGTCTGCCCATCTATAGGTACTATTAATAAAGGTAACGCCTCGTCGGGTGACTGACTGATTGACTGACTGATCTTTCAACGCACAGCCGAAACTACTAGACCAAAAATCATGAAATTTTAAATATACTTAGGTAGTTTTTATTATGTAGGCGCGCCCTAAGAGGTTTTTAAAAATTCAACCCCTAAAGGGGTGAAATGGGGGGTAGAAACATTGTTTGGAAAATTCGTTATTTTTAAAGTTATAGTCATGAAAATTGGTATTTGGGCTCATTATACAAGTCAAAGAATTTGATTTTCTTCAACCCCCAAAGGGGTAAAATGGAGGCTGAAAGCGTCGTATGGGAGATTCGCTATATTTAAGGCTAGAGTCATGAAAATTATTATTTGCACTGTTGATCAATCACCGGGGGTTACAACGATGTATAGAAGTGTCGTTATTTTTAAAGCTAGTGTTATGAAAAATTATATTGGTCTTTTTTAGCATTTTTTATATAACTACTAAAAGAGTCAAATCGTTGTATGGAAGATTCGCCTTATTTAGTGCTCATCAGTCATGAAAATATATGCAAAATGAATGAAATGCATTTCAGTATTTTTAGTCTCACTTTAAGTCTCCGTTTAATAGCTACCTACTTACCTATAATCTCAGAATTGGTTAAACTACAAATCGTCCTTTCCATCAGGTGCGATTGGGTCAAGCGTTAGCCTAAAAAAATGACTCACTGCATTCAGTATCCACTCGATAATGATGATAACTGACTGTACTCGTGTTACAATTACCTACCGACCCGCATGTTGACACAACACGGTGTTTTTCTCTGGGAAACACTCGGCACTCGTCGTCGTACAACACGAATACCAGACCTGATATGCTTCCATGAACTTTTTGCGTGATATAGGCAGATGAGCAGACGGATCACCTGATGGTAAGCGATTACCGCCGCCCATAGACATGCAACAACGGACGGACCGGTGTCTTAGTTATACAGGGTGTATCTGTGAATGTTTACATCCCTTTGACCACGTGTTCTACTAACCATTATGATCAAAATTTGTTCCATCACTTTTGGAAATTCGCATGAAAAAATTTCGATGAATTTCGAAAAGTTGTTGAACAAATGTTGTTCAGAATGGTTGGTAGAACACGTGGTTAAAGGGATGTAAATATTCACAGATACACCCTGTAGGTGTATTTAACATCTTACGAAAAAAAAAGGTTTCACTTGAGCAAAAGCGTTCAACTGACATATTTAATAAGTTACCATTAGAATGTTTAATAAGTTACCTCAAAATATCATTGATTTACCTGTACATAAGTTTAAGTTGCATGTAAAAACTGCCTAATGCAGAAAGGCTACTATAAAGTAGATGATTATTTGAATGATAAGGATTCTTGGACATGTTGATCTCTTCGCCTGTCCTATAATGTATAATTCATTTCATAATTTTTCTTTGACGATTTATCTAAACGATATTGATTATAAGCATTGTATATCATACTGTCACTGTAATCATAATCTGTATAAGAATGAATATTGTAATTACCATATTATTTGAAAAGAGTAACTACTGAGTTTCTTGCTGATTCTTCTCGGTAGAAATTGACATTCCGAATCAGCGGTAGATTAAATAATATTTGACATTCATAAATGTTCTGTATGGACTTAAATTGAATAAAGACATTTTGATTTTTTTTGATTTTTTTATTACGGGGACTTTTTTAGTGGCGCGGAGTTGTATCACTCATATAGTACATACACTCGATAGTAAATGATAACCAACTGTACTTCGTGTAAGTATTTCAATTACCTACCGACCCGCATGTTGACACAACACGGTGTTTTTCTCTGGGAAACACTCGGCACTCGTCGTCGTACAACACGAATACCAGACCTGATATGCTTCCATGAACTTTTTGCGTGATATAGGCAGATGAGCAGACGGATCACCTGATGGTAAGCGATTACCGCCGCCCATATACATGCAACAACGGACGGACCGGTGTCTTAGTTATACAGGGTGTATCTGTGAAAGTTTACATCCCTTTGACCACGTGTTCTACTAACCATTATGATCAAAATTTGTTACATCACTTTTGTAAATTCGCATGAAAAAATTTCGATGAATTTCGAAAAGTTGTAGAACAAATGTTGTTCAGAATGGTTGGTAGAACACGTGGTTAAAGGGATGTAAATATTCACAGATACACCCTGTAGGTGTATTTAACATCTTACGAAAAAAAAAGGCTTCACTTGAGCAAAAGCGTTCAACTGACATATTTAATAAGTTACCATTAGAATGTTTAATAAGTTACCTCAAAATATCATTGATTTACCTGTACATAAGTTTAAGTTGCATGTAAAAACTGCCTAATGCAGAAAGGCTACTATAAAGTAGATGATTATTTGAATGATAAGGATTCTTGGACATGTTGATCTCTTCGCCTGTCCTCTAATGTATAATTCATTTCATAATTTTTCTTTGACGATTTATCTAAACGATATTGATTATAAGCATTGTATATCATACTGTCACTGTAATCATAATCTGTATAAGAATGAATATTGTAATTACCATATTATTTGAAAAGAGTAACTACTGAGTTTCTTGCTGATTCTTCTCGGTAGAAATTGACATTCCGAATCAGCGGTAGATTAAATAATATTTGACATTCATAAATTTTCTGTATGGACTTAAATTGAATAAAGACATTGTTGATTTTTTTTGATTTTTTATTACGGGACTTTTTTAGTGGCGCGGAGTTGTATCACTCATATAGTACATACACTCGATAGTAAATGATAACCAACTGTACTTCGTGTAAGTATTTCAATTACCTACCGACCCGCATGTTGACACAACACGGTGTTTTTCTCTGGGAAACACTTGGCACTCGTCGCCGTGTACTACAAGGATAACAGAACTGATACGCTTACTAGTACTGTAATTAACAAATACGCAGTAACTAATCAGTATCTATCGGGAAAATTGTTATCTGAATCGGTATTGTGTTATTTTAGTAGCATTTATAAGCCCCTGTTTTTAACCACTAGACCAACCGCCCTTTTGGTCTAGTGGTTTAAAACGCCCTATTCTAGTGGTTTAAGTACCGGGCCGTGATCTTGGAGCCCTTGGTTCGATTCCCGGGTGGGGCAAAAGTATGTTTCGAATTTTTCGAACATTGCTCGGGATTTGTGATCACCAAGCGTGGTGATTAAGCCTAATCCTATTATAGTAGCGATGATTTAATTTCTATGATAGAGGCCTTTGTCAGGACAAACTGTAGGCAGTAGGGACAGTATAGGCTGATACTTTACTTTACTTCTTTTTACCTATGGAGACTCAGTGGCCATTTTGCAAATTAGCCATTATGGGACTAAACGCAATAATCGTCAGGCTGTTCGTCGTCGTGAATTTATGTAGATATTTTAGCGTAATCTGATGGAAAAAATTAACTTTTATTGCACGAGCAAGTCAATGCATGGTAGGTCAGCTATTTTTGTAACCATAAAATCAACGATAAGAATTTAGCACAATAACTTGTTACGTTATTTTTAATCGTATTATAAAATTGCAACAAAATGATATATCGAATCGATAGGTTTTAGTTTTTTAGATTCGTGATGGTGTTAATTTTCAATGCATGCAAAATATTGTAGCCTTTAGTCAATCATAATTTTTATTAGCCTTTCAAAACAGACTCACATAAACACTGTGTCGGCTGTAGCTAAAACTAATATAGAAGAGTTCGTTGATCTACGCGCTAGGCAGTACCTGTATCGAAAAGGCAGTAATACGCTATACGGGACTCAAGACCAACTGACTCGTGTATTAGCCGACTTTAGAAAACTAGGAGGTTCTAAATGCTATTTTTTTCTTAACACGATCTTAAGGACACAGACAGGGAAAAAAAGCATTATTAGATCTAACTATAAATAAAACGTCCAAATAGATATTTTTATCTATTTGAACGTTTTATTTATAGTTAGATAGATAGATAGATACACTTTATTGCACAAAATTTACAGATCTTAGTCTATGGTATTATACTAAAGCAATGTAGGCGGTGAAGCATAGGTGATGAATCAACTAAAAAGAAACACAATTAAAGAGATATCCAGCTCAAATCACAGGTAAATTTTCACCATAAATATTAATTGTCTTCCTTAAATCACTTGCCTTTAGCAGAATTAACCGTGTCCGAGACACGCTACAAGCCATATAGGGAAAAAAAGATCCGCCGTCTTGCATCACATCTTTAAACCAATAATCATTAAGATTTATCTATTAACCTTTCCAACGATTGATCTATAAAGTACCTAACTACATAACGAAGATTGAGTTCAATAAAGCTAATGTTTTGTTTCTACATGATGCAACATCCCGGCCTTCATTGTTTGATCTTACATCACACCGTGTGAAGTGAAATTTATTGTCATTGGATGATGGCTCCACGTGAGTGCCACTCTGATTGATCACATGGTGGTATTTCAATTATCTCAATGTTTATGTATTGAAGTTTAATAAACGTGGCCTGCCTCGAGAGCGAGCATTCCTGGATCTTCGTGTCATCAGCGGCAGAGATCGTCAACTGCTGGATATTAGCCTTCCGCATCGATTTCCAGTGTCCAATCGCAGGTGAAGTCGTTTTTTTTTTATCGACAATGAGCCAAACTTGCAAATAAACATTTAACTTTTATATAACAGACTACAAATGAAAAACTTATATGTCCTAAATATTCGTTAATGTACTATTTTACAGATGGACTAGGATAATGTAAAATTTAATTGATAAAGAATATTTTTTGATTGTATTGGCGATCATCATCGATATGATACTTTTTGGCCAATATTTCCAAATTTCAGTGATTTGCTTTTTATACATTATGTTTTTATATGTCTTTTTTTTTCTCCTGTCATTCTGCCAATAAATTTCGTCGATTCTACACGCGAGTACGTTTTAGTGGTGTAATCATCCTTTCGGCAATCCTCAATAGATTGAAATGAACACTTCCGTCACGTCCCCCGAAATTAGTGCCATTTACACCTCTGTCACGCTTTATATATTTTTTTACTTATTTAGATCATGCTAAAGTACCTAAATAAAACAATGTCCTTATTTCATGGTAAATTAGGAATATCGTGATAGTGTAACGTATATTTTTTACATAATTAAATACATCATAAGTTACTGAGGGGCTTACTGTCGATAAAAAAGAAGAACGACCCAGGTGGCTCCCAGCTGAGGGGTGTGCATAAGGCACTGGCTTTAACTGATTGCACTCCGGACCTGCGGCATATAACCTAGATGAAAAAATTAAAAAGAAAGGTGGCCAACGAGATCCCGTAACTCTTACTGTGTAGAGATTTTTTGGTTATATAAATGCGCTCTTATATGATGATGCTCTTTTCTCTTAAATATGATTTAAGAGAAAATAGCGATACCAAAACCACATTCATACTCATTCATTTAGGGCATCAGATATCAAACACGCACTCAGTGAGTCATAATAGTTTGACAGCTGCCATCATGATCAAGCAATCATGTAGTACCCATTAAATGAGTGTCCCGATGACTCACTCAACCCGTTTGCCGGTTTTTAGGTCACGCACGCCTAAGTCAACGAGGGTCGGAATTACTCCGATACCCCTCCACCTAGGGTTACCAAGGATTTGTCCTGAGATCTCAGGATTTTGAGGCGTTTACTCAGGATTTCGGCTGACTTTGAAAATTTGAGCAAATGTCAGGACTTTTGGGTGTTTAAATGGAAAATTTAGTTGACTTTTTGGGACGCCGGGGCCCCGACACGACGAAGGCCATTTTGAACCAAATTTCAGGTTCAATTTGTATCTGGGGTGTCTGAATGAAATATTTTACTTTTATGCGAGGAGACGCCAGGGGATCCCCCCTCCCCCCTAATTAGTCTGAATGATAAATCTCAGAATTTTGCAATGTATTTGGACTAATTTCTCAGGACTTTTCAAAATTTCCATGGTAACCCTACCTCGGCCTAAATTGATGTTTTCCGATCCTCAGGGTATATAGACTCAGGGCTGGTTGGATGAGCAAACGGAAACTTAGAGGATGCTTCTGAGATTGAACACTTAAAAGTATCATGCTCGGATTAAGTTTTTTTGTGATATGTGGCAGACGAGCAGACGGATCACCTGCTGGAAAACGATTGCCGCCGCCCATGGACACCAGCAACACCGCAGTGCAGTCACAAGTGCGCTGCCAACGTTTGAACCCCCCTTTCCCTCGGATTGGGTCACCGATTGTTGTAGATGTCTTGTAAAAATTTTGACGAATGAATTGAATAATGATGAATGAATTAATGAATAAAATTGTGTAGTTCCCTGAGTTGATCGTCTCTCTCACGCAGCTTAACTAACTCTGCCATCAACAGCAAGTAAATGGGATCATCTGATGGTAGGTAATCCACCGCCTATGAACATCTGCGAGATCAAGGAGGTCACTGATGCATTGCCAGCCTTTTAGAAAGGTACTCTTGAAGGTTTCTTAGTTTTAACTGTCAAGAAATACTGCTGCCATCGAACCATCAAATTGAGATAAATTAAATATATTCTAAGAACAAATAAGTATCTGTGAACATTTACATCCCTTTAACCACGTGTTTTACCAACCATTCTGAACAATAATTGTTCAACGACTTTTCGAAATTCATCGAATTTTTTTTCGACTCATACAAAATGACCATGGCACATGAATTTGTACGAAAAGTTTTTCATGCGAATTTCCAAAAGTGATAGAACAAATTTTAGTTCATAATGGTGGTAAATGTTCACAGATACACCCTGTATGTTCGTAGTGCTTTCAAGGAAGGCTTGTACCTATAAGAAGAAAATTCGTATTTTTTAAATTATTCCACTCAGAACAGCTTTGCGTTGGTTGTTATTTAAATTTGACAAAACACTAAAAACTAAACTTTATTAATCATAATATAACAAAATTATACAAATAGTCACACTTGTACATCGGTAGATTATTAGAATAGAATTTACAAAACTAAATTTATTAACATTTTCATGAATGTATCACCAATGACACGGCGCGACTAATGCTGAGCGGGCGCCTATTGGCACAATGTTAATCTTATTTTTTTATATTGTGTTCTTTTTATTTTGTTAATACTGATTGTTTTTTTTTAATTGTTTATTGTATGTGTTGTTATTTGTACCAATAAATGTTTTATTATTCATTCATTCAATGTTTTAAAAATATTAATTTCTGCGCCACTAGTGTTATATAAGGAAACTATGCTATAATGTAACATCTTGATGCTACCATATTTTGAGAAATTCATTCATTTCATTCTATTTACCTGTACTAAGAACACTCTCTAATGGATCCAAAAAATATCCATACAGAACACTTATGAATGTCAATATAGGTACACATATTATCATCTACCGGCTGGTTCGGAATGTCGATTTCCACCTGAGAAGACACCAGCAAGAAACTCAGTAGTTACTCTTTTACAAATATTGATAATGTTACAGAGTTTCAATTGAGAAGAAAGAAAAATACAATTGTCAAAGTTAACAGACTACTATGAATAACAACTCACAAGACTAATCGATTAACATGACCAAGAATCCTTATCATTATTAAATACTCTTGTACACTATAGTAACCTTTCTTCATTAGGCAGGTTTTAATATGAGGCTTAAACTTATTCAGTGATAGGTTAATGACATTTTGTGGGAGCTTATTGAATATCTTAATACTTAACAACAAGGAATTACCGATTTTATGAAGTCTGAGGACTGGGATGATTAGCTCCGAGTGTACAAGTACATACTTGTAATACAACTACAAGTACCACATAGTAGGGCAATCCGCAGACATTTTCACATGGTTTTTACTATCAACCGACCGGTCATATCACATTCTGTCACAAAACAGCTTTAATGAAACGATCCGAAACAATTAACTAGGTCCCATCAAAAAAAGTCGCCACTATACCGGTAATTACGGTGGTTAACGAGGCGGTGCGCAGGAGTTGCCAAGAAGCTGTCAAAACATGTCAGCGTGATCTTGCGCAGGCCTTGGCCCCGTAGGAAGTTGTCTGACACTCCAGATCGGGGTATGTTTACAAACGCGTATTCGACGAAGTGCGTTTCAAAGAGAAACTTGAATAATAGGAGATTTCGCATTAGTGTTGCTAATCGATAGTCCACTAGTCTATCGCTAGACTATCGATAATTTTGCTGTTTGTCAATAGCATTGATACTATCGATAAGTAAAATTAGATCAATACTATTGATAACGCTAATACTATCGATTGTTTAATGTCCGATACTATCGATAGTATCGGACACATTTAATCAGGCAACAATACTATCGAAACATAGCTGATAGTACAAAACTATCGATACTATAGATAGTTTTTGGTAAATCTGTTAGGAAACACAGTACCTACTGTCGATACTATCGATAGTATTGGCATTATCTATCAGTGTTATAAATAGTATTGATCAAATTTTAGTATCGACATCATCGATAGGATCGATAGTTTTGACCAATAGCAATACTATCGATAGTACTATCGTTAGTCTGAATGATTTCCAAGGTCAACTATCGATAGGGAATCTATCGATAGTTCCGCAACACTATTTCGCATTATTCTCACGCTTGCGTATTGTGGCTTACGACAGTGTGCCAGTCAGAAGCTTCACAGCAGTCTAGAGATGAATGTATTCCTCCAAATATGGAGTCCAAACGTGGACTTTTACGTAGGCACGGCATGGCTGGTCCACAAGTTTAAAGTCGCTTTTACAAATACAAAATTCTTTATTTACGGAACGAATGTTACAGGTTGGTTTACAGAATACAGAGTTTCAATTGCGTTGTACTGGGATTAGGTACCAGGTCTGTAAATATCTCATATTATATCTATAGGTTTAAATAAAATTAATATTCGTTTTTAAAAATCAAGGGTACATACATATTATTATTCATAATTCAACACATTTGGTCAGAGTATCAGTACATATCAGTAGAACAATTACTTATTTTATATTACAATAAATTTCAATTTATATACATAATTATTTTAATATTAGAATTTAATATCAGTTTGAATATTCCCTCACACTATAGAAGCATTTGTCAAGAAGCCACTCATCAATTCTTATCTTAAATAATTTTAATGGCAGGTCTTTAATATTATTAGGCAGTTTGTTGAACGTTTTTATTGCCATTAGGTACATATTGTTTGCATGAAATGTTTTTTTTTGTGATAGGTGGCAGACGAGCAGACAGATCACCTGATGGTAAGCGACTGCCGCCGCCCATGGGCAACCGCGACACCAGTGGAGTCACAAGTGCGCTGCTAATCTTTAAACCTTCCTGTCCTTCGGATTGGGCCTCCGGTACCCACTCAGGCAGCGAAACAAAGCACAGTGCTGCTTCATGCCGGTTTTCTGTGAGGCTGTGGTATCGTTTAGTGAGACGTTGATTGGTCTTATGCGATATGCATTAAACTAACACCAGCCATCTTTGAATCGTAAGTCCATCGTGATGGATGTGGCTATCCTATACTAGGTAGGTTTCCCAACATGGCGACTACGCAATTCCAATACCTACTCTATACAAACGTGGGCTAGGCCTTTCTAAGGCAAAGGTGAATAGCCTTTTCACGGACAAGCATGGTCCACTTTAAACCTCATCCTCACTTAATATCAGGTGTGATTGAGGTCAAATGCTTATCTGTCGTATAATAAAAAATACGCGTTTTAGCAACCGAAAGATACATTTAGGAGACCTCCGGGCAGCAATCGTTGAGTCATCGTAGATTTAGCTACTGCCTATCTCTGTACTACCTACTTCTTTACTACGCAGTATTGTTCTGTTAATCTACCACAATATTTGTTCCATTTATAGTACAGAAGACGAGCAAAAACAATAAAACGAATATAATTTAAATAATCGAATACTGTGCGTTTTTCGCGGAACTTTCTACCACGTACCTCAGTTTTGTGGAACAGTTTACCTATGGGAGTATTTCCCGACGGCTACGACTTAGGGACCTTCAAGAGAAGAGTGTACTCCTTTTTAAAAAGGCCGGCAACGCATTATCTCTCTGATTTCGCGGATGTTAATGGGCGGCGATGATTGCTTTCCATCAGGTGACTCGCTTGCTCGTTTGTCGCCTCTAGCATAAAAAAAATAAATAATAATAATTTTGGTTCTCACAATTTATTATGGCCTCTAGAACCTTGTCACATGTGGGGAACATGATGTTGTGTGGGTTTTAATGCCCTCAAAACCCCTGTTGTGTACTCCCCTACCCCACAGTTAGGACTATTGCCAGAACTCTAAACGTCCATGCCACCATGACACTCTATCCAATAGATACTGGTAACACTCCTTCAGGTTTACACTGAAGACTTAAGACTGGCCATAACATTGTCATACTTTATTAAAACTGAAGTAATTCATAAACCTTGAAAATTCAAGCCACAATAACAATTCAGTTTGATTTAATATTTGATTCTTCTTCTCTTCTTCTCAGTCGTACACTCCTGGCGGAGTGGTCGTGATTATGGATTGTCTGTATGTTGGGTAGCGGCTTTAGCGAGACTTCTCCATCTTTCTCTGTTTGTGGCACTGCGTGCACATTCAGTCAAGGAACACTTTGTAACAGACTTGATACTGTTCGTCCACCTTGTAGGTGATCTGCCTCGGGAGCGTTGACCTTCCACTCTTCCCTGTACCACTAAACGTTCCAAACAGCTCTCGTTTCGGATTATATGTTCAAACATGGTGAGTATTCGCACTTGCAAAATCGACGAAAGTCTTTGTTTGATTCGAAGCTCCTTAATGATTGAAACGTTGGTGCGGTGAGCAGTCCACTTCACTATAAGCAGGCGCCTCCAACACCACATCTCGAGGGCGTCGATCTTTTTTCGACATTTTTGGTTGATTGTCCATGTTTCAGCTCCGTAAAGGAAGATAGGAAATATTAAGCATCTCATAAGACGAATCTTGGTGTTTTTGGTTACGCGTTTATCTTTCCATATCTTTGTTAGCTTCTCTACGGCGTTACGGAGTTATGGCATATTGTCTCTTGATTTCTTCTTCGCAACTTCCAGTATTTGTGATGGTAGATCCCAGATAAATGTAACTCTGGACGACTTCACAGTTGGCTATTTATTACTACCTGTGCGGATAAAGAATGGGATCACCCCACGAGTGCGAGCGTGCACTCGTGGGGTGATCCCATTCTTTATCCGCACAGGATAAAGTGTACACTCGTGTGCGAGCGAGAAGTGAATAGATGTGCCGCCATTTCTGATCCCATTCTTTATCCGCACAGGTTGTACATATCCATATAATATTTGATTACATATCCAGAAATACATGAATGATTGAGTGTGTTCCTTGAACATAAAGATGCCAAAACACGAGCTTTCTGGAATCAATATCTCGAAAATCTGGCGCCGTCTTCATTACCCAAGACAACATCACTCACTTTGCCTTTCACTCCTCGCAGAATGGGATGAACGCCAGCATGACGCCTGCGCATAATGAGCTACATAATTTTATACATCCTAGAGGTTTTGCTTCTTACTCCCTTCTTAGCGTGTAAATCTCGGGTGTGTCAAAAACTGTCACTTTAGAGCTAGTGGTACGCTTGGACCGAAAACTTAAACTTCGCAGTATGTGCAGGACGGACCGGCTCACCGACGATAAATAATAATGACTTGTATATAGCATAGTATATAAGTTATAGTTATAAGCTTAATTGAATTATCTTCCTCATTATTTAACACTGCATACAAATAGATACATAATAGGTAGGCATAAATAGGGAAAACACCTACACGTACCTGCTAGGACACTATACAATTAGATATAGTTAGGTCTGAACTGAGTACCTAAGTCCTAGAATAGATAGTAATAGCGTACTCAGCTCAGTAGTTAGGTCCTTAGTATTTAGTTCGTTCTATTTTATTTAGTTCATGTATGTAGTGTTATGCAGATCGTTGTTCATTTGTTATTGGTTTCGTTGTTGTATTTTTTTAGAATAAGTTTGATAGTAAATAAAGTAAGGCAAATGCTAGAGCGAGAGGGAAGAGAGCGTCGCATTTATAGCGACGGTGGCGCCGGCCGCCGCGATGCTGATGGACATCGCGGAGGCGCCGTCTTCTTAGCATGCTTGCGCACATAGCTCTAGTTGGGGTCCACAAAAAATAGGTTATAAGTCGGTGGATCCCAGCCAGAAATCGTACACTCGTCCTCGGAAGACAGCTCTCGACCTCACCTAGGAAAAACTCGCCCTGGCACTGGCCTCCTAAAGCTGCATTTCTTGTTTCTGATTCTTGGGACGACCTGAGCCAGCTTATAGGTGCGCAGTTACGACCACGTCGAATTGGGTCACAGTGGCGTACACAGTATGTACAAAAAACAAAAAAATACACTTGAAGTTTGGGGAAGGTGGGAGGGATAGTTAAAAATCTCACCATATATTAATCATTATGGGGTAGGGAGGGTCAAAAATGTCGCTAAAATCGTGCGGGCTTATGTATGTATTTATTTTGTATTTTCATTTACCGACGACCCCTTTACTGCAGTGGTTTGTGCGCCGGTTGAGACGCAAGGGATCGTGAGTTCGATTCCCGCACCAACACAAATGTTTGTTGATGAAACAGACATTTGTGTTAGGTCTGGGTTGTTGTTACTGGTTTCGATAGTACAAGGGAAAACCTTAGTTTGGGACCCGAACAATGTATGTGATGTAGTTTAAATTTATTTATTTATTCATTATAATAGTCTCCAACTCAAATAAACATTAATAGCGGTCTGGCTACGCTCCCAGAAAATGTTGCCAGGTTGCTCGTGTTGTCTGTTTGACATGGGATAGAAGGAAATCCGGTTGCCTAGCTAGGAGTCTGCGCCATCAAAGTAGTCTTATGAAAAGTGCGCTTGAGTCGCTATCAACATTCTAATTTGAGCTTTATGATAATGGACATAAGGAATCTCAAATTTTAGTTCCGTGTTTTTCCACGGGACTTCTTTCGTGGCGCGGACTTCACATCGGGTACTAGTCAGTCTACGCACACATACATGCACATGTGATTTCGGCGTAGTTCAGAGTGAGGCCGAGACAAATTTATAGAACGTGTGCTGACGAGACATGATACGATAATATAATACTGCCAGCGCTAAGGTCAACGAACTCTTCTATATCAATGTCAGCTAACCTTCTGTCTATTTATTTTATTTTATTACATTTTTTTTAAATATAATAAATATTTAAAATTGTTTTATTCAAGAAACACTAATACATAAACATTTTTGACTGCTCTCACATAAGGTCGTGGTGAGAGATTTTTTTTTGTTACATGTGGCAGGCGAGCAGACGGATCACCTGCTGGTAAGCAATCACCGCCGCCCATGGACACTCGCGACACCAGTGGAGTCAAAAGTGCGCTGCCAACTTTAAACCCCTGGATTGGGCCTTCGGTACCCTCACTCACACAGCGAAACACAGCACAGTGCTGCTTCACGCCGGTTTTCTGTGAGGCCGTGGTATCACTCCGGTCGAGCCGGCCCATTCATGCCGAAGCGTGGCTCTCCCACGGTTGTCCCACGTTAGATTACGTTTAGTATTACGATTTTTTTATTTATTTGTTTGTATGAACTAGATAAACTTAAGTTCATTATTTTTTAACAGTCCCATCTTTGAGTAGGTAATCCTTGCAACACCACCAGGGATCATTATCAGTACGTGCCAACTGCGCAGTGACCGACAGTCTGACATGGTCCAGACTTGAGACATTATCTATTAATTTTATTATGATGATGCCTATTTGTTGACTCATATAGGCACTGAGACTTGCGGATAGGTATTGCCGCCGGAAATAATGGAACACACCAGACCGATTGGGATAAGGCCCTGACGCTGACAGAAATGATGAAAACGATTTGAGAAATTCTCAACACTAAATACCTACATGAAAATGTTGTAGACGCCTGGAAATCTTCTGGAAAATCCTTGAGAAACTTGATGACTGCAGTGATATCCGACCACATCACTCAGATAACATATTCATATATTTATTCTCCGAAAAATGTAAAGAAAAAATAAGATGTTCAGCAGTAGACTTATCCTTATATGGTAATTGCTAAGGGACAATTCCGCCACATAAGGATAAGATCATTAAAGATAAGGCCATTAAACATAAATGTGTGTGACAGCTTGGAATGGAGCTCCGTACCGGGGTCTGTTTTTCATGACTACTAACCTGGACATCTTTAATGCAAGAACGAACAGGCATCTTCTAGGCATTAAAGGTAAATTACTTCAATGAACGTGTGGTCCCCGGCAGAGTAGAATAAGCCGCCCTCTTTCTTACCGAGGTGTCGTAAAAGGCGACTAAGGTAAAGCTGCTAGCATGATCATCCGCACCCAGAGAAGGAAAACTCTGCATTTATATCAAAACCCTCGCCAACCCGTCTGCCAAGCGTGGTGAGTATGGCAATTACCCCTCATGTGATTGAGGGAGACCCGTGCCCCAGCAGTGGGGATTTAAATGGGCTGAAGATGATGATGATGATGACTTCAATGAAAGAAATAAAGAAAGAAAGAAAGAAAGAAAATGTTATTATTTTGGACATCACAACAGTATATACGAGTACAAAATTAGTTACAAAAGAACAAACAAACAAAAAACCAAATAGATACAGAAAAAAAAGAAAAGAAAACAAAGAAAAAACAAAAAAATAAGGATTCAAATAACTAGGCAGTGCATTTATATTGTGTGTTGTGACCTCCAACATAAATGGCCCCCACTCAGCCTATGTCATGACCCTGAAAAAGGTCATGAAAATTCAATGCTTCTAGGCAAACGCGTATCTTCCTGGACCTCATAGTCGCTTTCCATCTGGTAAGATTGTGGTCAAGCGTTAACCTATATTTCAACAAAAGAAAGACGTCCTATAGCCAATCCTGATGATGATAAAGACAAGAGAAGACATTTAAAAACTACTTCATTTTTTTCATTCCTACAGAATACCGTCCAGATTGCCAATTGCACTTCAAAGTGAAGATAACAAAAGCAGTTATATCTGTTAGCTTTATTGCCCCAATCGGTTGAGCTGCGCAGTGTCCGCAAACCAATCCGAGCAAGATGTGACGAGCGGTGAGGCCATTAGGCAGGTCATATATAACTCAATAAGCACCCTTGCACGTTAGGTCAATGTTAGCTTCCTGTCGCTAAAAATATCCAGCATGGGAGCACGAGATATTGGCTCAGCGATAGGGCTGACACCGGGAAAAATTTGAGAAATGCTTAGGCAATGTCAATGATTCGACAAGAGATTCTCAACCCTTTGTGAGCTTCATGTAAAAAAAATATTTTTGTGTGCCTTCCCTTTTTCTAGGTACTACACACCTAGCCAAAATAACAGTATTCATTTATTGAATACATTATTATACAACCTGACCTTTAGTCATAGTGACAAATTTGTGTTTTTTGACACAAATAAATTTATAGATAATAAGTTTTTGTTGACTGGCAAAACTTTTTATTTGCCTGATAAAATTAAAAAAGAAATAGCTAGTCTGTTAGCATTTAATATTAATAATTTGATTACCCAAAATAATTTTATTCCAAATGATTTAAATTACATGTGAGACAATAGAGGAATCCTCTTGCAAACCAATGACAAAAAGAAACCCTAAATATCTAAACCTTATTCATCAGAATATACAGGGTTTGTCTGGCAAATTACTTGAATTGGAATTATTTTTCAATAAAATGAATGTCCATGTATTATGTATTACGGAACACTGGTTAAGACAGTATGAATTAATTATTAATATTGACAACTATAGCGTCGGTAGTTCGTTCACGAGAAAGTCTGCAATCAGAGGCGGGTCACTAATTTTATTAAATAATTCCATTAAATATAAAGAACGCAAAGATGTCGTTACACTTTCACTTGAGCGAACTATTGAGCTAGCATGTGCGGAGCTTGAACGATATGTCATTGTTTGTGTGTACAGGCCTCCATCTGGGAATTTTACTTCATTTGAATCCATTATGGAAGAAGTATTAAGAAAAATATGTTCATCTAATAAAAAAGTGGTTGTGTGCGGGGATTTTAACATCAATATTTTAGATAATTCTCAGAACTTAGTGCGGTTTCTGAATCTTTTCAGATCATTCAATTTATATCATCTTTTTAACGAACCCACACGAGTAACCCCCACCACAGCTACTTGCTTAGATAACATATTTTGTAACTGTGATGTATTAGACAAGTCCATAATAAACTTCATAAACTCAGATCATAGTGGACAACTAGTAATGTTTGAATACAGTCATACACCGTCTTCATGTAGCTTTGTGTGCAGGCCAATAACTGTAAACCGTAAAGAAAATTTAAAGAAGATATTTCTAGAAAGGTACCTGCATTATCATGTCACGATGGAAATGCTAATCAGCTTTATAATATGCTTTTTAATGTGGTTGAAAAAGAATATAATCAGATTTTCACTAAAAAATCAATTAAATTAGATACTTCTAAAACTAAATTCAGTGACTGGGCCACTACAGGCATCCATAAAAGCAGAAAGAGGCTGTTTGAATTATATGATATCAAAGCCAATTCTGAAAACGCTAATTTAATTGAATATGTCAGAACATACTCAAAATTATTCAAAAAAGTATGTGCAATGGCAAAATCAAATTATTTTAAAGACAAAATAATAAAAGCCCCTAATAAAATAAAATCTCATGGAAGATAATAAATAAAGAGACTTGTAAAAATAAAACAAAAGACAACAAGCTCTCTCTTAAAATTGATGGCAAATCACTTGTTTCTGACTCTGAAGTAGCAGAAACATTTCAGTCTTTCTTTTCTAATATACCAGTCACAACAACCAATCAATTGAATTCCAGTCCACATCTCGCTGCTTCTCTCCTCAGGTCTCATGTTGATAAGTGCAACACGCCTTTTAGATTCAATCATGTCAATTCTAATATAATTTTAAAAACATTCAAAGAATTAAATATGAAACCGACTGAGGATTTATGGGGCATCTCGGTAGATATAATCAAAAATATAATACATTCTATCGCACCCCACTTAGCAATAATATTTAATAAATGTGTTGACGACGGTCAATTTCCCGATATGATGAAATACAGTAAAATAATACCGTTATTCAAGTCGGGTGAGAAAAGTGACCCGTCTAACTTCAGACCTATTTCTATACTGCCTGCTCTCAGCAAAATTTTTGAAAAAGTAATATTTACTCAGTTATTGGCTCATTTAAACCTGAATAAAATATTGCACAGTAAGCAATTTGGATTCACAAAAGGGAAATCCACTACTGATGCTGGAGTGGCGCTTATCAAACATGTATTTGATGCGTGGGAGAAAAAGCGAGATGCTATTGGAATATTCTGTGATTTGTCTAAAGCATTCGATTGCGTCAATCATGAAACATTGCTAATGAAGTTACAGCATTACGGTGTCATAGACACCTCACTAAGTCTAATCAAATCTTACTTATCAGATAGGATTCAGAAGGTCAATGTCAATGGAACTAACTCTTCTGGCGCCCCTCTAACCATGGGTGTGCCCCAGGGCTCTATATTGGGGCCCTTGCTCTTTTTAATCTATATAAATGACCTTCCTTACTATACCAATGATCTATGTGAGATAGTGTTATTTGCTGACGATACATCCTTGATTTTTGAGGTTGATAGGCAAAAGAAAAATGTTGACGAAGTAAATAACACACTCTCTCAAGTACTACAGTGGTTTACTTATAATAACTTGGTTCTTAATTCAAAGAAAACAAAATGTGTTAAGTTCACAATGCCTAATGTAAGGCAGGTCAAAATGAATATTGTCATGAATAACGAACCTATCGAAGTCATAAACTCCACAGTTTTTCTAGGTATCACTCTGGATACAAAATTGCAATGGAGCCCTCATATTGCAGTCTTGGCAGGAAGACTTAGTTCAGCTGCATATGCAGTTAGAAAGATAAGAAATCTGACTGATATCGAGACAGCGAGACTGGTTTATTTTAGCTATTTTCATAGTCTGATGTCATATGGTCTACTACTGTGGGGATCCGGTGCTGACTTACAAGCCATCTTCATTTTGCAGAAGAGGGCCATCCGTGCCATCTCCGGTCTTAGATCACGTGACTCACTCAGAGAAGTATTCAAGGAAATCAATTTTTTAACCGTATCATCCCAATACATTTTTGATTGTATTATGTTTGTACGCAAGAACTTGCACCTTTACTCGCAAAAATCTGATTTTCATAGCTTAAACACGCGAAATAAACATAGGCTTGCTGTCCCAAATCTAAGACTTCATAAAATTGGAAGTTCATTTGTAGGATTGAGCATTAGAATGTTTAATAAGTTACCTCAAAATATTATTGATTTACCGGTACATAAGTTTAAGTTGCATGTAAAAAACTGCCTAATGCAGAAAGGCTACTATAAAGTAGAGGATTATTTGAATGATAAGGATTCCTGGACATGTTGAGTTCTTCGCCTGTCCTCTAATGTATAATTCATTTCATAATTTTTCATTGACGATTTATCTAAACGATATTGATTATAAGCATTGTATATCATACTGTCACTGTAATCATAATTTGTATAAGAATGAAAATTGTAATTACCATAATATTTGACATTCATAAATGTTCTTTATTGAATAAAGACATTTTTGATTTTGAATGTATAAAAATTGATTTATATTGATTATTCAATAATTGACAAGATGCTAACCACCTACTATTGTACAACTCGTCCTGCAGTTTATTAGTCTGGATTAAGTAACTACTACTCTTTGTGACCTATGAGGGGAACCTAAGTAGTCATGCTCACTCAAATGTCTCTGAGGTGGTGGCGCTATGTGGCGGGTCATTACATTCCCTCTAATATGGTTGAGTGAAATGATGGCTGACACGTACGTCATACTTGTGAACAGGTGCCACCTTTGGGGACTGGTCTGCTTCGGTTTACCTCATAATATTTATTTTATTATTATTTCCTTTATTTTATTTTGTGTAACAATTAAACTGTATGGCTTGGTATGATGATGACACAACATTGTATGAAAGTTTGGCGATTAAAAAGAGTAACTGGCGAGTTTCTTGCCGGATCTTCTCGACCAGAAACAACTTTCCGAGCCGGTGGTAGAATCGCATTATGTTTATTTATTTCTTTAGTATATTTTATGTATCAACATATATATGTATTAACATGTGAATTATACATAAGTACTTATAAATAGTTTTGTCATTAAAATGTATGACGATTTGTAAGTGCTGTATACAAGCCTATGCAAATAAAGAATTATTTGATTGATATTTGATTAAATGGTGGGGCTTTGGGTAGGGGCTTTGGGCTCCCTCTACCTAGAAATCATTAAAAGCCTAAAAACCAAAAAAAAATCTTCCCCCACCCTAGACCAGAAATTGAGGCGATCTTATCTAAACTAAACTGACCGATGTCAATGTGTTAACCCCATAGATTTTTGCTACTTTTGACTGACACAAAATCTCAAATTGTATAGGAACTTGGCATTGCTGTCAGTTTAATCTACACAATTAAAAATCAGAGCATAAAAGGTCTGGCTTGTCCCACTCCCCCAGGCCAGGACCTGAGTACACCTAATTTTACTTTAAAGATGATCCATCTTGTTATTTCCAGGGCTAAATCTTGGATGTAAAATCAAGATTGATTTGGGAGAACTTATTCCGTCCTTCCAGATCCTTTCAACGCTGTCACGTAAATAAAATTACATTCAACCAAATATTAAAAGCGTGAAGCAAATTATTAAGAGCGTCCATACTTTAGCAGCACAACAGTTTTGAAAGCTGATGGGTAATGACTAAGTTGACTTAATTGACTTATTAGGTATCCTATGTCCCCGAGCTGGGGCAGAGGGCGTACACAGTGGTCTTCCATCGCGTTCGGTCTTGAACTTAGCGTTTGATCACACTCCAAGTCCTGCCGATGTTCTTCACCTCGTCTGCGTTTGCGTTGGGGATCCGAATCCAGAGCCTGTTTAGGTATATGATCAGAGTCCTTCTGGAGAGTGTGGCCAATCCAGTTACGCTTGCGGCGCTTGATCTGCTGCTCGATCGGGCTTTCGTTGCAACGTTTCAACAGACGCTCGTTGGAGATTTTCTCCGGCCAGTATACACCAAGAATTCGGCGAAGACAGCGCCGTTGACTAAGTTACCTTATATTTAAATAATACTTCCGTATTCAGAACATAGTAATGATAGTAACTACTACCCAAACCTCTAAATCCACTGATCTTTGTAGAATGAAAGGAGCCAGGTGTGTGCGAATCTTCTAATGTACTGTAAATAACTTATTACTTATAGAACAAATTTACTCATACGAAGGAGTACTTATTCGATGATGTAATATATTTGCGCTTAGACAATGTTTTTCTTCCTCCGGAAAACGCGACGAGTCGTCTATTAGTGTTATCTTAAGACAGACCGTCGGAAGTAGAGCTGATGAATCAGCTATCCTCAAATAGGGAAAGCACGCGATTCATCAAGATAACGTATCAAATTAATAGTGATACTATTTTTAACTCCTTAAGTTTTATTTCCTACTGCATTCATAATTAATGTACACGGGACTAAACGCATGCATGTAGAAATTGTATACGAAGAGGTTATGTTTTGAGACGTGCATATCTATATTATTATTTATAAAGTGTAGATCAATAAGCATAGTAAATGCTTATTGATCTACACATTATAAATAAAAATAGATCCAATTAATTTTTGGATTAGGTCTCTATAATTTTGAAGGTGCGATTTGTTCTATGACATTTGAAAATTCGCATAAAAAAATTGCAACTTTTCATACAAAGTTGGTCACGTGACTTGGCCATTTTGTGTGGAGAGTCGAAAAAATTTCGACGAATTTCGAAAAGTCATTGAACAAATGTTGTTCAGAATGGTTGGTAGAAAACGTGGTTAAAGGGATGTAAATGTTCACAGATACACCCTGTATTTATGTATGTATCTTAAACTTTTCAAATATGAAAAAAAAACCGATGATTTGAAGTAAAAGACCACTTATGCTTTTTTTCCACTGGGGGTTCGTATTTTGGGTGAGGTGATCATGATGAGGATACATCTTCTTATCTAGTGTGCTGTTGCTGTAACTCTTTATGGCTCAATGACTCCAAAAGGAGCCTCGGCCTTAGATACGAGATGTCGCCAAATATCGCACGCACTCTTGTGCAGTCTCAGCCTTACAGAAAACCGTCGTTTGGCAGCACTGTGCTGTGAGTGCCGGGGGCCCAAATCGCTTACCATCAGGTCTGTCTGCTCGTTTGCACCTATCACATAAATAAAGAAAGTCTAAAAAGAAACTCTATTTATGGTAACACAGATGAATCCCCCTTTTTTTTTGCGTTGGGGGAATGCCGCCGGCCCGATGTTCAATTGGCCGACGTCGCCACCTTTCGGCGGCGCCTTATGCATACCCGTCTGCCGGGGGGCGGACGGGTCTCCTCCAGTAAAACTGAAGGCCTACTGACTAAACCCCCAACGACGCTCCCTCTTCGCCAGAGTGGGAAGGAGACATGTGTACTAGTTAATGAACTCTGACTACACGTTCCCTCCCAGGAGATGAATCCCCCTGCCCAAATTGTTATTGTTTAGAGTGGTTGGTCCGAGTAGAACAAGTGGTTAAAAGGATGTAAATATGTTTACAGATAAAACCTGTATTTTTAGTTAGATCAAATCCAGTCAACGGTTAAATTTATTTATACTTCATGAAACCGTTAATCTTTCATATGACGTCGGACAACCAGGCCTCGTGTTTAAAATATCGACATAATCTTGAAATAACTCGCTGAATGCATGTTTTTAGATTTATTATAATCTGTCTAAAACCGGTCCACACGTTGCAGTCCCGTTTGTTAACGCATGTTATTGTAATAAGGTAATATAGAATATCATACAATAGGTACAGATCTTCTTATACAACCGTTACATTCGATCGAAATACTTTACATATTTATTTATAAGTTAACCATTTCGCATAAAATGGAAAGTTGCATAATATTTTGGGAAAAGTGAACGGTTTTTTATAAATGGG
The DNA here is from genome assembly GCA_019059595.1 of Marasmia exigua. Classification (NCBI taxonomy): domain Eukaryota; kingdom Metazoa; phylum Arthropoda; class Insecta; order Lepidoptera; family Crambidae; genus Marasmia; species Marasmia exigua. Next base: position 17,505,586 of record CM032481.1, read on the forward strand.
AGGGGTTTCTATAATTATTAAGTTTATTTATTTGTTTTAAGATCACCAACAAGATTTAAATCAGCCTACAAGATAAGTAGATATTCTTTATTGTACAAAAATTTACAGAACTCAATTCTATGGTCACTGGCAAATACGATCTCGGCGGTCTTATCGCTAATAGAAGATTCAATAACGCCCAAATATCCTACTTTTATCTGGTATTTACCTCTAATAAGAAAAATACTTAGATATCGTAGATCAATTAACATCTAAATTGCGTTTTAAGAAAGTAAACAATTGAATAAGACTACAGTGATACACCTAACAGTGTACAGCTTCTGCAATTATACTTTTAGATCCAATATGCATATTTATTACGTTATTTATTTATATGCTAAGCTTAAATGTTTAAATACGTAAAGAGTAAAATTAATTTTTAAACTAATTAATGACTCAACAGCTTAAATTAATTTAAGCTATCCTTTTAACTGTTCTTTTGAAATGAAAACCTTTACTAAATCATGCCCTAAGTATTTTTAATTAGAGATGTTTCTAGAGCAACGTTGAAATTGAAATAAACTGTTTTATACGTTTAACTGGGCTAAATCCTATTTTATTTGACTTTGGTTTAAATTTCAATTGGTATAATGTTACTATTTGAAATACAAGCCTTCGAGCGACATAACAATGTATTATTGATGGGGGACATTAAAAAACGCATAAGTGGGTAACTGTGATCCGCTTTTTTCATAATAAATAATGTATGTATTTATGTATGTGGCTTAATGTCACATCTGGGGTCTTTTTGTGAATTATTTATATGTTTTTTGTTATCTATCATATTAAAGCTTAGTAGTGTACGTGGCTTGCTGTAGTTTTTTTATTATAAGCGTATTTTATGAATGAAAGTTCATTCAAGTTGTTTGCATAGGCATAGAACATTTGTAAAATTAAATATAATAATGTATTTCTGGTTCAGAAAAGTATGTTCTCTTTAATTCGGAATGTCGATTTCTATAAAAAGACAACTAGTGCTGAGACCCAGCAAGAAACTCAGTTAAGGTGACGGGTAGGGCACACTAGCGACGCCAATCGATTTTGATTTCTATTTTAATCTTTAATTAGCTACTAAACCGAATCTATTTTAAATGGTTGGGTCCGTTCTTGTATGCGAAAAATTTATTCACGCTAAAAGTGGGCGCTTTTGGCAGTAATCAATTTTTAGCGTACGCGTTGGACCCCACATTTGTGCATTTAAATTTAATAAATAGTTTAAGTGTTTGCCGAGAGGTAGTAACCCCGAAATTCTTTAAAATAGATCCGGTTTAGAAACTAAATATTAAAATCTTAATTATGAATGTAATATTATCTTGATTTCAAGCTTCCAAGATAATAATGAATGGTTTTATACCTTAGTTTCTTCTAAAACTTTATGGTTTATATGAATTTACTGGCAAATATGGGCTGCGGTAATTAATCACATTTCCATCAGCTAAGCTGTTTGTCCGCTATAATAAAAAAAATGGATTTCGTTAGAGCAAAATAAAACAGTAGTTTAACAATGATGTTAAATAAATTCATCATCTCTTACATTGATCTAAATCCGTACTATGTAGCTCAAGTACATGTGTTACGGATACCTATCAAACAACAGAGGAATCACAAATACCTATCCCTCCTTACCTAATACAACTACACCCAGACACTGAACAAACGCCGTGTGGTCCCCGGCAGAGTAGAATAGGCCACCCTCACTCTTACCGAGGTGTCGTAAAAGGCGACTAAGGTAAAGCTGCTGGCATGATCATCAGCACACAGAGAAGGAAACCTCTGCATTTATATCAAAACCCTCGCCAACCCGTCTGCCAAGCGTGGTGAGTATGGCAATTACCCCTCATGTGATTGAGGGAGGCCCGTGCCCCAGCAGTGGGGACTTAAATGGGCTATCGATGACTGAACAAACACATGTGTTCACACGAATGTTTGTTCAGAGTAGGAATGGAATATTACCACACCGGGCTAGTATGGACTTGATTTTTTTTTCTACTATAAACTGTCTTATTAATATAACGAAGTTTTTCTTGAGGAACTTCCGTCAGCACTGGGTCATGGGCGATGGCCCTAGCCTTAGTCTTCGGTTAAAAATATCCCGCTCCTATTTCGGTAACAATTGGATAAACGTTTAGTTATTCTTTTAACATGATTGACGTCATATCCCATCCGTTCTTATGTTCGCCACGAGGTGTCATTTTGTGGAAGTGTCTGTGATGAGTATTTATGGCGCAGTTAACTAGATGGATGACGATGAAAGAGCCCAAGGTTTAGAAGAAACTATAGATGATTAACTGTTTGCTCGATAGGATTAGTTCCGATCCGATAAGGACATCTTTCCAGCGGATTTTCCGCTCCTGTGAGTTCCTCGATAAGGACTTGCGTAAACTCTTGGCAGATGACTGGCAGGTGGTGGCGCTGGACCGACCTAGATGGAGGCTCTTATTATCAGAGGCCAATACTTACTTTGGGTCTCATCCTAGTTAGTAGTTTTTGGTTTAGACCATAGAATTAGAATGGCGACCTAAATCTATGGTTAGGACATACATGTGTCACTCTGCATGAACCTATGGTTACTCCACCACAGATGACTGTTTCGGCGGTGCACTTAGAATACAAAGTTAAAACCCCTACACCCCTAAGCCGATCGAGATGTTCTGTAAAGAATTTGTGCCTGAGATTTTTTTTTATAAATTTATTTTCCTACAGCGTACTTGTGCCTCTTGCTGGTGTTGCTACATGAGCAGCGACAATCGGGTAGCATCAGGAGCCCAATTCTCTTGACTCGTGACATTTATAACATACGACATTATATCACTAATACATAGTTTTTTGTATGGATTTCATGCGACATCCGTCACGTTTTTTCATATCGAAAATTCCGAGAATTGGGCTCCATGTAGTTGAAATACGCACGCACATAGATTTGACAAATGCGAACTGCCATGCCACTTGGAAAGCATACCTTCTTATTAACTCAGCTACAATCGCTCAAACGCCAGGTGTAGTGCATAATGTTTCTACAAAACCTGGTCGATTTCAGTCCGTGACGTGACCGAAACGGTATAGGCTTTGGAAACTCGGAGGCGGGACGAGTAGGTATGTACTGTGACGATGGAGAAACTCCTTCGTTGCTGGCCGTGTAACACTATGGCCAATTATTAGAAGAAATTGATTAGATTTTTGATCAGTCTTAGTATCCACTCAGATACGTTAGTATCTTCTTCTTAGTCTGTGCCACTCAGTATCTACTAGCTAGTCTGTGATCAGTCTCTAGTGTTAGAGGATTGCGAACTAGAGCTGATGGTAGAATATTCGTTGAGCAACCAGCTACTCCCTGCGTGATCTTATGAGAAATGATGAGATCCGCAGGAGAACTAAGGTTACAGACATAGCCCAAAGGATTGCATGTCTCAAGTGGCAATGGGCAGGGCACATAGCGAGGAGAACAGACGGCCGGTGGGGCGGAAAGGTCGTCGAATGGAGGCCACGTACAGGAAGTCGCAGCCGTGGCAGGCCCCCCACAAGATAGACCGCCGATCTGGTGAAGATCGCGGGAATCCATTGGATGCGGGCTGCACAGGACCGATCTGTGTGGAGAACATTGGGGGAGGCCTATGTCCAGCAGTGGACGTCTATTGGCTGAAATGATGAACCAGCTACGGTGCCACCGATATTATTCTGTGGCCAGAGGTCCCAACCACCGGAGGGCGCTTATCGAATAGCGGTCACTCTCGGAAGAGTCATGTCCGCGGTATTTCGCAATGGTGTTTGTGTGTTAACCATACTTTTGTTCCAGCTTTTCAGCTAAATAAACATATAAACCCATCGTCGGGGTTTAATTCAGCGAAACGATCCCGTTTGCATAAATATAAGCACAACAGTACCTACTATCAGAAGATAAAAAATGTAGCAGAGTAAATGATAGGCTGTCCAGGCAAGTGCGTCACTCCGTCAAATTGAGCGACGCGAGATACACCGTGACGTCATTTCTTGCGCAATCGAACCTATAGATAGGTATATAAATAGGTGCCATAGGTATAGGACAACCAGATCAGATAGGGTATGTCCCTATCTGATCTGGTTGTTCTATGATGATACAGAAAATATGTTAACTATAATTTAAAAATAAAAACACTTTTTAGCGCTGTAATTAAATGGTCCTAGGCACCTAAAGCGTATATTCATCTATAGCTCTAAATGTTTGGATATAAGATTGTTCTTAGTACAGTTAAATAATAATCTACATTTGTAGAAGTACGACTATTTGTTAAATTATGTCTACTATTTATTAAAGTTTTTATTTGTTTGTTTAATCATACCGTACCAAGTTAAGTAATTTTTTTAATCACTCAGGAGAAATGCATTACGCATACCCGTCCACCGGGGGGCGCCACCATCAACCATCTCCGTCCACCTAGCCACCCTCTCATCGTCCTTAAGTGGGGAGGGACCGTCATGACTGGCACGAAGCCTTCACGCTCCACGCTTGACGGGAGCGAGTAAAAATGACTTTATTCCATTAAAATTCACGGGTGGAAAAATCGAAGAAATGTTGTAAAAAAAATCTTGTCAACGGCAAAACAACTCATCGACGGCTGCATTTTGCCCATCCTTACTTACGGTGCATAAACCTGGTCGTTGACGGAAAATCAGAAGTCCAAACTTAAGATTTACCCAAGAGCTATGGAGTGTAGCATTTTAGGGATCAAAAGATCAGATAGAGTGCGCAACTCTGACATACGCTCCAAGAATCATCCGGGAATCATGGATGTGGGTCGAAAAACTGCGAAGCTAAAATGGGAGTGGGCGGGCCATGTATGCAGAATGAACCCTGAAAGATGGACAAAAATCGTCAATAGCAACCGTCCGATGGACGTCGACTACGCGGTATGCTCAAAAAAAGATGGTGTGACGATTTCAATATATATGTCCAGGAATGGTAAGTAAAGGCATTGGATAGAGGAATGGAGAGACTTGGAGGAGGTCTTTTCCCAGCAGTGGGACTCTGCAGACTAATATAAAAAAAGATATGAGACTTCTGTCATCGCAAACAAACAACATTGCACTATACCTACCACAGATACTATACTTAGTCATTTCCAACGTTCAGTAAACAAGTTCTTATCGGTCGGCCTAGTGGAAACTCACACGGTATTCATTCATTCACTCATAATATTGGTCGTGGGAGCGTTCGCGATCCTTATGACCATTTACGGACCAAGCCCTACTAATTGATTCCGCAGTCAAATGAGGAGCAGTGGTGTATCTCCACAAAAGCCGTGGAAGATTCGCTTCGGCATGAATGAGCCGGCTTAACCGGAGTGATACCACGGTCTCACAGGAAACTGGCGTGAAGGAGCCTGATGTTTCGTCGAGCGAGTGAGGGGGTAGGCCCAATTGGGAGGAAAGGGGAAAAGTTTGGCAGTGTTCCTGTGTGTCTATGGGCAGTAACATTTGCTTACCATCACATTATCCATCTGCTCGTTTGCCACCTATGTAAAACAAAATCTTGTAACTATGTGACTTTAGGTACTAGAGCGCAAGTATATATTATACTTCTTTCGCTTTAGCATGTTATGCATGACAGATGTCAAAATCTATACATGTTTCTCGTTTAGTCTCTTTCTAACGTGTGACTCCCGATAACTCTGTCCTGCTGTCACCGATATCATGATAAAGCGAAAGGACTAAGTAACACAAAAATTGTACTTTATTTTTAAGTTAATGATGACATTTTGTAAAACAACTATTTATAAAAGAGTAACTGTTAAGTTTCTTGCTGATGTCTTCTTGGCAGAAAACTACATTCCGAACCAGTGGCAAACATTTTTTTAAGCTAGAGGTGACAAACGAGCAAGCAGGTCACCTGATGGAAAGCAATCATCGCCGTCCATTAACATCCGCAAAATCAGAGAGATCGCTAATGCGATAATAATTTTAAAAAGGAGTACGCTCTTCTCTTGAAGGTCCCTAAGTTGTAGCCGTCGGGAAATACTCCCGTAGGTAAGCTGTTCCACAGAACTGAGGTACGTGGTAGAAAGTTCCGCGAAAAACGCGCAGTATCAGACCGCCATCCATAGAGATGATGGGGATGGAATGACAATCGCTTGCTCGATGGTTCGATGTAAAAATTCAGCTGCAGGGAGTAGATCAAGCAGTTCGTCAGAGCACTCCCCGTGATAGATGATATTCAAAAGTGTTCTGTATGGACCTAAATTGAATAAACTATTTTCTTTTTTTTATATATATAAATGTTGGGCTTAATATGTGCAGCAGAAGTGTTAAAATTGAAATGGGGAAGATAATAAAGAAGGAAGATGAGATATTATGCCCACCGCAGTGTATCAGATTATTAAAAAAAACGCTCTTTAATTTCCCTTGAAGCCGTGGTACGCATGTACCAAGATCCACAATGAAGTCATTATCGTCTGACTTTCAACTCTTAAACAAGGGAACCAGACCAACTGGATCAAAGTAGATTCCGCTCCACTCAACTAGTCTCTTGAAAAGCACGCTTTAGTCGCCATGCAACATTCAAATTTGAGTTTTATGTCGATAGATACAAGGAATCTAAAATTTTAGTTTTGAAATTTGAGCGTGGATGTTCTTTCGTGGCGCGGATCCTACAGTGTGTGTATGTGTGTTCCGTCTGCCACCTATCACATAAAAAACAACGCTACCTCATTCCTCACTGCGCGCACATGACTGTGGCGCATGCACCATATGCGCACACGCACAGCCTTGTCTCGCTTGACATCACTTACCTACTTACGTGTGTTTGCGTACAAACTCTTGTCTTTTCGGGAAATGTCGAGGGCAGGAGCAAGGTTCCGTTGTATTTAGAGAAATAAAGAAATAAAAAATAGGTGATTTGACTGTTTTTGCGTAGTTAGCTAAAGTTTGAAGGTGTTTCTTGCGCCTTAACACAAGCTCAAGTTTTTGTATGCATGCAATAATCGTATATTCCAAAATTCTAAAAATCCCACCAACGACATTCTGTAAAATGCTAGCCAAGTCTCGATGGAGCTGCTTTATCTCTAAAAAGTAATGAAATCTAGATAAAGTCGTGCCAAGTCTTTTAGTTAATGTTGTGTGACTTGTTGGAGGGTACACAAGGCTGCAGTTGGTTTAAACCAGGTACTCAAGATCTTCGATTATCTTAGTTTTTATAGTTTCCCTTCTAGGTGGCCATTAAACCCTAACTCTGTGCCAAATTTCAGCTCTCTCAGGTTATGGGAAGTACTAGTTCTATTTTGATGATCCCCACTGCTGGGGCACGGGCCTCCTTCAATCTCATGAGGGGTAATTGCCATACTCACCACGCTTGGCAGACGGGTTGGCGAGGGTTATGATATAAATGCAGAGTTTTCCTTCTCTGGGTGCTGATGATCATGCCAGCAGCTTTACCTCAGTCGCCTTTACGACACCTCGGTAAGAGTGAGGGTGGCCTATTCTACTCTGCCGGGGACCACACGGCCTAACGGCCTACGAATGTATTAACACCTGCAAATATCGTAAACCTATTTAAAAGCGAATAAATGGTTTTGTATTTTGTATTATCTTAAGATTTATCTTACTGCACCTTACTTGAAACTTCAACTGGTGCGACGGTAGATAGTGCTTCACCAATGATTATATTTATGTAGTTAGGTATAAATATCTTCTATGTCAATATAAAACCACACCTAATTTATTCAAATTTACTTTCACTTTTATTTACTCATTAGGTATATTTATTTTTAACGGAGTTCTGGGGAGCGTTCGTTTCCGAGTGGTCACTGCGACCAAATTTGATCTATTATGACCTCCTCTTCCACTTACAGATCGTCTCCGAGGCCCACGGTTTGCATAAACCGTAATGGCCTTGGGAGCGATAGCCTTAACACCCTCCGGGCAGATGTGGTAGCTGCCCAAGTTGCGGCTTCTTGGGTTGAAGGCAACGCATTGAAAAAGGACGAAAGAATCTGCAGGTGGGATCTCCGGCCAGCCCGGTTCTGGTGCCGTGCTTGTTTAGCCTGCAATGGCCAGTAATGGTTCTTGTGAGGATGCTCAACTGTCCGCGAGATAGGGCTAAGGCCTCTTGCGTGTATTTTTTGAAGAATCCTGTCATTAAGGTCTTGGCGTGTGCCTGACCTGTCGATCTGAGCCATAGTTGTTTACTTTGTTCGATCATTAGGTATAATAGTGTTAATTAGGAAATAATTGATCGGTACTTAGCAGGATGTTTACTCTGCTCTGAGTTAAGTTCGCCGTGTGGTCCCCGGCAGAGTAGAATAGGCCACCCTCACTCTTACCGAGGTGTCGTAAAAGGCGACTAAGGTAAAGCTGCTGGCATGATCATCAGCACCCAGAGAAGGAAAACTCTGCATTTATATCAAAACCCTCGCCAACCCGTCTGCCAAGCGTGGTGAGTATGGCAATTACTCCTCATGTGATTGAGGGAGGCCCGTGCCCCAGCAGTGGGGACTTAAATGGGCTGATGATGATGAAGTAGTAGATCAATGGACATAATTCATCGCACTTACTCGTAGTGTAAGTGCAAGTAGGTACAAACGGCCACAGCGCGGTCAAATGTCAAGAGATACTGACCTGATTTGTAATTCAATGTTTGGTAATGATTCCAATGTCTGCTGCGTAGGTGATGTCTTAATGCCGAGTAAATATACTTATTCTTACTTAATAATGAAATCCAAGTGCTTTAATGGTGGTACGGCCGGCCCCACATCAATGTTTACAAATCTGTATTTCGTTAATCGATTCTCACCATCAAACACGTTCCACATTAAGTATTAAAAATGGCGATCTATAATTATTACCGTATTAAGGATTATGTCATCCCATTTTATCACGCAATGTTAAAAGGGGCTGTTTTGTTTTAGGACTATCCTTAGTTCGCGACTTTGTACCTAATAAGGGGAAGGGGAGTTAAGGTTTAAGTAATTAATATTAATTGAAGAAATTTGACAGATTGTGCCATCTGATGTATGGTTGTCGGTACAGTAATTAAGTTATAGTTAAAATATGCTTACGATTTTTTTCGAACTCCCATTCCTTACGTTGGCCCCAATATTGTCCCCAACACTGTACGCCAACGTGTGGATCTAGAAAATGTCATGGGTCCCAACGTTGGAGCGAGCGTTGGTACCAACGTGTGGAGCCGGCCTTAGGAAGTTTTTTCCTATTTGATAGGTGGTAGACAGATCACCTGATGGTAAATTTGATTTAATCTAAGGGCTAACCAATATATTGTTAGTAAACAATAAAGACTTGTTAATATTGTACGGCCGTGTACTTCGAATGCCTATACTTAGTAGGATGTATTTAAGTAGGTACTAGTAATATTAAAAAAAAAATCATAAGTTTTTAAAGTAACCACTTAAAGTAACCACTTAACTACGCACTTACCTACTATTATGCTAATCTATGATTCATTCAACAATATTGGCGAGGAAAGTGTTATTGTCACTTGAGGGAATTTTTGAAGGTCCGTCGCCTTATATGGAGATATTGATTGCGTTACATTGCACTCAGTAAAGTCGCTCTTTAAAACTGTTCATTAACATAATTTAAACATCCTCTGGATAATGTATCGTGTTTTTAATAAACTGAGGTACTGGACAGGGAGTTAATTTTGTAAATGAATTTATAATCAATAAGAAAATTGTTAAAAGTGGTCCTTTTTTATTCTCAAATGTTTTACTATTCTCCGGTACATTACGCAGACTTCACATTTTTAAATTCATCACCAGGAACGTTCTACCCCGCACCTCAGTTTGGCTTGGTTGTGGAGTGGTGTTTTATTTTAATATGGGTCAAAGGTGTCATCAACAGTTACTTATTTATGACGGATACTATAAATATTGCATTGTTGTTTTCTACTAATTATTATTAGATTAATATAAATCGATACGCAATGTTATATGAATATTATATTTACTTTATGGCTTTTAATTTAAAAAAAAATAAAGTTGCTCGGTTGACTACGCGGTACTTTTGGAGGTTGGCGCGTAGTCGACCGAACAGTGACAGATGGTTTTTGACAGCATTATTTTCGAGAAAAGTGTACTATGTGTTACGTGTGAATATAAGTGAAAAGTGAGCATGAAATGATTTGTTTTATTTATAATACACCTGCATGAGTAGAATTGGATATCTAATTATTGAGGAGAGTTAATGATAGCCGACTAAGGATAATTCCCCAATGTCAAGTGATAGGTTAGCCGGCAAAATTCCTTGACAACCGTCAAGAAATTTGGTCTTTCGAATTATTTGAAATGTCTTGGAATTTTGAACTTTCGAATTATTAGAAAATTGCTCGAATTTGTGATCACCAATCCGTATTAGGCAAGTGTGGAGATTAAGCCTAATCCCATCATAGTAGCGATGACTTAGTTTCTATGATAGATGCCTTTGCTCTGTAGTGGGACAGCATTTAGGCTGATACTTTACCTTACTTTATGTTTTAGACCTTGAAGAGACAAGCGTATTCCTTTCTAAAAAGCCGGCCACACATCATGATGATGTCGCAGATAATTCAATTTGATACGTTTATACGTTCGTGAGAAATAAGGTAGTAAATTTCATTTTATTAAAATATTTTTATTATATTATATAACTAAAAAATGTGATTTTCGCATTTTTCCCTATATTTGCATTTTATGACAATGCTTCATGCCAAATTTCAAGATTCTGGGTTTAGGGGAAGTACCCTGTAGGTTTTGATTCCTTTGCGAGTGTCGAAAATTTGTTGAAAATATCGACATAATCGGCTGTATATTTTGATTGGCTTGCCTTAGAAGTTTGATATTTTCACAGCTTAAAGGGACAATAGACCTGAATATTTCATGTGAATTTCAGCTTGATACGTCCACGCGTTCTTGAGATAAAGGGTCTTGACAGACAGATAGACAGACGAACAACAAAGTGATCCTATAAGGGTTCCGTTTTTTCTTTTTGAGGTACGCAACCCTAAAAATCACACAAAATTAAAACCAAATGGTGCGCTAGTGAACCGGCAATCCCGAGGTGTATAACGAAACTGATTTCACAACTGGATCTTTATCCCCGTTCCTCTCACACGCCTGTAAGTCTTTTTTGCTTTGATGCGACAGGTATATTCTCGATCGTCACGGTTTCGTTGTGAGCCCACAGCCTCGTCGCGTCATTGTATTGTAATTCCGCTCCAATTCGGCTGACTATCAGGTCAGCATTATCATAAACTTGATCACGTACTGTGGACCTAATCGGCCGTGATCAGGGCTGCCAAGTGTTAGGGCGGCGACTAACAGGCGTCAAAGCCATCTTTACGTTGCTTTCTAACCAAAAAAGTACAACAGCCACACATCAAAGTATACAAAAATATCAAATTTCTTCAACGGACTCTCACCTTAATGTCAAACGTGTTTGAATCACTATCAATTAAGGAAACACAGATTGTAGCAAATATACATAATAAATAAATAAAAATCATTATTGTCTCTTATTAACCAAAATACAAGGTTAACATAATGCAATTAAGTAGTAAGGAAACAGTAAATTCACAATTACACCTATTTTGCAAGACGAAAAGACGAAGGGATGAAGTTCAGCTGATGCTGCCTCGAGGGTAACCTCTCGGTCAAGCGCTGGTTTTCAACTTCTCCCGGCTGTCTAAGGCGGAAGTTGGGAGTTCGTGGTTTTAGCTGAGTGACATCTAAGAAGCTAACTAACATCTAAACTGGGCTGTCTGAACAAAACACGGAAGCGAGCTTGACTTTAGATTTATTAAAAACTTCCTAAAAACCATACAAAAAAACTATGTTTTAGTGATATATGTCGTATGAAAATAAATGTCACGAGCACGAGAATTGGAGCCCAATTCTCGCGCTCATGATATTTTGAAAACATGGCGGATATCACCTGAAAACCATGCAAAAAAACTATATTTTAGTGATATATGTCGTATGAAAGTAAATGCCACGAGCACGAGAATTGGACTCTTGGGCTCATGATGGTAAACGATTACCGACGCCCGTAGACACCTGCCACGTCAAAGAAGTCACAGGTGCCCTGCCGGCCCTTTTAAAGGGAGTACGCTCTTTTCTTATTGGTGTATTTTGAATGTAACAAAAATACACCAATAAGTAAGATTTTGACTTGAAACAACAAGTAGTTAGGTATTCTTATTAGCAGCTTTTTCTTATTAGTATTTTTCTCGTCTGTCAACCCTACTGTTAATGTATGCAGATCATCGAAGGAGAAAATGGCCGTCCTAAAATTGGAGAAAACCTATAAAATGTTTTGCCTCTTATTTTACGAAATGATAAAGTAACTACATCAAATCTCACCGTAAGTTTGAGTGTCAGTTGAAACGCAAATATTGTTGTTTCAATTCCCGTAGATACATTTATACCTTATTGGTGAAATAAATACTGTCGTGGGTCTGTGTTTGTGATACCGTTCGTAATTTCTAGTTTCCATAGTTTCTACAAGGGAAATTTAAATTCGGGGCCAGGACATTAAATTTATGAAATGTTGCAATTTATTTAGTTTCCCAAAAACATTTTAAACTTAATGGAGATCAAACCTACACAAATACCTAGATTAAGAAAATAAATAAAATTCATAAAAAATCTCATACCTTGACCTGATTCCATAGTAGCTTAAGCGCTTGTTACTGATATCAGAAAACATAGGTATTATAAATACAGGGTGTACAAAAGAATGGGACATATATTGAAACGACGTATAGTATAAAATGACAACAATATGGCAAAAAAAGAAATTCGCGAAAATTCCGTTTCCTTTAGGAGATATTGACGTTTAAAGTTTTAAAACATATCACACCAAATGCAATAAAACTATTTCCATCATGTAGTTTTGACTGTCTAAAATATCAGACAAAAAGATTTTTTTTGATATCTTTATTATTTATTGAACTACAAACGTTATAAGTTCTTGTGATTTGGTTAATATTCGCCTTAAAATCTCTAGGGGCAATGACCGACACTTGAAAATGCCTATAATTTGTGGTGCGTCTGACGTCACAAGTGGGCGTACTAGGGTAACTGAATAAATTAATTATTTAAATCATTAAAAACCTACGCGAGTTCGGGTACGTAATACCATCGATTCAGATCAGAAGCTTAGGTAGTAACTTTTATTTTTGCACAACTTTCAACTACAAGTCTGAAACTGATGGGAGAAGAGCCCTTTTGAAGAGATGATCTCAAGAGAGAAAGACAGAGAGAGCAAGTCACAATGTTACCTATCTTTATGTTTTGCTGAATATTGTGTGTGAATACACAACTCCCAGTCAAAAGTGTAAAATTATGAGTACTTATCCTTTATTAACTTATAACCGGGTATCGAACCCTGGTACCCTACACACTCACCTTAGTCACAGATACAGTGAGGTTTGCTGGTAATACATTTTCTTTAAAGTTTAAAATTTTACTCGCAAACACCGCCAATGAATTTACAAAGAAGAACATTTTACTAGACCCATTAACCAACCCATAATAAATAACACGAGTGCATATTTTACCTAGTGCGACCCTGTCTCATTCAGCAAAATAAAATCCGTAGGTAAAAGATACACTTTCCCTCTCGCTTCCGCTACACGTGCCGGGCGGCGACTCAAACAAACGCGGCGTCCTGTCAAAGGGATAGGTACGACGACAAGACAATAAGGGCGCAGACACAACTTTATTGGTTCAAAAAAATTATCAAACGTTTTTAGGACCTACTGAGTGTTTAATGATTTGCTGTGATGTATCTGTTACTTTTATTGCAATGACATCTTCACCTAAAGGTTATTTAGCAATGTAACATAATTTGTTTTAACTAATAAATTTGTATAAATAAGAATTGATAGATATGTAACTTAGTATACTCGGCGTTAAACAGACGTACCGTGTACATCACTAAACAATTATCTTATTTTATTTATTTATTCTACGCACGAAGTAAAAAAAAAGTACAATTGGCGGACTTCAGATTCGGTAACTAGTCAATTGGCTAGTGGTAATTGGCTTTGTAATTTATAAAATAACTTAAATTGGAACTGTCTTTTACGATTCTTGAAGAAAATTTCAAAATTATGGATCAAATGATTAGAAAACCATTGATACAAAAATGTACCAAATTGACTATTACGTTCGCGAATCACTTAAAGTATTTGGAAATATTGTTTTAAGGTAATATCAATAAAAACACGAAAAATTAATAAAAACGCCTTAACGGTTAACGCATCGAGTATCCTTTATAAACTTGCATGTAGGGTACAAGTAGTATCTGCGTAGTTCAATCATCATTACAGAAATCGATTCTCAAGTAAATGAAAATAACGAATATTGCTCAAAAGAAAAATAATAGTGGATGGAGGTCCGCCACGCCCTGGGCTGTGTTTAATTTACACGATTACTTCTAGGTACTATAAAAAAATTTGATGTTTTGCAAACTCTTAGATTTCAATTAGGTACCTTACAGGATTTCGTAATTAAAACTTCACAAATGTAGACACAGCCTTAGGATTAGTTTTGCTCTTTCGGCAAGTGTATCGATGCCGTCGATAGAGTCGTACCTACCTAAAATTCTGTTTACTTCAGCAGTCAGTTTTTGGACTTCATAAGCGATTGACTATTTGATTACCATTACGTACATCATGCCGAATTACCAGTTTAGTAATATCCAGTATACGGATATGGTGCTAGCTTACGGAATGTCCGGTGGAAACGCATATGAAGCACTGTGTTTATACCTGGACCATTTTCGACATCGAGGTGATGAGCATGTGCCTTCTTGTGGGAGAATCATCACGAATGTGCTACAGCGCCTGAGAGATCGTGGAAGTTTTGCGTCTCGTAACACAGACAGCGGTGCTGGCGCTGATCTAGACGTGAGGGCCGCGGTCCTCGCGTATTTTCACGAGCACCCCGAAGACAGCACGAGATCTGGAGGACGGCACCTTGACCTGCCTCACACTACAGTACATAAAGTACTTCAGGTAGACAGACAGCATCCATTTAAGGTAACAACAGTGCAAGCCTTGATACCTGAAGATTATGAACGTCGAATAACCTATTGCCAATGGTTGCTCGACCAATTGGAGGAAGACCAGCAATGTCCTTTGGACTGATGAAAGTACGTTTCAAAGAAACTGTATACTCAATATGCGAAACACACATTATTGGGCCAGAGAAAACCCTCACGCCAGCAGGCCAACTGCCCACCAACAACGATGGTCAATAAACGTATGGGCAGGTATCGTTGGACATCACATCGTCGGCCCATTTTTATCACCCTAAGGGTGCCCCATCAATTTTGTTGTAGATATGACGTTATTGTGAAATTAAACCTAAAAGTTTGTTACCTAATTTAGTAAAAAGTGAGTTTTTAAGTGCTACCTGTTGTCAATTAAAATTGAATCAATGTGTGTGTGTGTGTGTGCCCTGTGAACTCCTACCTATCTCGTAGGTAGAATGTATCCGATATGAAGAAAATAAACAGATCTACTAAGGTTAGTTCTTTACTTTTTCTTAAATACCTACGTAGGGACATTTTCAATAAAAAGAAAAATGATGTTAAGTGTAGATAAATTTACCCTAGTGTTAGGTTCCGACGGCCATGGCAGTTGGTAGGTACGTACGCGGGCGGCCGGCGCGCGCGCGCGGCGGCCGCGTGTCTGTCATTCATTCTGTCGGTCATTTAAGGGGAAGTGAAACATTTGTTTCGGACGGTTTTTAGGGGAATTCCGTTATTTATCAAATGTTTGATGAAATTATTATGTCAATCTACTCTACTTCCGAGACATGATAACCCATTAAAATATATGTCCCATTCTTTTGTACACGCTGTATATACTTAAACATTGTTTTACATTACACCCAGACACTAAGTGTAATTAAGTGTTCATCACACGAAATGTTTGTCCATGGAACTCACGACGATGGGCTTATGAGGCAGAGTCAATCATCATCATCATCATCAGCCCATTTAAGTCCCCACTGCTGGGGCACGGGCCTCCCTCAATCACATGAAGGGTAATTGCCATACTCACCACGCTTGGCAGACGGGTTGGCGAGGGTTTTGATATAAATGCAGAGTTTTCCTTCTCTGGGTGCTGATGATCATGCCAGCAGCTTTACCTTAGTCGCCTTTTACGACACCTCGGTAAGAGTGAGGGTGGCCTATTCTACTCTTGACAGAGTCAATACTCAATTCTTTATTGCTTCCATAGTGTATACATAACAGATGGTATCTACTAAATGCGCCATAAGGCCAAAAAAGTATATCTTCGCCTTCCCAGACAAAAGAAACAATAGAAAATCAATTGTTTTTGGCTTTAAAAAGGACATTTGGACAGCACGACGATTAGTAGTATGAACTATTACTATTATGATTCATGCGTAAATTACTAATGCATTATGCACAATTTATTGCCATCTTAAACTGCCTATTGTTCAGAAATGGCACGTGTAAGTAGATAATAAAATAATGTTAAAATTAAATTACCGATGCGGCCTTCAGGAAAGGAGCGTAAGTACTAAAGCCAGCCAGTAGGTACTGGTCCTTATCTCCTCTGGTATTGCAGGTATCTATAAACGGCGTTAACGACTTACCATCAGGTGATCTGTCAATTCGTCTGCCCTCTATCTCATAAAAAAATCTATAGATACCTACATTTTAGTAGCTAGGCAACAATGACGAGCAGTTTGGATCAGTGGTAGCGAACACTGCCTCTGGTGCAAGGATTGCCCGTGCGATCCCCGCACAGTACAAACATTTGCGTGCATGAACATGTCTGTTTGTATTGGTCTGGGTGTTACTTATGTACTGTAAGTATGTATTTACAAAAGAAAAGTATTAAATGTATATATTTGTTATTCTACACTTGGTTCTGATATCCGTAACACAGGTGCTTCAGCTACCCATCTCGGAGTCAGATCAATGTAATGAAAATGTTGTGAATTATTTACATTCAACGACCCGTTTGGAACAGTGGTAGTGGACGCTGCCTTTGGCCCAAGGGTTGCGGGTTCGATCCCCGCACAGTACAAACATTTGCGTGCATGAACATGTTTGCTTGTATTGGTCTGGGTGTTAACTATGTACTATAAGTATGTATTTACAAAAGAAAAGTATTAAATGTATATATTTGTTATTCCACACTTGGTTCTGACATCCGTAACACAGGTGCTTGAGCTACCCATCTCGGAGTCAGATCAATGTAATGTAATGTTGTGAAATATTTATATAAAAAAAAGTAAGACGCTCTGCCTCCTCGTTGAATTGCTGACCTTAGAAATACTTCTCATAGAACTGCTGAATTTATGAGGACTACTGGCAACGGCTGGATACCAATACCGGCGCTGCCGCGGCATTTCTGTCGGTGTCGTGGCAGCACCATGCTGAGGCCGGGATCTGATTGACCTCACACTTCACACACGCCTATTAACTTAGAATATTTTCATTGTATAACTTTGTATTACCTACCTATCCTCTGTTTTCGTACTCACCTTTATCTGTAATGTTTTAATGTGTGAATCTTACCTATGTTTTCAAATGAGTGTCAATTGTTAAATTATGTATTCTTTCTTTATATTTTCAGCAGTAGACGGACACAAGCTATTCTATTGATGTATTGTTTGAAATAATTGAAAAAGATTGGTAAGTGAGTCCTGTCAAAACATTACAGTCACTCAATAAAACACCATCGTTTTATCGAGCTACGGACTCTGCCCAGAGTTAATCTCCGTTTTCGCAGGTTTTAAGATTCTATAAAGCCCTGGCAAGTCGCTAAAACGGAGCCTTGTATGATATTATTATAAAGTGTAAAGGTTATGCAATCCTGCCAAGTAGTAATTCGACGGCCGGGCTCTATTGAAGGGTATTCCTCTACCTGGGAAGACGTTTTCTCACGGGGATGCTGAGGGCTCACTTGTTTAGTGTGTGACAATTCGAGCATCCGATATTTGTAGGGTTGTCAGTCTTACTCAGGGCCGATTTTTTGAGCCGTATTCCGTAGTTACCTTTTGGTTAAATTAACTACTACCTATTTATAGTTATCTGTCCAACCAATAGTCAAATTGATGGCCTATTCCTTATATTAAAACTATTGGTTAAGCTATATATTGCTCAATAAACACATTTTGGCGATATTTGACCATTGGTTACTTTTTTAAACCATTAATTCAGTTCAACTACGGAACAATAAATCAGTACCTATAAGTATCTATCACAGATTTAATAATATTCTACCAATGTTAATTCAGTTTGGAGTAGATATACGAATACGAATAATACTTCTAAAAATCATTGTAAAGGTAATGTTCTGTCATCATCATCATCATCTTCAGCCATTACTGATCTTTGTCATCCATTTTACATAATTTTTTCATGTTCTGTAGGCAGCGGTAAATAAGTAATTGTAAAACATTTACTAACTTCTGAAGTTGTTATGTATGTGACTCTGCGCTCCGATATTGACGATAATTATTATATAGCATGATGTACCTAAGTAATGTATTATCTATTTTTTTTTAATGGCTAGTAGTGTTGTACGTCGGAGACGCAGTCAACTCTGCCAATGTCAAGTGAGTAGAGACACATTATCACGAATTGAATTGACCGGTGATTTGAGTTTATTTCTTAGTTAATTTAGTTTTCTTTTTAGAAAATCACCACCTATAACAAAACAAAACGTACACATAGACAACACAGTATTAAATGGGAGGTTCATTTTAATTTATTTTACAGTCTAATGTTATAAAGATTAATATAATTACATAGATTATCTAAATTAAGTAGATAGGGTGGATTTTATTATCAATTTCATATATCAACTATTTAAAATTTTGGAAGTTTAAAAAAATTAAGCGTTAGGTACTTGTTTTAACCCTTCAACCCGTGCCTTCAACAAATCAAGTAATAATTACTAAAAATCAAGTAATGCATTACACAAAACCATTAACATTCTAAAGAGTTGATGGTTTAAAATTAATCAATTACTTATCTAGAAAATGTCAAAGTATTGGTGGTCTATGTAAATTAAATAGGTCTTTAAAATCCAATTACTTAATGTACCCTAAGTACTTACTTCAATTATATCATTGCAGCAGACTAAGTATCGACATAGTAACAAAATACCTAGTAGCAGGAGAAGGCACGTATTGAGCGGCAAGTCTTACCTGATCTACGAAAAATATTTTGATTTTTTTTTATTATTTATATTACCAAAGAACAAAAATAAAACAAAAATAAAAAAAAAAATTAGAACAGATAATTTTCTTTTTTTTATTTTGGTTTTGACCATGTTTAATTTTTAGTTTATTTTTCAAATAGTGCATGACCCTCTTAAAGTCAGTACGGTGAAAGGCTCCGAGCTTTGGCCCCATGTCACTCGCCCACCCATGGACAGATGAGGGAGAGTCCCAGGAGTTTTAGTCGGTATGCCTCTGGCCGGCTTCTCGTTAGGAGAAGCCGTCGCCAGTGGAGAGTCCGACATAACCCATCCGTTTACAGACGGATGGGTATGCGTAACGCATTTCTCCTAGGTCACCAAAAAAAATAGAGGTATAAGTACTGGCTTTCGGGCTGTCACATGTAATTTTGTCGTCTGAATAATTACCTTTTTTTTCTTTAATTATCTTATAAGCGCTTTGGATATTTATAATCTGTTAGCTTGTAAGAGACCATGTTAAATAAATAAATAAAAGCTACTCTATACGAAAAGCAGACCTAACATAATATGTAGATAAAAAATGGTCTGCCATGGTTCATCTTGGAGGAAAAGAAGAACAGCAAATATAAACTAGTAATCTTATATAATCATATGGCATTACGAAGTTATTGCTGCAGTTGGTATATTTATGAAAATGCGAGTCGAACATTTTATTCATGTAGACAATATGCAATTTGAGTAACAATTTCATAAACACATTCTTATATTTAGTTGCTTGATCAATAAGAAGACAAATTGGATATCTTTTACCTAAAGGTACATAATTAAAGTATATTTGCATGGTAATTAAATATTATACCAAAAATGTATCGTTTCAAGAGCGGTATAGAACAATTAACTTCCTGAGAAAAAAACGTATATGTAGGTAAATATTATACCCAAACAATATGAAAATAGAAATTATTGACGTCACTACACAGTATTTTAGAATAATTTACATAATGCGACGATAAAGCGGACGCTGTAGCTGAAAAACATAATGAGCGGGGACAACATTCGACCTTAGGAATAAAACAACCATCAACTTAGTGTGTATGTAAATAGCCGCTAATACTACACTGATTTTTATTAATTATGGCTCTACCCGAAGATAATTTGCCAATGTCAAGTAACTTATTGAGAATAAGTAGGTAGTCAACAGTCGAAGTCAGTCAAAGTCACAGTCACTCAATAAAACGCCGGTGTTTTACGTTTTATACGACCTACGGATCCAGCGGAAAAGCAATCGCGAGTTTTAAGACTCTATTAAGTAGGTCTAAACAAGCTGTCACGAGACAACGCACTCGACACACAATAGCAATATTAAAAACGATACAAACCAACGATTCTTATTATAAGGATCACTTTGTCACACTTCACTGCACAAATAAACACCACATTTGTACACTAAAAACCACTAGACGCAAATTTAAAACCTTTGAGTTGCATCAGCCCACGCGGATTGTTTTAGCCCTACCCGCCGCATCCACTGATTTTTAATTATGCGTTCTAAACTGACAGATGTCAAGTTCCCATACATTTTGACATTTTGTACAAAAGTAGATAAAAATTAAGCATCAAACGCCTGCCTCAGAACCACAGTAATTAATAATTTATAATATGATCTGTGCAGGCTAGCTGAATCATGGTTAGCTACATGTTTTTTTTATGTAATAGATGGCAGACGAGCAGTGGTATCACTCACGAGCCGGCCCCTTCATGCCGAAACGTGTAGTTTCCTTTCCTCACGATGTTTTCCTTCATCGCCGAACTAATGATAAAAACATACCCCTTATTCCAAATCGTGAACTAAGGATAGTCCAGGAACTAAACTCGTACCAGCCCCTTTTAACATTGCATGTTGGAACGGGGTAACTTGAGCTTTAGTACAGTAATAACTTAAGATCGCGATATATAATAAGGTAGATAGGCTTAAAAATTGAGAGCTGCATGCGCTAATATGAACCTGCGGCCTCTAGTTAAGAAGGTGCCCGTTCTTATCCACTGAGCCTATCGCTTATTAAGACCATCAATGTTTTATAACAATTTGTATATCAATACAAGGCAACCTTAGCAAAATTGCCAACCCTGCCAACCGTCACCAACAGCTGATCGCAGCTGAGCGCGCAGCTGGCCCAACGGCCGTCGGGTCTCGTGCGCAGTTTTTTTCGCCATTCTTTTCTTACTTCCTTGTATTGTTGAGAAAGCTGGCCTAGCCGGTCCGTTGGAAGGGCTTAGAAAAAAAGGTTGTTTGTTCGTTTCGTGGACCACGTGCTCGATTTCGCGCGTAAAATAAGTTTGCTTGGTATAGCAAGACTGCATAAGCGTTTATTTGACCATATGAGAGCCACGCTTCGGCATTAATAGTATAGGTGCTTGCCGAGAGATTGTAACCCCGAAATTGTTTAAATAAGTTCCGGTTTAGTAGCTAAAAGTTAAAATCGATTGGCATCGCTCGTGGGCCCTACCCGTCACCTTTATAATAGGACTCCTAAACTTCCAACACACGTGACACTTTTTCACACGTGATGACGTGACCTAACATACATCTAATCTCTATATACTATCTATATATTCCGTGGTTGGCGAGAATACTATTTGATTTTACTGTTCTATTGTGTATTTTAATTTGCTTCTTTTGACTCAGATACTGACAATTTGGGCTATTTATATTGATATTATCTGTCGCGCTTATTTTTTTTTTTTTTAGTTGTAATTAATTTGACAAGGATTGTATTCTTCTGCTTTTTTATTGTAAATTATCCGTGAGTGACTAATGAACATGAATGCAATGTAATAATGTATCCTAACCTTATACTGCGTTTTGGATTAATTTCTGTTAGCTTGTAAGGTGTCTGAATAATAAATAAATAAATACGTTGACAAGTCCAAAATGGTGATTTTACAGGGCAGCAGTTTTAAAGTTTAAACTTGGTTGTTAAATATACTGATATTTAATGATGAACGATGGCAATTTTGTCCGCCATTTTTTGGTTTTTGGATGATGCCAGAGTTTGTATGCAATTTGGTCCCACCTTCCAAATTCCAATAGCTACATGTGTTACAACGCTGGATAGGTAGGGGAGACCTGGGAGGGTTGTGACAATTTTAACTTCAGAGGCCATATCTCGATCAAGAAACATTTAACAGTTATGACCTATATAAATAAGATTAGCGTCATTCCTTCTCCTTTTAAAACAATTACCAAAATTAATATAAATGTACTGGTTTCTGAGAAAATCAACGAAATCAAGGACCACTCCCCCTGTCACAACTCTCCTACCACCGAGGTAAGTTGTGACAGGTACCGAGGTAAGTTGTGACAGGTACCGAGGTAAGTTGTGACAGCATTGTATATAATATTTTATTTGATATGAAAATAGCATTGGGCTTAAATTAAATAAATCAAACATGTTTTTTTTACCAAAACAATATTTAATCAACTTTTAGAACCAAATAAACAATTAAAATTTCCATAACAAGTAATAATATATTTTAATTAACTAATATGGCATCGCTTTGAGATCAATCATTTATTATTATTATAATCAGTCGAAAATCCTAATCTAATCTGATTGACAATTATGGCACACGTAACGAAGCTTGTCTCCAGTACCATCTACGTGTCAGCCCAGCCTTTACATTCTAGGCACTGGACCGATTGCTCCAGATCTACCTGGAGTAACGGCTCTTGCTTCATAATTATCAACTGCACTAGCATTAAGAGTTTGAGTTATGGTTCTTTCTGCTGGGATGTCGACAATTTCTGAAACGGTCTCTTCTTCAGGATTGGGACGATCAGTGACTTGACTGGGCAGAAAATCAGCTTCTCCAAATATGTCGGTATTAACAATCCATATTCCAGTTGCAGCAAAACCAGCACTCATATTTCTTGCAATGATTGCTACATCAAATGCAGATTTTGCAATAGATGGGATGTCATAAATGGTCATGACTTTTCCGGCGTTGCTTCGCATCCAATTGTCGCAGGCTGTATTTATTGCTTTTTTTAGAGGCCCAAAAATAATCCGATCTAGTAATCTGATCTAGATCTGTAACGAAAAACTAGCCATTCAATATGTGCAGCATGCCATTATATAAATTAACAACAAACAAACACTTGAAAAATATTGTGGTGATAACCCAACAGAAAAATGAAGTAAGATAGGAGAGTTGTGACAGCCTGTCACAACTCGCCTAGGTGTATAAAATGACGACTAGGGCCGAATAATAATTCATATTTTGGAAACACGATGCGCAAACAAAATATTAGTACAACCGTTAGAGACCTGAATACCCTTGCAAATTAAGAAAAAACAACACAAGGATGCACCTATACTCAGACATTAAATAAATTCTTACAAAATTTTGAAGAAAAACTTACTTTTCGCATTTTTTTGTGCACAGACGTCAGACGAACGTAGTCACGCCTCGTGCGCCGCCGGCAGGTACTGACTGGAGTAGCGCGCCTGGATGTTGATAAACACGCGTTGTTGCTATCTGGCTCTCTCTTATAGGTAGAAAGAAATCGTCTTTGTCACAACTCACCTCTGTCACAACCCTCCTAGGTCTCCCCTACTTTTAAGCTGAAAATAAATTACTAGGGCGCCAAGCTAAAATCTTAGTCCGTTCAGAGCTAATCTTTTTAAACATAGTGGTAGATTCAAAAAAAATGTTAAATATTTTATTTTTCAAAAATAACAATTTTCATAGACTTTATTTTTACCACAAAAAAAAGTAAAGTATCAGCCTATAAACTGTCCCACTGCAGGACAAAGGCCTCCATCATAGAAATCAAGTCATCGCTACTATGATGGGATTAGGCTTAATCACCACGCTTGCCAAATGCGGATTGGTGATCACGAACCCGAGCTATGTTCGAAAAATTCGAAACATACTTTTCGCTCGACCCGGGAATCGAACCCAGGACCCCGAGATCACGGCCCGGTATTTAAACCACTAGACCAACAGGGCGTCCACATTTTTACCACATGCTTTTTAAAAATAAAAGATAACATATTTTAATAATCAATATTTATTTATTATCTACAATGTTTTTTTTCCGGGATGTGTCTTGAACATAGAAAGTCATTGAGCCAATAAAAAAAATCATGCAACTCGACTTATTAACCTATTCACGGCAACCACGGAATATACATACCAACTATCTAATCTTCACATATTTTTGTGTACCTACAAGGAGATTAAATAATAATAATTAAAGAGAAACTTGTAGCACAACTTTAAAAACCATACTGGACTGAAAACACAACCTTTGTGTTCCCATACCATCGCTAAAAGATATCAAATACCGTTGCAAAGATAAATTAACAATTTATTTAACGAAGCCATCGTAAAAACCGTGGGACTCAACTTACACCTTAATAAGACATAAAAATCTCTCACATTACACACATATGCTAACATTACTGGAATAGCGCCATCATTGCGCGCCATGTAGAGTTGTAGAGTTGGCGCGCGCACCAAAAAAGGAGATAAGAAGCTATTTTGCCGTTTCTAGACCTGAAGTGGACGACATTCAGAGAGTGAATGTTAATGTATGCACTCTACACGTAGGGGTGACTCGAGAGATCTAAGTGTAATAAAAACATGTTTTGTTCAAGATCTTCTACAACGATAATGTTGGCATTTAGTATGATTCACTACATTAAAATACAAATCATAACTAATATTTAACTTATTTAGTTAATAATCGAATGTAATTATCGATATTATTGCATTCGGCTTTAATCGATTTGCAAAAATGTGGCAACCCGGGCATTAGATCGTCGTCGGGCGGAGGGTAAGCAATGGCGGTGTAATTAGTGACAAGAAAATATATTTTGTGAGTTACATACAGTACAAACTGAGTTTCCATTACCCATTCTGACTTATTCTAATAAGTCAGAAGTGGGATGACAAAGTTTTTTACTTTGCTACGCCCGCAATTTGGTATGTACCATAATATAATATTATTTTGCATGATTTTACGAGGTGAAAATAAGTGGACATTTAACGGTGATTAACAATGTTTTACCCACTAGCGTATGCTATATTCTAAACCTAAGGCTGTTCCCATAAGATATACAGGTTAACTATTTGACAGGCCAGACTTAGTTCGTTGGTAATCACCTACCCACATATAGACAAACTTTTAAATGTTTATAATACGGTGCATTTACAATACGTTTTCCAATTACTTTATAAATACACTGAAACGGTTTATTGGTAGACATAAATACCACAGCAGTGCCAGATATTATTTCCGAGAAATAGCAGTATGTATACACTATTGTGTTTCGGGGTAAGGGTAATGTAGCCAGTGTAATTACTGGGCATTTTACTGGCTTGATGGCGCATTGGATAGTGATAGTGAAGCGACCCTGTCATACGCGCCAAGAGTCGTGGGTTCGACATCCACCCAGGACGAACATTCATGAGATGAATATATTTTGTGTTTATTCTGTGTCTGGGTGTCTTCTATGGATAACATGTATGTATTTACAAAAAAAAAAGACTTTGACTATTAATATGAGTCAAGAGTTATTATCGTAATGATTGATTCAAAATTAGTAACTAATCGACGACCAGTTTGACTCAGTGGCGGCGTGCTTTGCGCTCTGGCCCCGGGATCGCGGGTTCGAGTCCCGCGCGTTGCAGTTAGGCGTACATATACACATGTTTAAGTGTGTGTTGTATCACGAAAAGATGAGGCTTTTTACTGTATTGGTGGACTTTTTTAATTTTACAAGGAAGTGTATAACGATACCTGTTTACAACCATAATTGTTAAGCTTCTACGCTCAAATAACATGATAGATGTAACCTTTTACTGTTTTACAATCTTAACGGTTTGGACGCGCTCTCTGCAATTATAAGCTTCATCTCACTACGAATGAGGTGGGTGGGCTTTAGTTCTATGGTAATGTGTTTAGGGGAGAAGTGTAACTAATTGTTATGGCCTTACAATATAATCGCGTGAGCCGTATGCCAGGCAAGGCCGCACGAGAACGGATATAAGGCTGCAGGGGCTTGGGACTGTGTTACTCGGCGGGGGTGGGGTACCGAGACCCACACGGGGAGGGCGGGGCTAAGGGTTGAAGCTCAGCAGGGGGATTAGTACCGACGTGTCTAGGTCGTAACGTATTATCCGTATACTCTCAACAACTACCTAGTCTGCTCGACAACACTAGATCACCTGTGGATCTACGAGGGAGCGGGAAAAGAGTGCGCAGACGAACAAAAACACACTCTATCCTCTTTAAGGAGGAATGGGGAGATCTATATCACGAGGTGGGGGAGAGGGGGGAAAAGAGGAGAAGAAAGGGAGAGGGGGAAGGGAGGGGGGGGGGGAGGGGGGGGGGAGGGGGGGAAAGGGGGGGGGGGGGGGGGGGGGGGGGAGGGGGGGGGGAGGGGGAAGGGGGGGAGGGAAAGAGGAGGGAGGGGGGGGGGGAATGGGGCGACACAAGGGAAAGTCGATCTCATAGAGGGAGGGAGGGGGGTGATAGTCGAGGGATAGGGCAATGAAGGGTTGAATAAAGATACAAGGGAGGAAAAGATGGGGAACTGCGGACCATTATTTTGGGCGTAACGTACGAGCAATGGAGCTGACACCCGACCTTTGCATGGCAACAGGGGGAATCCAACCGGTGCCAGCATGTGGGGAAGCGCATGACCGTAGGGGGGGGTAAGAAGTCGGGTAAGAGCAGAGACACTACGAGAGAAGGGATAGAGCGAAGGGAGAGAGAGGATGGGAGAAAAAGAAAAAGAAGAGGAGGGGGAGAGATGGGAGAGAAAGAAAGAGAGAAAGAGAGATAGAGGGAAAAAGGAGGGGGGGATATTAGGGGGTAGGGTGGGGTAGGAGGAGAGGAGTGGGGGAGGGTAAGGAAGGAAGAGAGAGGGGAGGTTACTTTTATGGTGGGATATGGAGATATAAAATGATGGGGGAGAGGTTGGGGATATATGGAGATTTGCGTATTGGGGGAGGGAGAGGGAAGGGTGGAGGTGAGTAGAGGGAGTAGTATAGGAGAGGTTAGGGTGAGGGGGGGTCAGTTTCGCCCTATGTGAGAGAGTTTTTTTGAGATTACTGTGGCATATTTTGAGGGATATTGGGTCACGAGAGAAGTTTCCTTTGAAAATAGGGTGGGTAATGTTAGATAAGTGTTTTATTGCTCAGAAATGGGGCACACGGTTCCCAAGTGCCCTAAACCTCTACAAAATGTTTCAAATGTCCAACGTATCGACGCATTGCGGACCATTGTAAACGAGACCAAGTATAAGATAAAAATACACAATCTTTAAGTAGCACTATAAAGAAGTCCGTCAAATCACTGCACAGGTAATAAATCCAAGCATTTACCATAAAAACTATTACAGTAAATGGACAAATAGGAGGCATTTATCGAATTCGGCAGTCAGTGCACGATCTTGACACAGAGTGTCACTGATGATTTAAAGTTAGTCGTAAAGAAGGATAATTTACCTATAATTAAGGATTTGGCTTTGGTTCTATTAAACCTATAGGCTCAGCAGTAGTTGAAGTAAATTGATTTGTAACAGCGGATATTTCAAGTGTTTGTAGTTCCTAATAATATATAAAAACTGATGTATTAATAGGCCAAAACTTCACAGAGCTACCCGAGGTGATAGTATACAAGAAAATACAAATTTAGTTCCTATACTCAGATAAAATTGATCTTAAAAAATAAATATATACTCGAGTACCTCTGCAGAAGTAAATGGCATCAATATCTATCGGTGTATTCGGAGACACCCTGAGACAGGATATATATACATACAGGGTTTGTACGTCACTCAAACTTAATGAAGAGCACATAGTCTTGCAAGGGGTATATCGTTTAAATGGTGGATCGGGGTCAATTATAGCCATAAATATCGCCGGAAGGCAGATTTCTATTGAAAGGAAAACTACTTGCTCGCGCGCTTCTTTTACCAGTAGTAGGCAATCTCAAGCCGTCTCCGGCAGCGAACTTAGAGATTAATCACTTAAATATTGGAAGCGACACTAAACCATCAGATCGAATTAAAATTACTCTAAATATGGTTAACGTAGGTCCTGATACTAGTGAGGCTCAAAAAGAACGTTTAGTTGACCTTTTAAATACCTATAGGGATTGTTTTGCACTAGACACGTCCGAGCTGGGAACAACAAATATATCAGAGATGCATATTAAACTTAATGACGAAAGCCCAGTTTCTTATAAACCTTACCGATTAGCATATAAGGAGCGTGAAATAGTTAGAGGATTAGTAACGAACTCTTGGAGAACAAAATTGTTCAGGAGTCAAACTCTTCTTATGCGAGCCCAGTTGTCCTCGTTAAGAAGAAAGATAACGATTACCGTCTATGTGTGGATTTTAGAGCATTGAATAAGAAGACCGTTAAGGATTCTTACCCAATGCCGGTGATTGATGACCAAATAGATCGTCTGAACGGTAAGAGGTACTTCACTAGCCTTGACCTTAAATCTGGTTACTATCAGATTCCGATGGCGGAGCATTCGCGACACCTTACAGCGTTTGTAACGCCCGACGGTCACTATGAATATACTCGAATGCCGTTTGGGCTTGTCAACGCGCCGGCTATCTTTCAACACATGATCAATAAAGCCCTAGGGAAAGATAGATACGATCTTGCAATGCCTTATATGGATGACATATTGTCACCCTCCTCATCAATCGAAGATGGTTTTGAGAATTGACAGTTATTTTAAAGGCTTTGCGAGGCGCAGGGCTAACCTTAAATTTGAAGAAATGTAACTTCTTCGAAAATTCCTAGAATACCTCGGATTTGAGGTATCCAAAGAGGGCTTAAGACCGGGACAAAAGAAAACCGACGCAGTCGGCGCATTTCCGACTCCAACAAACGTTCATCACGTTAGGCAGTTCGTCGGGTTAGCTAGTTTCTTTCGGAGATTTATACCTAACTTTGCAAGTATTGCTAAACCTTTGACGGCATTAACGAAATCGGACGTACCATGGACGTGGGCAGCGACCAGGAAAATGCTTTTAGGACAATACAAAGCAAATTAACGCAACGACCGTTGCTGGCGCTATATGACCCTAATTACTTAACAGAGGTACACTGTGACGCCAGCAAAGTAGGTTTCGGTGGAATACTATTACAACGGCAAAATGAAACGTCACCACCAAAACCAGTTGCGTACTTCAGCAAGCAGACAACTAAAGATGAAGAATTTTTCACTCTTACGAGCTAGAAACTCTTGCAGTAGTCTCCTCTCTGAAACGTTTTCGTACATATCTCATAGGAGTTCATTTTAAGGTGTATACGGATTGCAATGCACTAAAGAGTACTTTGACTAAGCGTGATTTAGTACCACGAATTGCCAGATGGTGGCTGCTTCTTCAAGATTATGATTTCACCATTGAATATAGACCTGGTAACCACATGAAACACGCAGACGCTTTAAGCAGAAACCCCATAAAGGATGATGGCGGTATTGAGCTAACTGATGGACGCGAATTCGAAATCATGACAATAAGCACCAACGATTGGCTTCAGACTGTTCAAATGACTGACCCAGAGCTAAAAGAATAAAAACTATTTTAAATTCTGACGTGAAAGACGTTAAGGATATCTTAGCTAATTTTGTAGTTAAGGACGATAAAGTTTACAGGCGGGTAGGAGACCAACTGAAATGGTGGTTCCTAAAGGTGCTCGATGGCGCATATGCCAGTTGAGTCATGACGAAGCAGGTCACTTTGCGTACGATAAAACTCTAGACAAATAAAACATGATTATTGGTTCCCAAAGATGAACAAATTTATTAGAAAATATGTGTTGTCATGCCTCAACTGTGCATATATAAAGGTTCGTCAGCTAAACCATCGGGATATTTACATCCCATACCCAAAGGAGAAACCCCATTTCACACTCTGCACATCGACCATCTAGGCCCCTTTATTAGGAGCAAGAGGGGAAACTCCTACATTTTGGGGGTCATTGACGGATTTAGTAAATTCATTTTGTAAAACCTGTACGAAACCTAAAAACAAAAACAACAATCGGTATCCTGCGAGACATATTTGACGTTATAGGTATACCGAAGGTTATAATATCGGATCGCGGGACCAGCTTCACGTCGGAAAGTTTTAAGAAGTTTATAGGTTCCATTGGGACGAAACACGTTCTTAATGCAGTCGCAACGCCACGTGCTAATGGGCAGATTGAGAGATACAATCGCACCATACTTGAGTCACTGGCTGCGACCAACCACGGGATGGACGAGCGCGCGTGGGACGAGAACGTAGGTCGAGTACAGTGGAGCCTTAATAACACACGTAATAAAAGTACGGGGAAACTCCATCCGAAGTCGTCTTTGGTTACCGAACAGTTAACGCGAGTGAAGGTCCCATTTTAAACGCATTGGTTTATGATGATACGCAATCTGCTGCGTATGATCAGTCTTTGCGCGACGAAACAAGGAAAACGGCCAAGAAAATATTACTAGAAATCAGGATTATATGAAAGGCACTTGATAATACCAGAGCACCCACTAAGTTTTATAATATTGGTGACCTGGTTATGATACCAAATCACCATAATCCCGCCGACGGTAAGAGCAAAAAGTTGCGTCCCAAGTTCAGAGGCCCCTTTAAAATCACTGCTGTCTTAGCTAATGATAGGTACGAAATTTCTAGTATCGATGGTCATTCTAAACGAAGGTATAAAAGTATATATCCTTCCGATCAGCTAAAACAATGGATAACGTTTCACTCCCACGACGCTGCGGACGGTTATGCGTCTACATCAAGCGGCGACGTTAACAAAGACGATGCAATTAATGACCCTGAATCTTCATAATATTCCGATAGTAAAAAAAAAACAATTAAGTAAAAGCTTAAATAAATAATATAATAATAAAAGCTTAAGTAAATTAAGATAAGAATTATATATTAGGTTTAGCTTACTTGAGTAGATAGATAGATAAATAGATATACTTTATTGCACAAAAAACAACTTAATAAAAAACTAGGCATTACAGAAACTTAAATGTACAATTTAGGCGGTCTTAACGCTGGAAGCTGGATTTCTACCAGACAACCTTCAGGCAAAGGACACTTGATAGTAGAGGAGGGGTAGGTCGTGCAATAATGAAAAGGGATATAAAAGTGAACTCCATATTATATTAAAATTTATAATACATAAATAAACTCAATATTATACACTAATAAATAAACATGTTAAGCTTAGATAAAACAATATTAGTATTAAGTTTAGATCCCATGAATCCTATCTTTCCTTATTTCTGATCTCCCTCCTACCTACCTCTCTGCTCCTTTCAATGTTTCAGATAGAGTATAGCTGAGAATGCTACTCTGTTGACCATACCAGACAGGTAACTTGAACACTCTTCTTATTATAATTTACCCAGAGTGAAGGATGCTGATGTACAAGCGGTGCTCACCTAATGGCCTCAGATCAGTGAAGGATGCCGAAGTACAAACCGAATTCACCAAGGTGGTGAAATGCGGCAGTACAAGCGGTACTCACAGCTAGGTCGGTGAAGGATGCCGAAGTACAAGCGGTGCTCACCAAAATTGCCTCGTACAGTGAAGGATGCTGAAGTACAAACCGAATTTACCAAGGTGGTGAAATGCGGCAGTACAAGCGGTACTCACAGCTAGGTCGGTGAAGGATGCCGAAGTACAAGCGGTGCTCACCAAAATTGCCTCGTACAGTGAAGGATGCTGAAGTACAAACCGAATTTACCAAGGTGGTGAAATGCGGCAGTACAAGCGGTGCTCGCCCACGAATCATATTATGGTTGTATATCAACATTTACATATTTCAAATATATTATGACGATTCAGTTCACATTACATATATCAAAAAAAAGTTAATATACTATAATTATATGAATGGAATTATTATAACGTATTGCAATGTAGTTATTTACATGTTTCTCATGGTTCTTCTGTTCAAATTTTCTGCAGTAATAATTGGTAACTATAACAGAGGTATAGGCCGAATAAAATACAGATCCACTTGTAATATTATTTATTATGTTTCAGGTCAAACATATATCTACATAATGTACTTACTAAAACGTAGGAAGACCTCCCAGGGAGTTGGAACTCGTGCATCTATCAACGGATTTCTAATCATCATTAAAGCCACAATGACATCCTTGTATATTTTCTCATTGGGTATAATTAACTCTAGTTCTGTAAATGTACCTAGATCTCCCTATAAAATAATACATCAATAAGAATAAATTCTAACATCTTTTGTTAATAAATATTAATGCATTTGTTATCTTATAGTTGTTAGTAAACTTAGCCTAATAAACTTATAAATTCTTCGTGTTGAGTACATTAGTAGTAAGTAACGCTTTGTTATTAATGCGAGCTATTGTTTTATTATTGTAAGGTCAAATAGACCAGGAGAGTATGAACATCATAAATATCAAATAGTTTTTTTTTTATATACATTAACTTAGTTCTTCTTTAATTTATATGTATATTTCATTTTGATAAGAAAATGTAGCAAATTTGATTGTGAACAATGTAAACATACGATGGTCTAATGGCCGGAACCGAAATAGGGACATTTCGGGGACAGGACGGCCGACTGTTGGCATTTAGTATGATTCACTACATTAAAATACAAATCATAACTAATATTTAACTTATTTAGTTAATAATCGAATGTAATTATCGATATTATTGCATTCGGCTTTAATCGATTTGCAAAAATGTGGCAACCCGGGCATTAGATCGTCGTCGGGCGGAGGGTAAGCAATGGCGGTGTAATTAGTGACAAGAAAATATATTTTGTGAGTTACATACAGTACAAACTGAGTTTCCATTACCCATTCTGACTTATTCTAATAATAACATACCTAATCCGTACCGAATCAGATTTTCATATGATATAACATTGAACTATTTATTATTATCGTATGGAACCAACACCGCTAACTAATTTTTTAAGCGATGAGTTGAAGCATGGAGTAATTATTACATAGACTAGACTAGATTTAATGATTATTTTATATGTGATAGGTGGCAGACGAGCAGACGAATCACCTGATGGTAAGCAATTGCCGCCACCCATGGACATCCGCGACACCAGTGGAGTCAAAAGTCCGCTGCCAACCTTTAAACCCCCCTTTCCCCCGGATTGGGCCTCCGGTACCCTCACTCACGCAGTGAAACACAGCACAGTACTGCTTCATGGTTGCAGCCAGCGGACAACACATCGTTTACGTTACGTTTAGTCACTCGCCTCCGCGCCTAGCGACTGGCCGCACGATACTTCAAATAAAAATTGAAAATTTAAAAATCCCCGGACGGCGGCCATCTTGGATTTGAAATTTGTCACAATAAATATATTCTGCTACTCAAGCCCATTTATATGATACCCACTATCTTTGTGACGGCGGCCATCTTGGATTGATTTTTATCTAACATAGCTAAAAACACTCCCCTCTTATTACTCTTTCAAACAAAAAAAAGAGAGAATCGCTTCGGCATGAATGGGCCGGCTCGACCGGAGTGATACCACGGCCTGACGAAAACCGGCGTGAAGCAGCACTGTGCTGTGTTTCGCTGTGTGAATGAGGGTAGCGGAAGCTCAATCCGGGGGAAATGGGGGTTTCAAGGTTGGCAGCGCAATTCTGACTCCACTGGTGTCGCGGGTGTCCATGGGCCCCCTGTCTAAGGGTTACGAAGGTCAGACGGCAGTCGCTTCGCGTAATAATTACCAGAACTTCCCGAATCCAGGATCATGGTCCAAGTATACCCGGGCTCCGAAGCTACAGTTTTGGACGCATCTGGAGATTAGACGCTATGATGAAGGGATGTTTTATGTGATAGGTGGCTGACGAGCAGACGAATCACCTGATGGTAAGCGATTCCCGCCGCATGGACACTAGGGTGAGGCTTTTTGATTTTATGATGAGAATCAGGTGTATTTTAGTATCCCAACGTGGTTGCCTTTACCTACTGTAATATGATTTCACTAAGTAATTAATTTTTATTAATCGATGTTGGGTTTCATCTTGGCTTCACACTCAACCCTGGAATTAAGAAGAAGCTTAAAATAGGAGCGATCTTACCCAGAAGTTACTTATTCATTCAATCTTTAAACATTTTGCCAACCCTACCTGAAACTTTTTTTGCTCTAGATTTTAACTCAAGTTGGTTTAAGTACTCTCAGTTAATTGCAAGTAGATATCAAATAAATATATACACTTACCCTCTTATTCCAAAACGTGGTTTAAAATAAGCAGTGGGATTAATACTGAGAATATTTATTACAAAACTAAGTTTAACGTTACTTAGTATATCAACTATAATACTTAAGTTAAACCACCCGGACCCCTAGTTTAAAACGAGTACTAAAATAATAACCTCAAAATATCGATTCAGTAAACATGGCAACTTATCCCTGTGACAGGCCATTCCGTTTTACACCAAAGTTATTTTTGAGTAAGTAGTTAATTTATTTTTTGGATTTAATCCCAAAAATATAAGCAATTCCTATGTATATTACTTGGAAACCTTACTTAAGTCAATATTTTAATTTATTGTTGCTTAAAAACAATTCTTAAATATTTTTACTTCCGACAACAAAATAAGGTTATGTAAAATGAAATGTCACTGAACGAATGATTGAATGATTCGATCAATTTTGACACTATCCTGCGGTACTAAGTGGTCTATGGTTAGTCGAGGATTTGTAATAAAAAAGTGAAGAACTAACATTATTCCGTACTAATCATGAACTTGCTAGTTTAGGATTAAAACCGGTATCAGAGCTGTTTTTTGTAAAAAGAGGGTTATGATCTTTCAGGGTCACCGTGACTTATTTCTGGGCTTGAAGAATGCAGGTTGTTTTTCCATCTGTTCAATTTATAGAAATACTGGCGCCATTCTGTCTATTGGTTCTTTGACACTTTTTACATGTTTCTATGGCAGTTTGGTTAGTAAGCGCTACATAAAAACAACTACAGTCCGATCACGGTTATTTGGCACGTGGCAAAAGTCGGAACTAATGCTGTTTTGACGTTTTCGCATAGTAAAAACGTTTTACAACGCCCCCCTGTCAATGTCACTGAAGTGCTTTCTGATCGTGGTCGCACTGTACGGGTCGTCATAGGTATTCCATTGAGGCATAAATAAACATTCAGATATTAAAAAACAAACCGCCTTCAAAAACCACGATCTAAAATATGTAAAATAAAAATATTATTTACTCTTTATACACTTCAAATAACATTTTATAACAGTACACTTGAGAAAAGGTGTTACCGAAATGGGCGCCCAATAGTACCCTGTAATTGACATTAACATTCAATTATTTAACAGGGATTAGGCGCCGACTTCGGTAAAACTTTTTCTCGAGTGTAGGTACTGAAAATGAATACAGTGTTAAAAGTATTATTTTACACATTTAAGTTCGTGATTTTTGAAGGCAATTTCTTTCGCAGAATTTTTTTTCAAGCTTCTTAGTACTTATCTCAGTTTTTGGAAAAAGATACACAAACATTACGTCTGTCTTTAAAATTGGAGGGTTCCCTTAAATGTTTCTAACATTCCATCATCAGATCCTGATATCTTATCATAGTACCATTTCGGGACTATCTACGTTTTAACTAAAAAAATATCATCTAAATCGGTTCATAAATGGCAAAGTAATCGGCGAACAAACATACTAATAAAAAAAAAACAAAAATATAAGTACATGTCGAATTGAGAACCTCCTCCTTTTTTGATGTCGGTTAAAAAATACGTACAAGATCTGCCGGTAGTAAGACAAGATAATCATATCAGTAATACATTATTACTTACAAATGTTTTGGGAATGTTAGAAGACTCCAAAAGCGTAGCTTTATCAATGGAGCAGAATAATTTTGTTTTTATCAAAAAGATGTTTGCCTGAGGCTGGGTTTGTTATTCTGACATCTGTCCCCTTCTGGGAATAATGCATGATAATATGACCGACTGTTCACCTC
This sequence comes from Marasmia exigua, assembly GCA_019059595.1. Lineage (NCBI taxonomy): Eukaryota > Metazoa > Arthropoda > Insecta > Lepidoptera > Crambidae > Marasmia > Marasmia exigua. The sequence continues at coordinate 17,541,825 of CM032481.1, forward strand.
ACACCACGAAATGTATGATTTAGGTACATTAGAAATTAGAAATTGTTTACCGAAAAATTGCATCATATGTAAACATTGTTTACCGCATGTTACAGTCAACAGCAAAAGTTGATGCACACTTTTCTCAGCTAGTGACTCTTATGCTACTCGGAATAAGAACTATAAACTGCGAAATATGTGCAGCTACTTCTGCTGTTGACTGTACGCACTTATAAAAGTCTCCACTCAGCATCTGCCACAGACACGCGAGGTCCCCGTGGCGCTGATATTCTGAAGATATTCTTGAGAGGCTCGGGCAGGACATAATAAATTGAAATAACTACATTAAGTATCATATGAGATTCCATTGTAATATAAATTAATTAAACCAATTTGAGATAAGAAACATAATTTAAAAAACTGGACAAATTACATTAAAATTTAATTGAGAAATAATTATAAATAAAAATTGAGATAAAAAAGAAAGAATAATTAAATGTGAGGAAATCTCAATGTAATGTATGTCACTTAAAAAAATATAAAATAAAAAATAGTGCGTCAGTGGCGCCATCTTTCACATTCAGAATAATATGTCGACATTCATAAGGCAGACTTTTCTTGCACGCTGTGTATTACGGTGTTTGTCGATGCATTATTTTTTGTTTCTGACTGCCTCGGCGGCGCAGTGGTTAGTGGGTCGCACTATAAAGCGACGGTTGCGCAAGAGGTCCTGGGTTCAATCCCCGGGTCGGGCCAAAAATTTGTACCTAAGTTTTCGGTAAGAAATTCTTACTGTCAGCCCGGAATCTGGAAGTTCGGCGGTCTCTGTACCCCCGTGCCTCGGAAAGCACGTTAAGCCGTTGATCCTGCGCCCAATCCCTCTCCTGGTCGTATCACCCTGGTGTCCCATCGGAATATGAGTGTACGGGAATAGAGAGTGCACTTGTGTTTGCGCACACACTTGAGCACTATAATATATCCTGCGTACGTGACTGATCGTTGAGATTGGCGGCCGTGACTGTAATTGGTTGGAGGGTAATAAAAATTAAATTATTTTTTTGCTCAAGAACTATAGATCTACAAAGATAAAATAGTAATACCTACTCACAAATCGAATAAAATCATTGTATGAGATGTTGTACGGAAAAAATAACATATTATTTCCAGTCACGGGCGTATCAAGGTGGAATTGAGGTCAAATGCATGACCATATTTTGAGGCTTTCATACATTGCATTTCATGATTTCGCTATTCAAAAATCTAAAAACCTAGCTGGTGTAGCTACTACTAATGTTTGGAAAATAACATTCTTAAAATTTACATATTTTAGCAGTTTAGGCAAATGTCTCGTCTTAACAAAACATCTGGCTTGTTTGGTATCACGTTTATTTTAATTGAATTGTATTTAAAGGTTTAAAATATTCAAATTAAAACAAGATAGATTGCTTGGTACAATATGTCTGTGTGGGATAATGGAAAAACAACACGCAAATAAACACGATAGAACCTAAAATTGAAAAAAAAAGTCCTTTATTAATAGAAAACAGAAGAATGAAGAAAATAGACTGTCCACAGTCCACAGTGGACGTGGCGCTAATCGTTTGTCTGTAAAAATATTTATAAAATGCACAGACAAAATAAAAAAATAAATAACCCGCAATGGCAATTGAAAGGCACCGAATGGTTAACTAAAGAAGACGTAGCAACTAACTTAAAGATATCACCGTTTACTCGTAAAATTAAGATAATTTAAAAAACAACAACATGGCTTGTTATAAAAACCACTTATACCGTAAACAGAGAAAAAAAGTCGTCTTGGAGGTTAATTTGTCTGTTGACAGAATCGGCCCTATAAGGTAGGTACCACCTACCTACCTGTGGTGTAGGTTAGTTTTTAACCCCCGACGCAAAAACGACGGGGTGTTATAATTGTTAAGTTTGACATGTCTGTGTGTGTGAGTGTGTGTGTGTGTGTGTGTGTGTGTGTGTGTGTGTGTGTGTGTTTGTATCTGTGTGTCTGTCTATGGCATCGTAGCTTCCGAACAAATGAACCGATTTTGATTTTGTTTTTTTTTTGTTTTAAAGATGAATAAGGAGAAAGTGTTCTTGGCTATGTTGGATAAAAATTGATCCAAGATGGCCGCCGTCACAAAGATTTAGATTTTATGTTTTAACACAACTCCCACAATATGGGTATCATATACAAGGGCTTGAGTAGCAGAATATATTAATTGTGAAAAATTTCAAATCCAAGATGGCCGCCGTCAGAAAATGACGAATAACCTATTTGTTGTTCCAACTGCCTCAATATAGGTATCAAATGAAAGAGCTTTAGTTGTGTCGGGGGTTTTTTTAATTTTTAATTTTTAACACTTTTCTTTAGAAATTTTATTTCGATTTACGAATGCAAACAGACGATTTGGTGATGTTGTATTCGAGGTCGTAAAATAAGAAAACAACTGTGATGATAACAATAATAAAATTATTACATGTATTTTTAACCTGAATGACCACTCCATTATCTAAAATGAGATATTTTAATATTGGAATCCCGATTCTAAATATCTAGGTTGTGTTTCTAATTAAGTTTTTCTTGTTTTGTATTGTGCCAAATAAAGTTATCATTCATAATTCATCCTAAACGTTCGAACAGGGCTTCTAAATGTGATCTTTAAAAACTAACAATTAAAAATTGACTGACGCTCATTTCATAATTTGCAATAAATTGAATTTAACCGATTGTAGTTTAACTAAAAGTCTGTTAACATGATTCGTCCACTGAATCGATCATTAACCTTATATTGGGCACAGATATTACAATATCGGGCGAGTAAGCGGCAAATGGCGTTACAGTTACTTCTGTACTTACTTAAGTAATAATTATCATGATAACTGTGTGAAAACTTTCACATTCACCGTCTGGTGCTACCAGGTCATTAAACATTATTTTGTTAAGAAAGGTAGTTAAGATTAAACTAAATGTAAAACAAGAGTCCGCGCCACGAAAAAGAGTCCCACGGAAAAACACGGAACCAAAATTTGAGTATCGATAGAGTCCGCGCCACGAAAAAGAGTCCCACGGAAAAACACGGAACCAATATTTGAATATCGATAGAGTCCGCGCCACGAAAAAGAGTCCCACGGAAAAACACGGAACCAAAATTTGAGTATCGATAGAGTCCGCGCCACGAAAAAGAGTCCCACGGAAAAACACGGAACCAAAATTTGAGTATCGATAGAGTCCGCGCCACGAAAAAGAGTCCCACGGAAAAACACGGAACCAATATTTGAATATCGATAGAGTCCGCTCCACGAATTTAGTCCCGTGGAAAAAACGGAACCAAAATTTGAGATTCGAGCCACCTTATTATAAATCGCGATCTAAAGTTATTACTGTACTAAAGTTTAGGTCATCCCATTCCAACACGCAATGTTAAAAGTGGCTGGCACGAATTTTGTTCCGGGACTATCCTTGGTTCGTGATTTGTAATGAGAGGGCTTGTGTCTATGAACATACAGCTCAAATTTGAATGTTGATGGCGACTCAAGCGCACTTTTTACGGGACTCATTTCGTGGCGCGGACTTTATACGTACCTTCGTATATTAACGTCACTGTAGTAGGGGAGCCTGAGAGGGGATTTCGGGGTTTTACTAAAGAGCGGAAGATTAAGGATACCATGTACGCGGCTATTAACTTCCACCAAATATGAGCCTCATTTATATGGACGGGCGTCAAGGAGAAAGGATAAAAAAATTGTTTATATTTGAAATTCTCGGACGCGTCAGATTAATGTAAAGTCACGTAGTTACATACTGAAAACGTGTAAAATTCCTCTAATCTGATAATTAAAGGGTGACGTACAGAAAGGGGAGGGCTACAAAGTTGAAAATAAAATGCCATCTCGACATTCTTGAACGTGTATAATATTTTTTTCATTTTAAAGCGAATAGATTAAGATTTATATGAAATATATAATCTGACGATTTCCTCTAACCAAGGTAACAAAAAAAAAGATAAAGTTTAAATTCATCTATAGCTGCTCACCCCACCAATGAAAAGGTATTATCATATGACATTGTTTTTCTTCATATCATCTAAGCTTCGCACTCAATAAGTCTCTATGACGCTCGAGTTAATCCCGATTTAGCACCGTGGGCTCCCCTACTACTAACATTGACCTGACACCAAAGAAAGTACATAGCTTGTGTTATGTTACTTACCACAAATATGCTTAATCTCTTTAACATTATGACCTTTCACTAACATAGCTAGTTAATTCATTAGGAGACTAAGCTCTTTTTTCTGAAGAGTCATTTCTTTTTTTGTGATTATAACCCCTTATTTTGAGAAAGTTGTTCAGCAATGGTTTTGGTGTTGTCATTATAACTGTGTGTGTATTGATGGCACTGTATCGTCAGAGATGATAATATTATTTTGGGTTTCGAATGCCGCTGTCGCGACGCACGCTGGTACGATTTTTTTTCTACTGCCTCATAGTTTCGAAAGCTTATGGACTCGAATGATATAGTCGCGAAAGACACTGATTCGAAAAACATTTGCACTGCCTCATACGCTCGAATGCTTGCATTTCGAAATTCATGGCATTCGAAACTACGTAGGAGACCCTATTATTTTGTGGTAATGCTGCAATAAATTATAGTATACTAAGTAAAAAAAATACGCACGCTTTTTTTATAATATCCGAGGACACTCGCCAATGTCAAGTAACTTATTGAGAATAAGTGGGTAGTTAACAGTCGAAGTCAGTCAAAGTCAGTCAAAGTCACAGTCACTCAATAAAACGTCGGTGTTTTGCTTTTTATCGACCTACGAATTCTGCCGATACCAATCTGAACACAATCGCGGGTTTAAGGACTTTATTACAGGTCCAAGCAAGTTAATATGGGCGATGAGGGAGAACCGCAGGGGGTTTAATGGGTATGCCTTTGCCTGGCTTCTCTTTGGGAGAAGCTCCCCGCCAAAGGAGAGCCCCACATAACTCGGCCACCCCCCGGTGGTCTGGTATGCATAAGGTAGTCGGCTCATCTTTTGAGCCGGCGGCATTCCCCCTGCGAAACCAAAAAAAAAAAAAAAGGTCCAAGCAAGTTGTCACGTGACGACTCACTCGACACACAATAGCAGTGGACAAAACGATACAATTCGACGATTCTTATTATTAGGATCACTTCGCGGCACTTCATTGCACAAATAAACACCAAATTTGTTCACTAAAAACCACTAGAAACTAATTTAAAACCTTTAAATTGCATCAGCCCACGCGGAGTGTTTTAGGCCTGCTACCGGCATCTTTTGCAGTTAAATAATAATTTGTGGCTATAACATTTCAACGCTTGACATCTCTAGCTCCTTATTAACCGACTTTAAAAATAGGAGGAGTAGGTGTCCTTTTTTTAAAGTCGGTTAATAGGGAGCTAGAGATGTCAAGCGTTGAAATGTTACTGCCACGGATAACTATTTACTATGTAAGTTTTTTGTAGTAAGTAGGTAGTACCTATACCTATGTATTAAATATGACTGCCTCGGTGGCGCAGTGGTTAGTGGGTCGCACTCCCGGTCCCGGGTTCGATCCCTAATGATCCTGCGAAATTCTTAGTGATAGCCCGGAGTCTTTGAGTTGGCGGTCTTGTACCCCCGTGCATCGGAAAGCACGTTAAGCTATTGGTCCTGCGCCCTCTCCGGTGGTGTCACAGTAGTGTCCCATCGGATTATGAGGGTAAGGGAATAAAGAGTGCACTTGCGTTTGCGCACACACTTGAGCACTATAATATATCCTGCATAAGTGGCTGATCGTTAAGATTGGACGCCGTAGCCGTAATCGGTTCGAGGATATTATTAAATATAATATGAACTAATTTAATAGTTAACATTATCTAACCACGATACCTAAGTGTACGCATCGTAGAACATGTAACATCATCATCATCATCATTATATGAGCATACATCCACCCACTGCTGGGTATGGCCTCTTCTTTACCACGCCATCTCGCACCGACTCTAGGTTTTTGTAAACCGCTGTCATCGCCGAATTCTTGCACTCCCAACAACAAGTAACATAAGCCAAGTTATTGTTAAGGTGACGGGTAGGGCGCACTAGCGACGCCAATCGATTTTAATTTTTAGCTACTAAACCGGATCTATTTTAAACAATTTCGAGGTTACAATCTCTCGGCAAACATCGTCATCATCATCATCAGCCTATCGCAGTCCACTGCTTGACGTAGGGCTCTCCAATTGTTCGACACCGTGATCTATCCATGGCTTCTCGCATCCAGCTCTTGCCAGCCATTCTGCGCAGGATCGTCTCTCCTCCTAGCCAGAGGGCGCCCTACATTACGTTTGCCAAGACACGGTCTCCACTCTAGAACTCGTTTACCCCCTCAGCCCTCGGCAAACACTTAGTTATTTATTAAATAACCATGCACAAATGTTGGGTCCAACGCGTACGCGAAAATTAATTCACGCCAAAAGCGGCCACTTTTGGCGTACAAAAACGGACCCAACATTTAGTACATGGGTATTTAATAAGTAGTATGTGCTTTGCCGAGAGGTTGTCACCCTGAAATTGTTTAAAATAGATCCGGTTTAGTAGCTAAAAATTAAAATCGATTGGCGTCGCTAGTCTGCCCTACCCGTCACCTTAACATTATGGAAACATACATCAATGTTTATGTTTATTTCTCACCCATGTATATAGATACACGTGTTAAAATATTCTAAAAAATGCTGGGAAATAACCGATTACAAAGGTTTGAAGGCCAGGCCACATGTTGTATAAGATTAGATAATAACTCTTATACAACATTTAAGATAGGTAATATTAAATCTAACTACCTACATAGGTCTGTCATTTCATTATCTTAAGTCATCATACTTTTTTTTGTATGACAAGTGAATGTATCTGTCTAGATACACAGATTGTTCTAGATCGTAGATCTCTTGTATAATTCTCTGGTATTTTCAGAACACAGGGCAGTACTAACGGCATCTTGGAGACGCTGGGTTTCAGACAGGTTCTCTTCGCCGCTGTGGGCCTGCTTTGTGAGGAGAGTGATCGCGGAAACTAATGATCCGATTTGATCTCGATTATACTTCCTTAATTTATTTTAATTTTGATTTTAATTTTAATTTTGATTTGAACTCTAATTTTATTTATTTTATTTTTAAATTCTATTTTTTAATTATTATTTTATTTTACTATTGTTATTATTAGTAGTTTTAAATTTGGTTTGATTTAATATAAATTTCATTGTTATTTGACATTATGTAGGTAAGTATTTTATTTCAATTAATTTTAAAATTCAATATTAATGTTATTATTACAAAATTCATTCAATTCAATTCATAACACTAAAGAGTAGTACTAACAACTTTAGGTTAAGCTGTATCAAAGTTATCTGAAATAAAATCATTTTATTTTATTTTTATTTATTTATTTATAACCTATTTACTTCTCCGTACAATTACATATAAAATACATAGTAATAATAATAATAATAATATAATAATTCATTTATTTCAGGCAACAAGATACATTCAAAAATTAATAATAATATTAATAATAATAATAAGTTTTTATTGAAAAACCACGAGAACAATATAAATGCTTATAATCTACATATACTAAGGTAACTAATTTTAAGTTTGTTGTCTGAACTAGGAATATCCTGTATCTCAGGCAAAAACGAAAGAAAGAAAAGGACAAAAGGAGCTTATCGATTTTAACAATAAAACATTAAATTATACTAACACTTAATACCAAAATTAATAGTAGATACATCATCGCTATTAAATAAAATAAGAAAATAGAAAAAGAAGACAAGTATCATTTTTTCTAATAGGTTGCAGACGAGCGTCTGCTCGTCACCATCACCTGATGGTAAGCGTTTGTCGCCGCCCATAGACACCCAAAATTCAAAATTCAACAATACTTTATTTACATAGGCTTGTATACCTAAAGCTGTTACAAAGCGTCATACATGAAAAATATAAATTATCCTATAATATGCGACCACAAGTGCCGCTGCCAACCTCTAAATCCGTTTTAGTGTGGCGAGTAATCCCAATTTACTGTGAGATAGCCACGCTTCGGCATGAATGGGCCGGCTCGACCGGAGTAATACCGCAGCCTCACAGAAAACCGGCGTGAAGCAGCATTGTGCTGTTTCGCTGCGTGAATGAGAGTACCGGAGGTCCACTTCAGGGAGAAAGGGAGGTTTAAAGGTTGGCAGCGCACTAGTGACTCCACTGGTGTCGCGGGTGTCCATGGGCGGCAGCAATCGCTTACCATCAGGTGATCCATCTTCTTGTCTGCCACCTATCACCTATCAAATACAAAAAAAATCCTTTCCCCCGGACTGTGCCTCCGATACTCCCTACTCACGTAGCGAAACACAGCGCAGTAGCTGTGATATGTTTAAAGTCAATATGTCTATTGACTATAGACAGATAGATATTGTACCTATGTACTCTAGTGCACAAAAATAGGCACTGGCCATACAATTTCAGCTGATAGGATTATTAAGGTTTTTTTTTTTATCTCACCTATCAAGTCAAGTGTAATCAATTTTTTTTTTATTATATTTTGACTTCATAAATTAAAGATAAATCAGCATGAATTGAGCACTTTTCTCAATATCAATCATTTGGTGAACGGGAACCGCTTCCCAGCCAATTTCGAGAGATTCGGGGCGATAAAAGATTGGATTTTCGAGTGAACGGAAATAAACAATTTGCCGAATCGGTTTTATTTACTTAATGCTTTGAAGATTGGTAAACTTCTAACGTCCAAAACATTCTGCTAGTCAACAAATCAGCCGTTTTCTAGCTAAAATACCGTTAAACTACAATCTAGAATATAATCTATCTTCATCGAACCCACTTCAATCAGTGCTTTTTCTTTGCGAGATTTGGCCTAGCTAAAATGTTTAAGGTTTACATTTTAGAATCGCGAATCACGATAACTTTGTTGCTACGCTCTTCAAAAACAGAGATGGCATCGTATCAATATCGACAATGTGGAGATAGCAACCGACCCGCGAGGCCAGTAGATAATATCTACCTAATTGTACGCAAGTTGTAAATACTCGTAAAGGGGCGCAATGACCGCCAGATCGATAAGATGAGGCGAGTTGGGACGTGGCGGGCTGAAGCCTGATCGGGAGGCTGATTCTAATTCGCCAAACATGTGGTAATACTGGCATATACATAATTTTTTTAACAATTTTTTCTTTCATCTTCCATCTTCATCATCATGGTGACTAAGGTGGATGTTAGCATAAGCCTTCCTAAATAGACTGGGATACAGTCTGAAGAATTGTCTTTCTTACAACACATTACGTAACATAGTTTCTTTCTTTGAATAAATTAGGAATTAAAACTCCCAAATTGGCAACCTTTTTCGGTTACGTTTTACGGGGAATCCCTCAATTGTATTAGTCTGCTCATCATTTTTAATTTGTTCTCAGCAAGTTGGCAAACCTTTTAGTTCATATTTCACGAGGAATCCCTAGATTGTATTGTACGTCTTTATATTTGTTAGTGTTTATGCAGCACATTCATGTATTCGGTGTTATTAAAGTAAGTTCATAGTGTTCATACTGTAATGTCCTCAAAAGAGGGACATTTGTATCATCAGCTGTAATAAAAGCTCTAATGCTTTTATAGGCGATTTTTTTTGTTTAAAATATAAACAAAATACTCGTTCCAGTATTTATTAGCGCAATGGCAGTTAAAACTATACAAAGGATAAAAACTATAACATATAACTTTCAACTTTAGAGTCAAAATTATCACTTGAGTGTTACGTGACTTTGGGGGGGGGGGGGGGGGGGAGGGGGGGTACAGGAAAACGTTACCATGCGTTACAGAAGAGGGGGGGGGGGGGTGGTCAAAAATCTTCAAAATTGCGTTACGTAATACTTGAACGCTCCCTAACACCAGAGGAGTCACAGGAGTGCCGAAAGTACAGGTGATATTGGTGGCGAGCCACTCACATACGGCCCGTTGTCTGTACGACTGAGCAATGTTGTTGACCTGAGGGCACAGATCCCTCAGGCTCAGGTCAACAACATTGCTCAGTCCCACTTCTGTGACACACAATCCTGCGCGCTGGCCTCATTAGACCCGTCTGAAAAGATCCGATCTATTACGTGGTGGCCTCATTCGGGAGTCCCGGTGTGAAACGGGATATCGCTCAGATTTTAAGTCTGGGGATAAATGGTCCTCTTTGATGTTGGAAAGCGTCTAATTGCTCACTTGATACGTCGTAACATAACAAAACATTTATATGTGTGTTTGTTTGTTTGTACACGCTAATCCCAGATTCATCGGTGAAATTTCCACCTTTTTCATTGTTTTACTTTTTTTTATGAGAAAGGCAGGCAAACGAGCAAGCGAGTCACCTGATGGTAAGTGATCACCGCCGCACATTTTAACTTAAGATTTACGTTTCCTGTTTTGCATTTTGCAAAACATTTTTCAACTATTTGGATTTTAATTGAGCTGAGATATATGTTTAAAGCTTCATAACACATGAACAACTACAGGCTTGTGTACATACAGTACTCTATATCTATACTAAAGGATCAATGCTGCGCTTTTCGTATCTAAATATCTTTCTTACGCTATCGTTAGTAATAGGTTACTAAGTGTAATAGGTTACTGTTGCAATTTATTGGACAGACAATTACTGACCTTCATATTATTTAATGCATTTTTGCATAACGTATTAACTAATGATGATACCACAGTCATTACTAACAATTAGATTACAACATTTACCATGTTATCAAGCCTTTGAAATAATGTATACATTAAATACTTACATATACCTAAGAACTATAAGACTATCAATTTCTCTTTGATTTCCAGAAGCTTGTTAAAGAGCGAAGTGTAGAAATATTCCGCTGAAAGTGGGAGAATCCTGAAAGTCATTGAACTTGGAGACCTCATTAGTTCAAAGAGTCAATATTGGGAGCATCAGATAAAAACACTCAACAGTATCATTGACACTAAAAGAGTGATAAGCCGAAATCCCGTTTTAAAACTTTGTCTGTACAACATGCAAAGTTCATTCAATTTTCCGGATATGCACGGATTGGAACATGTTTTTAAAAAAATATGAATGTGGTTCATAACAATGGTGTCCTTATCATCAAATACAAGTTTTCCTCTTTATTGAAGTACCTACGTATCGATGACCTGGAGCCCAATTCTCGTGCTCGTGATATTTATTTTCAAACGACATATATCACCAAAACATAGTTTTTTTGTATGGTTGTCAGGTGATATCCGCCATGTTTTTTTTTTCATATCGAAATCCCCAGAATTGGGGTCAGAACCTCACTGGAAAAATTATTCATTATTCTGAGTTTCATGTTCAAATGCATTAAATAAATAAAATAAAAGATACATAAAATATTCTTCGATTCGTCTTCAGTTCAGTAAATTTGCAATGCATTAGCTATAACTTTTATCATGTTAAAAGTAATTGTGCATCGATCAAAGCTAAAATTAATAAAAATTATGATTTCTCACTTGTTTTGATCATGCCTCCAAAACTTGTTTATAATCACAATATACCATAGGTACACGTCACATGATCGCATGTCGTCGTTAATAAATTATGATAACTGATATGTAAGAACATCTTCAAATAAATGAACATGATTGAAACCCTACATAGATTGTACAGAATCTTATCTAAGTAGTTTTGCCATAAACTGGTTCTAACTGATAGTAAATGGTTGCCTTTATGATATTACATAACGTTGATCAAACTGAGACATAGTTGTTCTTACTCAGGTGCCTACAATGTCGCAGTTGCCCTGCTCCACGAACCGGAACAACAGAGCATTATTATATTTGAAACTGAATACCGTTATGTAATTTCAATTACGAGTAATATTTACTATAATACCTCTTACGCAGGATATAAGAATCGTAGAGCAAGCTAAAAAACCCGACATCGTTCGACTTTATTATTTGTACCTATGGCCATAGGACATCCAAATCTGTTTGTTTTCAAAAATTTGGAACAAAAAATTGTTCACTGTGGTCAATAAAAGGAGTGGTTCAATAGTCAAGCCATCCGACATCCACTTCTGAACCTCACCCCCAAAGAATGCCATGCTACCCGGTCTTGGGATCCATCAAATTCACCAAACTCATCTTGCCCAAATCATCAGTTGATCATGCTACAGACCATCCACTGCTGGTCCATCTATGTGACGACCACTGAAATCAATGATTGCTACATCCCATCAGTTAGTCTAGAGTCATGGAGCCACCTCCACTTCATTATATCTACTGTCAATGACTTTAGTTATCTGACGAATAACTTCGACCCGAATTTTACCCACCAGATAAACACCGAGCAAAATAAACGTCTCATCGCCCGCTGAGCTACTTTAGCTTAGCACGTTGATCAGCTCCGTAGATCAACAGCTCTGCTTTTATTGGTAGAACGTAACAGCATTGTTGAAAGGGTGAAAGAATTCAATTGAATCAATTCGCAAGATAAATACTACAGCCGATTCCTAACACTCCAAGTTCATGCACCTCCGTTAGTCACATAAAAATAAGTCACATTTTTGCAATTTTTTTCCTCGAGATGAAACACATTCGAGAAGGAAATATTTTGGTATTAACGGAATTTTATCCGATGTACCAAAATGACTACAATACTCTTTATCAACCAAAGTGGGCCGATGTGTTTCAGCAGGTTTCTAATCACCTAACCAATTATTTCGTTTATTGGTTCAAACCAGTTTGGTATCTAATCTCGGGAGCGTTGTGAAGGTACATAAATCACTTATGATAACGTACAAAATCATAACATTCACGTCACTTTTTGTATGGAAAAATAGCTATACGCTACTGATAACGTATCTTCTAAATACTTAATAGAAACCACAAGAGAAAACTAGTACCGAATTAAAATGTCATTACGAATATCAGTAGTATACACATGCATACCTATTGCCAGTACATTGTAATAGGTCTCCAATGGAGACTCCATGTTTAGCCCTGATCTAATTTCTGATTTCTCTAAACTATTACGCTCAGACGACACCTATTTCAGCGTTTTAATCAAAACCAATGAATACCAGTACAACCAAATTGTAGCAACTTTAAACTGGACAAAACTCATAAAAGGAGATCAGGCCTTTTTATTGTATAGATATCTGTTATCTTTTTGAAAGAAATTTTAATGTGAGCGAGAGGTAATTACGCACGATTCTTTTCAAGGAACCACAATAATAAAATCTGTGGAAAACTGCTTTGTTTTGCTTTAAGTAAACCGAGCAACACATTATCCAGCTGACTGGTGTTGACTTCGATCACTGACCTATTTAAATGCTTATTTATTCCGTAAATAGGGTACAATAGATAACAGTTGGAAAACAAGGTAATGCAAGCCTTGAATTCACACAATTCTTTGAGACTTACATTGGCAACGAGAACAAGAGAGCAGCCACGTGGCAATCGTATTTTTTTTGATCGCTTGTGATAAGTAAACAATAGCTTCAAAAAATATATTTTATTATTTTTATTTTATTTTTCATAGGATCTTCAACACCACCATATAAAAGACTTTTACAGCAATATTTGCTTAAGTTAAGTACATACAGTGATTGCGTTCTCATAATTACAGGAGATTACAACTAGACATAAATCATTAGATTTATTTATTGTTTGTTATTGATCTTGTACCTATATATTTTGTAATGTTTTGATCAATAATGCTATGTGTGTTCCTTGTTATTGTGACCTTGTATCAAGATGACCTAAATATTGGAAAACAATTTAAAACTTGTTTCAATGAAAAACAACTGAACAGTTATTTGTATTTGTCAAAACACGATTGCTACACCGATTTCAAGGATCTTGCGCTAAGTTAGAAGTGACTCAGAATTCTGTGTAGAAACAGTGTTTGTCTAATAAATCTCTAAAGTAACTGAGTGCATGAGCTGTCATAACTATTACTGCATTACAACAGTGTTTATTTAAGGATTGAGTAAATGCGTGGTTGGGATGACTGGCTGCAGCTTTTGCTATATCTTGTTTTTTTTCTTATAAATCGTCATGAGAATATTTAAAGTGTTTTTTCTACAAATTATCACCACAAACTTGGTAATGTTGATAAAGATTTAATCAAACACATGAATTATATAAAGTGAAACTTTATCTAGAAATGTAAACTCCATTGCAAAAACACAATGAGTTGTTAATGTCATGAAATGCTAATCAGGTCATGTGAATTTCACAACACTTGTCCACACCTAAACAAGCGAAAGCTTGTATTGAAAATTGTAAACGGTACGTACCCAGATGAAAAATAAAAACCAAGAAAATTCTTAACACATTATTTATTTTCTGTACAACATTCTGCTCCTTATAAACTAACTTAACCACCTACGTTGGTATCAAATGCTTTGGTATAACAGCTTTTGGTATCACTTCACAAACGTCTTCTAACACGGTTATCGTTCCAATTACGTTTTGAATAATTGTTATCACTGCGATCACAGTCACGAGTGGAGGTCGGGCTATTGTTCCAGCGACCTCGCCGGTGTTCACTCCTGGGCCACGTTCGGGCGGCGCGGCACCGACGGGCAGAAGCCGACCAGCCGGCCGGCGACAACTTCATTCCTGGCCGGTCCCGAGGCGGCGATCAAGGCTCCTCGTCCTCCGACAGGGATGGAAGCACCAGCTGCCGGCGGAGCCGCTCGCGGCGCTGCGGCGACACTGACTTCTGTCTTCGCAGCCCCTCCGTGTGCAGGATGTAGGAACGCTGCTCAGGCTCGAAGGTCTCCTCAGATTCATCCTCCACCAGCGCCGGCAACGCGGCCCTGCGCTGCTTCTGCCGTCTCGAACAGTCACTTTGGCAGTCCATGTCACGACCTCTCGTCTTCGAAAGCGTCGGGTAAACGTCGGCGTAAAGCGCGGAAATAGTTTCTAGTTTCACAACCATGGCGATTGGTTATTTATTTTTTGTTTGGTAGATGCGTGTGCTCTCGTCGAGTGCTGAGTGCAGAGTGCGGGGTGGCCCCGCGCGCGCCGTATTTATACCCTCGCGGCCGCTTGTACTCGGCTGATGCGTCCCGCGTCAGAGTTACCGCGTGCACTTGCTTTGCGATTGTTCCCATCGGTAAAAACACCGAGAACGTAGTGGGTAGCTACCTAATTGCCGGGTTTTATGGCCTGTTATGTTATGATAATGATATCGCTTTTGTTCGGCTCGTGTTGTTGTTGAATTGGCTGTTGGTAACGGCCACAGGTCGCTAGGTTAGTGGTTAGTATCCATTTTCCTACACTCTCAGGCTCACTCCATCTTCCAATAACTGTATCTACGTAAATCTATTGATTGTTGCTTCTATCGCGGCCTTTACTTTTTGGTTTCACCTACATTTTATATTACTGTTCAATGAAATTAGGTTGAAAACACGCGATCTGAAAATAATAATAATAATTTTACTCAGAATAATTTAAAATTTCATATTTTTCAGTCGATAATACAAATTCAGTTTCGGCGTTTAAATATTAAACAATATTTATTATTTACTTGTGATATGTTCTCGTATCATCACCATTGCTCGTAATAATAACATGTTATTCATTATTATTAATATGATTAGAAAATATATTTTAATTTCCTTGAGGTATGGTACGTTTCAAGATAATTGACATTAAAACCACAACTATTAAATCACAAGTGAATAAAATTAGGCAATTAAATAAAAAACTAAAATTCATTATGAAGAATTAAGAATCAACGTTCATCTATGTCAGTCTTTCCCAAAGTGGGCGATAACGCCCCCTTGTGGGCGCTGCTGGTCTCAAGGGGGGCGGTAAGAGACCCAGAAAGAAAATGGGGGGGTTTTGTAGAGGCGCGGGGGGAAAGATACAGAATTGAAATCGTTCAGCGTTTCAATAATCATTATTATTGGCAGATGGAGCCCGTAAGAGTTAACTTGAGACCTAAGCGCCGTTGTATGTTACCTACTGCGCTTTGGTTTCAAGTAGCGGGTTATAGTCAAAGTTTCGTATAGAATTTTCATTTAATATACATAATATACATATATAGGTCACAATAATTAATTAATTTAATTCGAAGTTATAGTGGTTTTTAAATAGGTGAAAAAATGGGGGCGCTAAACAAAATATTTATTCTCAAAGTGGGCAGTCGACAGAATAAGTTTGGGAACCACTGATCTATGTTTACTGGATAAAAAGTAGTTTGATTAAATTAAATAATAGGATAATCGCAGGTGGCTAAGCTATTATTTATTGCCTTAACGAATAATATTGGTAGGTATATCTGGCTACTCTATCTACTAAATATTTTTATTATATTATTTCAAATTTTTGGACTATTTTATAGTTATCTGTAGATTTGATACGGACACTTAATTTTTTTTTGTCTTTTCTAGACACCTAAATTTTAACAAACTTCTAATTTGCGAATTACCTAGTACGTCTGCTAATAGCCATGAAGTAATCTTATACAAAAATGCAATGGAAAGATTTAGGTGTTCAATCAAATTAGTGGAAAACGGCCCTATGTGCGTAACAAACTCAACAACACAAATAAGGAAGGTCGATGTATTTACGTGTCCCTGGAAAGCTTGTTACTTGTTTATACACAAACGTTCGTGTCTGTGGGTCTGCTATTTAGTTCGGGTGTACAGTGGCGGACACATCAAGCTATACAAAACTGTCAAATTTCTTCATTCGATTATTAACCTTATATTGTTACACTGCTTCGGTGGCGCAGTGGTTAGTGGGTCGCACTTTAAAGCGACGGCTGCGCAAGAGGTCCCGGGTTCGATCCCCGGGTCGGGCCAAAAATTGTACCTAAGTTTTCGGTAAGAAATTCTTAGTGGCAGCCCTGAGTCTGGAAGTTGGCGGTCTTGTACCCCCGTGCCTCGGAAAGCACGTTAAGCTGTTGGTCCTGCGCCTGATCCCTCTCCGGTCGTGTCACAGTAGTGTCCCATCGGAATAGGAGGGTAAGGGAATAGAGAGTGTACTTGTGTTTGCGCACACACATGAGCACTATAATATATCCTGCGTACGTGGCTGATCGTTGAGATTGGCCGCCGTAGCCGTAATCGGTTGGAGGATATTATTACGGACACTTCATTTTTATTTTTTTGTCTTTTCTAGACACCTAAATTTGTTAAATTACTTTGCACTGCCTTCCCTTATTACGAATACGATATTTCTTTCCTCTACCCAAAGGTTGTCTGGAAGAAATCGCTACAAGCGATAAGACCGCCTTATTGTACTGTCTGTTGCTGTTGTATCATGCTTGTATTTTATTTTTGTGCAATAAAGAATATCTATCTATATATCTATCTAAATTTTAACAAACTTCAAATTTGCGAATTACCTACGTTTGCTAATAGCCATGAAGTAATTTTATACAAAAATGCATTTGTTGGAAAGATTTAGGTGTTCAAAGAAATTAGTGGAAAACGGCCCTATGTGCGTCACAAAGATAACAACACAAATAAGGAAGGTCGATGTATTTACGTGTCCCTGGAAAGCTTGTTACTTGTTTATACACAAATGTTCGTGTCTGTGGGTCCGCTATGTAGTTCGGGTGTACAGTGGCGGACACATCAAGCTATACAAAACTGTCAAATTTCTTCATTCGATTATTAACCTTATATTGTTACACATTGGGTTCGAAATCGATTGATGAAATTTGACAGTTTTGTATAGCTTGACCTGTCCGCCACTGTACCTACAGACAACCAGAAGTTGGGGTATTGTAATCAGTAAAATTTTTGCAGTTCATATTGACCCCAACCCCCTTATTACAAATCGCGAACTAAGGATAGTCCCAGAACTAAATTCGTGAACGCTCCTTTTAACATTGCGTGTTGGAACGGGATGACATGAGCTTTAGAACGGTACTTACTTTAGATCGAGATTTATAATAAGATAGAACAGGTATTTATCCACGTCTTAATCGTACTAAGATTTAGCGAATTGTAATCTGGTCCCCGGCAGCGTAGAATAGGCCACCCTCACTCTTACCGAGGTGTCGTAAAAGAAGACTAAGGTAAAGCTGCTGGCATGATCATCAGCACCCAGAGAAGGAAAACTCTGCATTTATATCAAAACCCTCGCCAACCCGTCTGCCAAGCGTGGTGAGTATGGTAATTACCCCTCATGTGATTGAGGGAGGCCCGTGCCCCAGCAGTGGGGACTTAAATGGGCTGACGATGAATCTAAGAAGAGTTAGTTTGTCTTATTAGATTGAAAGAGTTAGCCTGTCTAATTAGATTCTCATATGAATTTAAATTGCGTTAAAAATCTTTTTTTTTCGCCGTTTCTCGGACATCTCGCTATCTCTGTCGCGCCATTGCGACACTTCTGTGCGAGTAGAAACAGAATGAATTGAAATTAAGTATGAAACTTGATTATATTTTGATATTCTTTGCCTCTCTTTCTCATAACAAAGGTCTGGTAATTACAATGTAACGGAAAAATTTAGAGTCAATAAATTTATAACTAGCCTAATATCAACTATTAATAACCAATAAAAGTGATTATATTCAGATTTTTATAACTGTATTCATATGGGTATAGTTCATTTTTAAAATACCACTTAAACTTCAAATTCATCATTGTCCTGCATGATTCCAAAGCTTAAAGTACAACCTCAAAATGGCAATCCGCCGGAGCGATGACGCGGTTAGGGACAAGCTTGCAAATAAAAGTTAACTTAACTACATAAAATCACCAAACCGTAGGGGGTTTGGTGATTTTATGTAGTTAAGGACCTCAGAGGACCAAAAAAAAAGAGAGAGACCCAAAAAAAAATGACAGTACATTTTATACATCTTACTAACATTAACCATGCATGACTGCCTAAACTTAAAATTGTTATTGTAATTAAATTTAGTTTAATTTTATCGCGGAGCAAATTTCAAAAATAATTTGTTACAGCTTAAAAAACGAGCACAATAAAGGCACGGAACCAGTGTCCGTGGAATTTCATTACAATTAAAAAATAAAATAAAAAAGCTTAAAGTAGTTTGGTTCCTCTTCCTTTTTTTTTGAGGGAGTATGGTTTTGGGTTTCTACGTCAACGTTCATGTCTTCATTATGGGTATCATAGTCAAGGAATAGGTATCTAATTCTCTTCGTTATGGGTATCAAAGTCTAGGAATATCTAATTCTCTTCATTATGGGTATCATAGTCAAGGAATAGGTATCTAATTCTCTTCGTTATGGGTATCAAAGTCAAGGAATATCTAATTCTCTTCATTATGGGTATCATAGTCAAGGAATAGGTATCTAATTCTCTTCGTTATGGGTATCAAAGTCAAGGAATATCTAATTCTCTTCATTATGGGTATCACAGTCAAGGAATAGGTATCTAATTCTCTTCGTTATGGGTATCAAAGTCAAGGAATATCTAATTCTCTTCATTATGGGTATCATAGTCAAGGAATAGGTATCTAATTCTCTTCGTTATGGGTATCAAAGTCAAGGAATATCTAATTCTCTTCATTATGGGCATCATAGTCAAGGAATAGGTATCTAATTCTCTTCGTTATGGGTATCAAAGTCAAGGAATATCTAATTCTCTTCATTATGGGTATCATAGTCAAGGAATAGGTATCTAATTCTCTTCATTATGGGTATCATAGTCAAGGAATATTTAAAGTTTGAAGTCAATCAATTTTTCTCGTACGCGTTGGACTCAACATTTGTGCATGGTTATTTAATAAATAGTATAAGTGTTTGCCGAGAGGTGGTAACCGCGAAATTGTTTAAAATAGATCCGGTTTAGTAGCTAAAAATTTAAATCGATTGGCGTCGCTAGTGTGCCCTACCCGTCACCTTAACACCCTTAACTGTCACGAACGGTCTATCGTTCGATGATTTTAATTAGATTAAACAAAAACTATAAACACGAAAAGCGACATTTTATTTTATAGTTATTTAGCATATTTAGCTTCTATCTCGTGACAAAAAACCAACAAGAAGTTTTTGTTCAAAAACGTATTAATGACAGTTGTTTTAATTTAACAGTTGCATTTATAAATTTTATAGACAACGCCCTGTTGGTCTAGGGGTTTAAGTACCAGGCCGAGCAAAAAGTATGTTTCGTATTTTCCGGACATAGCTCGGGTTTGTGATCACCAATCCACATTTAGCAAGCGTGGTGATTAAGCCTAATTCCATCATAGTAGCGATAACTTGATTTCTATGATGGAGGCCTTTGCCCTGTAGTGGGACAGTTTATAGGCTGATTAAAAAAAATATAAATACTAAATAAAGTAAAAAAGATAAAACTTGTCTTGCTTAAAATAGAAAACGTTGATTCCAACCACTTCAACCACAAAACAAAAGGTTAGACGGAAATTATTGGGAAGATCATGACAACCTCTTTGTTTTTAGTATTTTTTATAAAGATGTGATTACATTCTGTAAACTAGGTAATCATCGTCAGCCCATTTAAGTCCCCACTGCTGGGGCACGGGCCTCCCTCAATCTCATGAGGGGTAATTGCCATACTCGCCACGCTTGGCAGACGGGTTGGCGAGGGTTTTGATATAAATGCAGAGTTTTCCTTCTCTGGGTGCTGATGATCATGCCAGCAGCTTTACCTTAGTCGCCTTTTACGACACCTCGGTAAGAGTGAGGGTGGCCTATTCTACTCTGCCGGGGACCACACGGCTAAAACTAGGTAACCTAGGTAATACACACACAAATAAATAACTTATCATCGAGCTGCTACATAAAACAACAAGGAAAGAAGCTCAAATAAAGATACTTGTAGGTACGAATGAGTAAAACGAATCATGAATCTTTAACGAATATTGAAATGAACCCTCAATGGCCTACATTACTAATTCTATCCAGCCATTCTATTGAAGTATAGAATACTCTAGAACAAATCTTATCCTTGCTATCAGAGGTCATTTCCACTAACCCTTCTTAACATAGAGTCGTGACTAAAATATTCACTAATGGTACAGTCAACAAGATATCACACCTTTGAAGGTACGCCTGCCATTTATATTTTTATTTGAATCTCGTAGGGTGCCTCACGATGCGCGAAGTGAAATATGCACATAGATTAGAATAATCCAAAGGGGCTCAGATTGACTTAAGACCTCCCGTTAAAAAGGCCCACGTGAGCTACCATTAATACACAGGCCTATCCTTGTTTTATTGTCCGTAATTAATCATCATTATCGGCCCATTTAAGTCCCCACTGCTGGGGCACGGGCCTCCCTCAATCACATGAGGGGTAATTGCCATACTCACCACGCTTGGCAGACGGGTTGGCGAGGGTTTTGATATAAATGCAGAGTTTTCCTTCTCTGGGTGCTGATGATCATGTCAGCAGCTTACCTTAGTCGCCTTTTACGACACCTCGGTAAGAGTGAGGGTGCCCTATTCTACTCTGCCGGGACCACACGGCTAAAACTAGGTAACCTAGGTAATACACACACAAATAAATAACTTATCATCGAGCTGCTACATAAAACAACAAGGAAAGAAGCTCAAATAAAGATACTTGTAGGTACGAATGAGTAAAACGAATCATGAATCTTTAACGGATATTGAAATGAACCCTCAATGGCCTATATTACTAATTCTATCCAGCCGTTCTATTGAAGTATAGAATACTCTAGAACAAATCTTATCCTTGCTATCAGAGGTCATTTCCACTAACCCTTCTTAACATAGAGTCGTGACTAAAATATTCACTAATGGTACAGTCAACAAGATATCACACCTTTGAAGGTACGCCTGCCATTTATATTTTTATTTGAATCTCGTAGGGTGCCTCACGATGCGCGAAGTGAAATATGCACATAGATTAGAATAATCCAAAGGGGCTCAGATTTGAACTTAAGACCTCCCGTTAAAAAGGCCCACGTGAGCTACCATTAATACACAGGCCTATCCTTGTTTTATTGTCCGTAATTAATCATCATTATCGGCCCATTTAAGTCCCCACTGCTGGGGCACGGGCCTCCCTCAATCACATGAGGGGTAATTGCCATACTCACCACGCTTGGCAGACGGGTTGGCGAGGGTTTTGATATAAATGCAGAGTTTTCCTTCTCTGGGTGCTGATGATCATGTCAGCAGCTTTACCTTAGTCGCCTTTTACGACACCTCGGTAAGAGTGAGGGTGGCCTATTCTACTCTGCCGGGACCACACGGCTAATTAATAGTATCATACATATTTTAGACACGTGCCCCCATATTAACGCGAACTAAGGAGAGCCCCGGAACAAATTCATGCCAGCTCCTTTTAACATTGCGTGTTGGAACGGGATGACATGAGTTTTTAGTACGGTAATAAGTTTAGATCGCGATTTATAATAAGGTGGCTTGAGAAGTGGGAACAATTTGGATAGCGAAACAACTCGCGATCCTGATAAGCATCTACACCGAACAACGGAACGCAACCGATGGAGACAGCTGGTTGACAGAATCGGAAGGTCAGGATCCTCAGCAGTGAGGGAGTCGACCGAAGAGAGAGATTAATCTTCTTCTTCTTTGAGTGCCTCTTCAGTTCTGTTGGCCTTTCAAAATCCTCTCTGTTCATTGCGAGACGAAACAGCCGTTTCACAGATGCGATGCCAGTCACTCCCTTTTATTACGCAGCTACGATTTTTTCCTTCTTCCAACACGTCGTCTCCCCTCTATTTTACCCATCATGATGAGTTGCATTTTCCGCTTTTGATGAATTCTAAAAGTTACGGGTCATGGAGATTAATAGAAATATCATCATCGTCATCGTCAGCCCATTTAAGTCCCCACTGCTGGGGCACGGGCCTCCCTCAATCACATGAGGGGTAATTGCCATACTCACCACGCTTGGCAGACGGGTTGGCGAGGGTTTTGATATAAATGCAGAGTTTTCCTTCTCTGGGTGCTGATGATCATGCAGCAGCTTTACCTTAGTCGCCTTTTACGACACCTCGGTAAGAAAGAGGGTGGCCTATTCTACTCTGCCGGGACCACACGGCTAATTAATAGTATCATACATATTTTAGACACGTGCCCCCCATATTAACGCGAACTAAGGAGAGCCCCGGAACAAATTCATGCCAGCTCCTTTTAACATTGCGTGTTGGAACGGGATGACATGAGTTTTTAGTACGGTAATAAGTTTAGATCGCGATTTATAATAAGGTGGCTTGAGAAGTGGGAACAATTTGGATAGCGAAACAACTCGCGATCCTGATAAGCATCTACACCGAACAACGGAACGCAACCGATGGAGACAGCTGGTTGACAGAATCGGAAGGTCAGGATCCTCAGCAGTGAGGGAGTCGACCGAAGAGAGAGATTAATCTTCTTCTTCTTTGAGTGCCTCTTCAGTTCTGTTGGCCTTTCAAAATCCTCTCTGTTCATTGCGAGACGAAACAGCCGTTTCACAGATGCGATGCCAGTCCACTCCCTTTTATTACGCAGCTACGATTTTTTCCTTCTTCCAACACGTCGTCTCCCCTCTATTTTACCCATCATGATGAGTTGCATTTTCCGCTTTTTGATGGAATTCATAAAGTTACGGGTCATGGAGATTAATAGAAATATCATCATCGTCATCGTCAGCCCATTTAAGTCCCCACTGCTGGGGCACGGGCCTCCCTTAATCACATGAGGGGTAATTGCCATACTCACCAGGCTTGGCAGACGGGTTGGCGAGGGTTTTGATATAAATGCAGAGTTTTCCTTCTCGGGTGCTGATGATCATGCCAGCAGCTTTACCTTAGTCGCCTTTTACGACACCTCGGTAAGAAAGAGGGTGGCCTATTCTGCTCTGCCGGGGGCCACACGGCCCTATCTACTAGTGGCCTACCCTGAATAGATAACTATATGTAGCAGTGAATGTTTGATTGATTGATTGATTAATAAACTTAGGCTAATATCCGCAATAGCAAGCTACAGTGCGACCATGATCAGAAGGCATTGCAGTGACATTGACAGGGGGCTTTGTTTCTATGGAAAAATGTCAAAAACTCTGTTGTCTCAGACATTTTGTTAAGTAAATAGCATTAGTTCCAATTTTCGCCACCTGCCAAATAACTGCAGAGCGACTATACTGCCTTGACTTCGTTTCAGGTATCTTCTTCTTATTTGGTATCGGAACTTCATTTTGCTCAAGTAGTGTCAAAATTCCTATAAAAGGAACTCCTGCCTTTGCAAAATTTCAAGTTTCCATCAGTCAGTCAGCTTTCATTGGCGAGCACTGTACACTGCGAATGCGCCGGGCGGCGGCAGCGGCATGCATTATTACTGCGCTTGACCTGGATAAACGGATGAAGCCCTACAACTGCCTGTTTGCACTGTCCTGGCTTTGCGGCCTTGTGGCAACAACGACCGATGGTGATTCATAGCCAAATGACCCGATTTCCTAGGAAAACACAGGAGTATGGAAACTTAGGAAAGAAAGAAAGAAAAGATATTTATCGATCACAACCACAATAAAAACTAATGAAATTAAATTCGACGTGTCTGTTTTTGATTTTTTTTGAAAGATGAATAAGGGGGGAGTGTTCTTAGCTATGTTGGATAATAATCGATCCAAGATGACCGCCCTCACAAAAATATGGATTGTATGCTTTAACACAACTCCCACAATATGGGTATCATATATAAAGGGCTTGAATAGCAGAATATTATATTTATTGTGACAAATATCAAAACCAAAATGGCCGCCGTCAGAAAATGACGAATAACCTATTTGTTTCTGTCGGGGGTTTTTTAAATTTTCAAAAAACCCCTGACAAAAACAAATAGGTTTTGATATTTGAAAAAAGAAATGAAGCTAGTCTAGTCTTCGCAGGACTTCTTCTGCAGTTCATTCTTTACAGTATTTTTACAATTATTATATTTAAATGATTGACTATAATTGGATGGATGTTTTACCTACACCCAATCTTCTTGTTATTTTTAACCCCCGACGCTAAAACGACGGGGTGTTATAAGTTCGACGTGTCTGTTTTTGGGCTAGGCTTTTCTAAGCCTTTATTTAGGATGGATTTCTAATCCATCATCATCTTAACCTTTTTTTCCCGGTTGCGTTCCAAGCTGTCCCTTCGGAGCCCGGGATCCGCTATGTCTAATTATCTGTGGATATCGTTTCTGTCGTATCTGTGGGATTACGAGCATCCCAGGTACCTATTACTGTGATGTTGTGGTGTTGGATAATAGGTGATATAATACCGGGAGGATCATCCTATCATTGACATTATAACTAGTTACGTAACGTAACGGCCGTGTGGTCCCCGGCAGAGTAGAATAGGCCACCCTCACTCTTACCGAGGTGTCGTAAAAGGCGACTAAGGTAAAGCTGCTGGAATGATCATCAGCACCCAGAGAAGGAAAACTCTGCATTTATATCGAAACCCTCGCCAACCCGTCTGCCAAGCGTGGTGAGTATGACAATTACCCCTTATGTGATAGAGGGAGGCCCGTGCCCCAGTAGTGGGGACTTAAATGGGCCGACGATGATACGTAACGTAAACCGATTGATCAGAATTATTACGAGTGGATCTGTATATATACCTGTATTCAATACTCCATGATATAATGTTGATTCTGAAGACTCATAGATCTGCTTTTGAAAGATCATTGAAAAGAAAAACAGGATCGTCATACCTTCTCTGCCCGATTGCGTCAGAGCTGTCGCTTCGGAGCCCGGAGATCGAAGGAACTTTGATTTGTGTTTGTTTTCTTTAGAATGATGGATGGCTAATACTTTTATAAGTACCTTTCGCGATTACAGTTTTTTGGAAGAACTCAATTTTTTCTTTTGCGACATATGGTCGATTACAAGAATATTATGCAAATCAAATAGAATAGACTCTTCAATTCCAATGAGTATTTCATTTTTCTTTTCCATGTATTTCGAATACTTCACCGTGGGAGAGCCACGCTTAGCATGAATGGGCCGGCTCGACCGGAGTGATACCTCCGCCTCACAGAAAACCGGCGAGAAACAGCACTGTGCTGTGTTTCACTGCGTAAGTTAGGGTACCGGAGGCCCAATCCGGGTTTAAGAGGGCACAGCGAACTTGTGACTCCAATGGTATTGCGGGTGTCCATAGGCGGCGCCAATCGCTTACCATCAGGTGGTCCGTCTCCTCGTCTGCCACCTGTCACATAAAAAAACTTCATATTGAAAATGCACCAGAATCGCCTGTCAAGTTATTGTAGCTAAAAATACTTAATAAGTACGTAGGTATAAACAACTAACGTCAAACAAGAAACCGTAAAAGTGCTCCTGTTTATATCTCCGCGTATCAGTAACAGATATTAAGATCGAAAGCTGGAAGATCAAGAATAGACCTCGTAAATAAAACCATAATATTTACAAATACACGTTCAAACAAAATTTTCCGGAAGTTTACCCATAACTTTGTTGTTAATACCGATTTTCACGGAAATTAATCTGGTACTTATGCCGGCACTGCATTACGTCCGTAAAGTAGCCCCGTGCAGCAAATTACAGTTTTCGGGGAAACAAAACACAACATTGTACTCGTAAAGGCGAGTGCCTCACTGGAAAAACCGTTGTTAACAGAGCGTTACAGAGACAGAGGAGAGTAACTATTTTTGACACGAGAGCCGAGCAATACCGGGTAAGTAAGTAAGTAAGTAAGTAAGTACACATTTATTGACCACATAAAAGATTTACATACACAGGACACGAAACATAAGCATATGGAGATTGCACAGTAATACATAGGAAAAAAATATTAAACAAAGACAAAAAAATAAATAATAATTAGTTAATATATAAACCAGAAAGAAGAAAAGGAACAAAGTGAAGTGGTCAACAAGGTCCAAGCTCAGCATGTGCTGCAGCGGTTTGCCACCGCTGCCGCGCTGGTTTTCAGTTTGGACCTCGAGTGACTGGGGAAATCTAACAAGGAATGCGAGAATTAATCAAAGATAACAAAAAAGAAAAGACAAAAAGAACGAGGATACAAAAAAGCGGTAGTAATTTTCTATACATATAATACAGTGTTTGGCAGTGATTGGCAGACCGCGCGCCGAGTGTGCAGCGCGAACGGGATGTGACCGATCGTGTGGAGGTGCTATTTATGGACGTCACCTTCCAAGCAAAAAGAAAAACAGAGAAAAAAAAAAGTCTATGAACGCCGTATTATTCAGTCATACTCACGAGTAGAGTACGTAAACACAAATGGACACCAGTGGGACAGATCCCATAGGAGAGAAATCGGGCGCAGGACCAAGGCATGGTCATTTAACACATGACGAAGTTGTAACTTACGGACTCCGGGCTGACATTCCGAATTTCCTATAGGTACAGAAAGACTCAGGTACCTAGATACATATTTTTGCCTAACCAAGACCAGACTTTAGACGACCCGTTTGGAACAGTGATAGTAAACAGCTGCCTTTGGTCCAAAGGTTGCCGGTTCGATCCCCGAACAGTACAAACATTTGTGTGCATGAACACGTCTGTATAGTAAGCATTTACGAAGAAAAAGTATTATTTGTATATATTTGTAAACCCACTGTTGATTCTGATATCCGTAACACAGGTGCTTGAGCTGCATAAGGCGGCATTAACCAGCGACAATCTCGGAGCCAGATCAATGTGCCTATGTGATGTTGTGAAATATTTATAAAAAAGTGCATCATTCGCTTTTAAGTGTGTCTAAATAGCTTTTTGACAGCCATAATGGCTTTAACCAAAAATTGAAATTGTACACATGGTGGCGTCGAATTACCCTTTTTGTACTTTGGATCGTCCTTATGACTGAGATACAAGTGTTTTTTTTGCACTGCGGGGGATAACTAGAGCTGACGCCGTCTGTACCTACATTACAATATTCTCGGTGCGGCAGCGCCTTAAGATTGTTATGACGTTAAGGAAAATTGTTTATTGTAGTTAACGTTAATGCAAAATTATAAACCTGAATACGTAGATTAGTCTCAGCTGACGAAAACAATGCGAAAAAATAAATAAATGAAAATTATACAAGGAGGTATACACCTGCAATGACGAAGTTATAAGTTGTAGACGTCATTGCATGGTCAATGTTTACCACACTTATGCAAACATGTATGATACTTGTCTGTGATTATGAATTCGCAGTCAGTTAGATGGTGTCAAACTCAATAAAAAGGTTAATAAATTAAAAAAACACGCCACATCTGTCAATCATAAAATAATTGACTTGCATCTTCATGCACTAACTTTATGCAATAATGTATATCTATCAATTTATAATAGAAATATATCTATCTATAATATCTATATACAGAAAAAAAACACCTCCCCGTACAAAAGTAATCAGCTGATTAGTGCATATTGTATAGGAAGTTAGGAAGGCAATTTTTTTTTAGATTAGACCATATGTTCCTTGAAGGAAAATGTTTGTTATCCTCAGTATAATGCCCTCGATAAGGGAGTAAGACGGTTAAATAAGCATGCTGTATCAGCCATTATAAAACAAAAACATTGGGATGTCTTGAAATCCTGAGAAAAAATCGAAATTAAATCTAAAGCTGTGGGAAATAGATATTTCATTTGCAATGATTTTGGATTCAAGCAGATAAAAATATAAATCTATTCAAGAAAGTATTTCTCCGTAAGCTCTCGTTCTTTTTCATGTCTAAGTCCTGCGATTGGCGCCACATCTGTCACGTCAACATTCAAATTAGAACTTTGTTTATATAGACATATAGAATCTCAAATATTAATTCCGTGTTTAGCCGCGGGACTTTTTTCGTGGCGCGGACTCTGCCCAGGGTTTGACAACATTGATAAGAAGGTCATCATCATCATCATCATTTCAGCCAATAGACGTCCACTGCTGGACATAGGCCTCCCCCAATGTTCTCCACACAGATCGGTCCTGTGCCTCCCGCATCCAATGGATTCCCGCGATCTTCACCAGATCGTCGGTCCACCTTGTAGGAGGCCTGCCACGGCTGCGACTTCCTGTACGTGGCCTCCACTCGAGGACCTTTCCGCCCCAACGGCCGTCTGTTCTCCTCGCTATGTGTCCTGCCCATTGCCACTTGAGGCATACAATCTTTTGGGCTACGTCTGTGACCTTAGTTCTCCTGCGGATCTCATCATTTCTGATAAGAGGGTAGTTGTATTAAAAGCGATTGCTCTAATTAACTTGATCTGTGCCCGGAAAAAGCAATTAATTCTGCCTGCGATATCCAAGAATAGTTTGATATCGTGCAGCGGGATTTCCTAGATCACCTGCAATTATGTGGTAATTATTACATGACAATAATGTCGGTAAATATGTGCGGCAATCTTTGACGTCTGTCGAGGCAAACGTTTATCGTCATCATATTCATCATCTTCAACTATTGATATTCTCACCGGTAAGTGATGGATGGAATTCTCACCGGTACGTGATGGATGAAATTCTTGATTGAGCCATGGTAGCTCAGTGGCTCTGAACACGCCTTCCATCCGGGGGGTCGCGGTTCGAATCCGAGCATGCACCTCTGGATTTTTAAAATCTATGTGCATATTTGTACCTTTAGCTCGGGTAAGGGAAAACATCGTGATGAAACATGCACGTTTCGGGTAGTTTCTGAATCGTGTAACCATGATTCCGCCTGGTGCCCCTGTTAAAGGTCCGCGAAGGTCAGACGGCAGTCGCTTCATTGTAATTACCAGACTCCCCAAACCCTGAATCATGGTCCAAGTGTACCTCGGGCTCCAGAGTGGACAGACGCAATTAGGAATTACACGCTAAAATGAGGATTCAATCATGAATTCCCCTCCTCATCCTAGCGTGGCATCCAAAGCTGTCGCTTCGAAGCCTGAAGTACGCTTAGATTATGATCCAGGATTCTGGAACTCTGGTAATTACAATGGAGTGACAACCGTCTGCCCTTCGAAACCCTTAGACGACCAGACCAACTGAATCATGGTTGCATTTTCAGAATCATTAAGTGCTACCAACTGGTGACATCAATTTGAATTTAATTACTCCTGTTATCTAATACGATAACAATCCGCCGTGTGGTCCCCGGCAGAGTAGAATAGGCCACCCTCACTCTTACCGAGGTGTCGTAAAAGGCGACCAAGGTAAAGCTGCTGGCATGATACACATACTTGTGAACAGGTGCCACCTTTGGGGACTAGTCTGCTTCGGTTTACCTCATAATATTTATTTTATTATTATTTCCTTTATTTTATTTTGTGTAACAATTGAACTGTATGGCTTGGTATGATGATGACACAACATTGTATGAAAGTTTGGCGATTAAAAAGAGTAACTGGCGAGTTTCTTGCCGGATCTTCTCGACCAGAAACAACTTTCCGAGCCGATGGTAGAATCGCATTATGTTTATTTATTTCTTTAGTATATTTTATGTATCAACATATATATGTATTAACATGTAAATTATACATAAGTACTTATAAATAAATAGTTTTAAGTCATTCAAATGTATGACGATTGTAAGTGCTGTGTACAAGCCTATGCAAATAAAGAATTATTTGAATTTGAATTTGAATGATCATCAGCACCCAGAGAAGGAAAACTCTGCATATATCAAAACCCTCGCCAACCCGTCTGCCAAGCGTAGTGAGTATGGCAATTACCCCTCATGTGATTGAGGGAGGCCTGTGCCCCAGCAGTAGGGACTTAAATGGGCTGATGATGATGATCTAATACGAAGTTGCCACCCATAGTTACTGATTCATGCCCTGCGAACTCCATTAGTACCTAAAAATTTCGTTGTCGCGACTTGACGCACTGTACCTACTACGCACCAAGAGCAGTGTGCCTAAATTGATTGATAAATGGATTCTGTGACGTCACGGCTGTTTATCTGAATATCCATTAACGCGAACAATGAAAAATCACTGAAGAAGAAAATTGCTAATAATCGCCGCGCGTGGCAAATAATTTATGATGCTGACGTAGGAGGTGAGACGATGGAAGCGTGTCGTCACTGTTAATAGGATACAGACAGCCGCACATTAAAAGGCCAACAGTTTCGTTGTTAATAATTATAGTCAGGGGAACCGAAACAAAGCTAAATTAAGTTTAAAGAAGCAGCACTGAACTGTGTTTCGCTGCGTGAGTGAGGGTACCGGAAGCCCAACCCGGGGGATAGAGAGGTTTAAAGGTTGGCAGCGCACTTGTGACTCCACTGGTGTCGCGGGTGTCCATGGGCGGCGGCAATCGCTTACCATCAGGTGATACGCCTGCTCGTTTGCCACTTATTACATTAAAAAAATGTTGAAAGTTATATATTTTTACAATAAGACTATTCAAATTGATCGTCTTTAAAGTAAACTGAAATCAGAGTGCCTAATTTAAAGCAGACGACCAAATCGTAGTTTCACTCTCTGTCAAAAGCGCTGTGTGTGTGCGCTGTATTTCAAATAGGTAACTTATGTCTAATACAACTTTGATCAATAAATCTTATATAATAGTACTCATATTTAACATTTTGCCTAAACTAGGTTGACCTGTGTTTCAGGCTAAAAATAGGTCTTAGAAACTTTAATCATATAAGTAAGCAAAAAATTATAACTTCCTTGTGAAAAAATAAATAAAGTGCGTCCTTCCGGTCATGACTTACAGTGCCGAGACGTGGACACTCACGGCTGGACTAGTCCACCGGTTCAAAGTCGCTCAAAGAGCTATGGATAGGGCTATGCTCGGAGTATCTCTGAAGGACCACATCAGAAATGATGTAATCCGACAGAGAACCAGAGTCACCGACATAGCCCACCGAATTAGCAAACTGAAGTGGCAGTGGGCTGGTCATATTAGCCGCAGAACTGACAGCAGTTGGAGTCGTAAAGTCCTTGAGTGGAGACCGCGACTCAGTAAGCGTAGTGTAGGACGCCCTGCGACAAGATGGGATGATGACATTCGAAGGCTGGCTGGTGTGGGCTGGATGAGAGTGGCCGAAAATCGGGAGCAGTGGCGTGCATTAGGGGAGACCTATGTCCAGCAGTGGACGAGTGTGGGTTGCTGATGATGAATGATGATGATGAAATTATAACTTAAACTTAATTTTACTCTACGCTAAAAATTAAAATTAGGTGATAATTATTTAGGGACAATGAGTAATTTCTCTGTATCATCGTAGGACAACTTCAGGAGCACCTCCTGAAGGTGTTTTTAGCGCAGTTATAGGTCAGTGGATATATGGTGTCTATGGCGGTAAGTCTATTATAGAGAAGTGGGCCCAAGGACACGTAGAAACGGCAAGAAAAAGCACGCTTCATTAGAGGATTATGAGAGCAAACTTTATCTTTCCTTCTTTTGTTAGTAGATACAGTGCTGTATGAAAGCGCAGTGTGCTGTTTAAGAACGGTGTTCATTATAAATAACTGTCTTACTGTTAGAACCTTACAATTTAAATAAAAAAATCCACGTTACGCAATACATACCTAAACTATTTTTCATTTTGATTTCAGAATTATTTTGGCCAAAATGTTGATTACGCCATTTCACATTCAAGGTATCGATAATGGTCAGCTAGGTGTATTTGGCGTGTAAACGTGATGAAAAGTTTGTTTATTATGCTACGCACGTTTGGTTGTAACGAACATTTACGACCCTACGTCATTTCAGCGCAAATTCGAGTAATAATAGAAGAGTTATGTAAACTTTATGACTGATATAAACGTGCAGCTTGCTACCATAATCAAAATACTCGTGACTACTTCAACGAAATCCAATGACGTGGATTTTTGTAATTAAATCAATTTAGGTTCGTCTATGTAGGCAATATATCTAGCTAAATCCCATAATTTTGATATTACTAGTTCGAATACAAATACAAGAGCAACAATTTTAAGCCTCTCATTAGCACCCGAATAATAATTTTATTAAGTACAAGTTAATAAACGCATACACCCTTTTCATATACCCGGCCAAATACGAGTCGGACTCGCCCATGAACAGTTCCGTAGCAGCAAGTAAGATATATGGAAGGTAAATTGCGGTTTACGGTTTATAACGTATTAAAAAAAACTACCAACTAGATCTAGTCCAAACCAATTTTCGTTGTTAGTTTTCATGATTATGTACATCATATATTTTTTTTTAGTTTTAAAGTAAAAAAGTAAAGTATCAGCCTATAAACTGTCCCACTGCAGGGCAAAGGCCTCCATCATAGAAATCAAGTCATCGCTACTATGATGGGATTAGGCTTAATCATCACGCTTGCCAAATGCGGATTGGTGATCACATACTTTTCGCATGGTGTTAAGAAAAAAATGATGTTAAAAACCTCAACATCATTTTTAAAGACCTATGCATACCCCACACGTATAGGTATGATAAAAAAAAAATTGAGTTTCAGTTTCAAGTAAGGAGACCCCCCTCCCCCCATTTTTTTATTTTTTCCAATTTTGTATGTAAAAATCGTAAAGCGGTTAACAATATACATCTATTTACCAAGTTTCAATAGTATAATTCTTATAGTTGCGGAAAAAAGTGGCTGTGACATACGGACGGACGGATAGACGGAAAGACATGACGAATCTTTAAGGGTTCCGTTTTTTGCCATTTGGCTACGGAACCCTAAAAAATCACAACTTAAGTTATTATTTAATGGTATTTCTAACGAGATTGAATATTGCTAACGTTACGCGTGGCTCAATAAAATGACTCGCGTGCCAAGTATTAAGGAAATTCTTCTGATAGGATTTTCTTCATGATCTAATATTAACTGGGAAATAACATTTTTTAACTCTTATAAGACAAACACGTTACGAAGTTTAAGGAAACAGGTAACTAATCTGACGTAAAAAAACCCTCGTGTTAATCAAATGCAATAAGATTAGTAGATTACGACAAAACTGAACGGGAAAAACATACGTAAAATACGTCTGTGTGAGTTTTTCTTGTTATTTAACCGTTTATTTATAGCTGGTAATTAGAATTAACACCTAGTAGCATACTCGTGCTATTGTTTGATTTGATTGACATTAGTTTATTTATTATTGTTGATTTTTTATTATTGTTGATTTATTTTAGCCGCGTGGTCTCCGGCAGAGTAGAATAGGCCACCCTCACTCTTACCGAGGTGTCGTAAAAGGTGACTAAGGTAAAGCTGCTGGCATGATCATCAGCACCCAGAGAAGGAAAACTCTGCATTTATATCAAAACCCTCGCCAACCCGTCTGCCAAGCGTGGTGAGTATGGCAATTACCCCTCATGTGATTGAGGGAGGCCCGTGCCGTGCCCCAGCAGTGGGGACTTAAATGGGCTGATGATGATGATGATGATTTATTTATTATTGACGACCCGTTTGGAACAGTGGTAGTGAACGCTGCCATTGGTCCAAGGGCTGCGGGTCGATCCCCGCACATTTCAAACATTTGTGTGCATGAACATGTCTGTTCGTATTGGTCTGGGTGTTTGCTATGTATTATGAGTATGCATTTACAAAAGAAAAGTATTATATGTATATATTTGTAATCCCACTGTTGATTCCGACACCGTAACACAGGTGTTTGAACTACCTATCTCGGAGTCAGAATAATGTATGTGATGTGAAATATTTATTTATTTATTTATTCATTAACATACAATTGCATAACATTACAGTTTAATACCAAGGCGTTATACAATTCAATAATATTCATACATACATAAAGTTTTTCGGTAAATTAATATTCAAAAACAGAGTCTAGGTACTTAACATACGAACAGCATGCCCGAAAAATCAGGATGCCAATCACACAGCACTGTGCTGTGTTTCGCTGCGTAAGTGAGGGCACCGGAGGCCCAATCCGCGGTTAAGGGGCGTTTAAAGGTTGGCAAGCGCACTTGTGACTCCACCAGAGTCGGGGGGTCTATGGGCGGCGGCAATCGCTTACCATCAGGCAATCCGTTTGTTCGTCTGCCACCCATCACAAAAACCGGAACCCGGTGGTGGTGGCATGGCCTGACATTTGCTGCCCACGCAGCTATCCGGTCTCGTAGCACGTGGCCGTGCCAGCAGCGTAGGCGACTATCCTGCAGTTGTCTGCTACGTCACGGACATGAAGGCTGTTAGGTGTTTCAAGAGCTTCACCTCCTATTAATCCGTTCAGGCGCGATTGATCCAATTTGATATTGGACCAATTCGCTATTGAACCAATTCGCTATTGAACCAATTCGTTATTGGACCAATTCGCTATTAAACCAATTCGCTATTGGACCATTTTGCTATAGGAACTATTCGCTATTGGACCAATTCACTATTGGACCAATTTGCTATTGGACCCATTCGCTATTGGACCAATTCGCTATTGGACCAATTCGCTATTGGACCAATTCGCTATTTGACCAATTCGCTATTGGACCAATTCGCTGTTTGACCAATTCGCTATTGGACCAATTCTTTATTGAACCATTTCGCTATTGGACCAATCCGCAATTTGTAAAAAAAAAGATCATCATCATCATCATCATCAGCAACCCACACTCGTCCACTGCTGGACATAGGTCTCCCCTAATGCACGCCACTGCTCCCATACAGTGTCTGTCATTAGGGGGAATGGACCATAACCCACCACGCTGGTCCAGTGCGGGTTGGTGGGTGGTTCGCCAGGGCCTCTTTTGTTGGTTAGCAGGACGCGCCACGGGCAGGAGAGGTTGACTTGGAACCCGAAAGATGTTGTGTGGGCCCCCTTACGTCACAAAAAAAAAAAAAAAAGATAGTCAAAATGAATTTTACCATGTTTATTTTCACGATTGCCCTAAATTTCGTTTTCATGCATATAGGTCATCCTTCCCATCACACCCTCAGGCAGCTCACGGCTGGCAAATTGCGGATTGCGCCACCAATTAGGGTATAACGGTAAACAATGTAATAAGCACAGGAAAACTAGACCACGAAATCCCTCATCAAGTTAGTGACGCCGCGAGGTATTTGGACTAGCGACAAGATTGTTGTTAGGATGGGTTATTGAAGTTTAATTTTAATTAATAACGACAAAAATCAAGATAATACTGCATTGATCTTTAAAAAAGCCATTTCCATACATGCAAAGCCAGCATAGGGGGGTTGAAGGTGGACCGACGATCTGAAGTGAAGATCGCGGGAATCCATTGGATGCGGGTGGCACTGGACCGATCTGAGTGGAGAACATTGGGGGAGGCCTATGTCCAGCAGTGGACGTCTATTGGCTGAAATGATGATGATGATGATGAAAGCCAGCATTCCTGGATTTAAGAGCTGTATTTTATTACGAAATGCTTTGCGGTTAAGACGTAGCTGTAAGCTCTATGTAGAGCATTAGTACATCAGGGTCCCAAGCTCCGAGGGGCAATTTTGGTAGGCTAGTCATTGAAGTCGAATTAAAAATTTGTATGGACGAATGTACGAAATCTCTAAATTCGATGTTGAATATTCGTGAATAGGCCGCAAGAGGCCCCCTAGAGCTCTGAAGAAACACCCACATTTTTAGGCAACTATCTAACTAAAATACAGGACTTATTGTTAGTCCCTGACAATGCAAGGATCCCATCCGTTTGTTTAAGGGACCTGAAATAGCCGTCATTATCGATGATCAATATTGTCCAATATCCGTAGGCAGTTGGGTCCTTCTTCTTTTTTATCGACAATGAGCCCGTGCTCAGTAAATTATGAAGTAATTAATTATACAGAGTGTATCTGTGATCATTTGCATCCCTTTAACCACGTGTTCTACTAACCATTACGAACAAAATTTGTTCTATCACTTTAGGAAATTCGCCAGAAAAAATTTCAACTTTTCATATAAAGTCGATCACGTGACTTGAACATTTTGTATGGGGATTCGAAAAAAAATTCGATGAATATCGAAAATTCGTTGAACCAAAGTTGTTCAGAATGGTTGGTAGACCACGTGGTTAAATGGATGTTAATGTTTACAGATGTATTAAAAATATACGTTACACCATCAATAAAACCCTTATGTACCATGAAATAATGACATTGTTTTATCACCTCGTAGGTACTTTAGCATGATTTAACTATTTAAAAAAATATATAAAGCGTGACAAAGGTGTAAATGGCACTAATTTCGGGGGACGTGACGGAGGTTTTCATTTCAATCAAAAAGTATTCTTTATCAATTAAATTTTACATCATATAATATATGCATCTGTAAAATAGTACATACATATCGTATATTTAGGATGTACTATTAATCATTTGTACTCTGTTATATAAAAGTTAAATGTTGATTTGTAAGTTTGGCTCATTGTCGATAAAAGAAGAACGACCCAGTTACCATTTGTTGACCCGCTAACTCATTTGCCCCCATTTTTCAAAACTAATTTAGGAATTCACAATATTCTCGAAAACTATCGATAGTTTTTACAACACTAACTACTCTGGTTACAGATTTCCTTCATCAAATGGAATATTTTCCTTAACACCGCTTTCCTTGTTTTGTTTCCCTCTATGTAATCAACAATAACTGCTGTAACATTATACGTTTTTCCGTGTTATTGTAGAACAAAAGACACAATTTTTATTTCGAGGAAACCTTCTCATCTCAAATATGAAATTCGAGGTAGGCAAACGGATTTAAAAGCGATATGTACTTCGCGAAACAAACGCAAAAGTGTCAGCACTTAGTACAGTCATCTCGGAAAAAACAAGATTTATTCCTCTCCCGAGACCCGTGAAATTGGCGCGTCAATCAAGCGAAACCGTTTTAGTCAGAAAATCGGTTTTTCAAGGAAATACGTTTGTTTGACTGATGAGTTAACATACAGACAGGCATTATTTATGAGCGAACCGCTTAAGATGGGTATACTACACATTCATCTATTTACATATCGAACATTTACATCCATTTAAGGAACCACGCTTTCTACAAACTATTCTGAACAGTTTGTTCTACGACTTTTCGAAGTTCGTCGGAAATTTTGACCAAGCCACTTGACTGACTTTTTTCTGTTATGGTAACGGGTAGGGCACACTAGCAACGCCAATCGATTTTAATTTTTAGCTGCTAAACCGGATCTACTTTAAACAATTTCGGGGTTACAACCTCTCGGCAAACACTTATACTATTTATTAAATAACGGTGCACAAATTCAGGGTCCGTTTTTGTACGCGAAAAATTGATTCACGCCAAAAGTGGCCGCTTTTGGCGGTGATTCACATTTCGAGTACAAAAGCAGACCCAAAAGTTAAGTATAAGTATTTAATAAATATTATAAGTGGTTGCCGATAGGTTGTAACCGAAATTGTTTAAAATAGATCCGGTTTAGTAGCTACAAAAAAAAAAATCGATTCGCTAGTTGACCCTACCCGTCGCCTTAACGATTTCTTGACTGACAAAAAGTTATAAGATTCAATTTAGGAAAATTAAGATATTTATTTTTACATGATTTGATATTTTTTTTTTACAATTTTATTTTATTGTAATACATACCCAATATGTGAATGCCTGCAAAGGCAAAACATGGAGGACATTAATGTAAAATTATTCAAATTATTAAACCTATGTTATACAAATAAAATTTGTATTCTTATCCATAGACTTTTAATATTATAGACTTAAACATCATTTTCTGTGATACCTATAGCTATCATTATAATCAAGCTAAATTTTACGGACTATAAGTAGTCGGGTAAAAACCCATTAAAAGAAAGTATACATTCTGCGTTTATCTGCTCTATGGCCGCTGTCTGGCGGTCGCCCAAGAATCGTCTTTGTACCTGTGTTAACAATCTTGTTTCAAAGAAAACGCTTTTCCAATCAGAAACCACATCTTTAAGGAAATGTTTATTTTCCCTATCTACGAGTAATACAGGGAATGATGATGAAGTTTTGCGAAGCTAATAAAGATGGAGTTATAAAACGAATATTTTAGAAAAAAAAATTTAACTACCAACTTGGTGGCGCATTGGTTTGTGGGTCGTACTTTAAAGTGACGGCTGCGCTTGGGGTTCAAATTCGATCCCCAACTAGAAAAAAATGTACATACAGCCACACATTAGGTTACCACAATCTGTCAAATTTCCTCAACGGATATTGAACCAAACGTGTTTAACATTAAGGCACAGATCAGTGATATGCAGCAACATTAAGAATCGACTGAAGAAATTAGACAATTTTGTATTGTTTGATGTATGGCTGTACGTACGTACGTACCTCAGCTTTTCTGTTAAGGTGACGGGTTGGGCACACTAGCGACGCCAATCGATTTTAATTTATAGCTACTAAACCGGATTTATTTTAAACAATTTCGAGGTTACAACCTCTTGGCAAACACTTATACTATGTATTAAATAACCATGCACAAATGTTGGGTTCGTTTTTTACGCGCAAAATTGATTCACGCTAGTGTGGCCTACCCGTTACCATAAGAAATAAATGTCTCAATTGAATGAATATTATTATTATAGAAACATTATTAGTGACATTATTGAGAGAGTTCTTCCAATGATAATGGCGCAAGCGCATGCGGCACTGACCAAGATTTCCTCAAACAGTTTTATTAATCCACACAATTATAATTTGATACAAATACAACTTAAATAAATAAATAAATATTTCACAACATCACATACATTGATCTGACTCCGAGATAGGTAGCTCAAGCACCTATGTTACGGATATCAGAATCAACAGTGGGATTACAAATATATACATATAATACTTTTCTTTTGTAAATACATACTTAGGTATAATACAGAGCAAACACCCAGACCAATACAAACAAACATGTTCATGCACACAAATGTTTGTACTGTGCGGGGATCGAACCCGCAACCCTTGTATCAGAGGTAGCGTTCACTACCACTGTTCCAATCGGGTCGTCTTAACTTATTCATTAATTCGCGACGGACGACCTCGATTGCACAGCGGCTGTGTGACACTCGAGTGCGGAAGATTCCGGGTTCACTTCTCAGTCGGGTCAATTCATTTCTAAATTGAGTCGAGTCCCGGAGTATGGCGGGTGATGACTTAACTGTCTTACTCTTACCTAGTTAATATACAGGTTGTATCTGTGAACATTTCATCATCATCATCATTTCAGCCAATGGACGTCCACTGCTGGACATAGGCCTACCCCAATGTTCTCCACACAGATCGGTCCTGTGCCTCCCGCATCCAATGGATTCCCGCGATCTTCACCAGATCGTCGGTCCACCTTGTAGGAGGCCTGCCACGGCTGCGAGTTTCTGTACGTGGCCTCCACTCGAGGACCTTTCCGCCCCAACGTCTGTTCTCCTCGTTATATGCCCTGCCCATTGCCACTTGAGGCATACAATCCTTTGGGCTACGTCTGTGACCTTAGTTCTCCTGCGGATCTCATCATTTCTGATACGATCACGCAGTGAACATTTACATCCCTTTAACCACGTTGGTAGAACATCAACCATTCTGAACAACATTTGTTCAATGACTTTTCGAAATTCGTTGAATTTTTTTTCGACTCCCCATACAAAATGGCCAAGTCACGTGACCAACTTTTTATGAAAAGTAATTTTTTTTTTATGCGAATTTCCAAAAGTCATATAACAAATGTTGTTCAGAATGGCTAGTAGAACACTTGGTTGAAGGGATATAAATGTTCACAGATACATCCTGTATGTGATTTTAATTTATTTTATTTTATTAGGGAAATTTACAGACCGATTTTCAAGTTAACGGAAATACTCTTCATCATCATCATCATCAGCCTATCGCAGTCCACTGCTGGACGTAGGCCTCTCCAATTGTTCACCACTGTGATCTATCCATGGCTTCTCGCATCCAGCTCTTGCCAGCCATCCTGCGCAGATCGTCCCCCCACCTAGCCAGAGGGCGCCCTACATTACGTTTGCCAAGACGCGGTCTCCATCAATAATATTCTTCATCAATTGGTAAGAAAGGTTCAGGTAAAGGCCTATAAGGAAACAGAATTTACGACCAAATTTTTATCTCGTTCGTTTGGACGTCTCGTTCATTACGGGACGGTTTCGCTGTAGGCCCTATGTCTGTTGTTTATACACAACTTGCCAACTGTTTCGAAATAGTCCAGGTAACTAACTCCACATGCCAACGTCCCTGAAATAGTTCCAGGTGGGGACTTAAGTACTTCTTAGAACATTACAACACGTTACTAAATTGCAATTTAAGTGGTTGACACTCAAACATGTGAGTTGGTGACAGATTACCAAGGTCGTATTTGTTTCGCATAATTCCCTTGTTTACGCAAACTACTATAAACACTGTGATTATAATATTATACAGGGTTACAGTGAAATTTGAATAGTGGATAAAGGCATTCGAGCGCTGCATGCGCTGCATGAGCGATGGTACCGTGATTTTTATTAATACCCGATACAAATGAAAACAATAATTTTTCCCCAAGGAATAGGTAAGATGTGTCTGTTTCAACTCTTTAATGCTTACAATATAGGTTAGCCGGTAATCGTCATTTATTTATTTTTTCTGTTTTTATATAAATTCATTATTAGTAAAAGTAGGTTTATTATATTATATATTTTTTTGTTTGTATATTTATTTATATTATTCATTACTCACATTTAATAATAATAATAATAATTAATTCTAACAACATCTCATACATTGACCTGATTCCGTACTAAGTAGCTTAAGCCCTTGTGTTACAGATATCAGACAACAGAGAAACACAAATATATACTTAAATACATATATTACACCCAGACACCGAACAAACACAAGTGTTCATCGCACGAATGTTTGTCCAGGGTGGGGATCGAACCCACGACCTTTGGCGTAAGAGGCAGGGTCACTACCAATTGCGCCATCCGGTCAGTCAAACATTTATGTTTATGGATATACATTTATTTAGCTGTCATAGATATTTCTAATGGTTGACTGGTAGAGAATGCTGTATAGCATTTAGTCCGCCAATTGTGCTTTATTTTCTTTTGCAATGCAGAATAAATAAATAAATAACAGGGTCTAAAAAGCCGTGTGGTCCCCGGGAGAGTAGAATAGGCCACCCTCACTCTTACCGAGGTG
The DNA here is from genome assembly GCA_019059595.1 of Marasmia exigua. Classification (NCBI taxonomy): domain Eukaryota; kingdom Metazoa; phylum Arthropoda; class Insecta; order Lepidoptera; family Crambidae; genus Marasmia; species Marasmia exigua. The sequence continues at coordinate 17,583,791 of CM032481.1, forward strand.
TCGTAAAAGGCGACTAAGGTAAAGCTGCTGACATAATCATCAGCACCCAGAGAAGGAAAACTCTGCATTTATATCAAAACCCTCGCCAACCCGTTTGCCAAGCGTGGTGAGTATGGCAATTACCCCTCATGTGATTGAGGGAGGCCCGTGCCCCAGCAGTGGGGACTTAAATGGGCTGATGATGATGATGATGTCTAAAAAGTGGTGCGCTCTGTGGCTAGGGGCGTTTAAGAATTAAGCAATTAGCCGTGCGGTCTAGTCCCAGCGGATTTCCGATCGCGATTGCGCGGAGATGGACACCCCAGGGGTTTTAATTAGGGTTTCAGTTCCACACACCACCTTGTTGCCTACCTACATGTAGCAAGATGACGGCCATGACAGTTTCCCCTAGGAAAAAAGGTACTAAAGTGGTCACCCACCGGATTGATGAATGTTTTTGTATGCGAATATAGCTGTCATCGGTAGTATTTCCGAACAGATACGACAGAATCTTTCAAGAAAAGGGCTTATTCCTTCCATAAGAGCCAGCAACGCATATGTGATACCTCGTGTGTTACAGATGTCCATGGGCGGCGATGACCACTCACCATCAGGTGTGCCGTTCACTCGTTTGGCCGCTATAATGTAAAAAAACCCTGTATATCTAATTGTACTGAGTGCGTAAGATTTCAGCACTGTTGTCACCTCGACTCCTGACCTCCAGCGAAGAAGAAATCAACCTTGCAGCCTCGAGACCCGAATGTACGAACTACCATTTAATGCACCAAGACAATTGTTTAGATTAGCCGCATCATTCATTACTCCATTTGATTCAGATTAATTTCTAGTCTTCATCCATCACTCAAGTCATAAGATCTTACTGCTAGCTCTTCAGCAGACCTAATGGTAGATATACGCTTTCTAGCAACTAAATGATTTTCTATTCTATTCTATACAAAAGTGCATGCACGTACTCGAACCCACGTCCTCCCGTTTATTTAGAAGGCGCACGTCTATTTAATTTTGCTACTATCGTTCGCATTTTTTGCCTAACCTTTTTATTCTGATCATAAAAAAGAAAAAGTATCAGCCTGTAAACTGTCCCACTGCAGGGCAAAGGCCTCCATCATAGAAATCTAAGTCATCGCTACTATGATGGGATTAGGCTTAATCACCACGCTTGCCAAATGCGGATTGGTGATCACAAACCCGAGCTATGTTCGAAAATATCGAAACATACTTTTCGCTCGACCCGGGAATCGAACCCAAGACCCCGAGATCACGGCCCGGTACTTAAACCACTAGACCAACAGGGCGTCTTTCTGATCATATTAGAACTAATTTTTATTTCGTTGCAGTTGAAAAACTATAATTTAGTTAGATTCTTTGTTTTCGGATGCTGCAGTTAATTTGCCTTAAGAAGAATGACTTTGAAATTCCTAAGTCACCATCACCACCTGGGTGTGGCGTAGCATAATGAGCGTCAAAGTCTAGGTTATCCTGTCATTGTGGCTACCTAATTAGTAATTACTGTTGTTCTCGGCGGAACAATGTCTGTCTGTCTGTCCGTGACATGCCCCTCCTAGGATAGATTGTCGGTATTGACGGTATGTCTCTACATTGTTACAGTGCGACCACGATCAGAAGGCACTTCAGTGACATTGACAGGGGGCGTTGTAAAACGTATTTTCTATGCGAAAATATCAAAACAACATTAGTTCCGACTTTTTCCACGTGCCAAATAACCGCGATCGGACTGTACAGTTACCTATTGTTTTTGCTAGAGATACCTAAACCGACCTACCTTTTTTATGTGATAGGTGGCAGACGAGCAGACAGATCGCCTGATGGAAAGCGATTGCCGCTGCCCAGAGACACCTACGACACTAGTGGAGTCACACTTGTGCTGCCAATCTCTAAACCCTCCTTTCCCCGGATTGGGCCTCCGGTACCCCCACGCAGCGAAACACAGCACAGTGCTGCTTCACGACGGTTTTCTGTGAGGCTGTGTATCACTCTAGTCGGACCGGCCCATTCATGCCGAAGCGTGGCTCTCCCACGGTCAACTACTCTGCCTTTGCAAAAACTTACCTTTTTATGTGAGAGGTGGTAAGTAGACGATTCCTATCCATTAGCTCGGCGGTGAAAGAAAACATGCTCGTTTCGGCTAGCTTCTAAAACGTGTAGTCATGATTCAGATGCCCTGGTTCTCCTGTTAAAGGGTTGCGAAGGTCAAACGGCAGTCTAATATTTATTGTAATTACCAGACTCCATCCCTCTTATTCCAAAACGTGGTTTAAAATAAGTAGCGGGATTAATACTGTGAATACCTAGCTGAAGAACTAGAGCAAACATTATTACAAAACTAAGTTTAACGTTATTTAGTATATCAACTATAACGCTTAAGTTAAACCACCCGGACCCCTAGTTTAAGATGAGTACTAAAATAAGAATCTCAAAATATCGATTCAGTAGGTAACCATGACAACTTATCCCTGTGACAGTTCATTCCGTTTTACACCAAAGTTATTTGTGAAAAAGAAGTTAATTTATTTTTTGGATGAAATCCCAAAAATATAAGCAAATCCTATGCATATTACTTGGAAAGCTTACTTAGGCCAATATTTTAATTTACTGTTGCTTAAAAACAATTCTAAAATATTTTTTCTTCAGACAACAAAATAAGGTTATGTAAAATGAAATGTCACTGAACGAATGATTGAATGATTCGATAAATTTTGACACTATCTTGCGGTACTAAGTGGTCTATGGTTAGTCGAGGATTTGTAATAAAAATTTTAGATCTATCAATATTTCGTAATTAATACATGAACTTGCTAGTTTGGGAATAAAACCGGTACCAGAGCAGTTTTTTGTAATAAGAGGGCCTAAGTCCTGAATTATGGCCCAAGTGTACCCTGGGCTACAAAGCGAAAGCTTTAGACGCAACCGGGAATTACACGCTAAGATGAGAAGGTAGACGAGTAGACGGATCACCTAATGGTAAGCGATTCCCTTCGACCATGGGTGCCCATAACACCAGTAAACAATAACCATGCACGCTGAACAAGTATTACGTTCAGGTATAGGCCACACATCAGGCAGGTTATATTATACCAAAAGTGTTTGAAAATAAGGTGAGAGTCGATTGCAAAAAATAGCAGTAGTTTTGATTTGTCGCTGTCCATACGTACTCGTAGATAAAATGGATTAAAGCTACACACACCGCGACGACTCTAGCGCTGACAGGTGTTTGAGTGCCGACAGGTTCTTGATTGATTGAGCGTGAGGCCTATACCAATATGAGTGACCACTGCCGCTCATGGACATCATTAAAAACAATATTATATTTTAATTTTTATACCATCATCATCTTGTCATTCCCGGTTGTGTTTCCCACGAAATTTTCGAAGACTCGTTAGCGTATGCGAATACGAAGCAATTTGTACGTAAACTGACGAGCTCGGTCTATCGTGCGTAACCATAATATTCTCTCTCACTCCCTCACGAAGTATGGCGTAAGCACACTACGATTACGTTGCAAATTCCTTTAATGTTCGTGCTAAACCCTATCTAAAGAAAAAAATATCATAATTATTATCACAACATCTCATACGTTGACCTGATTTTGTACTAAGTAGCTTAAGCACTTGTGTTACAGATATCAGACAACAGAGGACCACAAATATATACTTAAATACATATATTACACCCAGACACCGAACAAACACAAGTGTTCATCGCACGAATGTTTGTCCAGGGTGGGGATCGAACCCACGACCTTTGGCGTAAGAGGCAGGGTCACTACCAATTGCGCCATCCGGTCAGTCTAAAGGAAAACATCATAAAGAATAATCTAACTTCATTTAGGATAGCCCCTGAAACTTGTAACCATGAAGGTCAGACGCGTACCCCGAGCCCCGGAGACAGCTTTGAAAGAACCGAGATTGACACACTTCATAACGATGATTTTCCTCACAGCCGAGCTAATGGTAGAAATATGCACTTAAATTTGAAAAATCCAGAGGTGCATGCTCGGATTCGAACCACGACCCCCTGTATGGATGGCGCGTTCTTATCCACTGAACTACCATCGCTAGGTGTACAATAAACACATTGAGGTAAACTGGCGTGACGCGTTTCCATATCCCTCGCGTCACATCGGAGTAAAGCCGATACGAATTTATCGCTTTTATGTCGCTGAGTTATTTTGACACGCGCCTACGCAGCTCTCGCGATGTCAAACGGACTAAGCACCTGCGTAATACGATTTGATGCTTTGTGCTGTAAATATATTAAGGCGATAAAATATGCTGCGTAACAGGGAGGAGAAATGGGGTTGTGGTGCTGAAAAAGAAAACAAAATTTTGATGAATTAACCAACGCGTACGCGAAAAATTGATCATTTTTCGGGTACCTACTAAAACCGACCCAACTTTTGTGCATGGTTATTTAATAAATAGCATATAATGCTGAGAGGTTGTAACCCCGAAATTGTTTAATATAGATCCGGTTTAGTAGCTAAAAAATAAAATCGATTGGCGTCGCTAGTGTGCCCTACCCGTCGCCTTAATAAAAAGATAAATCATTTTTACTGTGGCAGAACCACGCTTGGGCATGAATTGGCTGGCTCGATCGGAGTTCGCGGTATAACTCCGGTTGAGCCTGCCCATTCATGCCGAAACATACCTCACAGAAAACTGGTGTGCAAGCAGCTGTCTGTGCTGTTTCGCTGAGTGAGGGTGCCGGGGGACCACCTGTGACTCCAGCTCACGTTGCTGGTGTTCATGGGTGGCGGTAAACGTTTACCATCAGGTGATCTGCCTGCTTATCTACCATCTATTACATAAAAATACAAAAACTAAACGTCCTGAACAGATTGAGAACAGAACTGAGATTACCGTGGGAGAGCCACGCTTCGGCATGAATGGGCCGGCTCGACCAGAGTGATACCACGGCCTCAAAAAACCGGCGTGAAGCAGCACTGTGCTATGTTTCACTGCGTGAGTGAGGATACCGGAGCCGGAAGCCCAATCCTGGGAAAAGGGGGAAGGTTGGCAACGCACATGTGACTCCACTGGTGTCGCGGGTGTCTTTGGGCGGCAATCGCTTACCAACAGGCGATCCGTCTGCTCGTCTACCACCTATCACATAAAAAGATAGCTACAAAATAGTCAGGAAATAGGCAGTGGGAAAACAATGGATAAGGCTGGCAAGGGACCGAAGGGAGTGGGTGATAAAGAAGAGGCCTATACTCAGCAGTAGATGGATGTGGGCTGATATAATGATGATGTTAAAATAGTTCAAGAATTAATTTTAGTTTTTACACCTACAACGAATTCAATTCATGATTCAATAGTAACAGTTCAAGTATTCGGTGTTCATTTTCACATAATATTTCTACGATAACTTTACCATTAATCACCATTTACTTACATTAGGCCTACCTGATCTTCCCCTCTGAGGAGGTCTGCCCCCCTCTGAGGAGATCTGCCCATTTTGTTTGGGTGGTCGTTGGCAGCGAGCTGGGTCATACGGATTGATGAGTGACCGCAGGCCTCGCCTAAGTCAACAGAGGCGGGCGTCGTAGGGTTTTTAGTGGGTATACCTCTGGGTCACTTTTCTAAAGGGAGTCCCACACACCCCGCCAGGTCCCCCGATCTGACGGGACGGTGCGCAAAGCATTTTCCCTTCGAGACAAAAAAAAAGAAGGCCTACGTAATCTTGCCTAATCAAGCACCTATGCTTGCCTATTGTTATACTTGGCCGTGGCCGTGTGGTCCCCGGCAGAGTAGAATAGGCCACCCTCACTCTTACCGAGGTGTCGTAAAAGGCGACTAAGGTAAAGCTGCTGGCATGATCATTAGCACCCAGAGAAGGAAAACTCTGCATCTATATCAAAACCCTCGCCAACCCGTCTGCTAAGCGTGGTGAGTATGGCAATTACCCCTCATGTGATTGAGGGAGGCCCGTGCCCCAGCAGTGGGGACTTAAATGGGCTGATGATGATGATGATGATTGTTATACTATTAAAGTAAAATGTGGCTTCCTGGCGCAGGTGTTAAGTACTACTGCACTTAATAGAAGAGTTTACCATAATTTTGATTAACTTTTTTGTATCTGAACATTTTTTTAATTCAAACTATTCTGCATATTATTCTCCTTCAACCCTTGTAAGTTGAATCCGTCTCGTGCCTACGTCACGGCTAGTCGTCACGAATGACGTCAGCTGCGCAGAACAGCCGCCGTTGCACGATCCTCGATTGATTAACACGGACGCAATCTCGACGCAGGTGACGCACTGATGCTACGAGTAAGTTTGCAAACATGACCTGACTGACGAATGGCAAAATTCAATTCGAAAGGCTAAAATGGTTTCGAAAAGATGGTAAAATGGAGTAAGTAATAAAATAACATGTCCATGAGCGGCGGATCGGAGTAGGTAGAGCTATTTGGGTTCATTGACCGCAAACATAGATGTTAATATGGACATGCCCCGGGATTCTGACTATGATCCCGGGATTAAAATAAATAAATTATTATTTTAGAGTTCAATATTTATTTTAATCATGACATGGCTTATCCATAAACGTTCGATATAACCATATTTAAATAAATAATAATAAATAATAAATAAATATTTCACAACATCACATACATTGATCTGACTCCGAGTTAGATAGCTCAAGCACCTGTGTTACGGATATCAGAATCAACAGTGGGATTACAAATATATACATATAATACTTTTCTTTTGTAAAAACTACAATACATAGCAAACACCCAGACCAATACAAACAAACATGTTCATGCACACAAATAGTTGTACTGTGCGGGGATCGAACCCGCAACCCTTGTATCAGAGGCAGCGTTCACTACCACTGTTCCAATCGGGTCGTCAAATTATATTATAATATTTACTTACAGTTTATTTCTTTCTATCTAACGTATGTATCTTGAATTTCGAAAGAACCAATACCTAGAACTTTTTTAATTAACATGGTACATATCACAAAAAGTTTATGATTACGTTCGTAAGGCTGAAGTTAATAATCTTATGTATAAACGAAAATAACTGTTAATTGTATGAAGTATATCTTTAATCCCGGGATTCCAGACATGTCCATATTATTTGAAAAAATCGCTAGTACCAAAAATAGCTCTACTTACTTCGATCATCGGTAATCACTTACCATCAAGTGAGCAGTCTGCACATTTGTACGCTCTCAGTCTCATGTAAAAAAAACTTAACCTTTGCAACCGAGGGCCTAATCTCGAACACTTAGATAGATAGGTAGATAGATACACTTTATTGCACAAAATTTACAGATCTTAGTCTATGTTATTATACTAAAACAATGTAGGCGGTCTTATCGCTAATAGCGATCTCTTCCAGACAACCTCAGGGTATAGGAAAAGTATAACGAATTTAGAAGAGGGGTAAGGCAGTGCAAATCAGAAAAAGAAAAAAAAGACATTGTATAAATACGAGTATGGTATATACATACATTATATTAAATAAATATATACTAGCTATAAATACTAGTAAATTACAAAACAAATAAACATATATACTAACAGTTTATTGGATTGATAGATACGTAACCAGGGACACTTGAAATTCGTCAGTGGAGTTAGAGATTTGTATAGACGAATGTATGAAAGCTCTGAATTCGACTTCAATGACTAGTGCCCGAGAATAGGCCTTCTGTTTCTTCTGTGGTTGTATTTCATTCTGCACAGTTCGGATAGGTTGTATAACTTGCAACCATATTTTAGTGATCGGTTCCCATGTCCAAGGGTTACGAAGGTCAGAAGGCGGTCGCTTTATTTTAATTACCAGACTCACCAAATTCACCAAAGATCCAAAGCGTACCCCACCGTCAAAGCGACGGCTTTTGGGTGCAATCGATATTAACTTTATAATATAGGTATTATTTTTTAATGTGCGGTTACAATCAAGGAGCTATGTAAAATGACGTAAAATATTAAAAAACATTTCAGTAACATTTTATTCTTATCTGTCCATTTGTAAACTTTAATAACAGGATAATTGCTACGCCTTTTTTTTACGCAAACAAAAAAGTCTATGTGCGTATCACGAATTTCAAAAGAATCGTCATAATACCTAACGATCAGTAGGTTATCAAAGCTTGATAAATAAAGGGTTTTTGTACATTGACCACAAAGTAAACTCGCCACAATTTGTTAACTCCATACATTGAAAGTAAACTCACCACATGCATTAAAAATATGTGTAAGTTAGTCACAGGCGGGTGAGGTTTGTTTACAATAACCAAAATTATTAATAAACAATTTACTTCATAAAAATAGAACTGTGGTGAGTTTACACTTACTTTTTTCTGTGGCGAGTTTACTTTGTGGTCAATGTACAAAAACCCTAAATAAACCCGACGTATTGAATCCATACTTCACCTACGTAAGCATGAAATTTTAATTACGGTCCATTCATGCGGCTGGTATCGGTGCAAACATATTTACAATGGAATTTTACCAAACGTCTTGTTGAGTAGTCGCTAGTAGTCTCAGACAGACTTGTAAATATTAACTATAGTGTTTTTCGTCAACAATTGATTTATTGGGTTTGACGCATTCCGTCCCATTCGCATTTAAGTAAGTAAGTAAACATTTATTGACCACATAAAAGATTGACATAGACAGGACACATAACATAAGCATAATATGGAGATTGCACAGTAATACATAGGAAAAAATATTAAACAAAGACAAAAAAAAAATAATAATAAGTTAATATATAAACCAGTGACCAAGGAAGAAGAAAAGGAACAAAGTGAAGTGGTCAACAAGGTCCAAGCTCAGCATGTGCTGCAGCGGTTTGCCGCCGCTGCCGCGCTGGTTTTCAGTTTGGATTTGGTCACGAATTCAAAAATGGTCCCATTCGCATACGGTCCTATTCGCATTCCGTCCCATTCGCATTTGGTCCCATTGGCAAAATGGTCACAGTCAGATCAAGTTGTTTCTATCATTTCCAACCTACAAGCACGGATAGGTCCGTGCCTACAAGTTGAACTATTGTTTCAAAACCCAATTTTATTATCTAAATCCTCGTTAGTGTCATTAGATAGGTTAGCGTCAGATAATTTGAATCTAGATTTTATGCTTTATGGTCCATATACATATATTACGACGCGTCTATGCCAGTATTAATTTATTTTTTAAGTATTTAATTTTGTAATAGATATTTTGGTTAGGTTAATTTTATATACCTACTTACACAAAAGCATACACCAAGTGTTCTTACATTATTGGCATGGCATTTAATATAATCTAAAATCTCAAGTAACTGTGTTTACCTGACAATGGTAATGGTTCGAATCCGAGCATGCACCTCTGGATTTTAAATCTATGTGCGTATTTCTACCATTAGGTCGTGGGTTCGATCCCCACCCTGGACAAACATTCGTGCGATGAACACTTGTGTTTGTTCGGTGTCTGGGTGTAAAATATATATTTAAGTATATATTTTTGTTCCTCTGTTGTCTGATATCTGTAACACAAGTGCTTAAGCTACTTAGTACGGAATCAGGTCAACGTATGAGATGTTGTGAGAATTATTATTATTATTATTAAAATCTGCGGACACGACCTGCAGAATGAAGAATATGACTAAGAAGATAAATAAAAACACGTTGAACAGTATTGGGGCGGAAAGGTCCTCACGTGGAGGCCACGTACAGAAAGTCACAGCCTTAGCAGACCCCCCACAAAGTGGACCGACGATCTGGTGAAGGTAGCGGGAATCCATTGGATGCGGGCGGCACAGGCCCGATTTGTGTGGAGAACCTTGGGGAGGCCTATGTCCAGCAGTGGACGTCTATTGGCTGAAATGGTGGTTGTGAATAATATAATTTCATCAGGACTATGCCGAAGCCGTGTGGTTCCCGGCAGAGTAGAATAGGCCACCCTCACTCTTACCGAGGTGTCGTAAAAGGCGACTAAGGTAAAGCTGCTGGCATGATCATCAGCACCCAGAGAAGGAAAACTCTGCATTTATATCAAAACCCTCGCCAACCCGTCTGCCAAGCGTAGTGAGTATGGCAATTACCCCTCATGTGATTGAGGGAGGCCCGTGCCCCAGCAGTGGGGACTTAAATGGGCTGACGACGACGATCAGGACTATGTACTTATATGATGCCTGTCATTTAATTATTTTTATGATTCACCAGTAAAATAGAAATCTCATTTACAATGTCTGTTAATGAAAGTAACCACACTTGTCCTAATGTTTATTAATTAAACAGCGGTGGAAAGTTTCTTAATACTCTACACTGGAAATTTACTCCTGCCTAACCACAACACAGACTTATTGGATAAGTACTTACCTACTTATATATTATACCTACTGTGAAGTTAGAATATTTTATAAGTAAGTAAGTAAACATTTATTGACCACATAAAAGATTTACATACACAGGACACAAAACATAAGCATATGGAGATTGTACAGTTATACATAGGAAAAAATATTAAACAAAGACAAAAAAAATAAATAATAATAAGTTAATATATAAACCAGTGACCAAGGAAGAAGAAAAGGAACAAAGTGAAGTGGTCAACAAGGTCCAAGCTCAGCATGTGCTGCAGCGGTTTGCCGCCGCTGCCGCGCTGGTTTTCAGTTTGGACCTTGAGTGACTGGGGAAATCTAACAAGGAATGCGAGAAATAATCAAAGATAACAAAAAGAAAAGACAAAAAGAACGAGGATACAAAAAAGCGGTAGTAATTTTCTATACATATAATACAGTGATACAGTGATTGGCAGACCGCGCGCCGAGTGTGCAGCGCGAACGGGATGTGACCGATCATGTATAACATATATTAATAGTTCGTTTTCCAGCCGTTGTAGATAATTCTTATTCTTTTTTTTATGTGGTCGGTTGCAGACGAGCAGACGGATCGCCTGATTGTAGTGTAATCGAAGTGGAGTCACAAGTGCGCTGCCATTCTTTAAACCCCCCTTTTCATCGGATTGGGCCTCCGGTACTCACGCAGCGAAACACATCAAAGTTTCAAAATTCAATAGTTTATTGCTTCCATGACAACAATAGTACATAGTTAGTTGCGTTTTAAATCAATAACCTATTTACTTACAATAATATATAATTTAATATTTATACATAAATTTATGTACTTCATTTTAATTCGATTGCTATTAGACATTTAATATAATTACTTAATAATTAAGAGGAAATGTAAATGTTATGCTATTATTTTATTATTATTTTCATTGTGATACCCGTTGCAGGGTTCATTTGAGGACATTATGCTATTTTTAAGACCTGTATACCAAATGAAACAATAAAGATTTATGATTATGATTACATTATTAAGTCTAGGTGACTAGGTATGCTAAGGCAGGTTGAGGCAATCTGATCAATGGGAATTCGGTCGTTGTATGTTTCTCTACGAATTTTTGGCCAAGGCCTGTCTGACTGAGGCCGAATTAGTCCAGCTCGGCCGACTGAATTCCCTCGAGGCTACTGAATTTCTTAAATTTCTTGTTTTATTTAATATGTAAATCTCTTTATTCTAAGTAAAAGAAATTTAGCATATAAAAAGTAAGTTGTAAAAATAGTCACACATCAGATTACAACAATGTGTCGAAATTTCTCAATTGATATTAAAACGAACGTGTCTGACATTAAGGCGACGGGTAGAATTAACTAGCGACACCAATCGATTTAAATGGCTAGCTACTAAAACAGATCTACTTTAAATAATTTTGGAGCGGCAGTCTCTAAGCAAACATTTATCCTATTTATTAAATAATTCTGCACTACTTTTTGATCTGCTTTTGCAATCGAAATTTGAATTAACGCCATAAGTGGCCGTTTTTCGCGGTAATTTATTTAATGCTTAAGTTTTGGGTTAAAGGCAGACCCAAAAATTAAGCATTAAATAAATAGTAAAAGTGTTTCCCGGGAGGCCTGCAACTTCGAAATTGTTAAAAAGATATCCAGTTAAGTTGCTATCAATTTAAATCAATTGGCGTCGCTAGTGTGGCTTAAGGTGACAGGTAGGGCGCACTAGCGACGCCAATTGATTTTAATTTTTAGCTACTTAACCGGATCTATTTTAAACAATTTCGGGTTTACTACCTCTCGGCATGCACTTATACTATTTAAAAATTAAAGTAGATTGGTGTCGCTAGTGTGCCTTAATGTGAGAATCGACCGAAGAAAGTTGACAGTTTTGTATACTTTGATGTGTGATTGTAAAGTCAGAGAATAAATTGACTGTATGTACAATTACCACGTGTGTGATAATAATACTTTCTGAACAGCCATGGAATGTTTATCAGATCCATGCATCCAATCGGAAAACTACCGAGGCGGCAAAAATGACTGACCTCAGTTTACGAGCCGTGGACTCCATCGATAAGTCTTCACTAGGAAAAACTGTTTGTTTGTAAACAACTTGAGGTCAACAGAAATAATCATACAGTGTAGATAATTAAGGTGACGGGTAGGGCACACTAGCGACGCCAATCGATTTTAATTTTTAGCTACTAAACTGGATCTATTTTAAACAATTTCGGGGTTACAAAATACTTATACGATTTATTAAATAACCTTAAAAAATGTTGGGTCCAACGCGTACAAGAAAAATTTATTCACGCTAAAAGTGCCCGCTTTTGGCGGTAATCAATTTTTCGCGTACAATAACGGACCTAACATTTGTGCATGGTTATTTAATAAATCGTATAAGTGTTTGCCTAGAAGTTGTAACCCCGGAATTGTTTAAAGTAGATCCGGTTTAGTAGCTAAAAATTAAAATCGATTGGCGTCGCTAGTGTGCCCTACCCGTCACCTTAAGCGCTTGGGTTACAGATATCAGACAACAGATGAATGACACCGTATTTTTTTTACAATTCCGCCAATGGCCCAACCTCAGCATTTGCTGCAGCGGCTTCGGCCACTGCAGCAAATGCTGAGGTTGGGCCTTGTTGGCTACAGAATTTGTTATACTTGTATTTATGTCACTCATGTTTGATTTGTGTTCTGTGGCCAATAAAGAACTCTTTATCTTTAATAGATTTATATCAATTGTGAGCCATTTTATAAAAAAGTACAACGGTGAATCCACAAAGTAAAGTATTAAGAATTTTTTGAGACAAAATCATGCTATTCCCTTTTGGCGATAATAAGAATTATGGTTACTTGTGCGAAGATAATATTACACAAGTACATCTCAAAAAAAAGTCTTCTTCTTTCTTAATACTTTCCTTTAAGGATTCACTGTTGTATTTTTTTAAACATGTCTCATAATCGCCACAATAAATACAAATCTACTGGCAGCGCTAATATATAGTTGTCATCCCGAAAACCTCACAGTCAATAGGTATCGTGGATAAATTCAAATTCAAATTCAAATAATTCTTTATTTGCATAGGCTTGTACACAGCACTTACAAATCGTCATACATTTGAATGACTTAAAACTATTTATAAGTACTTATGTATAATTTACATGTTAATACATATATATGTTGATACATAAAATATACTAAAGAAATAAATAAACATAATGCGATTCTACCACCGGCTCGGAAAGTTGTTTCTGGTCGAGAAGATCCGGCAAGAAACTCGCCAGTTACTCTTTTTAATCGCCAACTTTTTTACAATGGTTAAATAATGTCCATTTAGCATGTTAGATCAACAAAATGAGCTAAAAAAATCTACTGTTCCATACAAAATAGAATTTCCACCCGGCAATAATGTACCTATCATAAGGTTTAGGGATGTAAACGAAAAAAAAATGACGGTGTATGGGTCGTTTTTCTATATTTTGTGTTTCATTTTCTTTGTTGTTAGGTATCTGTTTTGTTCATTTTACTGTTTTCTTTAAGTTTCCACCAAGTCCTGCGTCTTATCTTCTTTGGTTTTTGGATATTTGTTACACACGTACATAATTATTTTTATAATTCTTTCAACATGTTTTAGCCTCATTTCCTCATATTTTTCAGGATTTTTGTGTTTCCAACCTTACTATACAGTCTTTGTCGTTCACTATTAGATAAAAGCATCTTTATATCTGAAAAAAAAATGGATTTAATATTATTAACACTTTTAAAAAAGGGGGAGGTATTCACCGGAACCTATCCTAATAACTATATTTTTTTCGTACAGTGTTGACAGCCACACATCAAGTTTATACAAGTGCAAATCTGACAATTTCCTTCAATCGACGCTTATCCTAATGTCACATGTGAGGTTCAATATTGATTGAGACAACTCAACAGATTTGTATAACTTAATACACAGCGTACTGACACTTTTATATGAATACAGCCTTACAGTTCATTTTTGTTACGTAACAAAAAAATACATAACAAAATGTTACAAAAATGAATTGATACCTCGTGTTCATGATGACCTTAAATTATTTAATGGACTTATTATCCTTTTTTAATCTAAGTTCAGTACATCCTATTGATGTGTATCAAAAGATTAATATAACACATAAAACCAATTATCAAATCACTTACCTACGTCAGTAGCGTATTAGGAATAATGCTAAATAATTGTCTAATTTCACCGCGACGATGTTATCACCTCACTGCTCTGTCACGAAATAAAAGGCCGACGAACTTGTGGCGCCACCTACACGTTCTACGTTAGCTTCTAGAGCTGCCACTATTTAAATTGTCATTTCTAACAAATTAATGTGTTAAATTACGTTACAAATTAGAATAACAAAAATGAAAATATTATGGGACAAACTTATATACATTATTATTAATAAAAATATACATAATATTAAGAATTTTATTTTTTTAATTATACGTTTAGTTCATATTTAATAAGTTGAGGATTTTATTTTTCAAATAAATTCGACCGTATATTTGTGATCTGTAAAGTTTTGCTGTTACCTTTAAGTGGGACACGTTTCTTTTATACCGGGATCAATTTAGTGATAATCACTTATTTAATTATAAAAAACATTATATCAGCCTGAGTAGAAAATGGTGTTAGTCGCAATATAAGTATGTGATTTATTGAAATGAATCAGGAATATATTTTTAATAGCTGGTTTAGAATAAAAATAATCTACTTGGGACAAAAAATCTTAAAAAATGTACATTTTTTTTTGGAAACTGACCCGTATAATAAAATACTTACCTAAATTGTTACAATTATACCGGGTGTACCTATCTATGAATATTTACATCCCTTTAACCACGTGTTCTATTAACCATTATGAACAACATTTTGTTCTATCACTTTTGTAAATTCGCATGGAAAAATTTCAACTTTTCATACAAAGTCGGTCACATGACTTGGTCATTTTGTATGGGGAGTCGAAAAAAATTTCGATGAATTTCGAAAAGTCCTTGAACAAATGTTGTTCAGAATGGTTTGTAGAACACGTGGTTAAAGGGATGTAAATGTTCACAGATACACCCTGTATTATCTACACCCACTGACTAAAAAAACACACGAATGTTTTTCCAGGGTGGGGATCGAACCCACGCACTACTGTGCTACTTGCTCACCAGTATAAACTTGATATAGCAAATTACCTGCCCTAATAAGTATACTTATTGTGTACATTCTGCGACACGTGGACCCTTTTGGACTTTCTTATGTCTGAGGCATACAGACATCGGTGCTATTTTTCACCGCGTGGTTGGAGGAGGGGATACCTAGTCAAATTAATAATTTTGATACAATACTATCACATGCGTACATTTTCCTGATGCCAAACTAAGGTTTGAACTATGGAAACCAGAAACAACGAAGGCACCACAAACACCCAAACCCAACACAAATATATGTTTCATTAATAAATACTTGTTGCGGGAATCGAACCCATGCAAGATCCTTGCATCTCATGCCACGCACTGCACTAAACGGGTAGTCGGTTTTTTGGTGTGTCGCTAACTGCAGTCAAAAATATTAGTATGTGTGTGTGTTTGAAAACCCTATTGAGTTTTCGTAGAATTACTTAGGTACATAGGCTTAAAAATCCGATCTCTTAAAGATTCGATCCTACGCCCTCTTGCTAGAGGAAGCGCCTTCTTATCCACTAAACTACAATCAGTCAATGATGTAATAATTTCTCTGTTGACTGCCTCGGTGGCGTAGTGGTTAGTGGATCGCACTATAAAGCGACGGCTACGCAGAGGTCCCGGGTTCGTTCCCCGGGTCGGGCTAAAAATTTTACTTAAGTTTTCGGTTAGAGAAATTCTTAGTGTCAGCCCGGAATCTGGATGCTGGCGGTCTTGTACCCCCGTACCTCGGAAAGCACGTTAAGACGGTGGTCCTGCTCCCAATCCCTCTTCATTAGTGTCACGCTGATGTCCCATTGGAATATGAGGGTAAGGGAATAGATAGTCTCTTATGTTTGCGCACACACTTGAACACTATAAATATCCTGCGTACTGATCGTTGAGATTGGCCGCCGTAGCCGTAATCGGTTAGAGGATATTATTATTAATTTCTCTGTTTAATTAATAAATATCATTGATTTATTACGAGTGTTGCGTTAATCGACATTTATCCTCTCATAAGTTGCTATATAACTTTTAATGAACCTAAAGTAGGTATGATTTATTTCCATTCAAGCGATAAGTCGGCAAGTTCCGCGGGTGGCGTGATGTACCGATAACCGTTAAACAACAACTTTGTAATTATTTTACTTATCAGTTAATTTTAGCCCATCTCGAGGGCCACTTCATATGTAAATGATGGGCGAAAATAGCCCCGGCGTGGTGACTCGCACAATTACAATAGCGGACAATGTTGAGTGCTTATATGCACGCTGTTACAGGCATTTGTATGTTTACATAGGTACACATTGTATGAGACTGGAGAAACAGTTGGTCTGGTTAAATTTGTCAGAAGTTCAAGTTTGTGCGTGGAGCAGCACTGTGCTGTGTTTCGCTGCGTGAGTGGGGGTACCGCAGACCCAATCCTGGGCATAGGGAGGGCTTAAAGGTTGGCAGCGCACTCGTCCATGGGCGGCGGCAATTGCAAAGGTGATCAGTCTGTTCGTCTGCCGCCTGTCATAAAAAATAAAAAAAAAGTTCATTTTACGCGAAGGTCAGACGACAGTCGCTTCATTGCATCTAATGGAAAATTCGACATGTAACAGTGTAACTTGTGAACAGGTGCCACTTTTGGGGACTGGTCTTAATTTTATTACATATTTATTTCATTTTAATTTATGTTACAATTAAACTGTATGGCTTGGTATGAGTATGATACAATATTGTATGAAATTTAGGCGATTAAAAAGAGTAACCGGCGAGTTTCTTGCCGGATCTTCTCGACCAGAAACAACTTTCCGAGCCGGTCGGAGGTAGAATTGCATTATGTTAATTTTTTTTTAGTATATCGTATGGATCAACATATATGCATTAAACATGTAAATTATACATATGTAGTTATAAATCGTTTTAAGTTACTTAAGGCGACGGGTAGCCCTAACTAGCGACACCATTCGTTTTTAATTGTTAGCTACTAAACCGGATCTATTTTAAACAATTTCGGGGTTACAACCTCTCGGCAAACACTTATACTATTATTAAATAACCGTGCACAAATGTTGGGTCCGTTTTTGTACGCGAAAAATTGATTACCGCCAAAAGGGGCCACTTTTAGCGTGAATCAGTTTTTCGCGTACAAAAGTTGGGTCCGCATTTGTGCATGGTTATTTAATAAATAGTATAAGTGTTTGGCGAGAGGTGGTTATCTAGACATTGTTTAAAATAGATCCAGTTTAGAAGTTAAAAATTAAACTCGATTGGCGTCGCTAGTGTGCCCTACTCGTCATCTTAAATGTATGAATTATTTCGGATTCTGATTCTAAAGCATTACCCTTTTTTGGAAAATAAATAAATAAATATTTCACATCACATACATTGGTCTGACTCCGAGATAGGTAGCTCAAGCACCTGTGTTACGGATATCAGAATGAACAACGGAATTACAAATATATACATATAATACTTTTCTTTTGTAAATGCATACTTATAATACATACAAACAAAATGTAGCTGATATGGCAACAAGTTCGTAGTCTATAAAGTGATTACGTATAAAAAGTCATTAGTTATCGCTTAACCACTCTTACCAAAGTGGCCGCTTACAATATGCCGATTAAGGAGGCTCAAAGTCACCCAGAGAGCCATGGAGAGTGCGTGATCGTATCAGAAATGATGAGATCCGCAGGAGAACTAAGGTCACAGACATAGCCCACAGCATGCCTCAAGTGGCAATGGGCAGGGCACATAGCGAGGAGAACAGACGGCCGTTGGGGCGGAAAGGTCCTCGAGTGGAGGCCACCCCACAAGGTGGACCAACGAAATGGTGAAGATCGCGGGAATCCATTGTATGCGGACGGCACATGACCGATCTGTGTGGAGAACATTGGGGGAGGCCTATGTCCAGCAGTGGACGTCTATTGGCTGAAATGATGATGATGATGAACACGAGTGGTTCATCATTTTTGTATTAATGACTACGAGTAGGTAGATACCAAAACTCGTTTACGGCCCGTCCTCCCGGCTCAATGTGACCTCAAGATATTTTTGTTATTAAGTCTAGATCCAAAGATAGATAGATGGTCTAGACGAGTGGCAAACTTGACCAATTAATATATCGAATGTTTGCCTCCCAAATAACACGTGAGAAAACCTGCGTGATCTTCATTATTACCGGTTTTTATTGTTACGACTGAACACCTGTGGAATAGCTCTAATAAGTGCATAATATTCTTACATTATTATACTCCTTTCGCTTTAGCATGATATGGGTGACAGATGTCAAAATCTATACATTTTTCAAGTTTAGTCTCTTTCTAACGTGTGACTTACGTATAACTCTGTCCTGCTGTCACCGATATCTTTATATTGAGACTATAGCTAAGTACCTATATAAGTAGTCATAGATTGCTCATTAAAACGCCGTACTTTTTTATACGTAAACTTAGAGGCTTGACTTAATCACAAATTTAGGGGAACCCGTCTACAGGGCCTACCTGAGATGAGATCTATCTAAGAATTCGGTTTTTTCAACTCGACACCTAAACGCTTTCCGCGCGTAAAAAATTCTATGCCAAAACACTTCATCATCATCATTTCAGCCAATAAACGTCCACTGCTGGATATAGGCCTCCCCCTATGTTCTCCACACAGATCGGACACACAAAACACTTACATTGCATAAAATACACAATAAAAAGAAACATGGGTCACATACAAAACAATAAATGAAGCAGATTTAAATGACATTAAAATAGGTTCCACTCAGCATTATCAAAAAGAAAAGATAATCTTGTCACGCAGACAACAAAGTAATCTTATAAGTAAGGGTTCCGAACATTGAAAACCGCTTAAGATCGAAATAAGCTCTTAAGTCGCTAATGCAAATCTTATTTTTAAATAGCAATATCCACCAATAGGGATGGCAAAAAAGGAATTTCGTCCTTGACTCTCCAATGTCAAGGCGGGAAAATCAAAATTACTAAAACATTTACGTTCCGTTCTACGGGAAAAAAACACAACGTTACACCATCCCACAAACTATAAATTGATTAGCACAGATTAGTTAAAGTGTAGGATTATAATATCTGTGCTGTAGGTAAACCTAAATCTAGCCCATTATTCTATGAAATCGCCTTGATTAAGGTGGCGGCTAGGGCAAACTAGCGACGCCAATTGATCTAAATTCCTAGCAACTAAACCGGATATCTTTTTAATCACTTATTTAATATTTATACATAACTTTTAGGTCTGCTTTGAACTTGAAATTTGGATTACCGCCAAAAACGGCCACTTACAGCGTTAATCCAAATTTCGTGTGTAAAAACAGATCAAAAATTATATCTGTAACACAAGTGCTTACGCTACTTAGTACGAAATCAGGTCAATGTATGAGATGTTGTGAGAGTTTTAACAAAAAAAAAAGTAGTGCAAAATTATTAAATAAATAGTATAAATGGTAGATAAGACACTCCGGTTCCGCAATGAGGGTTTTCGCGTGTGTAAAATCCCCTAGATGATCTCTGGGTACTGTTGGACTGAGGTCCAACATCAACCGCATTGGTTGTTCTTTAGTTTGTCAAATTGACATTTTGACAGATCACGTTTAAAAATAACCAATCACATTGTATATGGACCTCACTCCTACAGTAGGTACTCCATCTAGCGGATTTTTCATTTAGACGAAAACCCTCATTGTTCAAAAAATATCCGGTTTAGTAGCTGAAAATTAATGTCGCTAGTGTGCCCTACCCGTTACCTTAAGCCCCGAAACGTATCGAATTAGAATGATTAGTGGTAAGATAAGTTTTATCGGAGTTATTATACCGTATCACTGACTAATTGAACCTCTTCCCGATCAGGTGCTATATTTAGACGCTGACGCCAAATTATCGGGAAATAAGATAATAAGACTATATATATAGGTACCTGTGAACAGGTAAATTAATCTGTGAGTAACTATAGATTAAACTATGTACAGTCGCCTGCAATGAAATGTAAAGACCTTGATTCATATACCAGCCCAATAAGGTTAATATTTGAATTAGGTTGTATACTTATAAGTGGACGTAACTGTACTATGTAATATCCTGAAAACCGATTACGGCTACGGTGGCCAATCTCAACGATCAGCCACGTACGCAGGATATATTATAGTGCTCAAGTGAATGCGCAAACATAAGTGCACTAACTATTCCCTTACCCTCATATTCCGATGGGACACCAGGGTGACACGACCGGAGAGGGATTGGGCGCAGGACCAACGGCTTAACGTGCTTTCCGAGGCACGGGTGTACAAGACCGCCAACTTCCAGACTCCGGGCGGACACTAAGAATTTCTTACCTTTCGGTTAGAAATTCTTAGGTCCGCCCGGAGTACTTAGTACAAATTTTTGGCCCGAACCGAGGATCCAACCCGGGACCTCTTGCACTAAACACTGCGCCACCGAGGCAGTCTACTAGGTATGTTATTATCTACTATGGTACTATGTATGTAAGGTACTAATAGCCACACGCTAAAGTACCTATACAATTTCATCAAATGTTTTCAATTGACTCTCCCACCTTCCTCCACATCATGTAGGTATATATTGCCCGCCTTAAATATTTTAACTTGTAGGATTTTTTTTTGTTTATTTTTCCTTTGTTTTAATGTGTTGTTTTTACTGGTATAAACATCAGAAGTTTGTTTTTTTTTGTTCTTTATTTGTAATGATGTGACGTGTGTGTTTAACAAATAAATGTTTTCTATCTTTATCTTTACATCTTAGCGTGTGATTCCCGGTTGCATTCAAAGCTATCGCTCTGGAGCCCAGGCTACCTACACTTGGACCATGATTCAGGATTTGGGGAGTCTGGTAAAAAAATACAATGAAGCAACTGCCGTCTGACCTTCGCAACGCTTTTACTGGGGAACCAGACCAACTGAATCATGGTTACACGTTTCAGACTCTATCCGAAACGTGTAGGATTCCTCACGATGTTTTCCCTCACCGCCGAGCTAATGGTACAAATACGTACATAGATTTGTAAAATCCAGAGGTGTATGCTCGAATTCGAACCCCGACTCACCACTTTATAACCACTACGCTACCATCGTTCTTGCTGAGCCAATTGACTTTCAACTTATTAGTGAAAAAAATATGGTTCAATCAGAGCGGCATCCTAAGGGTTCAATAACATTTTTTTTTTTGGTTAATAGGCTAACGCTTGACCACAATCGCACCTGATGGAAAGCGACGATGAGGTCTAGGATGATACGCGTTTGCCTAAAAGATGCCTGTTCACTCTTGACTTAAAGTTTCCCAAATTATAGTAATCAGAAAAAACAGACCTCGGCAAAGAGTTTCATTTCTTCATCATCATCATCATCATCATCATCAGCCTATCGCAGTCCACTGCTGGACGTAGGCCTCTCCAATTGTTCGCCACTGTGATCTATCCATGGCTTCTCGCATCCAGCTCTTGCCAGCCATCCTGCGCAGATCGTCCCCCCACCTAGCCAGAGGGAGCCCTACATTACGTTTGCCAAGACGCGGTCTCCACTCCTGAACTCGTTTACCCCATCGGTAAACATCGGTAACATCGGTCGGTTCTTTTCTTAGCCGTCCGCATTATAAATAAATGTGGAAGCGAATCGCTTCGTGCGGATAAGGGGTATTTCTACCACATAAGGATGAAAGCCCTAGCGCCGCCTTGTCGTCCGGTGATGAAATGGGTGCATATGGCGGAATTGAACTGTATAGGTATCAAGCTGGCTAATGCCAATAAAATTCTGCTAATGGCAAATAAATGCAGAGTTTTCCTTCTCTGGGTGCTGATGATCATGCCAGCAGCTTTACCTTAGTCGCCTTTTACGACACCTCGGTAAGAGTGAGGGTGGCATATTCTACTCTGCATTTATATCAAAACCCTAGCCAAACAGTCTGCCAAGCATGGTGAGTATGGCAATTACCCCTCATGTGATTGAGGGAGGCCCGTGCCCCAGCAGTGGGGACTTAAATGGGCTGATGATGATGATGAATGGCAAATACTTACATTATTTTCCACTTTTTTTATGATATAGCTGGCAGACCAGCCGACGGATCACCTGATGGTGAACGACTACCGCCGCCCATGGACACCTGCAACACCAGTGATGTCAAAAGCGCACTGCTCACCTCTTAACCCCCTTTCCCCTGGATTGGGACTCTGGTACCCTCACGCAGCGAAACACAGCGCATGCACTGCTTCACACCGATTTTCTGTGAGGACGTGGTATTAGGTACTTCTAGGTGGGGGTGGCAGACAATTATCATAAACAAAATAAAAATATATCAGTAAAAAAGTATATCTAAACATAAACAATATAAAAGAGACTGGTCCAGCCGTCGATCTTCAACATCCTTACTTTAGAGTAGATCAAAGGTTCAATATTGAGGTTCGACTGTATCTCGAGGTGGCTCTCTGTACCTAAGTACTAAATATTATTGACCACAGACAAATACAGTAGGCACAAACATTATTGCAGACATAGATAACGAGGCAAATTAAGGAAAAATAATAATAAATAATAGAAAAACAAATATGACGAAGACATTTGTGGTCGACGCGGTCCAACCTCAGATTAGCAAGCAGTAGGTAGGCAAGTATCACACCAATTTGGTCACATACTTACCTACTTTAATACTCTACACCTATTTGATGCTTACTGTACCTAATAAAGCGTGTTTTTTATACATTGACGACCCGTTTGGAACCGTGGTAGTGAACGCTGCCTCTGGTGCAAGAGTTGCGGGTTCGATCCCCGCACAGTACAAACATTTATGTGCATGAACATATCTGTTTGTATTGGTCTGGGCGTTATCTATATATATTATAAGTAAGTATTTACAAAAGAAAAGTATTATATGTATATTTGTAATCCCACTGTTGATTCTGATATCCGTAACACAGGTGTTTGAGCTACCTATATCGTCGGAGTCAGATCAATGTATGTGATGTTATGAAATATTTATATTTATATATATTTACAATGGGGAATGTTCCGAGGAGCTGTTCAGCCTTTATTCCAGCTGCTATTTGTCCCCACAGCACATCACGCCAGAACGCCAAATTCCATCCACATCACCTGGATGGATTTATACCGACTACAGTGCGTTTCTCACGTCATTTCCTACCACGCATAGTAAAGCTATGGAACCAGCTGTCATCCGTGGTGTTTCCGAACAGATACGACCCGGTGACCTTCAAGAAAAGGGTTTATTCCTTTCTCAAGAGCCGGCAACGCATATGTGATACCTCAGGTGTAGCAGATGTCCATGGGCGGCGGTGATTGATCACTTACCATCAGGTGTGCCGTCTGCTCGTTTGTCCGCTTTTGTCGTTTGTGACTGTACTTTTTGTGTCCACATAAATCCTTTTCTTTCCTTCTTTTCAAAATAATTTAACTACAAGCTGCTAGTAACCATCAGCATCAGGTGAGATTGTGATAAACCGTTGGCTTATAGTTTACTTTTATACTTTCATAAAAAAATACCAGCTGTTCTGGAGCCTAATTCTCGGGCTCCCGACATTTTTCATCTTTTTTTTATGTGATAGGTGGCAGACGAGCGGACGGATCACCTGAGGGCAAGCGATTGCCGCTGCCCATAGACACCCGCGACACCGACACAGTCACAAGTGCCCTACCAACCTTTAAACCCCCTTTTCCCCCAGATCGGGCCTCCGGTACCCTCACTCACGTAGCGAAACTCAGCACAGTGCTGCTTCACGCCGGTTTTCTGTGAGGCCGTGGTATCACTCCGGTAGAGCCGGCCTATTCATGCCGAAGCGTGCTCTCCCGCGGTCATACGACATATACCTATCACTAGAACAAAGTTTTTTTGTATGGATTTCATGCGACATCCGCCATGTTTTTCCATATCGAACATCCCGAGAATGGGAGACGTTTCTGGGGAAACACAATGTCCAGAAGTGACCCCCTTATGACTGGAATTTGGTAAAATCTGCTCTTAGGTGATGTCAACTCCCTCCAACCAAGGCACCTACATATGTAACTAAGTTTTAATTTTGTAGGTACGGTTTGGAATTTTCGTGACTAACCAGTGTCAATCAAAACTTTTACCTAATGCTTTCTTACTTCATAAACCCTTATTAAACAAATTGTTTTTGAATGACAGAGCTCCCATTAATGAGTAGATGACTAACAACATTCTGCCTAACCAATTACTTCATTAACAACACCAATTAATCCATTAACAACAGTGTTATTACGAAAGGTCTGGAACTGTGTGGATCGCAGCAATATTTTCGTAACATACTAATGGTTTCCAATCATTGTTTTGTTTATTCAAAACTTGTTTATATATTAACTCTCTTGGTGCATCATCATTTCAGCCAATAGACGTCCACTGCTGGACATAGGCCTCCCCCAATGATGCCGCCCGCATCCAATGGATTCCCGCGATCTTCAACAGATCGTCGGTCCACCTTGTGGGGGGCGCCACGGCTGCGACTTCCTGTACGTGGCCTCCACTCGAAGACCTTTCCGCCTCAACGGCCGTCTGTTCTCCTCGCTATGTGCCCTGCCCATTGCCACTTGAGGCATGCAATCCTTTCGGCTATGTCTGTGACCTTAGTTCTCTTGGCGCATGTCTAAATTCAAATCATTTATTGCAAGTCACTTACATAATAAAAGATGTTTTAGTATAAAAAGACAGGACAGTTTGCCTACATGGTCTCCTCATTTTAGCGTGTAGTTGTCGTGGTTTGAATCCGAGCATACACCTCCGGATTTTTCAAATCTATGTGCATATTCCTACCATAAGCTCGGCGGTGAGGAAAAGCATCAATCAAGTGCAGAAACCTGCACGTCTCGGATAATTTCTCAAAATTGTGGAGTAGGTACCTACGTTCAATATTTGAGATATTGATTCAAACGTGTAACCATGATCCATTTGGTCTGGTTCCCCTGTCTAAGGGTTACGAAGGTCAGACGGCAGTCGCTTCATTGTTTAATTACCAGACTTCTCGAATCCTAGAATCATGGTCGAAGAAAGAAAGAAAGAAAACATTTATTATTATAAACATCACAACACAGAACTTACAGCAGTTATAAACAGAACACAATTTGGCACAAACAGAAAACAAAACATAAAACAATTAAAAATACACATAAATAAAAACAAAAATATATTCAATCATGTCCAGACAGTGACAAATTAATATAATGGTGTGTAATGACGAAGCGAACCCCGGGCTCCAAAGCAACCACTTTGGACGTAACTGGGAATTAGTAATAATGATAAAGATTTCTTTATTGGCAGCAGAACACAAATTTAAACATACATACACTAATAGGACAGATTCTGTAGCCATCAAGGCCCAACCTCGGCATTTGCAGCAATGGCCGAATCCGCTGCAGTGCTGGTTATCAGGCTGAGCCTTAGGCGACGTACGTGCACACATACATACAACAGGAAGAAAAACAAGAAAAAAAACAGAAAAACAAACAGTATTAATAACATTACATAAAGTAGTTAAAGGTAAGTTATGGTAAAATAACATAAGAAAGGTTAGTTTAGTAGGTAAGTAGTTATTTGTCACCAACAATATGTTCAAAAAAATATCAATTAGGTAAATACCTATAAGTAGGACTATTAATACAAAGTTGGATAGGCAACCCCTTTCTACTTACTAAGTAACTGGGCATTACTATAAACATGTTTAAGATAAGTAACCAAATACAGTGCAATAATCAAACATAAGTTATAAAGCAAAAATAACAATATATCAGTAACAAACAAGTATTTACTCGGACTATCTATGACCTTCGACTTTGTTTGCGCCTCCTGCGGTGAACATGCATAACAATCCAGATTTATCATTCGTCTGTATGTCCTCTTTAACCTAGAATGAAGCCCGTCTTTAGATCTGTTATAATAATATTAGGTACCTACATTTTATTTAACATAATAATATCCCTCCAACCTATTACGGCTACGGCGGCCAATCTCAACGATCAGTCACGTACGCAGGATATATTATAGTTCTCAAGTGTGTGCGCAAACACAGTGCACTCTCTATTCCCTTACCCTCATATTCCGATTAACACCACCAAAGAGGCATTGGGCGCAGGACCAAAGGCACAGGGGTACAAGACCGCCAAATTCCCGTCTCCGACTAAGAATTTCATACCGAAAACTTAGGTACAAAATTTTGGCCAGACCCGGGGATCGAACCCGGGACCTCTCAGCCGTCGCTTTATAGTGTCTTTTTGTCTTTTTTTATATACCTAGTAACTTATACTAAAACGGACATCTAAACGTGCGTGTGACACCGAAAACTTTGCATTCTTTATTCCCTAATGCATCAGCATACTGATGACTGGCTGACTGGCGAGATGGTAGCGGGATTCCCTTGAATGCGGGCGGCAGAGGACCGATCTGTGTATAGATAATTGGGGGAGGCCTATGTCCAGCTGTGGAGGTTTATTGGGTGAAATGATGATGATGACTGACCCGACAGGATCGGCAGCAGGTATAAAGAAAGTATCTTTCAGGCTCCTGCTCGAGGCAGACACTGAAAATTAGAGGGATCGTACCCGGGATACCATAGCCACTGCGCCATAGAGTCTGCCAAATCTACTATTTGTGAATGAATCATCAGTATAGTAGGAGTATTTTTGCCTTAGATTAAATCATGAATCGAAGGTTTTTGTCTAAAAATTACTTTGACAGGGGGGTGTTCGTTGTAAATAGTTTGACATTCGTTTATTCTGTAGTTTATTATATCCAAAGTTATTAATCACTATGATCAAATTCGCATGTTTTTTTATATAGTTTTTTTTTTATTGCTTATAGTAGGTAGACGAGCTTGCGGCCCATCTGATGGTGAACGGTAACCGCCGCTCATAGACATCAACAATGCCGGAGCAGCAGTCATGCCGCTGCCTACAGTGAAAGAAGAACTCTTTTCAAACCTTGTTTAAAAAGGACATGTCGTAGCAATCAGGGAACACCGCGGCTGGAAGCTCATTCCAGAGTTTGCACGAGCGTTGGAAACGAAGCGTTCTGGAAGGGATTGGTTCCAGGTAGTATTGGTGAAGTTTGCCGCGCCGCGGCGTCTAGTCGTACGATTGTAGAATGGCGACCCTGTTATGATATTGAACAGCTCCACAGAGCACTCTCCATGGAAGATGGTTTCTCAGTCTATTGGCTCTCCTCAGCCTGGTGGTATTATAATATTTTCTGTTACACCTACTTTAAGTAACCACCCTATTTATAGCGAATAAGTCGCACCCCCAGTGCAAAATAAGCATAAGTGATCTTACTTTGAACCATCGATTTTATCATATTTGAAAAGTATGTATAAAGACTAGGTACATAGTGTTGAATTTTTTACATTATTATTCTTCTTTAATTTGGCGAATTAATGGAAATAATTCAACATAATATGTTGAATATTTTTAAATGTACTTTTCAAATATGATAAAAGTGATGGTTCGAAGTAAGATCACTTATGATTATTAACCACTGGGGGTGATTGGATATTAAGAACATAGGTACCTACGTCACCCGCGTTGTTGAACACGCTCGCGGTAGAATGTTTGCGATTGCTTTTTGTGCAGGAGTTTATAGGTATATTTATTTTGTACTTTGTAGTCACCAAAGAAGTCCCGTGAAAACCGAGCTCGAGTCGCCATCAACATTCAAATTTGAACTTTATTTTCATAGACACAAGGAATCTCAAATTTTAGTTCCGTGTTTTTCCGCGGGAGTTCTTTCGTGGTGCGGACTCTAATGTTTTTTTTTTACATTATGGCGGACAAGCGAGCAGACGGCTCACCTGATAGTAAGTGATTACCACATTAATGTAAGTAATGTAACACATTGAGGACATTGCGTAGGTAAATCTTAATTTAATCATTGGGAAATCTCGCATCATAATTTGAATATGATTCCTACTTTACCTAAGATTTTGCTAGTCTGAACAGTAATTATATTTAAGTATCTATCATTAATGATATGTCTGATAAAACAGTAAGGTTTTTAGCACCAGGTATCAGGAACATCCTGAAATACCTAGGTACTTAGACCTACCCATAGAGTAAAGTATAATACTTGGCCCTACCTAAGTTGTATGCTGCACTGGATAGGTAGTTAAGCTGTCCTATCAAACATAGATAGGTAGACCTAAGATCACGAGTACATTTCTTAGGTACCTAAAATGCAAAATAAAAATAAATATAAACTTTTAAGCATTAAAAATAGTCAAAAATTGTAGGCATGTAACTCCACTGTGTATTGTGACTCCACTGGTCTCGCGGGCAATTGCTTTCCATCAGGTGATCCGCCTGCTCGTCTGCCACCTATCACATAAAAAAATCAGAGCAAAATTCTAATGATGCAGCGTGTTTAAAATGAATTAATTTATTTTTTCTGACAGCAAACCCATCTTAATAATTGTACCTAAACAAAAAAGTTTATACAACTGCCATTTATTAATTTTTAAAATCAGCTGATAAAAACTTTGAATCCTATTCTCAAAAGTGTAAAAGGTCAAAACACATGTAATAACACAAGCCTGGCAGTTTTATCTAAAAAAAATGATAATGCCGTTATTAGTAAAAAATTATAAATTGACATTTCAACTTTTTCTTCAACTTTAAGGCATTCAAATTTTTTTAACAGTTATTTGCCAGTTCACTCTCTCTGACGTAGACTAAAAAGTTTCAAGTTTGAATATTAATAAACTCTTTGAAGTACATACGCAATTAAAAATATAGTTTTATGGGGTATGACCTTCTTGAGTACTATAATGAAAAAGATAATTTTAAGAAACATGATAGAGCTTTGAATACGTTTCTCTAAAGGCTTCTCTACTTAGTCATAGAGTAAGGTAAAAAAGGATGACACAAAGATTTAATGTTTTTACATAATTCTACTTACTACTAATGAAGTAGTAATGTGATGAAGGGGATCAACCTTTTTGACCAACAAGTTCTTCATTCAATCAGCCTCTGTATGCTAAAAGATGTGTCTAAGAGAATAGACTTACTTTGCTATTTTTAGGTTCATGAAGATTTTACTTAGTCACTCGTTGCAAGCTACTCACGGTCATGAATTTTGTGAATCATATTTTGAAATAGCCAATTACGCTGATGCTATTAGACAGTTGATTTAGCAGTGTTTATCCTAACAATACGTAGGTAGGTACACTCTCCTATGCGCACACGCACCATATTTATTTAATTTGTAATTAAAACGCACGTTATTTTAGGTACCTACTAAAATGTACTACATCGACGTAATATTAGATTACGACCTTGATGGCGCAGCTTTGAGAAGAGATTATTCATAGTGCCGCAGTGGCTATGGTTCGATTCAGATTGACTCAGGTCTGCATTATCCTTGACTGGGAAACACCCCCGTCCAACAGTCCCAGGGCCTCTCCCACGACCCACCAAACACCGCCCTCCGAATAGCTACCCACACTGCTGGCTGCAGTGCAAACACCACCGTGAGGAGGGCTGTGGTAGGTACCCTTCCCCACCCATACACTGCGGACTGCAGTGCAGAGTGGGTTGGGGAAATAAAACCCGCAGGCTTCAGAGCGAAGCCGCCGCAAAACCCAACTCCGCTGGATGCAGAGCCGGGGAAATTGCCAACACCGGCCGACATTGAGCCATCCTGACAAGACAACAAAAAGCCGGACCTCCAACACAGGGCCTTACGGCCACTGAACCCGAAGGCTCTGCACCCAGTGAGGCCTACGTCGAAAACGCTGACGTGACGCCGGACAGGGCCCCGCGCCCAGAATAAAAAAAGGCCACAGGAAAGGGTTTCCGATGCCCCAAACGTGAGGCCGGTCCTAGGCCTCCAGGCGACCCTCAACCGCCCATTACCACCCGCCGTTGCCCTGCCTATTCGCCAGCTAGTCTATAGTTCAAACTTGTCCGGCGCATTTTTGCTAAAATTGGTAACTATTTTAATAAAACAAGGTGTAAATATTATAAATCCGTATAATAAATGTAACAAGACACGTCTCGCAGCGCCTGGGCGGGCGCCGTCCGTGTATCAACGGCGCACGCCCGGCACCGACGACTTGGCGCGCTGGATCTTCTTCAAGAGGATCTGAGGATCAATAAAAATTATACACCCACATAAGTTGTTTTAAGAAAGATGAATGTAATCGTCGTTATTTATAAAAGAAAGTGTCGTGTTAGTCACACTATTAGGGGAAGTACGTCCAAAATGACATATATGGACAAAACGACACATTAGTGTTATTTAAAAATTTGAGTGCTATAAACTGTCAAGAAAATTTTGTCAATGAAGAAGCACCAACAGCGAAAATATACCATAGGATTTCTGAGACCCGTTTTAAATACAGAACGGACGCCATGTTAACATTTGTGTTTCGAGGTTGGAAAGAAATTTATCAGTGGTCGGTTGTGTTTTGTTTTTCGGTAATTTTTGTTTTGTTATTTTACTGTTTCATAGTTTTATATTTCTAAGCATTTGGTGTTTGAGGTGATCGCATAGAATTAGAAACATTATTCTCACTGCAACCACATTATTCTTTGATTTGTAATATTTTTGTAGTGTATGTACAAAATGGACAAAACGACATAACTCTTTGGCCGTAGAGATGGTGGTAATAAAAATAATTATTAAGTAAATCTACTTAAATCTTTTTAATTGACAATATGGAAATATGCCATGGAATCATACGAGGACAATAATTAGCAATCGGCAATCATGGAGTCCAGAAGCGATGAAAAAAGCTACTAAACCTGTAAAAGAGAAAAAAATGGGTTGGCCTCTGACTTGGACTTTCGAATTGCCTGAAAAGAGTGGATTTGCGCACAATTTTATTAAAATAAGGGTAAAGCTGGCCAGGAGTGGCTAGATGGACTTTGGCTGTGTATTTCATGTAGTCCATACGACCCATGTCGTTTTGTCCATACGGTATGGACAAAATGGATTTATCTTGATCTTCACTTAATACTAAATATTTTTGCAAGTGTTTATTTTTCTGACAAAACATATATTATGATTTCTTATAACCAATTAATATAAGCAGTTGTAAGTAAAAAATATGTTCATGTTATGAATAATATTGAAGTTATCGATGATTAATAAAACACCATGTCATTTAGACGTACTTCCCCTATAACTCAAGAGCGGCTGGACCAATTTGGCTGGAAATTTGGTGGAGACTGAGAGGTAGCTTAGAACCAGGGTAAGGACATGCCGGTTCCTGTGTGATAAACAAAAACAAAGGATAGTTTAATATAAAAAGGGTTCTTCTAAATAACGCAGAAGGTAGGACACTATATTTTTTTATATTATAGGTGACAGACGATCAGAAGGATCACCTGATGGCAAGCGATTATCGCCGCCCTTTCCCCCGGATTAGGTCTATGGTACCCTCACTCACGCAGCAAAACACACCACAGAGCACTTCACGCCGGTTTTCTGTGAGGCCGTGGTATCATTCATCATCGCGCGAGATGACTCATACAAGGCTTGGCGCCATCTCTTACACGACTACACTAGGCAAATCATCATCATCTTTGACTGCTCGTATCAAGCTCCTGCCAGCCATCTTGCGCAAATCGTCACTCCATCTGACCTTAGGGCGTCCTACTAAGTACGTTTACCGAGACGCACCATGTGATCTGATCGCTATGATATGTTTTGTTTGAAACGCGATAAAATCAGCGAGGATGTGTGGCGAGGAATGTGTTTTTAAGAGGCAATGGCCTCTCCACCTCTTCGTTGCTCAGACCAAATAAGGAATGTTAGCCAGACTCACTTTGCCGATTGCCCTAAGGCAAGCCGAGGATAGGGAAGAATGGAAAGACCTTGTCACCGCCTCGGTAAAGGCATTTCAAGAAAGTTACGACCTTCAGCAATAAAGAAAGCGATGAAGAAGAGAAAATATATGGCCGAAACGTCAAGTTGTGACTTGTGACGTTTCAACCGCGTTACAACGGCCGTGGACACAAGCGGACTGGGAGGTGCACGGCGTCGTCTGCTATTCGTCGGCTACCCTCTCATGTTTGTTATTTTTTCACTGTTAGCTCTTAACAAACACAAACAATTCCTCGCTCATCTCTGGTGGAAAACGTTGCTTAGGACTTACCATATTTTCGACTCGAAGAAGAGACTACTTTAATCATTATAACGGGGGCAACGATATGATTACATCCCGGCATGTTCATGCTATGCGCGGCGGTTGCCATGTAAAATACTTAACTATCAGATGAGCTGCAGACTTCATTAAAAAAAGTTGTTTGTGGTGGACATTTTCTGTAAAACTAAGCATCTTGTGCACGAAAAGTAATAATTACCTATATCGGAAACTGGGTTACCTAATATTATAAAAGTTTAGAACTACACGAACGTAGAGAAAGTTCAGGTATTGTCTATGCATAATATCTGTGCTGTGGTCTATGCTAACTTTAGGTAGGTACCTACAGTATAAAAAGGAAAATAGTTTTAATGTCGGTCGATTAGTTTTGTCAACCGCCTGGTCCCTGCAGAAGGGAGCCTAATAGGGTGTCGGCTTGACATCGTAAAAGTTGACATGCGTGCCAATAAATAGACCACAATGGATGCACGAGCGAAGTGGAGTAGTGGGCTCCGAAGCGACCGCTTGGCACGTGCCACCAAGACAAAATGCTAAGATTTATAGCGTGGGAAGAGCCACGCTTCAGCACGAGTGGGCCGGCTGGACCGAGTGATAGCACGGCCTCAGCAAAGAATCCGGTGTGAAGCAGCGTCTATGCTGTGTTTTTCGCTGCGTGAGTGAGGGTCGCGGAGGCTCAATCCGGGGAAAGGGTGTTTCAAGGTTGGCAGCGCAGCTTGTACCTGCACTATTACTTCTCGGCAGTCGGTAAGCGAAAGCTCTCGTAGATCAGCTTCAACGACTTTCCAGCAATACCAGGACTGCCATCCGAAGAAGACTGTAACTTACCATATTTTCGCGGTCAATTTGCCTCTGTTGAGACTTCCTCGACACGGCAGCGGAAGGTAGGGGCCTCCTCGCGGTCTGCTCTCGTGGGGGAATGGAAGACTTCTTGCTGTTCCGAGCGCTGAGGATCTTCGTCAGCAGGATGTGGTTGTGCCGTTCGATCTCCCTCAGCCGTTCGTTAGTGAAAGACATGTTGATTCTGCGTGAGGGAGGGACGGATATTGATCTGAAAATTGTAAA
Source organism: Marasmia exigua (assembly GCA_019059595.1). Classification (NCBI taxonomy): domain Eukaryota; kingdom Metazoa; phylum Arthropoda; class Insecta; order Lepidoptera; family Crambidae; genus Marasmia; species Marasmia exigua. Next base: position 17,617,501 of record CM032481.1, read on the forward strand.
AAGAATATTTTTTAGAGTTCCTTACCTCTAAACGAAACCATATAATATGATCACTTTTTGACTGTATGCGCGTTAAGACCCTATAGTTCGGCAACGCGTTAAGGTACAGAGTTGAATTTAAAACCGTTTACTCAGGTCTTTAAGGATCCTTGCAGTTGTGAAAAAAAAACTACGGCAGTTTTTTCAGCATAAAGATGCATATTGCGACGCTCCCAAGGGGATGAAAAATTATAGGATACTTTCCGTAGATCTAGGACTGTAAAAAATGGTTATTAACATCGTTATAGACTACACACACACACTACACAGTGTACTTAAGCTGTGACATCGCGCGCGAAGAACCAAATAAATAAAAATGGACCATCTACGCCTATTCTATACAAATTAATAGATACTTCAATTCTCATCAAACCAACCCGTATTCTGTAGTAGACCGCCCCGATACAGATCCTGGGGCTTTATGTGACATCGAAGACTGACTTTTAGACAATTTCATGGAAGACTGAACCGGTAGACTCTTGCACACGTCGCTGGCGGACTTCGGCTGGGTTTTAATCGACTCCTCCTCCTCCTCATCGCTTTTATCTTCTTCAAACTCATCTGAATATGCATCTTCCGCTTCAAAAGACTTGGTCTTTTCGTCTTCTTCTTCGGAGTCGTAGACGCAAGTCTCCACGCAGATGTTCGGGGGCCTCTTTACAGCGTCCACAATGCAGCCCATCTCGGACAGCTCTTTCGAGAGTTCATTGACCTCGTTGTTATTCTCCTCCTGGTAGAGCTATCAAAGACAGACAGAAGAAAATCTTAAGTTCTTTTTGACAATGCAGCTGCCTAGCTGGCTGACTCTTCATTGTGTAATTTGGTAACAAAAATGAATTGCCTCCCTCCTGGCGTATTACAAAGGCATATAACACCCATGCTGTAGCCTATAACTCCCTCTGGAAATATGACCCAGAAGTGTACTTACTAAAAACCCTACGACGCCCGCCGCTGTTGACTTAGCGAGACCTACGGTGACTCATCAGTCCGTTTGACCCCGCTTGCGGCCAACGTCCACCCAAGCAAATTGTGCAGACCTCCTTCCAAGGGTGCAGTGATAGCACGCACTCCAAACCCAGAAAGCCCACCGGCGTCACAATGCGCTATCCACCTCTGAAAGGTCTCATTATGGGACGGCCGGTGCCCCTGCACCTGTCGTCCGAGACCTTCCGGACGAATTATTCCCTTACTACCTTGCCCCCGTCGGAGTCGGAGAGAGAGCGGATCTCTCTCCCTCTCTCGCTCAGCAGCCTCCTTCCGCAGCATATTAACAGCCTAACCCCGACACTGATCAGACACAAGTAATCATCACATGAGTGGGAATGGAGAATCGAATCCATGACTTGTCGTTACAATGTGCTAATGGGCACCTACCGTTAATTCATGCTTAGTTTTTCAACAATGTTTCCTTCCCCCTAGATGAAACTTTACAGGGCCCCAGGCTCGTAATTGCTTATGGTAAACCTTGGTCCCTGGTCCTATGGAGTGGCTAGTTCAGCATACGGCTCCGCGGGGGACGACGTTACTGGATGCCCTGGTAGGTCGTACAGCAATGAAGGGCTCCATTGCGCCAGGTAGGGGTGAAGCAGCAAGCGCGATCAGCGATCAGAGCTTGGGGAGATAAACACCCCAAGGGTTTTGATTGGGGTTAGAGTTGACACACCACCTTGATCCCTACACGTAGCAAGGTGACGACAATGAAAGTTTCCCCTGGGACAAAAAAATGGTCCCTGGTTCTATCACGCCACTGCCTCAACCATTTACTAAACCGCCAGCAGCTATGCTAGAAGCAAACATTATCTTACCATAAAACGTTCAGTGATCTCAGCCAGGCTCGGCGTGAGAAAAAGACAGACTATACGGAAAGTGTGCGGAAGAGATACGATATGATACTGCCTAGCACGTAGGTCGAATTCTTCGATATTAGCCGATTTTGTGTTTATTTATTTTGTGACCTTACCCTTGGTCTTCTGGCGGTTGGAGTCACCTGAGGAGTACTCCGCGTCGATGTACTCTACCTTGCTCTCCCTGCGAGACATGGTGTAAGCGTGCAAGCTAGTGGTCAACGCTAAAAAATTTAAAAATAAACTTATTGCCGGATCTGATCTTTGACGTATGGTCAGCCAAGAAGTTCAAAATTGCATTGTTCTACATTATCAACTCCTTATTTTAATAAGCATTACTGTATGGACTTAACTTGAATAAAGAAATTTCTATTTTTCATAATGTGTTTATAATGACACATTCAATTTGGCCTAATGTCGAGTAAGTAAATGTTGCTCATTGAACATGGTCAATACTTCCCTGCCCTCAGTTAGACTCAGCCTAGTGTTCTAAAACCATCTCAAGTCAGTTAGCTGAACAATTAGGCCAGAAGTTTTAAAAACCTAAGCTCATATAGCCTAAATATTTACACTCACAAAACTATAAATAACAGTTATGATAACATTTCACTATTTAAGGTGACAGGTAAGGGCACACTAGTGACGCCAATTGATTTTATTTTTTAGCTACTAAACCGGATCTATTTTAAACAATTTTGGGTTACAACCTCTCGGCAAACACTTATACTATTTATTAAATAACCATGCACAAATGTTGGGTCCAAAGCGTACGCGAAAAATTGATTACCGCCAAAAGCGGCCACTTTTAGCGTGAATCAATCTTTCGCGTACAAAAACAGACCCATCATTTGTGCATGATTATTTATTTAATAGTAGAAGTGTTTGCCGAGGAGGTTGTAACCCCGAAATTGTTTAAAATAGATCCGGTTTAGTAGCTAAAAATTAAAATCGATTGGCGTCGCTAGTGTGCCCTACCCGTCACCTTAAGTCTTTCAAGCGAAAATATTCGCGAAAAATACTTCAGCATATTTTTATGACCCATGTTCAAGGTAAAATACTAAAGCTATTTCTTGGCGAACCATACTATAAATTGTCTATAAATACTGCAGGCACAATATGTACTAAGACTACGTTATGCATATCAATACATTAACAGCCTACTTTACAATGAAACAGTTTTAGAGATAGTAGCCGATAGCCTATTTGGCCATCAATACCTGCATGGCAATTACGGTGGTAGGTAGGTATATACCTACCACAATAATAGTCGATATCTCTACTGAACTACATAGTTCTACAAAATAATGTACAATACATAACAGTAAATTGAGAATAACATTATAAGCTTAATAAAATCATTCGGTAAGTAGGCTCCACGGACCTAAAAAAGACAACACTAGTATAATTTAGGTCTCAATAAAATTACTAATATACATGGACCTCACAAATAACTACTTTACTAGCTACTTAAACAACGCTTAGGCACTTATTTTATTATATTTTTTAAAATAAAAAATAACCACATACGTAATAAACAACTATTTTGGTGAAATCTCATTCATATACTTTTTGACAGTCCAAAGTTCTTACAAAATTGCATTTTTTTTATTATTTTCACAATCTACTTTACTTACTTATTTCAAACCATACCTATAAACGGTATACTCTGGCCGTATACCGTAGACGGAATACAAATTAACGAAATTATGTATAGAAAATCTTAGTAGAAACAACACAAAATACCACAACAATGACCCGATTTGTCAAAAGTTTTAAAAATCTTTTTAAATTCTTACATGTCTTCTGTTGATAGAAATCATGCACAGCCAGTGATATTGAAGTTCGACATAAAAGAACTCAGTTCGAAAAATTGCTGAAATAGAAATACTTGCACAGAAACTTCATAGTAAATATGTTTTTAGTAAAAAATCAATAAATACTTGGAGCTAAGCAAACAAATAACGCGCCTTTTGGTTGCTAAGTTTGTGTTCCGTTTCCATGTCGCGTTTTCCGTTGTACGCAGTTTTTGATAACACCAGATAATTAAGTTCGATATTTTAAAAACCAAATCAGTATTGGGTACTTGAAATTATTTATATTCTAAAAATTTCATGAACTATCATCTGGTTAAAGTCGTAATCAAATCAAAATTTATTAAAGTAAATTAATTTCAATTAAATATGTTGCGTTGCAGGAGACGGTCGATTTTGTTTTGACGTTTTCTTTCCGTCATCATTCATTCACTCCGGTCATCGTAGTTCGTTTCAGTTCGTTTTTCATTCACACAAAAAGAAAAACCTTGGGGAATTTCGTCTCGCGATAATGATTTTTTGATAAACTCGCGTTATTTAGCTAGACATAACAAATTTTACAGTGAAAATGGTTACTATAATAAAGAACCAGTTGCTGAAACATCTATCGAGGTAAGTATGATACGCCCTTAGTTTTACGTTTTAGTCTTTTCGTAGACTTTATCTAATTGAATTAATTATTTGCTTACTGCTAATGATACCTACTTACTGTTTTACTTTACATACGTGTATCTCTGTAACTATAAGCGGCTGAAAGGCTGCTGCGCTGAAGAACAGTTCATTTCGATGAGACATTCGCTCTTTGTGTTAAGTTTCTACAATGTAATGGATATTGGCATGATAAATAAACATTTTGTAGAAGACACTGCATTGTTACCTTTATTTCTGTCAACAAAGTTTCAATTTAACATAAAACACTATTGATACACCTACAGCATACACCTGCATTATAAGGAAAATATAAAAAAAATACTGTTCTTGTAGGTAATTCATTTGAATTAGTTTTATTGGTTTGTTTATATTAAATCATCACTAATCTTATCATAGCTACTACATGATAAAATACATAATTAGATAAACCAATGCTAGTACATCATTCATTACAGTAAGTACCTATATGATAGATTGTTCATGTCTGCCTCTAGAGATGTTATTTGAAAAGAACTAAAAAATAATGAATGATGAATCTTATACTATTTCCAGCATTATTTAAAACTCGTCACGAAGTTATCACCATTGTTTACTTATCTACCTTTTATATTATATGCCAGAAGAATTTGCACTAAATAAACTGACTACAAATTTAAATCAGTAAATGTTTGGGTAGTAAGTGAAATTAAACTTAAATTACATACATGTAAAAGTCTCAGCACAGGACCGATCTGTGTGGAGATCATTGGGGGAGGCCTATGTCTGGCAGTAGATGTTTATTGGCTGAAATGATGATGATTGTGATGAAAAGAAACCTCCATATGTCTTCAATATAATTTAGATATATTTTCTAGAGATTATTTATATAGATTAGTAGTAGTATTGTGATTCCTTCTAATACTACTTTTTATTATAAAATTACAAATTTATCAAGCTGGTTAGCTAAGCATAACAAAAACGTCAAAACCTGATGTTTCCACTGAAATAGTTATAAGATAGCATGATAATGGTTAGGTTGGTGGTCCTTAAATAAATAAATAAAATTTAAGGCTAATAGTCTTAGAACTTGAGATTTATTCTTATAAAGTGAAACCAATCTCTTTATTTATAAAAGAAAGTCATGTTAGTTACACTATAACTCGAGAATGTCCGCATTGATTTGGCTGAAATTTGGTGGAACTTTAGAAAAATCATTCCTGAATGATGAACAAAATCTAATACGACTAATATGACGGCCCATTTGGAACAGTGGTAGCTAACGCTACATCTGGTGCAAGGGTTGCGGGTTTCGATCCCCGCACAGTACAAACATTTTTGTGCATGAACATGTCTGTTTGTATTGGTCTGGGTGTGTACTTATGTATTATAAGTATGTAGGTATTTACAAAAGGTAAAGTATTATATGTATTTATTTGTAATCCCACTGTTGATTCTGATATCTGTAACACAGTTGCTTGAGTGACCTATCTCTGAGTCAGATCAATGTATGTGATGTAAAATATTTATTTATTTATTTAATACTATCTGGGCAAAATGCCGCGACCGTAGGCTTGTCATAAATGTTGCAGAAATCAAACTAAGTAAAAACAGACATCTACAGGTATAATTGCCATGAGATTTCCATTTCGTCATTGCTGCGATTGAAATAATGTCTGAATTTAATTATACTTCTGTCTCAACAGTAATACTAACTTGCATTTTCCATCTCCTATTAGGTTCACAAAGAACCTGTCACCAGAGCAGATCTCTCTGTCAGCCCTCCGCGGATCCGGAGAGCTGCACGACCTCACCCTCGACGAGGAGCTGCTCACCGACCTGCTCGAGCTGCCTGGCTGGGTACGCCTCACCTCGGCCAGGTGCAACCGAGCCTCCTTCAGAATACAATGGACCAAGCTGAAGACTGTTCCCATTGTGTTGGTGAGTGATACTTATAAAATAAAATAATAATTTATTTCAGTTTCTTAAGTTTTTACACATTGATGACTATTTCTAGTAATTGCAATATTTCAACTGTATGCTTATGGCTTTAATTCAGTAGTTACTCTTTTCAAATAATATGGTAATTACAATATTCATTCTTATACAAATTATGATTACAGTGACAGTATGATATACAATGCTTTTAATCAATATGGTTTAGATAAATTGTCAAAGAAAAATTATGTAATGAATTATATACATTAGAGGATAGGCAAAGAGATCAACATGTCCAGGAATCATTATCATTCAAATAATCATCTACTTTATAGTAGCCTACATGCAACTTAAACTTATGCACGGGTAAATCAATGATATTTTGAGGTAACTTATTAAACATTCTAATTCTCAATGCTACAAATGAATTTCCAGTTTTATGAAGTCTTAGATTTGGGACAGCAAGCCTATGTTTATTTAGAACTTCAGGAGTCTAGTTTTAATTAATTTAATATAAAACAGATCTTTATCCCGGACCAACATTCCTATACTACTACTCCGCTGGCTCAGCGACCCAAATAGAGTCATGGCCTCCGAAACAAGAGATTGCCACTTCGGTCGATCCTGAGACTACTTCTTACCAGTTATTGACCAGGAGCATGCGCATATCAGTCTCGACGACGTCCTTCCAGCGATACCTAGGTCGGCCGACTGGGCGTCATCCCACATTTCCATAATTAGCAGATTCTAGCAAAGATTAGGGAATAGTGAAACCTATTAAAGGACGCCTTTGCCCAGTAGTGCAACAATTGGAGCCAATAAAAAATGTACAGATGTGGCTGTCTGTACACTTTAAGTTACTTCAATCGCATTATTATATTTCATACATGCTCTATGTGAATCTAATTTTACTAAAATAATATCAATTCAATTCAATAGCCTTTTTATTCAGAAAAAAAATATTTTTTTGTACATATTCATTAGTATTTATATTAAATTAATTACATAATTGATTATTAGATATTATTATTACTACTGATCATTTAATTTATTTGTTTATTATAGATAATTTCATTTATTTTATATTCTCATCATTGTTTTCTGTTTGCCCCATGGCAAAGGCCTCCTTCAATTGCATCCAGTTTACTCTGTCACTGCCTAGCCTACTAAATTTACTACCTGATACCTTAATTATCTCATCCTCCCATCTGGTGTGTGTATTTTTTAAATTATTTTTTATACAATAATATAATATCACCAAAGATTAATCAAAATATTTGCCATTTGTATTCTTAGGGAGTCTTAATGTTGTAAACGAAATGGAACAACAAATGGAGTCAACATTAAAATAAATTAGTATGCATATCTCCAAATATCATCATTATCTAATATGAATTGCTAATGACTTGTCTAGAGGCGTTATACTTGTTAAGGTATTCATTCCCAATACAATTTGCATTTGGCGACAAGTTGTGTTCGAGCATTGAACTGTTCACTGATAGTTGGTTGTCACCACATTACAAATTATTAGTCATATTAAAAATACTTGTATCAAATAAATTATAATAGTAGGCATTAGATATTCCTGTCAATCAGTTGCTAAGTGAAGTAAATTGTATGGCTTTCATTCTGATAGTGGGCAATTTTTTTATCACTATGACATTTAATAGCAATACTTGTCTTGTCCTTGAAAAATTAACACATTTAGACATCAAAACAGGATGTACCTAAAGTAGGCAAGTAAAGTATCTAAATTAGAGGTACAAAATACACAACAGCGTGTACTTTAATAATAGTATTCAGTCAGTATCCATGAGAATATACAAGCAAGTTAATATTTGTTCAATATGGGTAACATCTGGACTTGGATACCGATTCGAACTACAAGCACGTAACTAAATAAAAGAACTGTTACAAGGCTTATCGCGACATTCATTTGGGTGGTACATACATACATAGGTACAAGCCCCGTTAACAGATATTTTAAGTTACGTATAATGGAATGCGAAAAACTAAGACTTATTAACAAGCACGGAAGTTTTGAATTTGTTTATCTTCCGAGGAAGAAAAAAATCTATATTCATAAAAGAAAGTCGTTTTGCTTACACTATTTCAATAAATAAATATTTTACAACATCACATACATTGATCTGACTCCGAGATAGGTAGCTCAAGCACCTGTGTTACGGATATCAGAATCAACAGTGGGATTACAAATATATACATATAATACTTTTCTTTTGTAAATACATACTTATAATACACAGCAAACACCCAGACCAATACGAACAAACATGTTCATGCACACAAATGTTTGTACTGTGCGGGGATCGAACCCGCAACCCTTGTATCAGAGGCAGCGTTCACTACCACTGTTCCAATCGGGTCGTCTATTTATAACTCAAGAACGGATGAACCGATTTGGCTGAAAATTGGTGGAGAGGTAGCCTAGAACCAGGGGAAGGACGTAGAATACTTTTTATATGTTTACTGTGGGATAAAAAACCAATATTACTCAGTTAACGCCGCGGGCGAAAGCTATATTTTTATAAAATAAAGATTATATTTATTCGTAGACTAGAATGGAAGCTAAAGAAACTTCTAATAAAAAATATAAACGAAGTTTCTTTGTGGATCACAACATGTTTGGTAAACAAGTTACCTACGTACATTTCGCATTTACAAAGGCCATTCGCAAGTACAAAGTACCGGTACGAATGTCTAGCGGTCCCGTTGAATGCGCAGAAATCAATTTAAGTAAATTTGAGCTATTTTATAACTGCCCAAGTATCCCCATTACGCCGCCCGCTAGTCACGTGCCGGGCTTTGTATTTTTTTTAAACATCTCACACATTGAAATGATTTCGTACTAATGATACAGATAGATTACATATATACACTTTAAATACATTATATTATACGCAGAAACTGAACAGACACAAGTATTCATCACACGAATTTTTGTCCAGGCTGATGATCGAACCCACGACCTTTGGCGTATGAGGCAGGGTCACTGCCAAATGCGCCATCCGGCCAGTAATGTTTGTTTGTCTACATGAAGCCGACATCATAATTCACTACGGAGCTGATTACCTAAAAACGTAGCGGTTAGCTCTTTGTGTCAGTCACGGAACACTGCGTGCGGCGCTTGCATGCCTGCAGGCGGCCTTGATCGGGCTGCCATTGTTTAAACATCTTACTTGCCTAGAAATAAGATATTTTTAGTAGGTACCTAAACTATTTGAGGAAACTATATGGTTGGTGCTGCAATGTTAGGCGAGTATTTTTATGTCTGACGAGATATGAATGAGAGATATTTTTAGGTAACCTAAGATGATGTTTCATTTGTTTATTTATTATAATAGACTGCCTCCTTGGCGCAGTGGGTAGTGTGTCACACTTTACAGCGACGGCTGCGCTTGGGGTCCCGGGTTCGATCCCCGTGTCGGAAATTTGTACCTGTGTTTTTCTGTTAAGAAATTCTCAGTGTCAGCCCGGAGTCTGGAAGTTGGCGGTCTTATACCCCCGTGCAGCGGAAAGCACGTTAAGGTGACGGGTAGGGCACACTAGCGACGCCAATCGATTTTAATTTTTAGCTACTAAACCGGATCTATTTTAAACAATTTCGGGGTTACAAACTGTCGGCAAACACTTATACTATTTATTAAATAACCGTGCACAAATGCGGACCCAACATTTGTACGCGAAAAATTGATTCACTCTAAAAGTGGCCGCTTTTGGCGGTAATCAATTTTTCGCGTACAAAAACGGTCCCAACATTTGTGCATGGTTATTTAACAAATAGTATAAGGGTTTGCCGAGAGGTTGTAACCTCGAAATTGTTTAAAATAGATCCGGTTTAGTAGCTAACAATTAAAAACGAATGGTGTCGCTAGGTAGGGCTACCCGTCGCCTTAAGCCGTAGCGTTGGTCCTGCACCCGATCCGGTCTTCTCACACTGGTGTTCCATCGGAATATGAGGGCAAGGGAATATAGATTGCACTTGTGTTTACTTGTGTACCAGTCATATGGCTGGATCATCGTCATCATCATTTGAGACATATCGTCATTAACTATAATATGGGATTGCCTCCTAATGTCTGGCTATGGACAAAATAAGAAATAATTTATTGACCACAACACATTACATACAAATCTAAATAAGGACAAAACATTATCAAGTTGCGGCCAACAAGGTTCAGGCCTCAGCATGTGCTACAACAACCGCTAAGCAGCCGCTGCAGCGCTGATTTTCAGGCTGTACCTTCGAGCGACGACTCATAATAAAACATACAGAATAAAAAAAAACTGACAATTAATATTAATAGAAAACGGAACGATAAAAGTACATCTATAACGTGATATAAAATATTAAAAGTATAGCAAATAAAATATCTTCTTTCCTTATTTCACAATCTTTGATGACGTCATCCAAACAAAATAACATTTATAAATCTCCTCCACATACTCTGAGTAACGTCACGTCACAATAAAAAATGTCACGTCGTTTTCCTCCTAATTTGCCACATATTAAATCCAAGTTTGTAATGTTGAATACTTCAGTTAAGGTTACGGGTAGGGCACACTAGCGACGCCAATCGATTTACATATATAATGTAATAAACTGAATGTATTTTAAACAATTTTGCGGTTACAATCTCTCAGCAAACACATATACTATTTATTAAATACTTATACTTAACTTTTGGGTCTGCTTTTGTAGTCGAAATTTGAATTACCGCCAAAAGCGGCCACGTTTGGCGTCAATCAATTTTTCGCGTACAAAAACGGACCCAACATTTGTGCATGGTTATTTAATAAATAGTATAAGTGCTTGGCGAGGTTTAGTAGCTAAAAATTTAAATCAATTGGCGTCGCTAGTGTGCCCTACCCGTCACCTTAGTAATAACACATACGGTGCGATTGAGACTACAAAGTCGGGAATTCGTCTCGCGCACCAATACATTTTTGTTAATGACCGCACCAGCCAAAGTATAACATACCCATCACTATACGTACCTATATGTAACTTCAAAGTTCCATAGTATGTACAGCCACACATCAAAGTGTAAAAACTGACTAATTTCTTCAGTCCATTCTCACCTTAATGTCAAACACGGTCAGTTAAAAATCAATGGAGGAATTTTGACCTATTGTAATAACCTGATACGTGGCTGTCTGTACATACATCCAGTTTCATAGTATAGAATACCGTGACATGGCTCCTTACTACCAAAAAAAAACACTTTCTCTTTATATGCGACTGTAAACAAAGCGTTGATTGTACGCCTGCTTACATTCATGCCCGTTTTGATATCCCAAGACTGGTTAACTATACTAAAAGAAGTAATAAAAAAATTCTCTAAGGGCCGATTTTTTGAGCCGTAAACTGAACTTATGGTTTAAAAAAGTAACCAATGGTGAAATATCGCCAGAATGTGTTGTTTTCATAATAGTTTTCGTAGTAGCTTATCCAATAGTTATATTACAAGGAATTTCGTCACTTCGACGCTGTCACTTTGACTATTGATTAGACAGTTAACTATAGTTAATTTAACCAAAAGGGAACTACGGATAAAAAAATCGGCCCTAAGAAACATAGGGTGACATATGAATATAATAATCGTCTTATCGTACAAAAGTAAAACAATTTTTTTAGAATACGTTGATTGGGTGCCGTATTGTCCCTGATGCCGATAGAGTAGCATAATATTGAATGTAAATTATAATGAAGCTTACACTAGGTTCTTTTCAAATATGAAGTACCCTGCGTGAGTCATCACCATAGTTCTGTCCCGTTTGCATCCCACTGTCGCTTCGGAGCCCAGTGTCCGTTTTCCGGCTTCGATTCTTCCACTTCGCACGGTCTTGTGCATCCATAGTGGTAGTTGGCAAAGTCATCGACATTGCTCACCGGATTAGCAAGCTTAAGTGGCAGTGGGCTGGCCACATTAGCCGCAGAACCGACAACCGATGGGGTAAACGAGTTCTAGAGTGAAGATCGCGTCTTGGCAAACGTAATGTAGGGAGCCCTCTGGCTAGGTGGGGGGACGATCTGCGCAGGATGGCTGGCAAGAGCTGGATGCAAGAAGCCATGGATAGATCACAGTGGCGAACAATTGGAGAGGCCTACGTCCAGCAGTGGACTGCGATAGACTGATGATGATGAATGGTAGTTGGCACGCTACGTATAGTAACTCTGGATAAAGTATATGAATGCTTGTTTGTCGACAGAACCTAGACGAAGTCCACATAGCGTTGGAAGTATGCGCGGAGCCGCGGGTCATGAACCAGAACGCGGCTGGAGCTATGCCGATACCGGGGAAATACAGCTACATACACAAGGTAAGTCTTTATGTTTGAACAAAAAATAATACGCTAAGGCTATTAGCTATAAGACCGAGATTATCTTCTTCATCAGCATGTATTGCATGGCAGTGCTTGCCCTCTCAGTCGTCGGTCTTGCTGGACCATGTACCTCCCCCTTTTAGTTTGGGGAGTTAAACAAATATAATTTTGAGAGAATAATAAATCAACGAACTTCGCTTAACACAGCATATATTAATAATTAAAGAACGAACCGTTACAACCACGCTAGCTCAGATTGAGCCTTGTTGTCGCCGGACCATCGGCCAGTTGGTCCACCAACACTCCCTTTCCGTCTCTTGGTCTCCGTTTCAGAACATCCTTGCTCTACCTCTCTCATCTTCTGCACTCATTATATTCTTATATGAAAATTTTTTGTTTCGTTCATTATTTATTTATTTATATTTTCACAATTACATTAGTACTTTCCAACACATATATATATACACACTAGGTACACAAGGCTGACGTCCGTGGCATTCACTCAGCTGGCCCTACTGAAAATCAGCGTCATGACCTTTTTAAGGGTCATGACATAGGCTGAGTGGGGGCCATTTATGTTGGAGGTCACAACACACAATATACTATTTGCACTGCCTGGTTATTAGTACTCATAATTTGTTTTTCCTTTGTTTTGTTTTTATTTTCTGTATCTATTTTGTTTTTCATTTTGTTTGTTTGTTCTTTTGTAACTAATGTTGTACTCGTATGTAGTGTTGTGATGTCCAAAATAATAAATTTTTCTTTCTTTCTTTCTTTCACTCATGCTTCTACCGCCGACATTACGCCGGCGAATGTCTTCTGAATTTGTAGGCGTCCTTTTTTATGAGAAACGGAGACAACGAGCAAGCGAGTCACCTGGTTGTCAGTGATCACCTCTGTCCATGGACATCATCCACACCAGAAGGAGTGAAGATCCTTATTATTACTTGCAGGCTGCAGTAATCTCTTACCATTTATATTGTAACATACAGAATTTAATTTACAATATTATAGTCGTTTTTAAAAAATTAACTAATGTCATTCATACAATTTGGGATAACATCGAATTTACCAATTTATTGGTTACAAGCTTAATTTTTTTTTATGCTAGAGGCGGACAAACGAGCAAGCGATTCATCCTGATGGAAAGTAATCATCGCCGCCCATGAACATCCGCGAAATCGGAGAGATCGCTAATGTGTTGCCGGCCTTTTTATTATAGAGTACGCTCTTCTCTTGAAGGTCCCTAAATCGTAGCCGTCCGGAAATACTTCTGCAGCCAGACCGTTCCACAGAACTGTAGAAAGTTCCGGGAAAAACGCACAGTGTTAGACCGCCATCCATCGAGATGATGAGGATGGAATGACAATCGCTTGCGAGTGGTTCGACGTAAGAATTCGGCTGCAGGGAGTAGATCAACCAGTTCTGTCAACTTCTGTCAAATAGTGTCTGTCAAATAGTGTGAATTATGACGTTCATCATCATCAGCCCATTTAAGTCCCCACTGCTGGGGCACGGGCCTCCCTCAATCACATGAGGGGTAATTGCCATACTCACCACGCTTGGCAGACGGGTTGGCGAGGGTTTAGATATAAATGCAGAGTTTTCCTTCTCTGGGTGCTGATGATCATGCCAGCAGCTTTACCTTAGTCGTCATTTTACGACACCTCGGTAAGAGTGAGGGTGGCCTATTCTACTCTGCCGGGGACCACACGGCTCCTCCGGAATTATGACGTTCAGTAAGTAATATTTAAGTGATGATTGCTACATTACAGGTCATAGACGGAATCTCAGTGGCTGTGAATCAAGTGCAAATAGACTTCAATTGTGAGGCGTTCACCAGTAGTGTTCAGGTAACTTACAATATAAATCTATACTCTTAATATAAAGAGGTAAATACTGAGAGCAATGAGTAGGCTTACAGATAGCGCCATCTATTAGTCCAGTTTAAAATTAATTCCCGAAATGAAGTGCGGCGGGCCACTGGTGTTGTATAAAAAATAACAGTTAACACTACTAAAAAGATAACAGGATCTGTCCAAAACTAAATCATCATAACGAATTTCGATAGCTAAAGGTACTTTTGGCCTCTACCCGTGTCCGCCATTTTGATTTGTCACAAAATGGCGGCCAATGATAAAACCTTCAAAAATCGATAGATCACATCAAAGTACAACAATAAAGTTGGTTAGGTAAAACCTCTTCCGATTAATGGTCTAATTATGATGAAAAATTAATAATAATGTTTGAATATCACAACTTTAGCAGCGTGTAACTCGAAAGCCTAGACGCTTTACAAGGTTTTACCTAAGGATATTTTTCATGTATTTTGATTTAATCTATCGAAATTTAAAGGCTTTAATAATTTCCGAGGATTTAGAAAAAATAAAAATGGCGGATGATTAAGTGGGCCAGAGGGCCTAATTTAAAGCACACGTTACTAACTGAATCGGAGTTTCCGTCTCTTTCACACGCGCTGTGTATCTCCTTTTGTTTGGATGCGACAGGTATATTCTCGTTCGTTCACGGGATGGCTTTAAATTAAGCCACCTGGCTCCATTGAAAAATTGCCTAACCCGGTATAATTGTGTATTGTATTTGTCTTTAGATATCAAGAGTGACAGTGGAGTCCCGAACGCCGGAAGGACGGAAGGGAGACCTAAGGCTGACTAGAATCAAATCGCCTGACACTGGACAGCTTCTTATTTTTAAAGTAAGTTTAATAGGAAACACCACTGATGAATGATTAAAGAACTGCTAATCGCCATAAAAAGACGCGAAGGGCCGAAAACAAAGGCTATTGCTAGATGGCGCTGTACTTAAAAATTAAATGAATACAGCGCCCTGTACTTAAAGATTAAATATTGATGCCGCCACTGCCGCTTATGTCATAGAGTATACTAACCTAATTGCTATAAAACATAGGCACTCGGTTAGTTCCTCTAAAATCAGTTGTCACAACTTTCTAGACGCTGTTTAACAAGATAAAATCTTTAAAATTAATGCCAATATGTAATATGACATAAAAATAGATGACTTGCTCGAGTAGGTGTTTGTTGCTCCTTAATGTAATTTGGTCCTTCAAGCCGGATGCCAAGAAATACCAGTAGAAAAAGGACGATATACGAGAAGAAGAATAAATCTGGTTAACTTACCTACTTACTTAGCTGGCTCAGCGGCCCGAAGTGGATCTGGTTAGCTAGTAAATTTGCAACTATTCTTTACTTTGTAGGAGCTGGAATGGCAGAGCGCGCGTATAGAAGCGAAAGCGCACGGCGCGGCCGCGGCGAACCTACCGCCCTTGCGACTGCTCCTCGGCAACACTCACTGTCGAATTGTCATCAAGAAGCGGCTCTCAGGTGGGAGACATATTTATTTTAAAACTTAAACTTCAATGCACAGAAGAGGCCTACCTATTTACCAAAAGTGAGCAAAGTTTGCTCACTTTTGGGGAGCCATTTTGTTTTTTCTCAAAATACATAGTGACCAAGGCTAACTTTCAAATACCGATAGACTACATAACAACACATCGGAAATATCCTTATTCCGATTTTTGAAGATTAAATTCACGGCTGCTATTTTGAAGTAAAATGGCGGATAAATAGATTAGCCTGGCTGCATAGAAATGATGCCTAACCATTTTCGATACAATTGGGGTTAACGAGTGGAGTGGAGATGGCGTGACTATGGAGAAAAGATACCCTCAGGCCAGATTGAGTGACGATCTTTACAGGCTGTACTTCGGGGAGTGTGCTGCTGGGCTTTTTTTTCCCAGGGGAAACCATCATGGCCGTCACCTTGCTACATGTAGGAAACAAGGTGGTGTGTGGGATTGACATGACATTCCGCCATCCACTTTCCACCATCGAGAGAGGAGGCGAACTGTGGGATACTGGGGGATCATCCCTTCTTGGTGAATATTCCTCGATTGCGTATAAAGCGCTTTTCCTCCTTCGTGATGCGTAAAGCCGAGTGAGTGAAAGAGTGGAACGCCCTGCCAGCGTCTGTTTTTCCCAGTGAATACAACCCCAATATTTTCAAAGCTAGAATGAATAGGCTACTTTTGGGTAAGCTCGCTCCATCATAGGTTTCCTCTCAACTCTAAAATTCAGTATGAAGCCAGGAGCAAACCCATCTTCAATAAATCTACGCAAGATGTCTGGTAGAAACTGGATGCGAGTAGCCTATGATCAATCAGAGTGGCGAACATTTAGTGAGGCTTTTGTCCAGCATATGCTGATGAGTGATGATGATGAACCCCATTTTCTAGACATTGATTCAGATTTGCTTTGTACTAGACTGCAGCGTGGTGGGGTCTCGCTTAGCCATCCGGCCGGAGCCGCTGGCGTGGGCGCTGACGGACGGGCAATTACGTGCCGCGCTGGCCTGCGCCGCGGCGCTGGCCGAGCCTGTGAAGAAGGCCACGGCCGCCGCCACGAGAGCCAAGGCGCTTAGAAAGGTATACAGATGTTTCCTCTTTAGGCAACCAAACTGCTGGTACTGGGTCCCGGCTGGGTATCTTACGTCAGCTGCTGGCCGAGCCTGTGAAAAAGGCCACGGCCTTCCGCTACGAGAGCCAAGGCGCTTAGGAAGGTATACAGCTGGTTGCTCTTTAGGTAACTAGACTGCTGGTACTAGTAAGGTCCCGGCTGGGTATGTGACGTCAGCTGCTAGCCGAGCCTGTGAAGAAGGCCACGGCTGCCGCCACGAGAGCAAGGCGCTTAGGAAGGTATACAGCTGGTTGCTCTTTAGGTTACTATACTGGTGGTGCTGGTAAGGTCCCGGTTGGGTATGTGACGTCAGCTGCTAGCCGAGCCTGTGTGGAAGGCCACGGCCGCCGCCACGAGAGCCAAGGCGCTTAGGAAGGTATACAGATGTTTCCTCTTTAGGTTACTAAACTGGTGGTGCTGGTAAGGTCCCGGCTGGGTATCTTACGTCAGCTGCTAGCCGAGCTTATGAAGAAAGCCGCAAGAGATAAATCACTTAGAAGTATATCGTCTTCTGCAGTGATCATCAGCAGCCAGTTTTGCTTCAAAATGATTCTGCTTTAAGTAACTTCTGCCTCTTTCACTAAGCAGAGAGAAGAGCACTGATTTTCCTCCTCATCTAAGCATGTAATTCCCGGTTGCATCCTAAGCTGTCGCTCTGGAGCCCAGGGTACGCTTAGACCATGATTCAGGATTTGGGAAGGCTGGTAATTGCATTTGCAAAGCACTGGAATTATTCCAGACTAAATCTAAAATGATATCTAAACTTCTGGCTTTATACTTTTTCGGCCTCTACCCGTCAAAACTGCTGTCGTGATGTTAAAATGCTAATTGATGGAACGGAACATAAATGTTAAATTTGGTCCTTTAGGCCAGCAATACGCCATCTAGCGGTTTGGGGTCCAATAGTATTTATTTATCTCACTACTCCAACTTTAAAATTTTCAGATAGAAGAGCCCCGCGAGCAAATCCAAAGCAGATCTGCGAGCGGCGACCGCGACATTCTAGCTCGCATGTTCGCAAAACACGATGTTAGAGAGACCTCGTACCACCTGCTGGCGCCGCGCATAGACCTGCACCTCTGCGACGACCCAGGCCGTGAGTAATCATCTTTCATCATCATCGTCATCATCATCATCATCATCATCATCAGCCCATTTAAGTCCCCACTGCTGTGGCACGGGTCTCCCTCAATCACATGAGGGGTAATTGCCAAACTCACCACGCTTGGCAGACGGGTTGGCGAGGGTTTTGATATAAATGCAGAGTTTTCCTTCTCTGGGTGCTGATGATCATGCCAGCAGCTTTACCTTAGTCGCCTTTTACGACACCTCGGTAAGAGTGAGGGTGGCCTATTCTACTCTGCCGGGACCACACGGCAACTATCATCTTTGACTGATTTATATTATCATCTTTTTTTTATGTGATAGCAGTCGACCAGACGGATCACCCGATGGGAAGCGGTTGCCGCCGCCCAAAGACACCCGCGACACCGGTAGAGTTATAAGTCCGCTGCCTACTCTAAACCCCCCTTTCCCCCGGATTGGGCCTCCGGTACTCTCACTCACGCAGCGAAACACAGCACAGTGCTACTTCACGCCGGTTTTCTGTGAAGCCGTGGTATCACGCCGGTCGAGCCGGCCCATTCATGCCGAAGTGTGGCTCTCCCATGATCATATAATGCAGATCGTCGAACGGCCGTGACGTCCTAGCGTGCATGTGCCTGAAACACAACGTCAGAGAGACCTCGTACCATCTGCGGCGCGCGCACATAGACCTGCACCTCTGGCGACGACCCAGGCCGTGAGAATCATGCTTTCATCCTCATCGTCATCATCATCATCATCATCCATCATCAGCCATTTAATTCCCCACTGCTGTGGCACGGGTCCTCCTCAATCACATGAGGGGTAATTGCCAAACTCACCACGCTTGGCAGACGGGTTTGGCGAGGGTTTTGATATTTAATCAGAGTTTTCTTCTCTGGGTGCTGATGATCATGCCAGCGCTTTCCTTAGTCGGCCTTTTACGACACTCGTAAGAGTGAGGGTGGCCTATTTCTCTCTGCCGGACCCACGGCAACTATCATCTTTGACTGATTTATATTATCTCTTTTTTTATGTGTAGCAGTCGACCAACGGATCACCCGATGGGCAAGCGTTGCCGCCGCCCAAGGACCCCCGCGAACACCGGTAGAGTTATAAGTCCGCTGCAACTTCTAAACCCCCTTTCCCCACATAGGGCCTCCGGTACTCTCACTCACGTAGCGAAACACAGCACAGTGCTACTTCACGCCGGTTTTCTGTGAAGCCGTATCACGCCGGTCGAGCCGGCCCATTCATGCCGAAGTGTGGCTCTCCCATGATCATATAATGCAGATCGTCGAACGGCCGTGACGTCCTAGCGTGCATGTGCCTGAAACACAACGTCAGAGAGACCTCGTACCATCTGCTGGCGCCGGGCATAGACCTGCACCTCTGCCTCGGCCCGGGCCGTGAGTGGTCAATGATCACCTTTGACCAAAAATACAAAAGACGCTTCACGTCTTGTTGTTTTTCAGAAATAAACATGTCATACGCCTTTATCCACTCTGACATTTTTTAAAAATAAAACGCTCTTTTTTTTTTTTTATTATGGCTGCTACTGTGTTGCCCACGGCGAACACTTATATAACTCTGCCAATGTCGAGCGATTAAAGAGACACGTTATATTGAGAAAATGATCGGTGTAATGATATTTTACTCATTCTGATTTTTATTTTTTAATTGAGGGTTACACCACCTAAAACAAAATAATAAAACGTATACAAACAAACAAACACATATACAGCACACCATTATGAGGGAGATTCGGTTTAAAACGCTCTTATAGACCGAACAAAATCAGAAGGCACTTCTGTTACATTGACATGGGCAGCGCTTTACAATATTTTTTCTATGGAAAAACGTCAAAAGCACTGACACTTGTAAAGGAAATGGCGTTAGTTTCGACTTAAGTCACGTGCCAAATAACTGTAATCGGACTGTACGCCTGTATCCACTTCATGTCTTATCATTCGTTTGTTCTCTATCCGCTACCAAAGCAAATGTTCCAAAACAGATCTGTTGCGCAATGTTGTTAAGGTAGCCCCTGAAAACCAGTGTCGGGGCTAGTCTCCATGACTACGAGGCCCCTAACACATTCACGACCAAATTTTTTATCCCCCTACCTGCCAACACCGACAAATGCTGTCGCCTGTTTGGCGTAATTTAATTTTAAAAACTCTTTTACTTTTCTCTTTCATCATCATCATTTCAGCCAATAGACGTCCACTGCTGGACATAGGCCTCCCCCAATCTTCTCCACACAGATCGGTCCTGTGCCGCCCGCATCCAATGGATGCCCGTAACCTTTACCAGATCGTCGGTCCACCTTGTGGGGGGCCTGCCACGGCTTTTCTCTTTACTTATTGATAATTTCTTTCTTTCATTGTTTATATGCAGCCGTGTGGTCCCGGCAGAGTAGAATAGGCCACCCTCACTCTTACCGAGGTGTCGTAAAAGGCGACTAAGGTAAAGCTGCTGGCATGATCATCAGCACCCAGAGAAGGAAAACTCTGCATTCATATCAAAACCCTCGCCAACCCGTCTGCCAAGCGTGGTGAGTATGGCAATTACCCCTCATGTGATTGAGGGAGGCCCGTGCCCCGGCAGTGGGGACTTAAATGAGCTGATGATTGTTTATATGTATTTATGTGTACTACCTGTGCGGATAAAGAATGGGATCAGAAATGGCGGCGCATCTATTCACTCGCTATTTGCGTCTATACTCGCACTCGTGGGGTGCGAGTATAGACGCAAATAGTGTGCGAGCGAGAAAGATTTATCTACTGGTTTTTATTTTACCAAATAAAGCAATAATACATACCTCCACTATCCACTGAACTTTTTATGTACCTATTCCAGTGGGCCGGTCAGCGAAGCCCTCGCTAGCCAGCGGCGGCGCCCTGCAGGTGACGCTCGTGAGCATGCAAGCTGATCTCTTCCCCTACCACAAAGCAGCTAACGACAGAAGACACTGGCGAGGGTATAGGTAAGAATCCACTTTGATTTGTTTTTTTATGTTTGGGCAGACGAGCAGACGGATGATGGTAAGCGATTGCCGCCGCCCATAGACATCCGCGACACCAGTGGAGTTACAAGTATGCTGCAATGTGGGCTAGTGCGATTGAAAATGTCGCTAGATGACGTTTTGTAGACATGAGGTCAATGTCATTCCCCCCTCTAAGAGAAGCGCGCGCTGGAAAGCCCCAACTGGGGTCAAAGATTGCCCCAACTGGGCCGTGTCGGGAAACCCCATCACCCAAAGGAACACGGTGCCAAGACTGGCGCGAGATGCAGCCAGGGTAGAAGGTTTATTTCACACGCCTGTACCGCCCAAAGAGCTAAGAAAACCTGCGATGCAATGTCAACGTCACTGATTGTTATTTTGAAACGTCATATCAGATGCTTTTTTTATAACATGGCTCTTCACGAAGATATCTTGCCAATGTCATGTAACTTATTGAGTATAAGTCGGTAGTCGACAGTCGAAGTCAGTCAAAGTCGCAGTCACCCAATAAAACGTCGGTGTTTTGCGTTTTATCGACCTTCGGATTCTGCCTTAAACATAATCGTGGGTTTTAAGACTCTATTAGGTCCAAGCCCTTGCCTACTCACTTGACACATAATAGCAGTGTTAAAAACGATACAACTCAACGATTCTTATTGTTAGGATCACTTCGCGGCACTGCACTATACAAATAAACACCGAGTTTGTTCACAAAAACCACTAGAAACTAATTTAAAACCTTTGAATTGCATCAGCCCACGCAGAGTGTTTTAGTCCTACCGCCAGAATCCGTTGCCATCGACACTGATTGTTATTTTGGAACGTCATATCAGAAGATAAATGACATGGTTCTTTTGATACATCATGTCAGAAATTAACCAATCTCCTTGTTGATAAATGGATTTCCTTCTCTACGTAACGCCATCTAGCGGATAATTCATTTGCGGCCTTTATTGGTAAGTCCCCCGTGGGATATGCACCAAAGGCCAGTACCGTAGCTGCGTGAGTGAGGGTAAAGGAGCGCAACAGCGGAGGATCAATCGGGGGAAAAGGGGGTTTAAAGGTTGGCAGCGCACTTGTGACTCCACTGATGTCGCTAGTGTCTATGGGCGGCGGCAATCGCTTACCATCAAGCGATCCGTCTGCTCGTCTGCCACCTATCACATAAAAAAAGCACAGCGTAGTGGGTGCTGGGGCGGCAAAATCTCGGCATTAGCCTAATGAGGAGGGTCATCATCAGCCCATTTAAGTCCCCACTGCTGGAGCACGGGCCTCCCTCAATCACATGAGGGGTAATTGCCATACTCACCACGCTTGGCAGACGGGTTGGCGAGGGTTTTGATATAAATGCAGAGTTTTCCTACTCTGGGTGCTGATGATCATGCCAGCAGGTTTACCTTAGTCGCCTTTTACGACACCTCGGTAAGAGTGAGGGTGGCCTATTCTACTCTGCCGGGGACCACACGGCTCTTGGCAATGAGGGGGGTATCGAAGAAGAAAAGAGGGAACCAAAAAACGCCGCTGTTATGCCACTGGTACTAGCGTAGCATAGTCGAGGTGGCGCTTTTTAGATTGTAGTAGTAGTAGTAATTAGTATCAGCCTATATACTGTCCCACTGCAGGGCAAAGGCCTCCATCATAGAAATCAAGTCATCGCTACTATGATGAGATTAGGCTTAATCACCAAACCCGAGCTATGCTCGAAAAATTCAAATCATACCTTTGCTCGACCCGGCATTCGAACCCCGAGATCATGGCCCGGTACTTAAACCATTAGACCAACAGGGCGGTTTTAGATTGAGGGGGTGGCAAAATTTAGGCTTCATCCTGGGCTGGGAGGGAGCGATTAAGAAAAGCTTCCGCCCCGGGCGGCCTACATCCACGCTAAGCCCCTCTCCGAATATTAGAAACAACGGCCAAGTTGAACCAAAGTATGTTTTTACAGAGAAGCGGCAACGCCGCACACTCAGTGGCTATCGCAGGCGCTGTCTTCGTTCTGCACGACGCTCTTAGAGTCGCTGGATCCTAGACCACTAACACCTAGCAATAAGGTTAGTCTACTGCTGCTACTAAAAAGTAAGTGTATCAGCCTATATACTGTCCCAATGCTACTATGATGGGGTTAGGCTTAATCACCACGCTTGCCTAAATGCGGATTGCTGACTCTTGATACTATTAGTACAAAAGAAATAAACACAAACAACCTTATTACATAACGGAATTTTAAGTTATTACCGTACTAAAATTTATGCTATCCTGTCCCAACAGGCAATGTTAAAAGAGGCTAAAACGATTCTCGAAACTATTTAGATCGGGATTTGTAATAAGAGGGTTTAAGTCAGCTCTAGCTGACATAAATATCGACGAGTTCGTTGACCTACGCGCTAGACAGTATATAGTATTAATATACTTCTTTAAAAATAGTAAATATAACAAAAGAGTTTAAAAAACCACTATTTATGTGGGTCTCTGTTGTGTGTGTGCGTGTGCGTGTGCGTGTGTGTGTGTGTGTGTGTGTGTGCGCGCGCGCGTGTGTGCGTGCGTGCGTGCGTGGGAGAGAGATAGTGTGTACCGTAGGTCCGTAGGTCCCGAACGGATAAACGTATTTTGATTTTGTTTTTTTTTTGTCAGAACGTCCAAAGTGAGAAGACGGAAGAACCATTATCGAACGGCATCAACCACCGGCCCAGCCCTGCGCCCAGCCAAACCAGCGCTTCCAACGCTCCGTCCACCAACACCACTGCCTCACAAGGTTACTTTGTCAGGCTTATTCCCGTTGTCCGCCCCGAATGTCCTACTAGTTTTTTTTTTTTTATTTTAGGTACATAGGGTTAAACAACGAGATTTTTTTAACATTTGTCTCTCCGGGGATGACAAACAGGGGCTGGACAAAAGGAATAAACCCTTTTGACATAGATGAGGTATAGACCCTTTTGACGTAAATGTCTTTTCGTTCGTTCTAGTGTTCGATTTATGGTTCGATTTAACGAAAAAGTGCGATTCCGCAGATCTTATTATATCCCGCAGAGTTGTAAAGATAGATAGATTATTATACTTTATTCTACAAAGCTTACAGATCTTAGCCATGGTATTGAGTATCAGCCTTTATACTGCCCCGCTGCAGGGCAAAGGCATCACAGAATTCAAGTCATCGCTACTATCATGGGATTAGGCTTCATCACCACACTTGCCTAATGCCGATTGGTGATCACAAACCCGAGCTATGTTCGAAAAACTCGAAACAACTTTCTGCTCGACCCGGGAATCGAACCCAGGACCCCGAGATTACGTCCCGGTACTGAAACCACTTGACCAACAGGGCGTTATGGTATTATACTAGTACAGTGTAGGCAGTCTTATCGCTAATAGCGATCTTTTCAAGACAACCTCCGGGTAGATAAAGATAATGTGATATTAAAAAATACGCATAATCTCGAGAGCAGCAGTAGATTGTATTTTTTTTTTATGTAATAGGTAGGCAGACGAACAGACGGATCACCTGATGGTAATCAATTGCCGCCGTCCATGGACACCCGCGACACCAGTGGAGTCACAAGTGCGCTGCCAACCCCCTTTAAACCCCCCTATCCCCCGGATTGGACCTCCGGTACCCTCACTCACGCAGCTAAACACAGCGCAGTGCTGCTTCACGCCGGTTTTCTATGTAATCTTTATAAATGACAGTGACATAAACTACTATCATTTCAGCGTCACCGACCAGAACCAGGATACTCCAACAGCTGGGCAAGTTGATGACCACGTGCTTAGTACTAAGGATAGACGACTTCACTGTTTACAAGGTAAGTTTCAATCAGGGTCATTTCAAGACATAGTGCTACACTTACATAAACATTTTAACATATGTATCATTCCAACTATGACCGGACCGGACTGACCGGATGGCGCAATGGACAACATTTCAAAATTGCTAAGCTCTGAAACAAAAAATACCAATTCTTTGTTTACTTTTCGAAATCGAATGTATATTTTGAACTTTGCTCGAATATATATTTATTCATTTATTATATTGCTTATTTACTGAGAAAAAAATTAAAAAACGTAAGATAACGTCATCGGACGGCAGAATGTAAAATATTTCTTTGCTTAGCACATTATAGTTTTAAATTTACGAAATGTTTGGCATTTCGTAAATTTAAAACTATAATGTGCCCATGACATGTAACTGTCAAAAAAAAAGACAACTTATCAACGTTGACACTAGTATTATTTACCTTTGACAGTAGTACCTTTTTTTTTATTAAAACAATGATAAGCAAAGGAATATCGCTGTATTCAGCCGTCCGATGACGTCATTTGGCGCTGACGTCTATTTAGAATAAAAAGAATTTCAATCATTATTTTATGCATGAAAATGGACAAATTTTGAAAAAAGAAAAAATATGGGTCTGTTCATTTTGTCTATTTTCATATAAAAAACAATATGGACATGTTAAAAATATGAAATGTTGTCCATTGGTAGTGACCCTGCCTCTTACGCCAAAGGTCGTGGGTTCGATCCCCACCCTGGACAAACATTCGTGCGATGAACACTTGTGTTTGTTCGGTGTCTGGGTGTAATATATGAATTTAAGTATATATTTGTGTTCCTCTGTTGTCTGATATATGTAACACAAGTGCTTAAGCTACTTAGTACGGAATCAGGTCAACGTATGAGATGTTGTGAGAATTATTATTATTATTATTCCACCTATGTTTTACAAATAAAAGATTTGTTATTTGTATTTGTATTCACTTAGTTTTTTTTTTTCTAAGTATGGGAGAAATATTTCAACGCTTTTCGTTATAATAATGTCCTCCAAACCGATATTTCGGTCATGGCGTCCAATCTCAGCGATCAGCCATCGACGCAGGACTTATTATTGTGCACAAGTATTTGCCCAGACACAAGTGCACTCTCTATTCCCGTACCCTCTTTTTTCGATGGGACACTAGTGTGACACGACCGAAGAGGAATTAGGGGCAGGACCAACGGCTTAACGTGCTTTCCGAGGCACAGGGGTACAAGACCGCCAAGTTCCAGACTCCGGGTTAACACTGAGAATTTCGTTATATGGAGCTTGTAAAAAGCATATGTAGCTTTAAAAAGCAATCAAGCGGGTGGTTTGGCGTTGTTTCGATAGATGTCACTGTGTATTTTTACATCGCGCGCTATACTAGCGTGTTTCCGAAACAATGACCTCGAGCCGCCTGCCCATTAGCAATTTTAATAAATTATGGGTAATAAACCAGAGATCTGGAAAGTATTGGGACTTTTGTTAACACAGTAAATAAAATTATCTCTAATATTTTATTTTAACGTCTCACTGACTAGATTTGGCAAAAACGTATCTTTCAAATATATTGGAACATTGCATCTGGATCAGTCCAGAGATACGGAACAGTAAAACGCTCCATTTCAAACATCGATTCTCAGATAAATAAGTGATTCATTCCGCTCATTCGGATCATTCGGCTCACTCCGATCGTTCAGCTCATTCCGCTCATACAGATCATTCGGTTCACTTGGATCATTCAGCTCATTCGGCTTATCTGCTCATTCGGTTCACTCGGACTCGAGATGCATTTGAGTCGAATGATACATTCGGAGCGAGCATTAGATATTCGGAACAGTGTATCATTTGGCTGAGTCGGATCACTGAGTACGTCTATCCCTGACTGATTCTCGAAGGGGGCGGTACTACATAGCCGTTGAGTATTAGTCGTTTTCCTCTAGATGGCGCTAGCACTGGCTAGCCAACTGATGCCTCTGCCTCAGTATATATAAGTTACTGTATGTTTTGATTGAGGGCCACCGCGAATAAAATACTCGTTAAAGCCATCAACCAAAAGATTGGTTTTTTTCTGACGTGACTTGTCAAATTGACAATTCTGCGGGAAATCTACCAATGACGATGATGTTGGACCTTATGTCACCTACCTTAGGAACAAGTGTAGAGTCCACGCCACGAATAAAGTCCCGCGGAAAAACACAGAACTAAAATTTGAGATTCCTTGTGTCTATGAGCACAAAGGTCAAATTTGAATGTTGATCGCTTATGTTTGTTGACTGCCTCGGTGGCGCAGTGGTTAGTAGGTCGCACTTGCGACGGCTGCGCATGAGGTCCCGGGTTCGATCCCCGGGTCGGGCCAGTAACTTGTACCTAAGTTTTCAGTAAGAAATTCTTAGTGTCAGCCCGGAGTCTGGAAGTTGGCGGTCATGTACGGTCAGCATCAAAAGTAGCTTAACACTTTAGTACCATATCAAAGTAACCGTTCTGCCTATTATAGTCAGTTTCTAAGGGGCACGTACAAAATGTAACTTCGACATGGTACTAATGTGTTAAACTACTTTTGATGCTGACCTTACTCCCGTGTCTCGGAAAGCACGTTAAGCCGTTGGCCCTGCGCCCGATCTCTCTCCGGTCGTGTCACACTGTCCCATCGGAATTAGGGCAAGGGAATAGACTATAGATTATGTTGGCGCATACGCTTGAGTGCAATGACGGTGGTTCGGGACGTGTAATTAAAAGATGTTCTGCGTTATGACCGTCTCATTTATTATATTTATTATAGCTAATTTACTTATATACTAGCCTAACCTAGGGGCGAGGTGCGTCACACACTAATGATATATCCTGCGTACGTGGCTGATCGTTAAGATTGGCCGCCGTAGCCGTAATAGGTTGGAGGATATTATTATTTTTTTTATGCTAGAGGCGGACAAACGAGCAAGCGAGTCACCTGATGGAAAGTAATCATCGCCGCCCATGAACATCTGCGAAATCAGAGAGATCGCTAATGTGTTGCCGGCCTTTTTTTTTAAAAAAGAGTACGCTCTTCTCTTGAAGATCCCTAAGTCGTAGCCGTCCGGAAATACTCCTGCAGCCAAACGTTCCACAGAATTGAGGTACGTGGTAGAAAGTTCCGGCAGAAACGCACAGTATTAGACCGCCATCCATCGAGATGATGAGAATGGAATGACAATCGCTTGCGAGTGGTTCGATGTAAGAATTCGGCCGCAGGGAGTAGATCAAACAGTTCTTCAGAGCACTCCCCATGATAAATGCGGTATAGAATGCTGATGATGATTATGATGTATGCGGCAGTGACGCCATAATTTATTTTCAAGACTTTGTTTATTTAGAGTTTCGGAATTTTTCGGTGCTGTTTCGTAATCGCTTGTGTTTGTCTACGTCCAGGTGTCGACAGGCTCGAAGTCCCGGGAGGCGCCGCGGCCGCTGGTGTGCGCGGAGAAGGCGACGCTCCCGGGCGACGCGGGCTTACTACACGCCGAACTCACCTTCTTCTACTACCCGGGCGATGTCTGCTTTCCCGGTGAGTTAACACCCCTAGGCTTAGCCTGCACACTAGGGATGTTATGGATATGGAATTTCGGTTACGGATTGGATACGGATATAGGAATGATTATTATACCGGATACGGTTACGGATACGGATAATAAATTATTTCGGATTATCCGTTAGTTTCGGTTACGGATATTATATTTTTAAGGAATTTTAAAAGTAAAATACTAATAGGTAATAAAGTAGTTTTATTTCGTTTTTGGCAGGAATTACAATCAGTCTGTGAGTAATTATTACAGCTATTTAAAAAAAATATATATAAATAATTATATTATATTGAGTATTATCTAAATTTTAGATGTTTTAGATCAAAAACACCTATCCGATACTATCCGAAACTTTCATTTCGGATTCGGTTACGGTTACGGATGATTTTTTATATCGGATATCCGATAGTTTCGGTTACGGTTACGGAGCTCCCTAACACCCCTGCTGCACACTAGACTTGGCAAAAATGTTTTTTGTTTTATTGGAATAGCTAGACATTTGGCCACAATTTCACCTTATGGTAAGAGATGACGTGGATCATGAAATGAAATAAAATGAAAATGAAATGAAAATTAAATTAAATTAAATGAAAATTGTTTATTCAATTTAGGTCCATACAGAACACTTATGAATGTCAACAGGTTTACCACTGGTTCAGAATGTAGTTTTCTGCCAAGAAGGCACCAGCAAGAAACTCAGCAGTTACTCTTTTAAAAAAAATGTTTTACAAAATGTCACCATTAACTTAAAAATATAGTACAATTTTTGTGTTACTAATATGTCCCTAAATTATTGTCATTCAAAAAATCGTCTATATCATGTCTGTCTAGTAACAGCCTATTCACTCTTTTCTTGAATATGTTCAGATCATATCGTTCAGGGAACACATCTTCCGGGAGAGAGTTCCATTTCTTAGCCGTACTAGGGTTTGGGAATTCTCGACAATTTCAACGTCCCGGGACACGAGACAGGCTACGATCAAAGTCCCGGGACTACCCGGGACTTCGAGACTTTTTTTAATTATAAAATTTGAACTTTGATTTCTGGTGAAACGTATTAATAAAAAGGGTTTTTTTTAAATCAACATTAATTATCGGTTAAATCAACATTTATTAAACATAAAATATAATCACAATAGTTTTAACTTTAATATGTCAAATAATTGGTATGTTTATACCTATAATCACAGATTAACTTTTAATTTAAAACAATTATTAAATATTATTATAATAAAAGAAACTTAGTAACAATCATACTAACTTTAATATCATGCCAAAATCATTTTCAACAGAAGTCGGTTTAATTGAGTTTAAGGCTTTATAAAGTAGTTCTAAATTTTCTGTACTGTTGATCACACTTATAGTCCCTAGCTTAGAGTCCCTAAAGCACGCCAATTAAATGAAACCACTTATTTTTCACACACACAATATATTAGACCACTAACTCAGCTAAAGCAACTGTTTTAATAGACAAAAGAAGATAGTATCAAAAGTAAAAGAGATATAAAAGACATAGACAATATAAAAAAGGATGGTTGTGGCCGTCGCCAACATGGTCCCCCCGGTGCTGGTAACACCAGAAGGTAGGCGGCGGCGGACACAACCTGTCAGTAGACCTAGGACGGAAGCAAAACTAGTTTTCTGACAGGACGGCGTAGAGTTCCGGCCCTAGTGGTAACCTCTACCACCCGGACCACGCCGTCTCTGCCAGGGAACGTTTTCGTGACGCGCCCACGTGGCCAGACCCCACGTGGGAGGTTTCCGTCCACAACCAATACGTGGTCGTCGACCTCAATGCCCCTGGTAGGAGCGGAGATGCCACGCGGAGTCAACGTTGGCAGATATTCCCGCGTCCAGCGTGTCCAGAAATGATCTGCCAAGCGCATACCTCGCCTCCACTTCAAGCGCCGAATCATGTCAGCCTCGTCTACCTGAGCTAAAACGGAAGTAAGGCGAAGACGAGCCAAGCAGAAAATGAAACGGCGTAATCGATTCGCTCTCATTGGGTTCGACGCTGACATGGGTCAGTGGACGCGAGTTTACCAGGCTCTCCGCTTCCAACAGAAAGGTATTGAGGACCTCCTCCCTAGGATTACGCTGCGTCAGGGTCGCCGAGAGTGCGGTCTTGATACTGCGAACCAGGCGCTCCCAGCATCCTCCCATGAATGGCGCCGAGGGGGGAATGAACTTCCATCTAATCTTTTGGTTGGTTGCGAAATCGAGGATGGGCTGTGCGTATAGTAACTCCAACTCCCTGCTCGCTCCTACAAAGGCTGTCCCGTTGTCACTGAAGAGTGTCGCTGGCGTTCCACGTCGCGCAATAAATCTTCGGAGCGCCATTATTGCGGCATCAGTGCTCAGACTTCCTACTATTTCTAGGTGCACGGCGCGGACTGTTAGGCACGTAAACAACGCAACATATCTTTTCTCAGTGTGACGTCCCACCGTGACTGTGACGGGGCCAAAATAATCGACACCCACATGCGTAAACGGCCGTACATGGTGCGCGAGTCTCTCCGGGGGAAGATCTCCGATAGGGGGAATAGGCGCCGAAGCCTTGCGTATGCGACAGAGCAAGCATGAACTCGCCACACCTTTCACGGCTGGCCTCAGACCGATGATGTGGAAACGCTGCCGAAGCTCGTTGACGACCAACTCGTTATTCGAATGCGCAGCGCGTTCGTGGTGGTACGCGATCATCATCCTGACCACTGGGTCCTTGCCGTTAAGGACTATTGGGTTCCTCTCAAAGGCAGGCAAGTCTCTAAGCGCCGCAATCCGGCCCGACAGGCGAAGAAGTCTATTGCCGCAATCCACCAACAACGTCAAATTACTAAGGCGGCCATGTCTGGCCGGGGGCTCGCCGCGCCGGGTCTGGTTGTAGTCCTCTCGAAGCGACGACAGTTGAGAGTGGAGTAGGAGGAGCTCTTCTGCGCGTGTCATGTCTTCCGCCGACGGTTCTCGGCACCCTGACGTGAAATTTTGTAATTTTGATGCAGGATCTAAAAGCGCCGCCTTGAAAATTCTGGCGCAGACGAGAACACGAGCAGTGGCTCGAAGCAGGCGAAGCCAACGGCTAAACCGGGTGGTGTCTGGAACCACCGGGCTAGGCAATTCGCGAGCGGTAGTCAGTGCCACCATTTCCACCAGAGAACGTTTCATCTCTTCGGGAACCAAAGTTGAGTTAACTGGCTCCAACGGCCAATCGGTTACAGCTAAAGTCAAGAAACTAGGTCCGGAAAACCACCTGGAGTCAATTTGGAATTTATGATTGAACCTCGTAGCGTCATCTGCGACGTTCATTGCCGTTGGAACGTACCTCCAGTCAGAAACGTTGGTCAGCTCCGTAATTTCGCTAACGCGATGAGCGACAAATGGTTTAAAAGAGCGAGCATCGCTCCTTAGCCATTTCAAGACCGTGAGACTATCAGACCAGTAAAAAACTTTAGAGGGCTTTCGCCTGTGCGCTTCTATTATGTAGGAAGCAAAGCGCGCTGCCAAAAGAGCTGCCTGCAACTCTAACCGTGGAATGGACGACAGTTTTAATGGAGCTAGTCGCGCTTTGCCAGCTACTAAGGCTAGCCTCACGACCCCATCGCCACACTCGAAGCGCCAGTAAGCTACGCAACCATATGCCAGTTCGCTCGCGTCCGCGAAAATATGCAGCTGACAATCGGTGAACGAAGAGTGGGAAAAGTAGTGACGAGGAATGGATCCACATAGCAATTTTGATAAGTCACCAAACCATGAGTGCCATTGGGCAACTAAAGAGGCAGATAATTCCTCGTCCCAGCCTAAGCCTAGTCTCCAAGTTTTTTGGAAAATCACGCGCCCTCGCATTATAATAGGCGTAAGGAACCCTAAAGGGTCATAAACTTTCATCAAATGTGACAAAACGGCACGTTTGGTGAGTTTTGGAGGTAAGTCAGGCATATTGGACCTAGAAAACGCAAGAGTGTCGTCGGTGACGTTCCAAGCCACGCCTAAGATTCGAACATTTACGTCCGTCGCGTCGGGTATGCAAATATCTGCGGGCAACATGGAGAGAGCTTCCTTCGAGTTCGATACCCAGGCTCTCATGTCAAGACCGGCTCCTGCATGAACGTGTACTATGTCCGAGGCTAGCTTAGCTGCCGCTTCAGGCGAATCAACGCTGCCCAAAAAGTCATCCATATAATGGTCTGACACTATGGCATCCGCAGCAGCTGGGAATCGAGATCGGTGCTCCTCCGCGTTGCGATTTTTCAGGTAAAGCGCAGTAAAGGGGCTCGATGCGGCACCGAACATCATCGACGACATTCTGTATACGACCATGGGCTGCGCCGGGTCATCGCGCCACAAGAATCTTTGGGCGTCACGATCCTCAAGTCTAATTTTGGTTTGCGGGAACATTTCCCTTATGTCTGCGTTCATGGCCACTCGACCCTCACGGAAACGCATCAAAATAGCGAGTAAAGGTTGCAGAATATCAGGTCCCGGTAAGAGCATGGAATTTAGACTGACCCCAGAGCATGTGGCGGCGGCATCATGAACGACTCGAAGCTTGCGCTTCTGTGGATGCACGACGCCAAAATGCGGGAGGTACCAAGTGACCTCTCCCTTGGGATCCTCGACGCAGGGCTCAGCGTACCCTTTCGCGACCATACCTTCTACGTTTGCACGATATGCGTCCTTATAAGCCTGATCTTTGTTCATTTTAACTTCTAAAGATAGAAAGCGCTTGCGTGCCAACGGGTAGCTGTCGGGTACCTCCTTAATATTCGGCTTCCATAATAAGCCCGTCTCAAATCTACCAGTTGGTAGCCGGCGAGTAGTTCTGTCGAGAGTTTCGATCGCAAGTTTGTCGTCTTCCCTCAAAAAATCCCTCGCTTTGATCCCAATGGAGTCAATGCGGAAGTATTCCTTGAGCTGGACGTCAAGTGAGTCGGTGTTGTCCACCGCATGATTTACAAACTCTACCGGCGAGCTCGCGCTTCTTATAGAGCCAAACGCTACCCAGCCAAACGCCGTTAAGGCTGCTACGGGTTGGTTTTTAGAGCCCTTTCGGATACAACGAGGTGCCGACAGCTCCCAGTTGTCGATACCAACTAAAAGCATAGGCTTTGCTTCTTTGTACGTGAGAAATTCCGTCAAGTCGGACAGATGAGACGCGGAAGAAATGTCGCTAACCTTAACCGATTGGGAAACTAACCCCAAATTGGGAATCGCTCGAACATTTTGCAGAAGATATGTCTCCGAACTGTGGCGGCCTTTCACATGAATATCCACAAAGCTCACGTCTGACTGCCTAGACATTCCGCCTACTCCGTCAACTCGTATTAGACCCTTCCTACCCTCTACTCCCACCTTGGAAGCCACCCTCGAATCTAATAAACTGGAGGTGGAGCCCTCGTCCAACAACGCGTAGGTATCAAATGACCCTTTCGGACCAGAAACTGTGACAGCCACGACTTTAAGAAGGGTGCGAAGTGAGGAATCAGAGGTACTATGGCTTACGACCACTGACTTATCCTGGGAGCACGTGGGTGCAACGCTACCATCAGTGGAGGAGGAAGGAGACGGCTCATCATGATACTGCACTTGCGACTGCGATTGTTGCTCCGACGTCAGACCCGCGTATGTCGCGGCATCCGCGGTCGTATGAAGAAGCGAATGATGTCTGAATGCGCTGTCACAATTTTTAATTTTGCAGGTATACCTTTTGCAAGAATTATAAGTATGGCCTCCTCTTACGAAGCATTTGTGGCATACTTTCTTTTCTTTGACCCACTCCCAGCGTTGATCAACGCTGAGGTCGGAAAAGGCTTTGCATGATTGGACATTATGTCCCACCATGCCGCAAAATGAACAGACCTTTTTACCGTTAATAAAATTACTCCTACTCTTTGGCTTGTCTACGGTAACGCCGTCGGACAAGTGGCACTTGACGTTGCCGGGCTTGGCAGCTACGTCAAAATGCATAACGTCATATCGGCTACGTAGATTGGCTTCGCGCATTAGGAATTCAGATAGCAATTCTAATCTGAACATCTGAGTATGCTCCTTGGAATGTGCGAAGTCAATCCACCTTGACCTTAAAATTGGGGTCAACTTACCTACAATTTCGTTTGAAAGCTCTGGCGAGGCGAGGTATTCAGGCCGCTGCAGCAGGCGCACAACTTCAACACAATTGCGCACCCTGCACGCAAAGATGTTGAGCTCCCTGCAGTTGTCGTGGGCAGCTAACTTTGATAGGGCACGGAGGGCTGAAAGTTGGGAGAGAATGATCTGCTCCGGCCGCGCAAAGGCTGTCTCTAGCGCGTAAATGACC
This sequence comes from Marasmia exigua, assembly GCA_019059595.1. Lineage (NCBI taxonomy): Eukaryota > Metazoa > Arthropoda > Insecta > Lepidoptera > Crambidae > Marasmia > Marasmia exigua. The sequence continues at coordinate 17,652,346 of CM032481.1, forward strand.
TCGGCCGGATCTCGCGCGGCAGCCAGTAGGACGGCAACAGATTCTCGCGCCGCTCCGCGCACCGCAGCACTCAGCCTCGACAGGTTCTCAGCCGGTGTGTAGGACGAGCATGTTTCCGCATACACCTTGCTGAAAATAAGCCAGTCGGTTGGCCGGCCGTCAAAAACTGGTAGGTTGTGACTGACCTTTGACGTCTTCGACACCGTGGCCGCCGCCAACGCTTCTATGGCTTGTGCTAGTTGTGCGGTGTTGTCTTTATAAGCTTTATTATCTTTGTTATAAATTTGGTGATGTGTACCTAATGTTGAGTGGACATTTGTGTAGTCTGTTGGCGGCGGGCAAAAAACGCCTGGCTGCGACGCGGTACGTGCGTCACCGGGAGTGACTGTTGCTCGTCGTGTGGCCGTAACGTGCCCCGCAAGAGCAGTAGGCGCGGGTGGAGCGAAAGCCGTGACAATCGGCCCGCTCTCGTCACCTATCGCGTCTACAGCAGCGGCTCCAACGGGAGGTCGCACACAACTGGGTAACGTGGCCGCTGCGTCCCCGGCTACAGCCTGTGGGGGCGCCGCATTAGCGGCCGTGTCTTGACCCTGCAAAGAAGAATTAGTAACTCCCTGTGGGATAGTGGCGTCAAGCCACTCGCATACGCTGGCGTGCCCGGACCGAGTGCTGGCGCGGCTCGAGCGGCGGCTGCGACTCTCCTCGGCCTCGATCGCCGCGAGCTGAGCGCGATACCGGCCACAACCATCCTTTTTTATATTGTCTATGTCTTTTATATCTCTTTTACTTTTGATACTATTTTCTTTTGTGCACGAGTAATCATTATAAAAAACTTTTCACGCACACTGACACCACAATGTTGATCACACTTATAGTCCCTAGCTTAGAGTCCCTAAAGCACGCCAATTAAATGAAACCACTTATTTTTCACACACACAATATATTAGACAATAACTCGCTAAAGCAACTGTTTTAATAGACAAAAGAAAATAGTATCAAAAGTAAAAGAGATATAAAAGACATAGACAATATAAAAAAGGATGGTTGTGGCCGTCGCCAACATGTACGTTTTCCGGTTGCTTTGAACAACTGAAACTCCTTTTTCAATGTTGCTCTTGTTGTCGTTTTTTGAACCTCGGGTACATTTTCTTTGATTTTTTTTATTGCTTGTTCCATTTGATTTACAAACGACTCATCCGGCTCGTTGTGTACTTGAGAGCTACTAGTACTAGGTTCAGCGCTTATTATTTCCATATCTGGTGTCGGGATATGAGGTATATTTTCAAAAAGCCTGCAATACAGTTCTTCCGCAAAGCCAATTAGGGCGCGGCAAACTCAGTATGTAGACCAAGTAATTATTCATTACAGTAACAGATGGCGCTAGCTAGGCTCATGCAATGCTTTGAAAATAAAAATTAATACAATACATACGACTATCGTGTCTCGTCTCGAGTCTCGACCCAAAAGTCCCGGGACACGAGACAACGAAATTTACAAAAAGTCCCGGGACTTCGAGACACGAGACGTCCCGGGACCCAAACCCTAAGCCGTACGCAACACGAATGTTCTTTTGAACCGTTTGGTACTTATTGCCAGTATTTCTACGACATAAGGGTGGTAACCCCTTCTCCGTCTTATAAAGTTATCTTTATAGAGTGGATCACTTGAATCTGGAACAGTGAAAAGAGTCGTTTCCGTGATACACTTCATTTGGAACATTCGGAACATCGACTCTCAGATTGACTCAGAACAGAGAGCGACTCTATTAGAATGACCGCATATTCAAATAATTTTACCAACCTTCATACATACAAAAGATTTTTATTACTATCGTGCTAAAGATGATTTTTCTGTGGCACTAATGACTGTCATTTCAATCAATATTATGTCTATTTATCTCTTTCTCCGCGTGACACGTTCCATGTGTTGCCGATAGAACCGGCTCACTCGTTCACTCGCTTTCAGTGATCATCTGAATCATTTCAGCCAATAAACGCTCACTGCTGGACATAGGCTTCCCCCAATGTTCTCCACACAGATCGGTCCTGTGCCGCCCGCATCCATTGGATTCCCGCGATCTTCACCAGATCGTCGGTCCACCTTGTGGAGGGGCTGCCACGGCTTCGAACGCGGCCTCCACTCGAGGACCTTTCTGCCCCATCGGCCGCCTGATCTCCTCACTATGTGCCCATCGCCACTTGAAGCATGCATGTCTTTGACCGTGTTCTCCTGCGGATCTCATCATTCCAGATACGATCACGCAAGGAGTCTACGAGCATAGCCCTTTCCATTGCTTTCTGCGATGATGATGATGATTTACCTTTCTGTTATTCGTTGTTACAGTACCGGCACCCAAACTATACGTCCAACTCAGCCCAGTACGGGTGTCAGTGGACGTGCAGAGCGTGGTGTGGCTGGGCGCGTTCCTGCCTCACGTCGCGAAGGCACTACAGCAGGCCGCCGACCAGCAGGATGCTCCAGCCTATATGGACGTCAGGATGGAAGCCATCATGCCTAAGGTAAGTTTTGTTCATTGGTAGTAGAATCCAGTGCTGGTTTCGGTAATATAAAGCTGAAAGCCTTATGTAATTTAACTCCATTGATAGAGTCCAGCTAACATTTAGCTACGTCGAGTCTTCTCATCGTCGATCGCACAGTACCTTAAGTCGAAGATCTACCAGTGCGTCCTACCAGGAACCCAATCCTCGTGCTCGTGATATTTTGAAAACATGGCGGATATCACCAGAAAACCATACAAAAAAACTATATTTTAGTGATATATGTCGTATGAAAATAAATGTCACGAGCACGAGAATTGGGGTCCAGAGCCCAATTCTCGGGCTCGTGACATTTATCATCATACGAAATATATCAACAAAACATGGCGGATATCGTCTGAAAACGTTTTTGCTTATTCTCGCGATGTCGAATGGTGACATATGTCACATTTTTTCGTGCGACACGTATCGTATAATCTTGACAATACGATATGAAGTATCACGGTGATTTTGGTGATATTTCTCCAATTCAACGTGACGTTTGAGTCGTTTCGCGTTTTGTTGTTTATTGACGTTTGGTTGTTCAAATCGCATAACAAGTTTAAATTTACTGCACAAACTAAGAAGATGATTGATTTTCTGTGTGAATGATTGTTTAGCTAAGATTTTTAAATTTTCTTATATTTTCTTTAACTGGTACAAATTTTCACCAGTATATCAATATATTTATTGCGTGCTAACTAACATAAAATTGAACTTAAAAACTAACATAAAATTGACTGTTGATATAAAAAGGCTAGAAAATGTTGAACTAATACTTTAACAACAAACATTAAGATTTCTCGATTGTATATTTGTGTCAATCAACAAAATGGAACGTATTAGCGGAAATGATATGGGTCACATTTCTATGGAAGTGACTTTTATTGTCGCATGGGCACGAGAATAGAGTTTTTTTACTTTTGTGTCATTTTGGTGACATTTTCGTACGACATTGGAAAAGTGACATTACAGAAAATACGACATTTTATCGCACGTCCCGAGAATTGGGCTCCAGTCATTACATACTGAGCCAAAACGTGGACACTAACGGCGCGACTGGTCCACAAGTTAATACGTTTAGCGGACTATGGAAAGACCTTAGCTTGCATTTCTCTACGCGAAACACTATGAAACGAGGTGAGTTCGCGTCTCGTTAAACTTAGTGTGGGTCGCCATCAGGCCGGTTGAAGTAACGATATGCGCAGGTTCTGATGCAGAGGAAGGACGCAGTGGAAAAAAGCCGGAATAATAGCCGCTACAGTATCCAAATAATTAGTTGTATTTAAATAGGTTTAAAAACTATACACGGTATTTTGTTCACAAGGAGACAGTCAAACATGATAGATTGTTATAAACAAAGTACATACATGAAATTCAAAACAGTGTCAAAATATTGCCAGTGTCTGATTAGACAAAAAGCAGGTTTTACCTACAGCAGGACGGTTGTCAAGACCAGGAGCCCAATTCTCGTGCTCGTGATATTTATTTTCTTACGACATATATCACTAAAACATAGTTTTTTTGTATGGAGGCCAATTCTTCAAAAACATGGCGGATATCACCTGAAAACCATACAAAAGAACTATGTTTTAGTGATATATGTCGTATGAAAATAAATATCACGAGCACGAGAATTGGGCTCATGGTTTTCATGTGTTATCCGCCATGTTTTTAAAATATCACGAGCTCGAGAATTGGGCTCCTAGTTGCAAGTAGCCAAAGACCAAAAGTAGCCGAGTTGGTGCAAGAAATATATTCGAGCTGATTTTAAAATAATTATTTATCATATTAAAAATCATAACTATAAAAAAAAACAGACATCCTACTATTTTTAACTTTATTTTACATATTATTAATCAAAATGAAGAAATGTTATTTACTTCATGTAGTCAATTACAACAAACCTTTCTTGCAATTTGCCTCACCCAAGATCTCAAGTGGTATTTTCCTATTGTAAAATGACGTGTATGATTTCAGTTAGTACTAGAAGCGGGCCCGGAGCATATATCACAGCAAAGGGACAGACCTAAGGAACTGCACGTGTGCACTGCGAGAGCGACGCTAACTAACGTACGGGAGTCGCCTAGAGCAAGTAAGTTATGGTGACGGGTAGGGCACACTAGCGACGCCGATCGATTTTAATTATTAGCTACTAAACCGGATCTATTTTAAACAATGGACAACATTTCAAAATTGCTAAGCTCTGAAACAAAAAATACCAATTCTTTGTTTACTTTTCCGCTGCTTGAATATATATTTATTCATTTTTTATATTGCTTATTTACTGAGAAAAAAATAACAACTAAAAAACGTAAGTCATCGGACGGCAGAATGTAAAATATTTCTTTGCTTAGCACATTATAGTTTTAAATTTACGTAATGCCAACTCATGACATGTAACTGTCAAAAAAAAAGACAACTTGTCAACGTTGAATGTATGAATGACGTTGACAATGTTGACACTAGTATTATTTACCTTTGACAGTAGTGCCTTTTTTTTATTAAAACAATGATAAGCAAAGGAATATCGCTGTATTCAGCCGTCCGATGACGTCATTTGGCGCTTACGTCTATTTAGAATAAAAAGAATTTCAATAATTATTTTATGCATGAAAATGGACAAATTTTGAAAAAAGAAAAAATATGGGTCTGTTCATTTTATGTCTACTTTCATATAAAAAAACAATATGGACATGTTAAAAATTTGAAATGTTGTCCATTCCGGGGTTGCAACCTCTCGGCGGTACGGGAGTCGCCTAGAGCAAGTAAGTTAAGGTGACGGGTAGGGCACACTAGCGACGCCGATCGATTTCAATTATTAGCTACTAAACCGGATCTATTTTAAACAATTCCGAAGTTGCAACCTCTCGGCAAACACTTGTACTATTTTTTAAATAACCATGCACAAATGTTGGGTCCGTTTTTGTACGCGAAAAGTTGATTCACGCCAAAAGAGGCCACTTTTGGCGGTAATCCAAAATTCGAATGCAAAAGCAGACCAAACAGTTAGTTATAAGTATTGAAAAAATAGTATAGATGTTTGCCGAGAGATTGTAACCCCGGAATTGTTTAAAATAGGTTCAGTAGCTAAAAATTGAAATCGATTGGCATCGCTAGTGTGCCCTACCCGTCACCTTAATATTACAAGTTTTTTTTTTGTAAATGAGTCAAATAGCCTATTCAGTCTTTGGTTTACCCTAAGTTCTTGAAGTCTCCAAAGTATTAGGTTAAACGTATGCACTTGTTTATAGACACGGCCGGCACGCGAGCGGATTTGGCAGCCATCTTGGCGGCGCTGCGGCGCTCAGCGCCCCCTAGGGGACAGTTCCCTTGCTCCGCTGATGACGTAGACCCGATACACGAACAGTTTATACTGCATGCCGACAGTGGGTATATTGTTTTAAGCTATTTAACCTTCTGTATAAATCTATGAATAAGATATAATTAAAGTGGAAATTAAGGTGGACCGACGATCTGGTGAAGATCGCGGGAATCTATTGGATGCGGGCGGCACAGGACCGATCTGTGTGGATAACATTGGGGGAGGCCTATGCCCAGCAGTGGACGTCTATAGGCTGAAATGATGATGATGAAAGTGGAAATAAATTGTGTAGGCAAATATCAAACTTACGTCCACTATAAACAAAAAATGTTAAATTAGAGAAATGTGTATTTGGATAGTGATATAAATTTTTTTTTGGAATTCTTATAAAAGGGGGATTTATATAGAAGATAATGTGTATAAGAATATATAAAAATAAAGTTTAATTAAGAGATTACGCTTTAAAACCATGTTGAAATGTTGACATATCGGTGTTTGATGTACACTAAAAAATATATCGGAATTCATTGTGGACTTGACTGATTTTGAGCTGAATAGTAACTGCTGGATTTACCTAATTTTTGACTAATTCCATCTTCGAACTGGCAGCCATCTTGGACGCCATACTTTGCTCTCATTGGTCGATGTGGACGTGCTTGAGATTGATATACTTTTGTCAATGGACGTGCCGGGGTTTGAAATAAATCATTGATTTTGAAGGTTATTTTATAGTTTTTTGGAGGACTTAGCGTAATTTGGAAAAAAGTAACAGAATCACAACTGAAATTCAAATTTGGCGCCATCATACTTTAATTACGAGTATGGGTGTGACTTACCATAGTTTGATATTTACCTTCACAATTGGGGAAGATGCGGTGCCGGGCATATTGCTCCAAATGTAGTGTACTTTGTCAAAGTTTTTTTATATCATAAGTGGCAGACAGATCGCCTGATGGTAAGCTATTGCCTCCGCCCATAGACACCCTTTAAACCCCCTATCCCCGGATTATGCCTCTGGCACCATCACTCACGCAGCGAAACACAGCACAGTGCTGTTTCACGCCGGTTCTCTGTGTTTATTTGTCTGTCATATTTGTCTTGGCCCATTGTCATTGTCTGCCATGAGTGTTTGGCTCAAGTTACTAATACTTGATCCAGCCGGGTTAAATTTTAAGCATCACGTATCTATTACATTGACCTAATTTGGTACTAACGGCCGCACTCAGAGACGTTTAGTATCGGTAGTCTTTATGCGTATCAAAATAAGTGTCAATATTTTTTCTTAAGTAGCCAACTAAGTTAATCAACGATTCTTGAGTGTGGCAGTAAGTAGCTGATATTATTACAACCAGGCACTGAACAAAGACAAGTGTGCGTCACAGGAATATTTATCCAGACTGGGGACTCAACCCCACGATCATTGGTGTATGAGCCAAGGACACTAACCTCACCTCGTCCTGCAGTTTATTAGTCTGGATTAAGTAACTACTACTCATTGTGACCTATGAGGGGAACCTAATAGTACGAGAGCCCACGACCAAAATTTTTGTCTCATAGCAATACGGCCAAAACCGCATCAAATCGATAGATACGATTATCTTGAACTCGAAAATACCAATATCAGACATTTTTCGCGTAGCGTTTGATCTGACCGAATTTTCAAAATTGTCAAAGAATTTTGCCGAACTGCATCATAGCAATATGTCTGATTTGCAGACTGTAGTTGAATGGTAGTTTTGAGATACCGGAAACATATTTTTCAGACGTTAGTGGTGTAGCGCAAACCCGTAAAATCACTAACAAAAATAAAAAATGAGACAAAAAAAATGTCTCATAGCAATACGTCTGAAAATCTTTTTTATTAGTAAATTTTGGTTATTTGATGCGAACAAAACAATTTTCAGACGGAAATGTGAACGCATTAAATTTTGAGACCGTTTTGAAAATGTTAACAAATTTGACCGATCGGTATCATAGCAATATGTCTGAAAATTGTTGGACATGATAAAATAAGTGGTCCACATGTGCAAAAAATGTATATCAGACAAATTAAGTGTAGTACCTTCTCTATCAGACAACTTTTCGATACCCAGATATCATTTAAAAATCGTATTGAGGCATCTTGAATTTTCTGTTACAAATCAATGAATACGTTGCGACCCTGAATTTATTGAAATCTTAAATTTATTAAAAGATCCATCTTCAAACATAAATTCCGATAAAGTAACGCATATCGATGACGAAGATGATGATGATGAAGATGATGTTGATGAAGATGATGATGATGCGCTAGCATATCTTTAGAATAGTAGGTTCAGAATAATTTATAATAAAATATAAGCGATTGTTTACGTCTTTTTGTTTCATTATTTGTGTTAAATTACCTAAAAAACATACATTTATGTATTTAAAGTCATATAAATGATTCTAAATCATCGAAAACATTATTTTATTTCAATTTAGTGACTACAAAAGCCATTTAGCCAGTAAACTGATTTAATGCCAGAAATAAGGGTATCTTGCCCCAGTGTGCGTCGGTCAGGCGACTCCGAAACGTTATTTTCGTTTTTGGGAGTATATGCTACACTGAAAGTGTCTGAAAACAGGTTTCTGGTAATCCTGGCAGCAATACAAAAAGTTGAAAAAAAAATTTATCCGTATTGCTATGATACAGGTCGGCTAAATTTTTTGACATTTTCAAAAATGCGCTCAGGCTATATGCTACGCGCAAAATGTCTGAAAACAAACTTTTTCGTAATACAATTATAAAATCTATGTACATTTTCACTATCAGACGTATTGCTATAATACCGACTGTCTTTTTTTATTGACACAGCAGAAATGGCCTCCCACGCAGTTGCTACACTTTCGACCGTTACTACACGCCTAGTCGGGTTCAGAATCATACAATCTAACGATTTTATAGGGTTTTTGCCGTATTGCTATGAGACATGGTTTTGGTCGTGGGCTCTCGTACTATAAGTAGTCATGCTCACTCAAATGTCTCTGAGGTGGTGGCGCTATGTGGCGGGTCATTACATTCCCTCTAATATGGTTGAGTGAAATGATGGCTGACACGTACGTCATACTTGTGAACAGGTGCCACCTTTGGGGACTGGTCTGCTTCGGTTTACCTCATAATATTTATTTTATAATTATTTACTTTATTTTATTTTGTGTAACAATTAAACTGTATGGCTCGGTATGATGATGACACAACATTGTATGAAAGTTTGGCGATAAAAAAGAGTAACTGGCGAGTTTCTTGCCGGATCTTCTCGACCAGAAACAACTTTCCGAGCCGGTGGTAGAATCGCATTATGTTTATTTATTTCTTTGATATATTTTATGTATCAACATATATATGTATTAACATGTAAATTATACATAAGTACTTATAAATAGTTTTAAGTCATTCAAATGTATGACGATTTGTAAGTGCTGTGTACAAGTCTATGCAAATAAAGAATTATTTGATTTGATTTGAACCTAATATGCCATCTGACCATTATTAAATACTTTTACAATCCAACTCCACCACCATAACGCTGCATATTGAAGATTTACTTTTTGCCATTAGATCTAGACGACATAAGTCGCGGGCCGGAAATCTCGCCGGAGCTGCTGTGGAAGGAGAACAGGTCGGTGTGGTGTCTGCGAGTGGAGCCCCTGTGGGCGGATCTGTGCGGAGCGCGCGCCACCAACTACAAGCCGGCGCCTTTGCTGGACGCGACGCCGCTGACTGCTTGGGTAATAACAAAAATTTGAAAAAAATCATACAACATTTCATCATCATCAGCTCATTTAAGTCCCCACTGCTGGGGCACGGGCCTCCCTCAATCACATAAGGGGTATTTGCCGTACTCACCACGCTTGGCAGACGGGTTGGCGAGGGTTCTGATATAAATGCAGAGTTTTCCTTCTCTGGGTGCTGATGATCATGCCAGCAGCTTTACCTTAGTCGCCTTTTACGACACCTCGGTAAGAGTGAGGGTGGCCTATTCTACTCTGCCGGGGACCACACGGCCTCACACACAACATTTCATACATGTCGTGATACTAGATAGCTTCAAACACAAGTGCAACGAACCAACTGTTAGTTATTTATTTATTCCAGAATATAAAACAGATTACAATCAAAGAAAAACTTTGTTTAGTGAATTAAATTGTACATATCAAGAATGTAATGCTATATTATGTACATACCTTTCTTACAATTTGCCTCACCGAAGAGTAGGTATGTATGCCTAAGAGCTTACAAGTTCATTAACATAATTATGCGCTACATGCTATAGAAGTATTTAAATATTCGGTAAAATCAATGGACAAATTTCAATTGAAATTAAATCTTAAAACTGAATTACAAAGTAAATTGAATAACAAAGAAAGTCAATAAATAAAAATGCTAATGTTGATTTTGTTACTAAATTGACTTGATGGCATGTTGATTATTTCTTTGTGATTGGTTTTTTTTTATTAAATGGGTTTGCACTTGACCTCATCTCACCTGATGGAAAGTGACAATAAGGTCTAAGACGTAGCATACTTACCCAAAAGAAGCCTATTCACTCTCGACTTAAAGACACCCAAATTTTAGCTCTCTGGGAATACAAAAAGTACTTGCCAAATTAGAAAACTAGTGAATCACCACAGAAGCAGTTGACAAATAACCTAGGTATGTTGAAGAGACTTTTTAAAATATTACACAAACTAATGGAATACTCCTTTTTGCTCACTTATACTGGCTTAGCGAATCCAAGTGCAAGGTCAAAACCTTCGACACGGTAATTCGCTATTCCGTTCTATCCTCAGCTACCTGTTGCCATTCCAGCTGTTGTAGGCGACTGAAGCGCCCCAGATATCGCTGGATATATCAAATCGAGAAGGATCTCAGTCACCTATTCCTTCTTGTGTCTTCTATCTTCTATCAAAAAAAAATACGAAAATATTTTCTGTTGACTTCCAGCTATGCTTCGAGGAGGGCTTCTCAAAGATATTCTGCGTGGCCCGAACCTGCGGGTTAGCGGGGCTCCAGATCAACCACTACCAGATGCTGTTCCTCATGCGGCAGCTGGAGAGGATCGCCGAGATGACGGCCTGGCTGGCGCACGACGCCGCCAGCCAGCCCGGCGGCGCCGAGGGGTGAGCATCAGCCTCAGCCGCTGCCAGGAGCTGTTCCTGATGAGGCAGCTGGAGAGGATGGCCGAGATGACAGAGATGAGATAATTTGACGAACGGAACAACAGCAATGGTGTTAAAGTTAGATCTCTATCCAACAATATGTCGCCTAGCAGATTTTTCACATTGGTGGCATTTTTGACAATCTTTAAAGGCTTAATGGCTTCCTATCTATACCTCGGGTGTTGCAGATGTTCGTAGGCGACGGTGATCCACCATCATGTGTGCCGTCAGCTCGTTTGTCCGCTGTAATGTAATAAAAAAACTAAATGAAATAACAATTGTCGTTTGTTTCAGGACAATAGTATTAGGAATAGTAGTACCGGCAGTGGAATTGACGCTGGTGCTGCCCTCAAATTGCCCGGGGCAGGAATCCTCGCGGGACCTGGACAGTGTGCCGCTTGACTCCTCCAGCTTGCAGGACTTGAAGATGGGTAAGATAATTTGAGCTGATTGTTCATCAACAATATCTTATTATTCATTCCCGGTTGCGTCGAAAGCTGCCTATTCTGAGCCTGGCCTACCTGGTTTGTCTCCTCCACTTCGCACAGACTTTATCATCTAAGGTGGCGATTGGCAATATGTGCGTAAGAAAAACCTAAAGTCCAATAACATTGATTTTTTAGTCAAATGACGCTAAAAATGACGTGAAAAACATTTCAATAACTTAAAATGTTTTGTCAAATAACTTTGGATCTGTTATCAATCAACGGACTTTAGAAACTTAATGCTATCCTTTTTTCGCCCTTGTGCATTCCTTTCATTCAAATCGTAATTATCTAATATGATGAGCCCAAATACCATTTCTCATGACTCTAGCTTTAAAAATGACGAATCTTTCATACAATTAAAAAAGACTAAACCAGGTACATTTTTATTTTTGATAAATAAGCTTAATTCCAAAATGACAGACTTTCATACTAACATCAACCCCCCCTTTTCTTCTTTCGGTACTGAATTAAAAACTCCTTAGTGCGCACCTACATAATAAAAACTACCTCCACCTTATTACAAATCGCGATCTGAAGTCATTACCGTACTTAAAGCTTATGTCATCCCATTCCAACACGCAATCTTAAAAAGGGCTCTCACGAGTTTTGTTCTGGGACCATCCTTAGTTCGTGATTTGTAATAATGAATGAATGAATGAATGAATTTATTGACATAATAAAGGTGCCTATGTTTAAAATTTCATGATTTTTGGTCCAGTAATTAACTAACTACTGGATCAGTCAGTCAGTCACCCGCAGAGGCGTTACCTCTTTATTAATAGTTATAGATAACTCATATGTACCTAATGTGTAGGTTCAGAAGCGACGATGGCGCCATCTATGTACGACCGTGACAGCGGAGTGCTGGCGACGACGGCGTCCGTAGAAGTTTGTTCAGCGCAGCCGCTGCCCGCTGAGGAGATTCCGCCGCCCAGTCCTGGTCTTAGTTTTGGAGGTATGTGGGAAGATATTTAGGGCGGAGTTCACTAAAATCTAAATAACGGATAGTTACGAAAACGGCCAGTAATAGACAAGTTAGTCTTTTAGGCAATCGCGTATCATGCTAGACCTCATTGTGTCTTTCCATCAGGTGCGATTGTGGTCAAGCGTTGGCCTATTGGCCAAAAAAAAGTGAAACTTTAACCAGCCGTACTGTTCACCACATAAAGTGGATACCCAGTTAACAAAACGAAGTATTCTATGAATATTAATATTTAAACTCGGCTAAAACCAGAAGTCATTTTTTCATATTCTCTAAAACCGTTTTGTGGTATTATTCATATTTGGTAGAATAAAGTTTAACCCCCTCCCCTTTCCACCGGATTGGCCCTCCGTACTTCTTCACATAAATCCCTCGCTAGTTGTAGCTACAGTCCATTTATGTCAATGTAAAAATTCTTTACGATTTTTTTTTTATTGAGACGTCAAATGATACTTATCAATATTGTTGAAATTATTGATTTTCAAAAATGACAATTTAATCAGCTTGCGAACCCAAGTGCGTTTTTCATTACAACATCGACATAATTAAAATTCTACATTTACCTCGGGTATTGCCGTGTGGTCCCGGCAGAGTAGAATAGGCCACCCTCACTCTTACCGAGGTTTCGTAAAAGGCGACTAAGGTAAAGCTGCTGGCATGATCATCAGCACCCGAGAAGGAAAACTCTGCATATATATCAAAACCCTCGCCAACCCGTATGCCAAGCGTGGTGAGTATGGCAATTGCCCCTCATGTGATTGAGGGAGGCCCGTGCCCCAGCAGAGGGGACTTAAATGGGCTGACGATGATGACGATGAATCAGCTTGCGAACCCAAAGTGCGTTTTTCATTACAACAGCGACATGATTAAAATTCTACATTTACCTCGGATGTGCACGGAAAGCGTGTACACGAGTTAATGTAGAACGGACAACATTTCAAAATTGCTAAGCTCTGGAAACAAAAAAATACCATTTCTTTATTTACTTTTCGCTGCGCGAATATAATATTTATAAATTTTTATAGTGCTTACTTTACTGAGAAAAAAATTAAAACTAAAAACGTAAGATGAACGTCCATCGGAGGCAGAATGCGTAATGTGTTGTGATGGCTTCTGTCGTGTCGTATCAGAAACGTCCCGTTGCTCAGGCGGTGGGGCGCGGGAACGACTACGTCATGCCGTCAGAAAGGTGCAAGCGCCAGTGTTGTGTTTTGGGACGCGTCAGAGTTCAAACTGTGCTTCGACCATCGAAATACTGATGAAATTTTCATCATCGTTTTCAAGCTCTTTAATGAGACAATGAAACTCGCCATTTATTTCTCTTTTTCTATTGAGTGGTGAATCCAATATCTTCTTCCTTCGTTCTCTTTTTTAACAAAGTTTGCCCAATATCATAAATGAGTATCTCTTCATAACCTGAATCAGAATCGGATAACTCATGGTGAGAACATGAAACGTGTTTACCTTTTCCTAGATCTTACAGCTGTAGCTGATTCAAAATATCGTTCAGAAGGCGTCAGACATGACATATAAATGTGAACACTAGCCATCACGTCACGACACGACACGTCACGACACGTCAGATAAATATAAATCCACCTCTTATGTACTCACTGTGTGTCACACGCAGGGTTCTCGTCGATGCGCCGCGGGCTGACGTCGCTGGTGACGTCGCTGGACAGCGCGCTGACGCGCGACGACGCGCGCAGCGACGCCGCGTCCACGGCCAGCAGCGACTCCGAGCGGTACGTCGTGGTGGGGCTCGCGGCCGAGTCGCCGGACGACGCCGATGTCGCCTTCAGGTACTCTAACTTATGTGGCATGTGGCCTAACGCATTAGCGGAATGAAAGAGACTGTACGAGCACGCTCTACATTATGAATTTGCTGACGGCCGCGAATCAATTGTTTATATTTATTTTGTTATCATTTTACTTTTAGTACAATAAACTCTCTATACGGTGACGGACACTTTTATTCAACATTCCGCTCCCGCCAACACTTACTACGCTAACTTACAACTACATACATAGGTACTTACCTGACTTATTTCTATCTACAATTACTTACATCTATTAGTAAAGGACACAACCTTTACAGAGACAGTCAATCCTAAGTGCTAGAAGAGGCAATATACAATACGACATAAAAACCATTATCCTATTTAAAAATACATTTTCTAGATTAGACAAATAAAAAATTTATAAAAATATTATCAGAATTTTGAAACTGATATTTATTAAGAAAAAAAAATAAAATGTAAAAATCCTCATGTGACGTCATCATTCGGTATGACAAATTAATAACGCTTTTGCTCACGTTGATTTAAAAAAAAGGTAATCAAAAGAACCAAACGTCAAAAAATGACATGACCAGTCGCCTAAATTTTTTTATTGTACATATAGCACCGACATCGCCATACGTTGAGCCTCAGGACTGCGTCACTTCCGGCATATTAATTAGTATTTCCAAAAAAAACAATATTTCAATAAAAACACGCGATTTATAAATACTAAAAAATATGGGTCACGTTTTTTTTTCTTTATTCGAAAAGCGTTATATTATTATTAATTGTCGCATTGTCCTTTTCGCTAGCAGTGTGGGCTGAATCGCGGGTGCGATCACGAAATATCACACATTTGACATTGTATCCCAGTGGGGAAACACTTAAACCGCACGATTTAAAATAAATGTAGATTTTTAACGAGCGCATCCTCGAAAGCTGTTGATTTGTGTTTGTTGATGGTGATTTTCTTTATCCTATAGGGAATTCGAGCATGGAAGGGCCTCTAGCGGAGTGGAAGTGGCTGCCGAGGTAGTGGAGAGGTCTTCATCGCCCAGCGACCACTCGGTCACCAGCTCCTGTAGAAGACGAGATGTTGTGAGAACTTTATTTTATTTACTCATTCGCCTTTTCCGCATATTTTTAATATTACATCGTTAGCAACATATAACTCTAAAACCTGACGCTTTACAAGAATTTACTAAAAAACAATGTCGATGTATTTTGACTAAACAAACTGAGCATTTTCATAAAAACCTAGTTTTTAATAAAAAATATTTCACAACATCTACATACATTGATCTGACTCCGAGATAGGTAGCTCAAGCACCTGTGTTACGGATATCAAAATCAACAGTAGGATTACAAATATTTACATTTAATACTTTTCTTTTGTAAATACATACTTATAATACATAGAAAACACCCAGATCGATACAAACAGTCATGTTCATGCACACAAATGTTTGTACTGTGCGAGGATCGAACCCGCAACCCTTGGACCGATTGCAGCGTTCACTGCCACTGTTCCAAACGGGTCGTAGAAATCGTCCAAGTTTTCATACTTTATTTTGAGTGCAATAAAAGTATATTCATTCATTCATTCTTAGTTAAAAAACCGCGCGAAGCTGTTAGTACTGGGGTAAGATGCTGGGCGACGTTCTTTCTACCGCATCCATATAGAATTTCGCACCCTTAGTAAAATACCGACCTAACTCAAAATTTTAATATAGATGCTAAGTGAAAATAGTATCGGCTAAAATCCAGGGATGAAAGGTCATCTAACAACAATTTTGAGTTAAGTAAATAGGTACACTCACATATGAACACGAGATGAAATTTGAAGTGCGTTATTTACTTACCTACTCAAGAATGAATTGCTAAAAATTGCTATAAAAATATCAACAATTTTGAGATAGGTCGGTATTTTACTAAGGGTGCGATATGCATCAAGGCCGTTTGGATCTCTTTCACACTATGTGACATTTTTTTTCTGAAAAAGGCACATTCCGCTTTCCAGTTCCATGGTATTTTGATGGCATCGATCGATTTTTGAAGGTTTTATCCTTGGCGACTATTTTGGGGGAAAAAAAACCAAAATGGCGGACAAGTAGGCGAGCCTAAAGTCCTCCCTCCCTAAATTAAAACCTCTTTAATATTTTGTGATCGGTGATTACCACCAGATATCAACGTGCACGTGGCGATTGAACGACATCCACGCGGTGTACCAGGGGGGCGACGGCCGGTCCATAGTCCGCGTGGCGGCGGACGACCTCCGCACCGACGAGTGCGCCGCCATACCCTGGGACGAGTTCCAGGTACGCACCGACACGAACCCCCAACTGGGGAATGGGGGCTAGAGTGTGAAAACTCCACTAGATGGCGTGCCGTTGGACTGAGATCCGGTTTCAACAGCATTGGTTGCTTCTTTTGAAAAATTGACATATCACGTTCTAAAATAACCAATCACCTTGTAGAGTCTGCGCCATCAAAGAAGTCCCTTGAAAATAGCGCTTGAGTAGCCATCAACATTCAAATTTGAGCCTTTATGATCATTGGACCGTGTGAGACGCTTCACCATGCTTCGGCATGAATGGGCCGGCTCGACCGGAGTGATACCACGGCCTCACAGAAAACCGGCGTGAAGCAGCACTGTGCTATGTTTCGCTGCGTGAGTGAGGGGTACCGGAGGCCCAATCCA
The DNA here is from genome assembly GCA_019059595.1 of Marasmia exigua. Taxonomy (NCBI): domain Eukaryota; kingdom Metazoa; phylum Arthropoda; class Insecta; order Lepidoptera; family Crambidae; genus Marasmia; species Marasmia exigua. Next base: position 17,669,341 of record CM032481.1, read on the forward strand.
TGGGGGAGGGGAGTTTAAAGGTTGGCAGCGCACTTGTGACTTCACTGGTGTTGCGAGTGTCCATCGACTGCCACCTATGTCATAAGAAAAAAATATATAAAAGGAAAGTAAAATGTTAGTTCCGTGTTTTCCTCGGGACTTCTTTCGTGGCGCCGACTCTAGATGGACCTATATTCTACATTACGCCATCTAGCGGATTTTTCACATGCGATAGTCACCATCATGACGTCATAAATCCATATTTATAACGCCATATTTTTGAGTGAACTGACTCTTGGGCAGCTCTGTCCTTGCGAGGAATAGACAGCGCGAGTTACTGTGTTATCTACCGGATAACCGTCAGTATTGTCAAAAAAATATCAATAAATTGAATACCTAAATCTAAACTATATTTTTATTTTTTGTGATCACATTTCTAAGGCTCATTTTTTAAGTATGGGTAGTTAAAAAAGGGTCTAGAGGCGAGTACTGACTAACATAACGTTAAAAGCGAAATTATTATAAAATTCAGTTACAAGTTCACAATAGCAGTTAGTACCCGGCTTAATGAAGGTCTATCGCGTGATAAAAGTCCCGCTAAATGGTGTTCTGTTGGACTAAGGTCCAACTCCAACAACATTGGTTGTTTCGTTCGTCAAATTTTTGACATATCACATTCAAACATAACCAATCACCTTGTAGATGGATCTTTTTTTATAGTACGCCATCTAGCGGATTTTTCACACGCAATATTGCCCCTTATTTAAAAAAATCATGGGATTTTCAGAAATGTCTCCAATATGATTTTTAAGAGGACGTACACTAGCGACGCCAATCGATTTTAATTTTTAGCTCCCAAACCGGATCTAATTTTAGCAATTTGGGGGTTACAACCTCTCGGCAAACACTTTAAATAACCATGCACAAATGTTGGGTCCGTTTTTGTACGCGAAAAATTGATTCACGCCAAAAGTGGCCGCTTTTGGCGTGAATAAATTTTTGCTTTGCATGGTTATTTAATAAATAGTATAACTGTTTGCCGAGAGGTTGTAACCCCGAAATTGTTTAAAATAGTTCCCATTTAGTAGCTAAGAATTAAAATCGATTGGTGTCGCTAGTGTGCCCTACCCGTCACCATAACCAAAAAACAGTATTTATTATTATTAATTGTTGTAGTCCTAAAAATATTTTGTAAGACTAAGAAATATTTCAAATATTAAGTGATTCTCATACATTACTGGAGTTATTTTTGAAATAATATATTGGGGTCAGTGTTTTTAAATGTCACTGGTCTTCTGAAAACCATGTTAACGTATAAATACTTATTTCTTAATAGGTACTCAAGTATAGTTTTATTTAATTGTTTTTATTTTAGTGTATTTTCGTGGTTTTCAGTAGTACCATTATCTCACAAACATACGCTCCACATGTCTATGACGCACACTCAATATTTATTCGTAATAAATAATATTTTACATTTTGTTGATATGTCAGCTCATTTTATAATAATATTAATTATTCGTGATTCCAATGACCTTTTTGTTTCATATTTTTACTAATGTTTTTATTTATTAACCAGGTTAATGGAATCTCTTTCATATTGTTTTTATTAATATTTTGAGTAAGGCCCAATACATACATGTACATTTCAATAGAATTAATTAAAGTAACACCATTTAATTATTTTAACTTTTTTCATTTCTTTATATTTTTTATAATAATTTTGATTTGACTCGTTGCGCCAACGTACCTATTTAGTTATAGTTTCTGTTTTTTTTTATTGTTCAAGAAAGTTAATTAGTGAAGAATTTAAAATTATTACTGTATCGTTATGTTTAGTTTATTGTTTGTATAGGGTCCTTACAAACACATATATTGATTATTTTTGGTATCAAACATTTTCAGATTAAAAGTAATTTACTAATCATTTCTGGCATGTTACATTAATCCATTATTTATTTTATTAATAGGGTGCCTCTACCAATGTCCTATACTTATTTATAGTTTTAATTAATATAAAAAAAAAGATAAAATCATTTCATCACCAACTTAATTAATGTATCCACGGTTCGAGCAAATTAAATGCAATAAATTGACGTTACTGATCCGCACAGTCTTAATGGTCTGTGAATTCATAATTTTTAGCAACATGGCAGTCAAAATATTGATTTAGAACCTTAACTCAATTACACAGAGTGAATATTGTTTTGAATTAGCATACAAAGTAGAGGTACCCTGCATGTTCCGCCACCATTCACAGCCCATCCCCTCGGAGCCGATAACTGCATCCGTTTTCCCTCTAACTGTGTCTATGTGTGTGTTCTTGCCGTCGCCCGCTCGGCTATCGCCCGCCACGAACAGACCCGACTGAAGGTACGCGGCGCCGCCGCTCTCTGGTAAACCTAGTGGTAGAGGTTGTGTGTCGTAGCCAAGGGGGTTTGTGTGTGATGGATGACACGGGGGATGTTGCCTCGCGAGGAGAAGATTTTTATAAAAATGAAAAATCCATTACAGGACTCGTCTAAAAAGAGATTGGTTATTTTTACGAGATTAAAATGTCAATTGTTACATACAAAAACAACCAATGCCGTTGAAGTTGGACTTTATGCCTAAATAACGCCATCTATCGGCAGTTGTAAAAACCCTCTTTATATGATTGAGCGCGAAGTGTTGATTAACTTAGACGAAAAAGAATAAGGCAATGTTGTCGAGAAATTTAAAAATACACTTAATTTTTTTATAAATTATATTTTAAGCAATAACAAAAATATATTGGATTAATGTATGAAACGCGAGGCTACATCCTTGATTCGCTTCTATGCTATTCTGCTGACTGACTTACATTATAGCGACACAGACGCCCACTCAGGTACAGTACACGCTTCACTATTCGCATGTATATACTAACACACAATATAAATTAGTACACAAGCGTAATACACAGGCTAGCACATAACACAATCCAACGTAAAACACTACGCCTATGGGGAATTTCGCACAAACTGTTGCTCTCTTTGAATTAATGTTTACGTTTACGGTATAAGTTTACGCTACCCCCTAACGCCCCGCTAACCTCTATGTTGGTAGAAATATGTAAATACTAGAAGAGGTGATGACACCATTTTTTAACTATAGGCTTGACCACAATGGCACCTGGCCATTATATTACAATTACCCCGTTCATCAAAATCGGCTGAGGAAGAATTTTGGAACATACAAACATTCTTATAAAAAAATATATTTATAGACTGCTAAAATCACAGCTATTCCTTTTTGGCTTTGCTGCAGTCGGAAAGTACAAAATACAAAAATACAAAATCATTTATTGCATGTCACATGAAAATAGGTTGTTACAAATATGGATAGATACAATGTGACGCCCTGTAAGGGCATAGCAACATAACAAAGGGTCCACTAAGTTCCTGCGTCCTACGTAAATTATAGAATATTATTAACAATAACAATATTTAAATTTTACATACACATAAAATTCTAAATTAACCATGAAATTCGCTTTTTCTATTCTAATCTATTCTATTTTTATAACATTAAATATTAATTGTAATTGAGAAATGAACTGTATAGCTTGAATTTATTAATTAATTTAGTTATCTAAATATGTGTCAAAATCCATAATAATGGATTGTGGGATGGGGTTCTAAATAAATCCAGGGATTTAAGGAATAAGTATTTCTATATTTTATAAGCGCCGTCTGTACACCGTCCTTCCGTCGTCCGCCATACGTCGTCTCCCATCTCCCTCTCTCTCTCTCGCACGTCATTCTAATTCAAACATCGAACTCATACACGTTCCTTGCCATGCATCTACCGATCAACAATCCCACATTCGGATTACATATTATGGGAATAGAACTCTAGCCAAGAACGCAAGTTTATAACGAGTTTTTCCTCTTTCAACTAACCAACACTACACTCCATACCTAATCGTCTTCCAAAATTCACACACTATTTGTAAAGATCATAATTAGCATGTCAAAATGTTTGTTATAAAAAAAACAATCTTAGATACTTAAATTCAATTTAGATTATTCCGAACGCTCCAATGCTACAATAAAAAAAATAGAACCCCTTGTAATTCGCATGTTTGAAGGTTTAAAATTGTCGCAGTCCGATGATTCAGTAGTAGAATATTAGATTAAAGAAAAATATTTGTTGAAAAGACATAGTTTTAGCTGTAGTGAATTAGAACCAGTAAGGAAACTCCAGATCACATTACATACAAAACATACACAAGTTTATCACAGATTACGCTGTAAATATATTTAAAAAAAAGTGGTTTCTCTTTACATGTGAATAATATTATCGTACCAAATAGCTGTTGTTGTTTTATTATTTATTTATTAAGGTTCATCTACCTGATTATTTTAAAAGTCGCTTCTAAATATAGCTCAGGATATACTTAAGGTGACGGGTAGGGCACACTAAATTGGGGACGCCAAATGATTTAAATTGTTAGCAACTAAACATGATTTAACGATTTCAAACGACACAACTCTTGGAAAACACTTACCCTCTTATTCAAAAACGTGGTTTAAAATAAGTAGTGGGATTAATACTAGGAATAACTGAAAGACTAGAGTAAACATTATTACAAAACTAAGTTTAACGTTATTTAGTATATCAACTATAATACTTAAGTTGAACCCTAGTTTAAAATGTGTACTAAAATAATAACCTCAAAATATCGATTTAGTAACCATGACAACTTATCCTTGCGACAGTTCATTCCGTTTTACACTAATTTATAAAGTATTTGTGCGAAAGTAGCTAATTTATTTTTTGGATTTAATCCCAAAAATATAAAGCAATTAATCCCAATAATTTAAAGATCCTATGCATATTGCTTGGAAACCTTACTTAGGTCAATATTTTAACTAATTGTTGCTCAAAAACAATTCTAAAATATTTTTACAACAGACAACAAAATAAGATTATGTAAAATGAAATGTCACTGAATGAATGATAGAATGATTCGTTCAATTTTGACACTATCCTACGGTACTAAGTGGTCTATGGTTAGTCAAGGATTTGTAATAAAAATTTAAGAACATTATTCCGTAATAATCATGAACTTGCTAGTTTAGGATTAAAACCGGTATCTGCGCAGTTTTTTTGTAATAAGAGGGTTATGCTATTTATTTAATACTTAACTTTTGGGTGTGCTATTGTACTCGAAATTTAAATTGCCGCCAAAAACGGCTACTTATGGCGTTGATCCGAATTTCGAGTGCAAAAACAGATAAAAAAGTATGTAGTGCACAACAATCAAATAAATAGTATAAATGTTTGCTTAGAGACTGACGCTCCGAAATTGTTTAAAATACATCCGGTTTAGTAGTAGCTAACAATTTAAATCGATTGATGTCGCTAGTTAGAGCTCCCCGTCGCCTTAAAGATAATCTGAAAAATAATTATAACGACATACATTATTGTAATAATGTTAAAATTTGTAAAAAATATGGGTACTAAGGATTCTTTTCTTATTTTGTTAAAAATAAAAAGCATGTTAGTAAAACCAGTGTTAGGTAAAGTGAAGCCACTTTTGTTAATAAGGGAAAAGGTTTTTACTTCCGCGGATAATGCATGAATATCCCATCACTCTCATCTCATTGCATCCACTTATTAAATGCACACAACTAGTAGTATAGACTTGGTTTAGTTGTTAGTGAATAATAAAAAAAAATAGAGTATTATTACTTTTTGTTAAATAAGTTACGTGAATCTCGAAACTGTAATAAAGTCATCTTAATATTTTCAAACATAATTATAATTGGTAAAATAATTTAATTTGATTAAGAAGTGACTAGATACTTTAATATTATGCAAAGTATAAAACTTCACGAAACGTATTTAATATTCTGCTAAAGATGTTTACGTAACAAGTAGAAAGCAATTTAATAAATTGAATGATGAACCTCTCATGCTGCACACATTATTACACTCCTTTATAAGTTCTAAAACGCCAAACCGGCTATAAAAGATTCAGGATATAAAAACACCAGGTGAAGTTGTCAAAGTGCTTCCACCGGGCCGGGTAGTGCGCCTACCACGAATATCGCATAAAGAGGTAAATCCTACGGACAGCAACAACGCTTATAGGTATTCCGAAAATACGAAACGCTTGCGCGATGTAATCGACAACTAGCGCCATCTATTGGTATAAAATGAAACTAATATCCCAAAACGAAGTGAGGGCGGGCCACTATAACCGGATTTTTAATGAGGGTTTTTGCGTTTGAAAAAACCGCTAGATGGAGTACTATATGAGTGAGGTCCATATACAATGTGATTGGTTATTTTTAAAACTTGATCTGTCTAAATTTCAATTTGACAAACTAAACAACCAATGCGTTTGATGTTGGACCTCAGTCTAACAGTACGCCATCTAGCGTATTTTTCACACACGAAAACCCTCATTAGACGAAGTAAACTTACAGATGCAAATGTTAAGTCCCTATACATTTTGACAATTTGCATTTTGCAAATGTATGGGAATGAGACATTGATATCTGTATGTTTACTTCGTCTTATTAAAAATCCGACTAATAGTATCTCATAAAATACCTAATGGATACTAGTTGTGACATCCTATATCGATGCTGTAAACTAAATCATAGTTCTTGGTGATGAAGTCTGGGTTATTTGAACTTGCACATAAGGTTGTTCACGGCTTTTACCAATTCACTAAAAATACATAACGATACAAATAAAACGTATGGTTTGTATCGTTAAACGGGATTAACTGTGATTCTCGTGGTAAGAGGCGTCCACAAATATTAGTACACAATTTTATTCCCTAACAAAAAGTATTTTCAAGTTCAGCTTTTTATTTTGATATTTAGTATTATATAAACTTGGGTTACGTCATTTTTGCGTCAGTTTTGCATTGAAAGCAATCTGTATCGTAGTCTCAAAAGAAATTGAATGACCTTTAGTGCATGTTTATTTGGCGCTGACTATATAGTCACCGATGGCTATAGTCAAGTGAAATATCGCGATAATTGTGGTAGGCCCACTTGCCCGCTAGGCGGACTTTGCTTCCTTCACCTTATTTCAACCCTTTGGGCGCTTAAACACTGTTACTAAACGAAAATTGCTTTCCTAACTTCCAATGAACTAAGCTAGCCCCCAATTGTTTATAACTTGTATCCCCTTTTTACAAAACGCGGTCTTAGGAAAGTTCCCGAAACCCGGAACTAAACTGGTTCATATAATCGAGAAATAATCGTACTAAGGATAGTCCCGGAACAAGACTCGTGCCAGCCCCTTTTAACATTGCGTGTTGGATCGGGATGACATTGAGCTTTAGTACGGTAATAACTTTAGATTGCGATTTGTAATACGGTACGCGTTCGAACGGGATGGGGTGAACCACAGAAATACAAAACGAATTCCATATTATTTCTGTGAGATGAGCTTTTTAGTACGGTATGAACTCAAGATCGCGTTTTTAATAAAGTGGTAAGCGCCATAACATGAAGACTGAGTGTATAATGTGTAATTTGGGTGTAGAACAAGTTCTCTATGCGAGCCCGAGCGTGGTCGGAGCCGGCGGACCAGCGGGATGAGCTAGCAGCGCGCGGCACGCCGCACGTGGCGGCCAGGCTCGCGCGGACTGAGTTGCCCAGGGTGGAGACCAGCAAGGTGAGACAATGAGTTCACGTGGGCTCTTGCAGGTAGGAGAAGCCTCATATTCACAGCTGTCGCAACCAGGACTGTAGCTAACTAGGATTTCACCCTGGATTTTTTGCCACGCACCTTTTTCTTTCTTTTTTTTTTTGTATGAGAGGTGGCAGACGGATCACCTGATGGTAAACAATTCCGCCGCCCATGGACACCCGCAACACCAGTTGAGTCACAAGTGCGCTGCCAACTTTTCCATTTTTCCTTTTCCCCCCCATTGGGCCACCGGTAACCTCACTCACACGGCGAAACACAGCGCAGGCGCTGCTTCACGCCGGTCTTCTGTGAGGCAGTGGTATCCTCCGGTAGAGCCGGCTCATTCATGCCTAAGCGTGGCTCTCCCAAATTCCCACACCTCCTGGAATCAACTTCCCGCAGCGGTATTTACCGGTACGACATTGTGATTTTGTTCAAAATCAGACTGTCATCTGTTACCGAAGAGTACTAGGTTACTTTGGCCATATCGCCCGTAGACAGTCCGACAACTTGGACAAGTTGGTTGTTGTCGGGAAGGTCAATGGTAAAAGACGAAGAGGCCGTTCACCTCTTCGTTTGACAGACCAAATAAGGGATGTAACGTGACTCACTTTGCCGATTGCCATAAGACAAGCCGAGCATAGGGAAGAATGGAAAGACCTTGTCACCGCTTCGGTAAAGGCATTTCAAGAAAGGTACGACCTTCAGCAATGAAGAAAACGATGAAGAAGAACGACATTGTGATCTTCGAGAAACGAGCCTATCCTTCCTAAAAGACCAGCAACCCATCTCCACTCCTGGTGGGGCTGATGCCCATGGGCGGCAGTGATCACTTACCATCAGGTGACTCGCTTGCTCGATTACCTCACTTTATCATAAAAAAAGCTAGAGTCAAATTGAAGGTAGGGCACCAATCCCCCGGTGGCTCGTCGTATTTATCTACGACGTGGGAGAATCCCATTGTTGATGTAGGTTATTGTAATTTTACCAAGAGTTCCGAAGGTCAGGCAACAGTCGCTTCATTGCCGGTATGAGAAGCCACACATTCACAAGCTGTCGCAACCAGGACGGTAGGTAGAGTCAAATAAAAGGTAGGGCACCAATCTCCCGGTGGATCGTCGTATTTAATCTACTATCTGGGGGGTCCCATTTTAATGTAGGTTATTGTGATTTTACCAAGGATTCCGAAGATCATACGACAGTCGCTTCATTGTAATTACCAGACCTACTAAACCACATGCTAGGATGATGACTGGGTGTTTATTGCGTGATGGTGTAGAACAAGTTCTCGTGCGTTGTGGGAGCTGTCAAATAAGTTTTGAGTGATTACCCCGGCAATGGGTTGACCCTCCATCCAAAACCTAGGGAAAAGTTGTCTCTTCACATCATCGGTTTTTGGGTCTTCTCGTTGTCGGGTTGCCATATTCTGATCCACCTTTCGTAGTCCATTCGACAAGCAGGGCAGTTTTCTCACCAATATCATCGATTCCTTTTGAGTGTACGTATTATAGAGTTTCTTATTCTATCCACTTCTATAAACCTATATGACGACTGATGAACGAACGAAACATCAAAAAATGTACTTTGGAAAGTTTTTTTTTGATGTTTGGTTCGTTTACGTTTAGCTAGGATTATAAAAATAAATGTTTTACAATATTTCAGAGCGAGACCCCGACGCTAGCGCCGTTCGAAGAGCTGCTAGAGGCTCGGGTCCAAGGGCTTAACGTGGCCTTGAACATGAGCACGGCGCTCGCGCTGGCCGAGCTGATTGAAGATGAGGTGGTGGCGCCGCCCATGCCACTCGAGGTAAATAATGAAAAGAACATCACATTTTAAAATGACTGTCAGTATAAACTTATTATAATAGGTTTACATATGAATTATTTGTGTAAAATTACTATCTGAATAAACTGAGGAAACACAAAATATACTGACGAAGAGCTGATGATAGAGAAAAATGGGTACCATTTTTTACTGTCTTTGTCGGGTCTGTTAACTTTAATAATTGTTTTTTTTTCTCTTCCCAAATGAAACTCTAAAACATCATTAATATATGAAAAGAGTAACTACAGAGTTTCTTATGGTTTCTTGCTGGTGCCTTCTCAGTAAATATTTTATAAATATAAATAAATAAATATTTGACAACATCACATACATTGATCTGACTCCGAGAAAGGTAGCTCAAGCACCTGTGTTACGGATATCAGAATCAACAGTGGGATTACAAATATATACATATAATACTTTTCTTACATACTTATAATACATAGCAAACATCCAGACCAATACAAACAAACATGTTCATGCACACAAATGTTTGTACTGTGCGGGGATCGAACCCGCAACCCTTGTATCAAAGGCAGCATTCACTACCACTGTTCCAATCGGGTCGTCAAGTAGAGATCGACATTCCGAACCAGCGATAGATTATATGTTTTTTTTTTATGATAGACGGGACACCTGACGGTAATCGATAACGGATTGGCGCCGCCCATGTGTACCCATTTTGACAATTATAAGTGTTCTGTATGACCTAACTTGAATATTTGGTTTTATCTTTTATTATGTTTACTCAAAATCCCCATCTCTAGTCACTACAAAATACGCTAACATTTGGGCACTCTTGAATATTATAAAATAATTAATCCTGATCATTTTACTCCAGGTGTTAATAGACAACGTGAAACTCCACTTAATAGAAGACAGGCCTACCCGCTCCATATCCTCCCCTCCCCCCCAGCCGCTGGACATTGACCTGACCACCCTGCGCCTGACCCGCGACTCGGCCGGGGTGGTGCGCCTGGGACCACCCATATCCACCCCCTCCACGGTGGCGTCCCCCGCCACCCCCCAGCCGCAGCCGGAGCTGGATGAGGCACGGGAGAAGATTGAGGCTCTAAGTCGAGAGAATGAGGAGTTGAGGAAAAGGCTGGCCACGTTGGCGAGGATTGCTGAGGATAACAGGGAGCTGAGGGCGTGAGTACCTGCTTGTATTTATGTGTGCAATCGAGTTTCCGATTTTAGGGGAATAAATCTATATTATGACCTTTTCAAGATTCTTTATTCATTCCTCTGATAATTTTAAAATATTTTATGCCCAATTTCCTTCTTCTGATAAGTTTCATGTAACTTATCTGGTTGGTAATTTGAAATATTGATGTTTCATAGAGAATATGTATAAAATATAATGTACACGCCCATATAAACGCCCTGTTGGTCTAGTGGTTTAAGTACCGGATCGTGATCTCGGGGTCCTGGGTTCGATTCCTGGGTCGAGCGAAAAGTATGTTCCGAATTATTCGAACATAGCTCCGGTTTGTGCTGACCAATCCTCATTTGGCAAGCGGGGTGATTAAGCCTAATCCCATCATAGTAGCGATGACTTGATTTCTATGATGAAGGCCTTTGCTCTGTAATGGGACAGTATATAGGCTAATACTTTACTTTTTTTTTACTTTATGTATCAAATCACCTGAAAACCATACAAAAAAACTATGTTTTAATGATACATGTCATATGAAAATAAATGTCACGAGCACGAGAATTGGGCTCCAGCTATCTGAAACATATCTAGAAGTGGTAATGTGGGTGAGTGAGTCTTAAACAGAACAAAAGAGCAAATACGACATATTATTATTATGGATATTTTAATTTAAATGATGCTATTGCCAGTGCTTACATGTAAATATGGTGTCGCGTCGAGTTACCCTTGTTGGACTTTGGACCGTATTTTTGTCTGAGGCAAAAGTGCTATTTTGTAACATGACCTGACGCCGTCTGTACTTATATAGTCATAGTCATATTCTTTATTGCATCATGTGGTGGTTACATAGGATCTTAAATTAATCAGGTTCGCAACATGAGCCCCGTAGGGGCACTGCAGAGATTAGTTAATTAAATTATATTAAATATTGTGAATTAAAAATGAAAAATGTCAAAACATAAAAAACTAAAATTAAAAATTACTTAATTAAATTATTTTAAATATTATGACTAAAAATGTCAAAACATATAGCTACAATTAAAAATTACATATTACTGAGTTAATAAGATCTTTCATCATATTAGGTAATATAAATTATTTTTCTCTTAGCTCGATAATCTTCTGTAAACTATAAAAACAATTGTGTAATAAATGCTCTTAATTTTTTTTTTATAAAAAAGTGGATTATTCTCTATATTTTTTAGATACTGTGGAAGCTTGTTGTTCAATTTAATAGGCATGTAGTAAGCACCATTTTTCACTATTTGCAATTGAGTGTTTAGCAGCGCTAATCGATATTAATGCCGAAGGTGATGTGTATGTGTGGTTACAATTAGGTCCCCAACTTGTTGGTAAATAGTTTTACGCTCTCTAGCAAATTTGCATAATTCCAGTATGTAAATAGAGATTAACGTTAGAATTATTTGGCTGGTGAAATGGGGTCTGAAGCTTTCCATTTCTGATATGTTTACCAAAATTCTAAGACATCTTTTTTGGAGAATGAAGAGTTGATAGACATAGATAGATACTTAAAAATCTAGGCATTACAGATACTACAGATTTCTACCAGACAACCTTCAGGCAAAGGACATTTGATAAGTAGAGGAGGGGTAGGTGGTGCAATATTGAAAAAGGGAAATAAAAGTGAACTGTATATATATATTAAAATATTTATAATGCAAATACATAAATAAACACAATATTATAATACTTACTAATAAATAAATATGTTATGTTATGGATAAAATAATATAAAGGACTAGATATACATTCATATAAATTAGGATCTTAGACGGACCATCCACTACTACCGATGACTGGACCTGTAGGGATCGGATCGGGAAAGGATCGGCATTTGGGCTGCATCCCTATAAAATAACCCACTTATAGGTATGGTGCACATTATTAATTGTTTTAAATATATGTTGCAGGAAAGTGGAAGAAGCGTCAGTTCTCCGGCAATGCGTGCACGCGGCGCAGCAGGAGGCGGCCAACCTGCTCGCTGACAAGCAGCAGCTTTTGGAAGCCATGGGCATACTGCAGGTACACTACATTCATAGCAAAGATAACACATCAATCAGCCACTGCTTAACTTCGTAGGACTCCCCCAAATAACACATACATACTATTTTAATAAGTATCGCCCTGTTGGTCTAATTGTTTAAGTACCGGGCCGTGATCTCGGGGTCCTGGGTTCGATTGCCGGGTCGAGCGGGTTTGTGATAACCAATCCGCATTTGGCAAGCGAGGTGATTAAGCCTAATCTCATCATAGTAGCGATGACTTGATTTATATGATGGAGGCCTTTGCAGTGGGACAGTTTATACTTTACTTAACTATTGTAATAATAATAATATCCTCCAACCGCTTACGGCTACAGCGGCCAATCTCATCGATTAGCCAGGTACGCAGGATATATTATAGTGCTCAAGTGTGTGCGCAAACACAAGTGCACTTTCTATTCCCTTACCCTCATATTCCGATGGGACACCAGCGTGACACGGCCGGAGAGGGATTAAGCGCAGGACCAACGGCTTAACGTGCTTTCCGAGGCACGGCTACAAGACCGCCAACTTCCAGACTCCGGGCTGACACTAAGAATTTCTTACTGAAAACTTAGGTACAAATATTCGGCCCGACCCGGGGATCGAACCCGGGACCTCTAGCGCAGCCGTCGCTTTAAATTGCGACCCACTCACCACTGCGTCACCGAGGCACCGAGGTAGGACTTATATGGAAGGTTGACTTTGTGGCGGTAAAGCTATAAGTCCTCACCAAATTGACCACTCATCATTATCATCATCATCCTTCATCATTTCAGCCAAAAGATGTCCACTGCTGGACATAGGCCTCCCCCCAATGTTCTCCACACATATCGGTCCTGTGCCGTCCGCGTCCAATGGATTCCCGCGATCTTCACCAGATCGTCGGTCCACCTTGTGGGGGCCTGCCACGGCTGCGACTTCCTGTACGTGGCCTCCACTCGAGGACCTCTCCGCCTCAACGGCCGTCTGTTCTCCTCGCTATTTGCCCTTCCCATTGCCATTTGAGGCATGCAATCCTTTGGGCTATGCCTGTGACTTTAGTTCTCCTGCGGATCTCATCATTTCTGATACGATCACGCAAGGAGACTCCGAGCATAGCCCTCTCCATTGCTCTCTGGATGACTTTGAGCCTCATTAATCGGCACATTGAAATTGACCACTATTTAGGTATAAGGGTCGTTCTTCTTTTTTATCGACAATGAGCCAAACTTACACATCAACATTTAACTTTTATATAACATACTACAATTGATAAATAATATATCCTAAATATTCGTTAATGTACTATTTTACAGATGGACTATTACATGATCTAAAATTTAATTGATAAAGAATACTTTTTGATTAAAATGGACACCTCCGTCACGTCCCCCGAAATTAGTGCCATTTACACCTCTGTCACGCTTTATATTTTTTTTTACATTGTTAAATCATGCTAAAGTACCTACGAGGTGATAAAACAATGTCATTATTTCATGTTAAATTAAGAATATTTTGATGGTGTAACGTATATTTTTTTATATAATTAATTACTTGATAAGTCACTGAGGACGGGCTTATTGTCGTAAAAAAAGAAGAACGACCCATAAAATCATATGTGCGGCTGTCAGTACGTTACAAATGTTTAATGTTTCTATACAGGAACAAATATCTGGCGGTTGTCGCGGCAAAAGATAGCGGTCCCGAGGCGGTCCGCCGCAGGGCTGCCTCGACTGCACCGCGTGCTGCGGCGACCAGCAGACATAGACCCGCCCGGCCTGAGGTCAGCGTATAGTGGACTAGTGCTGAGACTGTTGCGATAGAATTAGCGACCGTTACGTGTAGACCCCTGTCGTATACCCGCGCACGTTTCGTTGGTCATTCGCGTGTTCACTATAAAGGCTCAACTAGAGGTCATCGGCTTCTCTAAATCAACCTAAATTTATATATTTCAGTTCTCGTTCTCAATAAGGGACTGGAACCGGAGAGCATTGACAATGGGCTATGGGAACAATTTTTTAAGTATGGTTTTAATATTTTTTTCCAATGCCTTTTACTATTTTAAGTAACTAATTTGAATATTTTTGTAAAATAGCAGGTAGTTATTTTTAATTATTTTTCAACATTTTTGAATTCGAAGCGTATTTGTGACGTCATAAATACGCTTAATGTCATTTTCCCCAATTTACGAGATATATATCGTAAGAAAAAATAACGTACTTCTAAAACTGCCTTTTGATCGGGGAAATTTTAAATCACTATCTGGTAACGTTACGATAAAACAAAATGAAGACAGCCCGCTGTCTTAGTTTTGGAGTCACCCTGCAAATAAATGTCAAACTAGCGCCATCTGTTACTTGGTCCGGGTGAATAAGTCACTGAGACATTGTTGTCAGCTATATGTAAATCTTCTGACTGTCTGAATAGCTAGCGTACTTAGGGTCAAATGAAGGTCAACGCTCTTTTATTGGAAATGTCCTTGAGCCAGTGGTTTTAAATTTTAAAAATATTAAAATATGTTATGAAATACAAATGCCTCGAAACGGTTTTCAGATTAAAGCCTGTTTAAAAAAAATCCCATACCCCATTGATTCTTAAATGAAAAAAAAAAAAATTTTTACATTATGGCGGACAAACGAGCAGAGATGGCTCAACTGATGGTAAGTGATTACCGCCGGCCATGGCCATCTGCAACACAAAAGACAGAGATAATATTCATTTCAAGTATAATTAGTTACATAGAATACTATAAACAAAAACGATACTTATGTCTGAAAAAATTAAATCTCTAAACTGAAAATATTGTCACAGAATTACTTACGAAATATGCGGTCCGGTTCCTTATTTTGACAGAACTGAAACTAAAGTCAGCGCCACGAAAAAAGTGTTGCGTCAAAATTCGGAACTAAAATTTTAGATTACTTGTATCCATGGACATAAAGCTCAATTTTGGATGTTGATGGCGACTGAAGCGCGCTTTTCATTGCACTTCTTTGGCGGTGCGGAGTCGACTCAAAAGACCACTTTTAGTCCTGGAGCCCAATTCTCGTGCTTGTCGGATTTCGCATGAAAACCATAGGAAAAAACTATGTTTTAGTGATATATGTCGTATGATAATAAATGTCACGAGAATTAGACTCCAGGAGCCCAATTCTCGGGCTCGTGACATTTATTTTCATACGACATATATCACTAAAACATAGTTTTTTTGTATGGTTTTCAAGTGTTATCCGCCATGTTCTAAAAATATCACAAACCCGAGAATTGGGCTCCAGGACCCCAATTCTGGGGATTTCGATATGAAAAAAACATGGCGGATATCACCTGAAAACCATACAAAAAAACTATGTTTTGGTGATATATATCGTATGAAAACATATGTCACGAGCACGAGAATTGGGCTCCTGGAGCTCAATTCACGGGCACGTTTTTTTGTATGGATATCAAGCGACATCCGCCATGTTTTTTCATATCGAAAATCCCGAGAATTGGGCTCCTGGAATATCTTAAAATATAGTGAACAGAACGCACCACTGACCAAAGTACAAACGGGAAAGGTGTGAACCAAAACTGCTTGCTGTAGTAACTGGCGGTGACCAGTAAATGTAGACCCTTGCTCCGAATCAACCCCCACTATACACTCCGTAAAATATGGCTTCATTAGAATGACAGCTGTCACTTGACCTTTATTTCGATAAGCATAAGGATTATCATTTAACCAAGTCTCATGCCATAGATTTTTATTACTATAGACCTAAAGATCATTTTACTAGACTAGCTAGACTACGCTGTCTCGGCCACGTTGAGAGAATGGAGTTGAATCGAGCTGTGAAGAGAGCGTACCTGGGTCGATCATCCGGGAAGCGCTCAGTAGGGCGCTATATCGCTGGATGGACCAGGTCGAGAAAGATTTCTGTCACCTACAAAGGACGGATTGGCGACAGGTGGCTGAGAACCGAACAGAATGGCGAATTCTCGTGTCGGAGGCCAAGATCCATTTCGCTGAGCCTGCGTAGTAAGTAAAGATCATTTCTCTTTGACACCAATGGCTGTCATTTTAATCAAGATACATTTTACGGACTGTAGTAAATTATAACGAGTGGCCAAGTTCCGTTGACATCACTACCTACCAGTATACGTGATGCGTGTATGCGTTTATACTCCAGTCACAACTGTATATAAAATCTTATGCTAGTGTAATATTAAAAAAACAACAATGAGAAAGTAGTGTCCCCCAATACGAATAAGTACGGTATTTCTTTCCTCTACCCAAAGGTTGTCTGGAAGATATCGCTTCAAGCGATAAGACCGCCTTACTGTTCTGTCCGTTATTGTTGTATCATACTTGTATTTAGTTTTTGTGCATTAAAGAATATTTATCTTTCTGTCTAAAGTAGAGTATTTAAAGGGCCCTATATATGATACGATTTGTCGTTACGATCTGATGCGATATCGTACGATTGTATCGTAAATGACGCCCATATGCACGAAACGATCGGTACCCAATCGTTATCTTTATTGTATAATGTTAATTAACGATACGCGTTTGAATGTGGCAAAATCGAATCGTTGATCTTAAGAGCCGACAATTTGTTAATTTTTTATGTTGTCATTATGAATATACAGTGCGACCACAATCAGAAGGCACTTTAATGACATTGACAGGGGGCCTTGTAAAACGTATTTTCTATGCGAAAATGTCAAAACTTTTTCGACTTTTGCCGTGTGATCGGACTGTAGGAGAATATTGGTTTTTGCCATCAGCTCAAACAGTATGCTATCCCTTTCTAATATTTAAACAAAAACTCACCACATTATTACAAAACGTGATCTAATGTTATTACCGCAGTAAAGCTCATGCTATCCTGTTCCAACATGCAATGTAAAAAGGGGCAAGAGCGGGTTTTGTTCCGTAATTTTTTTAGATCGCGTTTTATAATAAGGGGGTCAAAGTTTTGAAGCGTTTGTGTATTTAGGCGTTAGTGTTTGTAAAAGACAAAGTGAAAGTGACCAGTGAATTTAGATCCCTGCCCCAAAATTCCTTTAGAAATGAATGAGGAATTTCTAAATGTGGGTGGTATAAAATGTCCACAGATCTCTCTAAGAGTAAGAATAAGTAACAAAACATGGTATTTTTACAGTGACGAAATCAAGATTGTCGTTGTGAGATCCAATGAGAAAAGAGCTCTATTTTAGATGTAGCATCTCACCACCTTATTACAAAAAGCGATTCCGTTCTGACACTCGATGTTAAAAGCGGCTAGAACTAGTTTTATTTCGGAACATTAGATCGCGGTTACGGCTTACGGTCTTGATTTTATATTTCCGACTCATTTTATATTTTATATTTCCGAAATTGTACTACATTCGGAAATGGAGAAATCATTGCATAGAAAATCACCCAAAATAACCAAACTACTAAACGGAATGAGGGTTTTCGCATGTGAAAAATCCGCTAGATGGCGTACTTCGCGTTTAGTTGGTCTAATTGACATTTTGACAAATCACGTTTAAAAATAACCAATCACATTGTATATGGACCTCACTCCTATAGTACTCCATCTAGCGGATCTTTCACACGCGAAAACCCTAATTGTATCAAATGGTACAACTTTTGATATTAATGTAGGTAAAATGAAAATAAAATGTGATTTTTGTTAAATAAAAATAACTATGTACTTATATAACGACGTGCATTTATTATCATAATTATGTAGGAAACATTTTATATAGCTTATCGTATATTTAAAATACATAATGTAAATACAATTTTAAATTATTTAACAAGTTTCGGTCTTCCTTTCGTATGTATATGTAAAGTATTTTACCCGTTAAGAAATTAATAATGAAATGATATTATGTACTTTGATAATGTTTATTAGTTGTCGTTCCTGAAAGAAATTACCAAATATTTTGTAAAATCGCATAGGAGTTTTGAACATCGGTATTATTCTGTATACAGAATGTGAAACGCATCATATCAATAGAATCACGGATTTTAACAAGTTAATATTGAAACAACCTACACTCGTTACATATTTTGGTAGATATTAAAGAGTTAAGATTTGTAAAGGTCCGTATACATTTAGTCGTGATGCGATAGACATTGTTTCTGAGTAAATCCTGCATTCTTTTGAATCTCATGTCTTTAAGATAAAGCCTAAAAACGTAAAACATTTTATCTTGTATAGAAATGCGACAGTTTTAGTAATCTGCGGTCTTATGATGCGCCAAAAATCACGATTTGATGTATGCAAGCCTTTAAATGTAATTAAAAAAATAAAACACCAATTTTTTCTACTTTCCTTATTGTAAAATAGATAGGAGGGTATACGCTATAATAGCGATAGAGATGGAAATACATAGGCCATCTTGCTCTCCCATCTTGTATTAGAAGTAAGATATTGTATAGAAATGGCCATACAATTATGTTGTTATGTATATTTATGCATGTATTACAGTCGATATTATAATGCAAACTACTTTAAACCTTATTTGCTAGAGAATACGACTGTTACGACATGTTGACGACAAATACCAATGCGCCTTTATTTTTTTAATTATTGATGTTTGCTCATATTATTTACCATGTGAATTCGACATAGAATAGTACAGCTGTACCACGTTTATAAGTTACATCGGCAATATTCGCCTACGCAGAAGAGCAAATTAAATCCGTTTGAGTACGATCGCGAAAGCAGTTGAAATACAGACTTTTTTGCGTTACGGTAAGATTAAATATAATAAATCCAGAGAGGAATGCTATCTCCCTCTTAACCGCACTCGCACCGAACATGGCGCTGACGCATCAACCAATAAGAAACTGTAATTTTTGGCGCGCGTAAATGGAGCGTCGTGATTGCTTAGGATTTCGCAGTTTTCGAAAATAAGGCGTCTGCGCAGGTACATCGGTCTAACTTATACAATTGGTAAAACTATACATAATCATTTTTTTCTGGCAAGACAGCGACAGAAGGTATTATTACGTAGGTAAGTATGTATACCATTCCTAATTCTTATGATTAGAAATTGTATACATTTTTTTTTATCCTTGTTCCTAATCATTGTATGGTATCTAGACGAAATTATTTGTATATTTTTGTTCTATTTACGTCAAAATACAGTCACTATGTTTTATAAAGCTATCTCAGTGTTGCTAATGTTATTAAATAAGTAATAGTAGTTGTTTTTGTTGTTTTATGTACTGACTGAGACCACTTATCGTTAAACATTAGCTAAAATGATGTACTTTATTTTGACTTTATACTAGATTTGTCCAGCCACGATATCAGATAACAGAATTTTATTTAAAATATAGTACGAAATATTCTTGCGAAATTCAATCACTGTTCTATCACATCTGAAAAAAGAATAATATACTGCTTTCAATCTGACATTTGTTGTGTTAAAAATAACTTCATATTTTAATTTCAGCATTCTGAAACATCGTTTACTTTGTATAGAAAGAAATGTTATTATTTTTGTGCCAAAAGCGCCAGACTGTATATTTATTATTCGAAGGTTGTAAATATTTAATAAGGATCTAACATTTAAAAGAATAGTTTATTTTTCATAATTATTCCTAATATATATATATATATATATATTTCTAAAGCTTTCCAATGTGTAGCTATTGCCACAGGGAACCCAGTAGCAAGACAAAGAACACTTCGACGAGCTATTCCAGTGACTTAAACGAAAACTTAGGAGTACCAAAAGGACACTTCTAGTTTGACCTTCAGAATACAGGCAGCCACACATCAGATTTCCTCAATCGATATTGAACCAAATGTATTTAAAATTAAGATGAATATCGAAAGAAGAAATTTGACAAATGCCTGGTGGTATATATTCCGTCGAGCTACTGGTCACACTGTGCTATTTACCTTCGTGTATGTAATCATAAAAATTTAGTGAGATTTTTCGAGATGTATTTTGATGTATTATGAAAAATATCATGTCACTTGTTATGGAATCGCAATAATCGTATTGCTATTTAGCTGCTATGATATCGTATATTAAACAGGTTTGCCAGGATTTTACGATACGATAACTGATGTCTCTGTAATCTTATCTATTTGAAAATGAATCCAAACTTGTTTTTTACAACCATTTCCTGTTTCATGCCCAGTATACATATCCCTTACTGCCAGTGCGGTCTTCTAATAAAGCTACTATTGATTATACATTTTTGCCCTGGTAACCCAAATGTATAGTGACTTATCTATCTCCATTTAAATACCTTTGTGTGTTAGTATTAATGACAAATGTGCCTGTATCCTAACGTAGGTACTTACAGCCACACATCAAAATAAGCAAAACTGTCAAATTTCTTCAATAGACCTTCACCATAATGTCAAACACGTTTGGTTCATAATCAATTGAGGAAAGGACATTATTAAAATTGGTATATTATTCCAATATTGTTAACCACGGGTATTGAAATATAAATAAAAAGAGCATATTTTAAACCTTAATAAAATATAAATAATTATTTTATATATCCCTACAAATATTTATTTTAATTAAAGAGGTTCTCAATAGCACTACAGTTTCTTTGACAGCCTATGGCGGACATGTTGGGTTATCTTTTGGCGCGATTTTTTGACAGATCAACAAAAAAGGCAAAACTTACACTAAACACTAAAAAGCCTTATTACTAGGTTCAATTAAATGATATTATGATAATAATACCGCATACGACATTCACCTTGCACGTATGCTTTATATTATGATATGACGAAAATATTTATTTATTCCAATTAAATGTAAATGGGTAAGTACTTACGGCCAAAACACTGCGGTTTACTTTCACAATCGTAAAACCAAATCCTGGGCAATCCATAGTCCAGTTGAACGCCAGGTGTTTCGTATGAAGCAGGAATCGGAATCAATTTAAACGAAAGCCAACGGTCAGTATAATCACTTTAATAAAATCAATGTAAGTAAATCGCAAGTGACAGCAATGACAGTGATTCAAAACCGAACGAAACAGTTAGATTGATAGCGAGTGCGTTCCATATCACGCTTCTTTGTATTTGTCGCCAATTTTATATTTTTATTAAAAAGCTCGCGTTGAGTAATAAATGGAGATGTCTTTTATATACATTTTTAATTGAAATAGGATTAAATAAAATATATTTCAAATCATTGTTTGTTGTCCTATTGTTTTTGTGCTGTATCTGAAAATAAAATCACTGAAATCTTACGACTTTAAAATACACCTAACCAATAATTATTAAATAAAATAATTAATTTGTAGGGATAAATGATGAAAAACTGATTTCATTTTAACGATGCTTCTTTTTTTCTCTTTCAATTGATATATCACATACATATGGTTGAAGGTACTTTAAATAATATACCAAGCTTCACAGTTTTTCTGTTATGTCCTTTGACTGATTGTAGTAACCTGTTGTGTGGCTGTCTGTACATAATCGCTTCGGATCGATCGTGGCGTTTTGTACTTTCTATATTATTATTTATATATAAGTGCCGCGAATTTGGTGTCACGTGTAATTTGTGGACACGTTTAGTTTGGTATGTTGACGTTATCTTTAAAGACCCTTGCGTCCATGAATAGTTACAGTTCAATTTCAAATTTATAGATATAATTCTATATATGTATGTGTAGGCACATGTGTAAGGTAAATTAGGGATATCGGTAACACTCTTGTGTGCCTTTGAATAGGGCGATTAGATCTCCCCTTTTTCATAAAATTTCTAACATGCATATGCCCCGGCCCCCGATCCCAAGATAAGCCGAAGCAAACAATAGCTTGCAATGCTTCGATGTTCTGTGACGGTTTAGCTATGTATCTTACTCATCCTTAGTCCTTACGCATGTGTTTGTACTGTAATACTAATGTGATCAGTCAGCCAAGTCTTTTGGTTAAATGTCCTACTTTTCATGTGTATTTGAATATTTTGTATTAAAATAAAAAAAAAATGCAACAAGTGCAATATTGAAAAATTACGAATCAGATAATGTGTTCTAGTTTTCTTAACGCAATTATTTGAAATTTATGAACACATGAAAATTAGGCCTCATGTCAAAGTAAATGTCAAAAATACCTAGCCCATGAATACAGTGTTTTGGCTGACTGTACACTTGTCCAAATTCATTATTGGAATATAAATACTAATTATAAAGTAACTAAACCAGAGGTACCTATATTCCACATTATATGTATGACTATGAACTGTTGTTACGATCTGTTAGCTGCGGAGGAATTGTTATAAAATAAATTCAATATTCTATAAGTTGATACTCTTTCATTTTTTTTTCCTTATTATCCTTTAAATTATAATCGCATTTTTGACCGAAAAATTTATAAAAACGCCGGCTGCCTTCATCGCGTGCAAAACTAGGGGCTAATTTAAAGCAGTCGTTACGACCGTTTCTCTTATTTTTTGGACGAGATGGCTTTAAATTAAGCCACCTGGTTACGCACACATCAGTGATCTCGGCGTAGTTCGGCATGAGACTGGGACAGACTATACGGGACGCGTATGAGGCAATGAATGATCAAAAGTAGGTTATCGAAAAAAAATTAAGTTGCGGTTGTGGTCCCAAATGGTAAGTTAGTTAATCATAACTAGTATACCTACTTGATAACTTGGGCGTTTAGCACCGCGGTCCCAAATAGGTACATACGTGGAACGGATGGCAACTGGGAGATTTATTTATAAAAAAACCAGTTGCACCCTTAGATTAAAACAAAATAGCGGAAGATACGGCACGTCCCTTTAATTAGACAGCTGAAAACGGGCTTCATGCACAACTACATGTACACATACTCACAGCTCTATGACACATTGGTTCAAAGTTGTACGATATTGGAAGACAGAGACAAACCTATTTTTTGACATAAGCGTGAGTGAGTCGAGCGTAGGTACTTCGCCCAGCTACGCTTCAGAGTCAAGTTTTTTTTTATGGGATAGGGGGCAGACGGATCAGAGGGGAAAGCTGGTACGCAGGCGCCTCTGCCCAAAGATGAGAGCAGTATTCCATATGCGGCCGGACTTGCGCCTTATACAGCTGGAGGCGATGGGCCGGAGTGAAATACCGTCTCGATCTGTTTAAGGCTCCTAAGGCTGTGCTCTGAAAATGAGGGGATACGACCCACGATATCTTTCTTGCAGTGAACCCACAAACTTGAGTCTTACTGGGGTTAAATTGGACTAAGTTAAGTCTTCCCCAGTTTGAGATATTCTCAAGAGACATCACAATTGCAGATACAAGCTTATTACGGCTCTCGATGACAATATCCCGAGAAATGTTAGTGCGGCCGGTATAAGATGCATCATCCGTGCTGTCATCCGCATAACAATGAATGTCGCTGATTCGCAACATATCATCAATGTGCAGGAGGAACAGAGTGGGTGATAATACGCAGCCTTGCGGGACACCAGCATTCACAGACATGGAGTCGGAGCATTGACCGTCGACTACGACCTACATGCTTCTGTCTGTTAAAAAGCTGATGACCCATTTGCATAATTTCTCGGGAAGCCCATAGGACGGGAGTTTCGAAAGAAGCGCTTTGTGCCAAACCCGATCGAAAGCCTTAGCTATATCCAAACCAACTGCCAGGGCTTCTCCCTTAGTCTTGATTGCCTATGCCCAACGATGAGTTAGATACACAAGAAGATCACCAGCTGATCTGCCTTTAGGAAAACCGTACTGCCGGTCACTAAGCAGCTGCCGACGAATAAAAACGACTTAACTCATCACACATGAATATATCGTATATTTATGTCTCGCTCTGCAAAATGGTGACCAAAACATTAATGAATTTAGAAATATCATGAGAAATTAAAACTTTTCTTTTACTTATGAGTGAAATGTGATTCCATGAGATTTGTTATTTCTTTTTGAATAATTTTTACAACGCGTAATAAAAGCGCACGAAGGCATTTTGGTAACCTTTATCCCACTTAAAATAATTAAAGAATATTTTTATGTGACACGACCTCTTGTCAGACTCGCCAATTTGCGACTGCGTGCAATTAGGCGCCAGGCACCTAATTTAAGCGGTCCACGCGGTTGAGACGAGTCACCTATCATCCGCTATTTTGATCTAATCTAAGGTTGCACCATCCTGGTGGAAAAAACATAGCCAGCTTGGTATTATTTTCAGCTGGACTGGCTAGGACACAGACTAGAAAAACCAGTGAATCAAATAAATGCGAGTCATGAGGGCCTACAGCGACACCGCCCCGTAGCAAACGACAATATAACTGTCGCATCCAAACAAAAGAGACTCACAGCGCGTATGAAAGGGACAGGAGTAGTAAAAATGCGGTCATGAATTTAGTTTTGTTGCAAGCTCAGTCTGCCTGACTAAAATCTAGGGTTCAATACTTTGAGAAGAGAAGGTTCAATACAAGTATTTCTCTTCAAAATGAGTTGTTATGTAGTAAAATAAGCTCATATGAAATAAAAATTGTAATAGTTGATCACGGTATTGGAGTTTGGATGGTTAGGAGTCACGAAGAAACAGCACAAGCATATTTTATGCTTAAACTTATTATAAATTAAATTGCCGGCAATCATTTTGTTGTTAGGCACTTAAACTCATTGAGGTAAAAACTATAGGAAATTGCGTAAAAATATATTTAGCACATTAGTTAAATTCAGAATTTGATCAATATATTCAATTATTTTCTAAAAAAATATTTTTAAATAATGCTATCACTGGTTAAACGTGTGGTGAAACTATTTTGCGAATATCCGAACACATTCATTGACAGCTGGTAACGGTGTTGCAGTAAAATAATATTACCCGGTTTTATGGGTAAATGTTTTTGGGTGAACAACCAATAATTTAAGAGAGGTTGATAAGGTAAATAATTACTTTGATTCGATTTATACTTTTACGGATCATTTAAAGTTAGATATTTCAAACAAGCAAATAAAATCTCACCAAAAAAATACAATGCTGTGCCATTTTATCAAACTTTAACTTAGATACCTAATCTTTATATTCCTATTGAGCCTTAATGGCCAATTTTGCGCATACTTATGTATTTCGTAAAAGCCTATATTTATGTTATAAACTTAGTTTATTTGTGTTCAACTTTAATACATAGTAATTTATGTGACTGTCACTGAGCTTTGTGCAGTGTCATATACTACTTTTCTATAGTCATGTGAATAATCTTCAAAGTAAGATATCATAGGATAGGATCTTTTGACAAACTATACATACCTGAAAAACCTAATTTGCGTAGCGTAGTATTTATCGCAATTTCTTTAACTAACTTTGCTTTTTTTAATATACTCTGTGGAGTCAAATCCACAAACTCACTATCAGATTTAAACATTTGTAACAGACAAAAAATTGTGGTGAACCAAGAATCATATGTTTGAACGTTACGAACGCATGCTGTAGGTGCTTTATGGTATCCAGGAAATTTTATAATGTCAGTTTGTAACTTTATTGGCATAAATGATGACAATCTGTCCTAATATTTTTATTTAAGAAACTTGGCTGTTGCACAAAGTGCCAAATTAGAATCATTATGCAACATCATATAAAACCTGTCAAAATATATTTATGTACTTTTTATTTCTTAATTTAGAGATAATGACATGATTGTAAATAAAAAGCTAAATAAAACTATTTATTTTATGTAAAATATAAATAAAAATAAACCCATAACAAGACTTATTTAATATATTCTGTAATACGTGGATGAATCATAATATTAGCTATGAGTTAGTATTTTTTGTGGATAAGGGAGGCAAACGAGCAAGCGTGTCACCTGATGTTAGTATGGTCCAAAGTTAGGCATTTAAATATACGCACAAAGTTTCAAGCGAATAAGTGGTGGTTTGAATAAATGGAGGTAACATAAGTACACGTGAGTTTGTAATAACGTGACTTGTATTGTGGCAACATTTTCAGTTATGGCCGATAGCTCAGTTGAAAAGCACGCGATTGTTATTTGCCGAATTTTTGTGTTGAAATAAATTAAGTTTCTCCTAATTCGGTGTTTAAAAGTGAGTTTTATTATTTTAAAATACGCTTTGTGTAAATTCAGTGTTAATCGTGGTAACTAATTAGTGTTATTGAGTAAAGAATGTTTGTTGTGTCTTCCTTGTAATAGGATCAGTGGGCAATCATACCTATTGGATTACGGTTTTGCTGTTTATTAAATTGTTGTGGACTAATAGGTGAGTTATGAACTTGTCTTTTATGTTGTTTAAGTCTTTTTTAGTATTGCGGGACAGGTTTTTGCCACGAACGCCGAGATGCGTGGTGGCCGAGTCGGCTGGGTTCACCTCGCTCGGCTCCGAGATAACGGAAGATTATACAGATTGCGCAGATTCTGATAACATTCCTTTCCTCATGAGTCTCATGATAGTGAGCTGCAAACACCGCAACTTATTTCTGACTTTACGAGTTAATGACAGTTGTATGGTCTCAGCTTGAGAGTTGATAGTGACTGGTAAATTTTAACGTAGGTATTTTCCGCTCTATTTCCACTTTGAAAGCTTTTTTATATCGAGAAATCTGAGTGAGAGGTATTTATGTGCTATTAGTTAGTCTTACAATGCATTTGCGGAAGAAGTAATTCACTTTTTATGTTTTTCTGGCTGTTGGCACGAATTTCTTAGGCAATTTAAAACTCTCACTTACCTGCTCATCATTATTACATTTTGTCATGAAACGCATTTAAGTAACTTTGTTGGTGAATTGTATATTTATCATCTATCAACTCCTTTAACTCTTTCAATGTACGAACTGAAATTATTTTAACTATAAATTACTTACAGTTAACTTAACCTTAGCTGTAATACAAATAAAATACATTAGGTATATGTCATGCTAGAATGTTATTGGTTTATAGTATAGATTGAAAACCGCAAGTTTAGACAATAAGAGTCATAATAATGTTAGTAACCTTTTAGTATCTTATTTGAAGGCTGAATATTTCCTTTCTTTAGTCCTAAATAGACATTTGTAACTTAAAATCTTTTATATTTATTTATGCGAAGCAAACTGACAGATGTACCTAAACATCAAGCTCCTATAGATTTTGCGTATATAGGAAAGACACATAATCTATCACTTTGCTTCGCATAGTTAAAAAATTGAGTATAGATAGGCTTAGTTCAGTTGCACATCAGCCTTCAAACATACAAATAATCCCTATAAATATTTAATTGTAGTTTATAGCTGCCATCTTCGTTTCAAAACTGTATCTGTATCTGTATCCTCTAGATTTCCCTCTTTAAATCATCCATTTAGTACAAAAGTAAAGAAGTTTGAAGTCATGAAGCTATTACCTTATAATATGGCTTATTAAAATGATCAATTCATTATGTTATATTGTGGACCATTTTCTTATGTAGTAGTATTAATTCACTTATTATGTTAAATAGGAAATAAAATATGGGATAATCATAAATTCCTAAGAACATAATTACTATCTAGAAACAGAACTAGAAAATCATTATTATGTTTCCTATTTTAGCTAGACTACACTGGAGCTTTAATCCACTCCCTCGTACCCCCATACCAGTTAATTCCACCCAACATTATTTACAGATGTTATTCTAATTAAGCTGTATTTTAATGACTACCTACTTTACTGAAGAAAATGAATTTAAGACGCCCAAATTATTTTCAGAATGAAGATAAATTTTTGGCCTCTTTAGATTTCCAAAACATCAATATTGTATCAACAAAATCTGTAAAATTACAATGTATTAATAAAAACATACATATATTTCACTATTTTGAAATCTTTGAAATTAGTTACTATTAATGGAAATCTATTCAAAACACCTGTATGAGTAACATGACCTTTGAATGATGTCTTGGGATGTCACAACAAATAGTGTTTCCAGTTCAAGGTAAAAACATATCTAAGAAAAGAAATAATATGCTAAAATACCTATTTTACTACCTTGTTATCGCTATATGAATGACCACAGATGATCTATAATAATTACTGTTGTATGTAAATCTCATTAGTTAATCCTAGACCCTATTCGATCTCGCCTACATTATACTTGCCTACCTATTTATTAAATTCAAATGTAAGCTGATGTATTTCCATTGCAATTTATCCTCAATATATCGTACTTACAAATCTTGTTTGTAATACCCCACCCCTATTGGGATCTTCACTTATTACATCATTCATATTCATAAGTATGGACATATCTGAGTGTGAATGTTTGTTATGGGCATGGTGTAAATTAGCACAAATTCTTACATTTGCCTACGGCCTCACTGCCAGTACATCTAGCAACACTGTGATAAGTGCGGTCCAAGGCTAGCTCGAAATAATCACAGATAACACACTTTCTTGATTGCCGCATATTTAAGGTAATGAGGAAGATATCATTTTAGCCTTAAACACCTAATGATGGTGTTTTAATATGTGTTGCAAATGATAAGAGCAGGACATTATTTGACACACGATTTTACATTTAGTGTAGCATAAAACGAAATAACCTGCTTACTGACAGTACAGTTTAAATGGCAGACTTTTAGGCTAAGAACATAGTTTCTTTCCATTGACACAGTAAGACGTACAAAATTGATATGCTAAAAAACAAGATTTGTCAAGTTTAATGTAAGAATCACATGATTAAATTTATTTAGGCGTCACGTTAGACTCAAAATTACAGTGGGGTTCTCATATTGCAGCCCTGGCAGGGAGACTTAGTTCGGCTGCATATGCAGTCAAAAAAATAAGACATCTGACCGATATTGAAGCAGCCAGACTTGTGTATTTCAGTTATTTCCATAGCGTTATGTCTTATGGTCTGCTGTTATGGGGCTCTGCGGCTGATATTCAAGCTATTTTTGTGCTACAGAAACGAGCTGTCAGGGCCATATACGGACTTAGACCACGAGACTCGCTTAGAAACTTGTTCAAAGAAATTAACATTTTAACATTAGCATCACAGTACATCTTTGACTGTATTATGTATGTTTATAAAAATTTAGAAAACTTCCCTCGAAAATCCGACAACCATAACCTAAATACTAGAAATAAACACAAGCTTGCTGTTTCACATCTCAGACTTCATAAGATTGGTAATTCATTCGTAGGAATGAGTATTAAAATATTTAATAAGTTACCACAAAATCTTGTTGATTTACCAATGCCCAAATTTAAAACACATGTTAAAAATTATTTAATGGCAAAAGCCTATTATACAGTTAATGATTACTTAAATGACAAGAATTTGTGGAAATGATAAACTGTTCGCCTACACCCATGACACTGTACTTAAAAAAAAAATTTGGTGATTAAAAAGAGTAACTGGCGAGTTTCTTGCCGGATCTTCTCGTCAGAATCAACTTTCCGATTCCGGTGGTAGAATCACATTATATTTATTCATTTCTTAGTATATTTTTTGTATCGACATATATGTTTAATAACATGTATAATATACATAGCTATAATTTATATTTTTCATGTATGACGATTTGTAAGAGCTGTATATAAGCCTATGCAAATAAAGCACTTTTGAATTTTGAATTTTTTTGAATTTTTGAATTTGTTTGTACCAAGCCAAGCGTAAAAAACTACCTATTGACTTTGTTAGATCTAAGAGTTGTGGGATTTGCAGGATTTAATTTGCTTGCAACCGGACTGCTCAAGTCAATGGGTGTGACCTGTGTTCAGCAGTAGACAAACACCTAATTTGCATCAGTTTACGTTTTAATACTTCCCGAAACTCTCAACGCAAGTATATTGACCTCATTGGAGATACCCAGAGAGCTAACTCCTTTGGCATGGTTCCATACTCGGATGTTCATGATATTATTTGATACAACTTTTTTTATCTAACCTAGACACTAGTTGGTGTTATAAAATTGTCGTAAATAGTGAGCTCATTATATTAATAGTGAATACCACCATAGTAAATATTTAATTTTATATAATATTATATTAGGTACTCTAATATAAACAAATTTTTATGACTAAAAGTGGCCTCATAAGAAGTTTTTGTGGGAAATTTTCAAACAATCAGTGGTATGTACATGTCGAAGATGTACATACAACAGTAATACATAAAATAAAATTGAAAACTGGTGTATACAAGCTATATAGTCCATTCAGTATGTGAAGGCGAATAGGACATTAAAAGGGAGACGCTCCTTTTAAACCTAACCAATATTTTTAAGAATCGAGAATATTTTCTTTAGAAATCTAATCAATTTTTTATTTGTTTGATTTTTAATTTTATTCAACATTTTATTTATGTTTCAACTGAAAAATAACAACAATCGCTTGACGGTTGGAACCACCTTCGTCACCAAAAGAAATTACCTACTAGCTCTTGGTCCGTAATAAAATCTATAATCATACATATTTTGCAAGAGACAATAATCGTGATTCGATGGTAAGATGGTCGCCATTTACACATTTTATTGGTAATTCTTCTTTTAAGTTTGTGTTCAGATTAATTGAGAAAGTTTATTACTTGTTATTCTGGAAGAATAAGAACTCAAAAAAGGTAATGATTTTTACAACTTAATATTTTTATTTATAGAAAGATGGATGCATGATACGAGATGTTTGAACTGTCCTATTCACCTTCACATACTGACTATAATAAATGTATGACATCCATTTACTTCAGCAAAACCTGTCAAAAGTGGATAGTATCTATCTGAGGCTGACCTACCTATGTATGTATATGCTGACTGTATGCAATATTACTTGCAATTGCTGTTGAGTTTAGGTATTCAGAAATAACGTCATTTGGACCATATTATTAATTAAAGTGCAAAATCAATACTGAATTGTTCAATTGGCAATATATGTGTTTACTCAGTCAATTAATAAAAAGACAATAAGTTGATGTATGAACATTACATACCTACTTTATATGTATAGAAAGTGGTTTTATAATTATACTGCGGTATAATATTGTCGGATCAAAAAGATTCAAGATTGATTGTAGAAAGTTAACAGAGTTTATAATTTGACATTGTTTTGCCCTTGTATTAGATACTTACACGCAAAACTAGTTGTCAATAACAAATCAAATTTAAATTTTGGTAATGTCTACTAATCTCTAAGCTTGATAGCTTATACCACAGTGTGAAGATAGCCAGTAGCAAACAGGAAGTATCGAAGAGTGCTGTATAAACACCATTTTAGAGTTCTAAACGTTTTGTTATCTCGTCTTTCACTCATGCATCCACACACAGCTCAGCTCTCACAACAGGAGTACGGCGAACGTACAACCTGTGCGCATAAAGAATGGGATCAGAAATGGCGGCGCATCTATTCACTTCTCGCTCGCACTCGTGGGGTGCGAGTATAAATGCAAATAGTGTGCGAGCGAGAAGTGAATAGATGCGCCGCCATTTCTGATCCCATTATTTATCCGCACAGGTTGTACAGGGGGCCTATTCTCGTGCACTGCTCAATGAAGTAGAATTACACAATTGACTACATTCATAAATGTCCAGTTCGAATTTCCTAATAATTGCTCCTCAGATCGCTGTAGCATTCTCTGCCCCGATCTCATTTCAGCTTTGATCCTTTAGTGAATATAATAATAGTAAAATATTATTAGGAACTATTTAACACTATCCACGCTATAGGTAGGTAATATTAACTAGGCATTTAATGTGCGTATCACATTTCCCAGTAGGTGTAGGCATTTCTGACATCTAATTGAATCCACCACCCACTTAATAATTAGACTGATTTGATTTACCATGGTAATCATCGGTGGGTAATCAATTTACGTCACTTTCCAAAATCTCATGGCACTTATAAAAGACTTTCTGATATTCGGACGAATCTAAATACTTTCGTTTTGAATATTCAAGCAAAATACCTAAAATACTTTCAGCCCCTTACTACCTACTTACTTCACTCCCCCCACGTAAACAAAGGAGATAGATAGCTCATCACTCTTCCGCAGTAACAAATTAGGTCACTCAATTCCACTGCCAATCTGTAGGGAGGGGTATGATTATACGGGGTAAATAAATTGAGTTGAGTATGTCAAAAAATTAGTTTTAAACAAAAAAAGTAAAACTGATTTGTTGCACTACGTTTTGTCAAATTGATTGACAGACAAATTTTAAATTAGATTATACCAAGTATGTACTTAATCTATTGTTTTATTATGCTGTGTTTTCTAGTGAAGTATTCGCGGAGCACCTCAATTTTTTTGGTTTAATTGTCTCATATGTCATCTTTTTGTTTTCGTGTGCGTGCTCCGCCCAACGGTTGTTAGCTGGTCACCATTATAATAGACCAATCAACATCGTGTGAGCGCGTTTCGGACTGTTATTATTGCGATGTACTACTTTCTTCTATTTCTAATTTGCTATTTACTTACTGTTTCACTCCGTACTGTGGAGTTTCTTTTTACCGAATGATTCCTGCCCTTTTATGGAACGTAGTTTTCATTCCTTTAATGTGAGTAGGTATATGATTATTATTGTACTTACTGAATATTTAACTTCTTCATGTCGTCTTTGCACACGATGACCTCATGAAGGCCTGTGACAAAGTCTTCCATGGATTATTAAATCGCCATCGACACGACAATAGACTGTAAATTACGAGGTTTTGCCTAAAATAAAAATGGAAGATTAATTTTATTTATTTATTAAAGCTGATATAATAATTTATTACTATATTTGCTTTTATCATCGAGACAAGACGGAGAAGGGGTTACCACCCTTATGTCGTATAAATACCGGCAATTCGTACCAAATAGTTCGAATGTACATTCACCTGATGGAAAGCGATTGACCGCCCATAGACACCCGCGACCCCAGTGCAGTCACAAGTGCGCTGCCAATCTTGAAACCCCCCTTTTCCCCCAGATTGGGCCTCCGGTACCCTCACTCACGCAGCGAAACACAGCTCCTCCTGTGTTCGCCACTCTCAAGGGTCCCGTGCCAGCCTCAACCAGGTCTTCTCACCTCAACGGCCACACCGCTCTGTCTATGTCGTCAGCCCAGATGCCACTGGCCGGCCAGAATGGCGTTTTAAGACTAAAAACCCAAGTTCAATACCTTAAAAAAATCCAACTCACAGTATTGTCTTTCGGGTCAAGTTGAAAAACAGAGTTAGACATTTTATAAGCCTTTCCTTACTGGTATGTCCTGCACTAGGCTAGGGCACTTTCTGTCAGTTAAACTCGCCCTAGATTAGGCACGGCATTCGGGGATTGGATAACAGCAGCAAGGTCGCTCGCCAGTCACCATTTAACCTGTCCATTGTGCGGACAGAAGGCCTACAACGAAGCGGAATTCGCGACCGAATCATTATCCCCGTCCCTATAACACGCGGTGTGCGCCTCTTATGTTTAAGTGCGACAGGTAATACTCGCTCCTTACATGTTGGTTTCATTGTAGGCCTTCGGATTTGTGAGCAAAAACGATTTGGTCTAAGTGAACGTTGGATCCACGGTTTTACTAGACCTAGATAATGTTAGTGATTGTATGTTTTAGTTAGCCTTAAACTTAGGCCAGAATAAATGTAGGTAGTTATCCATCATTGTTTTCTACTTTTTTTTGGTATTCCGTCAAAGCCTGAGTTATTCTGAAATAATAGATATTGGTTCTTATCATCACGCCTTTAGCTAAATAATTTTTCCGCATGATTTGTTTTTTATATCATTTTGGCGTTTAGCAAGTCATCTATCTTTCTTATTTGTTTGATTTGTGGTTCTTATTCGAAAAAGGCTTAATTTAGAATATGTTTAATTTTGAATTCGAAGTGTTGTTTAATATTTGATATTTTAATGGTGTTGTTTAATATTTGATATTTGACATACATATTTCACATTCAGGTGTTATCTGTGGACTTAAGAAACTGAATAAATATTTTTTGATAGTTTTTTAGATTTTCGCATTGCATTATTTGACTATAATTTATCAAGACGGGAATTAACACGATATTTATTATATGATACCACATTGTTTACTCACATATTTTGCTCGACGTTTCGGCTACGTTACTGCAGCCCGTGGTCACGTCTGCTGGGGCCGGGCTGTGAATCTTCGGACACCCTCACATTTTTTGATATTAATTCGCCACTAGACGAATTGTCAGTGAAGCTACTCCGACACACTAGACTAACAGTATCCGTGTTTGTTTGCTTTAGTAACGGCCTAGCACGGGGTTTTGCACTTGTTAATTACTGGATTCCATGTCGATGATATTTGAAATCCATCCTCCCGATTGAAAGTCGCATACTTCTTGATCTCAATCGCTTCACGTACTATCTTGGTATGATAATGACGATCGATGGAGAGGATTTTCGGGACATGTATCACATAATAAATATCGTGTTAATTCCCGTCTTGATAAATAATTTTTGAATTTGAATTTCTGCAGTTTTATTAATTTGAGTGAACCTCAGATTAGCTGCTAGTGCGATATTTAGATTTAAACCACTTTTAATTCACTCTCAATGGTTGCAAATAGTAATTGAATGAAACAGGTAAATTACTTCTATAGATACTTTAGTACCTACTTATTTTGCAAATATAAAATAAAGGTTAGAAATGTAAAACTGTGTCCAGTATGAATCATTAATTGCACGTTTGTCGCCGCCCGCGTTAATAAAGTACAATTATATTGTAACAGTTGCATTAAACGAGTTGCATAATCTTACCAATTGTATTGAATGACTGCGCTCAAATCTTACGAGAACGTGTTGCCAATAATATTAGGAACATGTGTTGGTCGAAGTGTGTCGTGTTACTCGAATATTTGTTGTTGTGCACAATCTACTTATTCTATTCGTAATAATAATATCCTCCAACCGATAGCGGCTACGGCGGCCAATCGCAACGATCAGCCACGTGCAGGATATATTATAGTGCTCAAGTGTGTGCGCAAACACAAGAGCACTCTCTATTCCCTTACCCTCATATCTCGATGGGACACCAGCTAGACACGACCAGAGAGGGATTGCGCGCAGGAACTAGTCTTAACGTGCTTTCCGAGGCACCGGGGCACAATGACGCCAACTTCCAGACTCCGGGCTGACACACACTAAGAATTTCCTTACGAAATCATAGGTACAAATTGTTGGCCTAACCCGGGGATAGAACCCACTAACCACTGCGCCACCGAGGCAGTCACTCGTCATAATATCATATAGAAGAAAGATATACCTAAGTGTATGTAGGTATATTACGAAATCATCTTGAAAGCAGACAAACTGCGGGTTATCATTCTTATTTGGTGAATATTACTCGATTCCAGATAAACCTTGGTTAGTAATAATCTAAACGCCCGCGCCTGAAGATTTCCTGCAGACTACCCGGGTTTCCCAGGTAGTGTGCTGGTCCAGGTAGTTCACAACTCCTTTGCACTCCAGTAGTACATGGGCAACTGTTTTGTGCTTCTCCATCCATGCATGCTCTGCATAGAGAGCTGTCTGTAATACCGAGATGTAGATGTTTGTCATATACTACAATCCTACAGACAGACTGCGGCGACGCTTATAGGTATTTCGAAAACACGATACGCTTGCGCGATGTAATCGACACCTAGCGCCATCTATTGCCATAAAGTGGAACTCATGTGCCGCAACTAAGCGAGGGCGGGACATAGTCTAAACATATAATCGCACTGACCAACGCGTATCTCCTTGTTTAATTAATACTACGATCAGTCAATCCGCGACATGTGTCAACGACCAGCGGCTGCGCAAGCGCGTGGCTCCTGCTGTTTTTGCCTTGTTTAACGGGCCTCAAACAAGTTCAAGATCTTGGCTCAGATAGCGTTTTGATCGCTCATTACTGCCTAGCATGTAATTTTGCGCCGCGAGTCCGGTGGTGATGTGATGATTCGCCCGTCTTTTATTTTATTTTTCATGGTAATGTCCGTTTAATTTATCTCCGCTTCTTGATATCACGTTGATTTAGCTTATACCTATGTTCAGGTAGAAATGAGTTTAAATTAAAAGCCTATAGAAGTCCCGTGAAAATCACGTTTGAGTCGCCATCATGTTTGGACCAAAAAAATATGAAAATGTGAGGATCACCTTTTAGTTCCGTGTTTTACCGTGGGACTTCTTTTGTGATGCGGGCTCTATGACCGAATTTATATATAAATGAGTAATAAATGTTTAGTAAAAACCCTTTTTAATAAAACCTTGTTTCGTTGAACACTGTCTCTCGTTTGAATTAATTAGGGACCTTTAAGATAAGAGCGTAGGTACTCCTTTTTGAAAAGGCCGGCAACACATTAGCGATCTCTCTGATTTCGCGGATATTCATGGGCGGCGATGATTACTTTTCATCAGGTGACTCGCTTGCTCGTTAGTCGCCTCTAGCATTAAAAAAATCCACCTTAGACCGGATATAAAATTTTTTAATAATCTTTTGTTGCACACACTATTTGATTATTGATCATCTTCCATATATCATCATTACTTTTTTAAATTAGAAAGCAACCGGCAAAGGCATCTAGCCAGTCAGCCTTGCAGTGTTGTAACCGGCACTATAACACTGAACGTTTGTGGAAGCACGCTCCACCGCCGCTGTTGTAAGCGCACACGCAGCTATTTCCGGAAGTGCTAGAAATTGGGACGCACAGTGCGTAGGGATGGGAAATCTATTTTGATTTTCTTGGCAAAAATCGATAAAATTTTTAATCGATATTTTTCATAAATAATCCCAGGTGTTTTCACTCAATGATTCAATAAATTTACTCGCTTCTTAGAAGTCTAAAGATTTTTTTCTAGAATAAATTGTACTCATTTGTTTTACAAGGATAAGTATTTTTCTTTAAGACAAATGATTCTTCTGATGGTAATCATTACCGCCGCACTTTGACAACCATTACACCAGAATATATGCAACGTTGCCGTAGTTTTCGAAATATATAGTATTAAGTAGAGTAATTAGAAAACTCGTACGTACCATACAACCAAACAATAAGATAAAAAGTTGAAGCGCGTAAAAACGCCGTAAAAAGATGGCATGACGTAGTTAATACGTTCGAACTCTGAATTAAAGCTGAAGGATGCGGTTGGAAATAGACTATTAAAATCGATTTTATGTAACATGTGAATTGATAACGTAATAAAAACGTTTTTATTGAAAAATACCTACATAATAGATTTCTTCCATAATCGTTTTTTTTTTCACATCCCTTTCTGCAATGGACCTTGCCTTTTGCCCATTCGGCCGGTAATAATAAATAACGCATCCGGGATTTGAATTCGGAATAGGAACACGGTTTTTGAATGTTTTTCTGGGGAATTCGCGATCTTGATAGTTTTTTCGTGTGTTCCGGCCATTTGTCGGGAAACTTGCCGGGATGTTAGTAGTTTATGTAATTGGGAGGACGGATTTTAGTTATTATAATAATGTGTGCTGACGACAACTTGGCTGAATTCATTGTAATGTACAATTTGGTAAGGTTGAGGAATAGGATACGTATAATTGATCCTGATAACTGATTTGCCGTCTAACATTTTTATGGCTCAAAAAACATTGACATATTTATTTAAAAAAAACAAGCATTTATTTGACCCAAATCAATGTTGAACAGAAACCTACTATATCCTCATACACGGTAGTGTATTAATTACCTATCTCGAGTGCATATGCCGCGAGTTGGCAACACTGGTCCTTAGAGTAAATGTCAGTTGACTCGGACTGATCAAGCGGGACGGACGTGTCAAACGTTGACCTGCAATGGTGTGTGTGTTGGCCAGCCAGGTTTATTACAACGATATATCCGCAACATGACATACACATAGGTACTTCTACTGAATGAGGAGTATAATTATCAGATCTACCGATCATGGCCAAGCGTAGGGGGCGTCGAAGTGACGGCTTTGGACGCAACTGGGAATTATATGCTAAGATGATGACATCGATTTGGAGGAATTTGGAAGAAAGCTGAAATTTACGAGTAGCTATATTACTTATATATCCCATTTTACTTGATTGAATAAGACTCATTTGTTTGAAGTGTTTGTGAGTTTTCGTTACCGAGTGTACACTGTAACTATATTTGATCTATGTTGACCTCCGCTCCCTCTTGGAGATCGTCGACCAGGCCCACGACTAAATAAACCATGTAATAGCCTTGGGAGCGATAGCCTTAACATTCGCCGGGCATCTGCCCGGCGATGGTAGCTGCCCAGGGTGTGACTTCTAGTGTACGGGCGGGAAGCGATGGTTGTAAGGCACCGTGTTCCTGCGAACAGTATCAGGAAAGGAAGGATACCTTACTGAGCCTAGACCCCTTTTGTCTAAGACACTAAGTACCTAGAGCCCTAGCCCTGCCTAACCATGGGAATAAATACATAAATAGATAAGGTGTAGAGAGCTTGCTCCCGGGTCGCCCACGGTAGCAAGCGGGAAGATTCGGGTCGGTAGGTAGGAGGGAATCCGCTGCCAGTCGAGCAGGCTCACTAGACTTATCTGTTCATAGTGACGGCTTAAGGTGTCTTGCCCGCAGCGGAAGAAATGAGACCTAAGACAGGTTGAAATCTGTTTATTGTTAGTAGTTTAGTTGTTTATATACATTTTGTTGGTGTGTCGTCGGTGCAGACTGCCGACGGTGCACGAAGACGGTCCATCGGTCAGGCGCGCTGCATGTAGGTCGTTGCTGAGTTGGTCTGTGCGACGTAGCTCGTACATCTAGATTGCTCGAGGACATCGCATTGACTGAAATTGTGCATAGTTGTCTCGTCCTATGCTTTACAGAATCTGTAGGTAAGATCCCCGGTCTGTCCGGTCTTGGTGGCTTAATTTAAAGCATCCAAACAAAGGAGACACACAGCGCGTGTGAATGAGAGGGAAACTCTGATTCGGTCGAAAAGTCTGCTTTAAAATAGGCCCTCTGGAGACGTGTTCGTTCAGCCTACAATGAATTCGTGCATTTATTAAAATCATTCAGAATTGCAACCGTTTAAATCCGGCCGCCATACTTATTTGTTACCGTTACTTTTTATGCCACACTAAGGTCTGCCAAGGACCTAACAAGGTTGTATTCTACGCTCAATATTCTAATTGGCGATAAAAATATTCACCGCTGCTTGGTAACGACGGCTCTCAGTTGGAATTGCCTGCCGATTCAATATCGTGCCATTTTATCTGAGAGTGCATAGCCATAGCAAATATTATGGGCCTACAGAAGCGTTTTAAACTTGACCAGAATTTTAAACACATACCTAGTTGTGGTGGTTGAGTGAGTTGAGCGTTGGTTCTCGTTTAGCAATCGAGGTCGGTTTTTTTATCCTACGGGGAGGGATTAGTTAGATTTTGTTATTTCGAAAAAGAAAATTTTATCAGTATAATGCCCCAGAGAAGTTTCTAACCGTCTTAGAAACTTCTCTAGGCAAAAACAGCACGCTTCGGCATGAATGGGCCGGCTCGACCTGAGTGATACCACTGCCTCACAGAAAACCGGCGTGAACCAGCCAGCATTATGCTGTGTTTCGCTGCGTGAGTGAGGGTACCGGAGGCCCAATTCGGGGGAAAGGGGAGTTTAAAGGTTGGCAGCGCACTTGTGACTCCACTGGTGTCGCTGGTGTCCATGGGCGGCGACAATCGCTTATCATCAGGTGATCCATCTGCTCGTCTGCCTACCTATCGCATAAAAAAGGTATAATTGTTACGAAGACTAGTTTTGAATAAGACTTAAATAATGGTGATTTTGAGGATCGAAGGACCAGCCTCCTTTTATATTGTTTGTTTCTTTTGATATACTTATTGTTTTGATTTATCTTTTGTAAGGTTTTAATCGTATAGAGGTGGTTTTTATTAAAACCAACCTTCTTTTTTTATAGTACGTCGGTGGTAAACAAGCGTGCGGCTCGCCTGATGGTAAGCGATTACCGCGGTCTATGGACGTTTGCAACTCCACAGGACCTGCATACGCGCTGCCGACCCTTTAAAAACCTTAACACTCCTTTTTTGAAAAACCTAATGCTGTATTCCCCCTATTAACCTAATATACATAATTTCTGCTTATGTTAAAAGTTTAATAGAGCATTTAATTTGTGAGATGTTTTCATCACAAAATAAAGTAGGTATTTCATAACAACATCGGAAGTCTTAAGATCATAATGACAATTAGTAATATCCTCCAACCGATTACGGCTACGGCGGCCAATCTCAACGGTCAGCCACGTATGCAGGATATATTATAGTGCTCAAGTGTGTGTGCAAACACAAGTGCACTCTCTATTCCCTTGCCCTCATAATCCGATGGGACACTGTGACACGACCGGAGAGGGATCGTGCGCAGGACCAACAGCTTAACGTGCTTTTCGAGTCACGGGGGTACAAGACCGCCAACTTTTAGACTTCGGGCTGCCACTAAGAATAATGACAATATTATTCAATGGTACTGGATTTTTAAATGTGTTCAGTATCTCACAGGGTATTACAGTAACTATTCGATATCATGGATGTCTCCAAAGCCCACAGGCAATCAAAGTAAACGCTATGCTTTTTAATATTAAGAAGATCTTCCTTTGCTGATAAATAGTCCGGGAGGAGGAAGAGAATCTTCTGTAGACACGGGTGTGTCTTAATGAACGGTTTAAGATTTATTTTACAAAACGAAGTGATTACTTACTTAATTTGTGTTTGTTGAACACTGATAGATATATTATTTGGACATAACATTTAGCTGCACTCTAAAGTTGAATGGTTTTTAATTGGATATGTTATTGAGATAAGAGTGATTGGAAAACCTTTTGTTCAGAAAATATTTACGATATGAGATTTGGAGTACAAATAAATAATTGAAATAGGTAGTTATTATAGAAACATTCACGTCATTACCGGCAAAGCTATTGAATGCCTTGCGCGTGCGAACATATTGCAATATTAAAACTATTTTATGATAAACAATCTGTTAGGTATATATTTGTGTTTCTAAATAACGTTTTGTAGGTATGAGACACTTAATATACGAATGTAGTTTAAATTAAGAGTCGATTAATTTGAACTCTATGGATAGATAACATTAATTTAGTACTTATGTTGAGTCAAATTTTCAAACTTAATTGAGCTGCAGTCGATACATGCTTTTAAAATACAACGCTCCACGCATACTATTTTACTAAATTTCTCAGTGCTATCAAATATCCCAAATCGGCCGGTTTTTATCAGACATGTTCTGTTGGACCCCAAATAATTAATTTATTTTACTAGTTATTATTGCCTCGATCGTAACCCAATTTCACCGTCCACCCCTGCACTACAAAACCGCGTGGTTCAGCTATCGAATATGGTGTATCTCGCGAACCTGTTCGTCCACCGAACGGGCAAATGTAAACTTTTTGTCTATTTCAACAACTTCTATTTTCGTTTGCGTGTCTGGTCCGGCTGCGTGGGCCCTTGGTATTTTAATGGGGCTTCGGTCCGGTAATCCGGTCCAAGAAAACATGTTATTTAGTTCTTGTACCTACGTGGAAGATACGATGGGAGACCGCTGTAGATTTTCTAGGGTCGGTTTGTGGGTCTAATATTGATTTGACGAGGAAAACGAGTGATCATTGTAAAGTTAGAGGTGTATTTATTGATATACTTGTTATTAGAATAGTTATCAAAGTATGCTTAGGTATTCTTTCAGAAATAAATTGGTAGTTTCTAAATATTGGTATGATGAGTCGAGTCAAGGAGTAAATAATTATTTATTTACTCCTTGACTCGACTGAAATTGAAGGTGTTGACCGAGACAGAAATTGAAGTAAGTCCAACGACTCAGCAAAAAAATATTAGCGAAGATTATTGGTCTAGAAGAAATACAGTGTATCTAATTTGTAAAATGATTAAGTCTAAAGTTCAGGAATCCAAATGTTCTCTAGTATATACAAGTGGAATTCGTGTCTAGCTGGTGATGATTGTAAAAGAACGTGAGAGAATGATATTTGTTTGGTATGATGCACATGCATGAGAAAGTAGATACTGTCGTAGAAACAAATTCTACTACTTATGTTACCTACTGTGTAGCCGAAATAAAATCGTTTACAAAGACAAATTCAAAAGAAGATTATCTTAATTTATGATGAAGACACACCTTGTCATCTGAGTATTTTCCTTCAAAGAACTAAATGGCAGAACGATCGAAAGGCATACCTTTATCGCAATATTCATTTTATTGACTAATAAAATAAGGAGCTTCCTCTGAACATCTTTATCAACTAACCTGGGTGTGCCCGCTATTCTTTGGTTTGCTTAACGTTTTCTTGTAAGACCTACTTAATTATAACGGATGGTGCTTTAATGGATATACATAGCTGGACGTATACTGCAAATATTTTAATGGGCTCTTAAAGTTAATAACTCTCTAATTAAACACCACTGGTTATTTATTATTCGATTCTGGCGGCTTGTTAATGTCTTAACTGACTCATTCGACATTATCCTGCTTTTTTTACTTTTTGGCGCAACATTAACAAATGTAATATTTACTATTTATCACTTTTACATTGCATTGGTATCCTCTAGAGATCCCACGTGCTCGCACGAGTACAAAAACTACAGTCTTTGCTTCTACCTAGAAGTCTCTCACTCAGTCTACTGATCGTGTGTGGAGTATACTCACATAAAGATATATTTTTAATACTCTCCGGACTCGAGTACCTATACAAAAGATGACATATAGTTTTCTAGATGTTTGCGTTGCATTATAAGGATAATTAAATAAGACGGGAATTAACACGAAATTTATTATGAGATACGATAAAATTTGTACTCACATTTGGTTGACGTTTCGGCTACGTTACAGCAGCCGTGAGTCCACTTGTGACCCTCATGGTATCTCATAATAAATTTCGTGTTAATCCCCGTCTTAACTACAGGAGAATCGTCAACGTAAGCCTTGGCCTACGGAACCCTGATTGGTGACATCGGTCCTGGGACCTGTTAGTATGGAGATAAAGCTTGGCTTGACGTAAGGGTGCCAATAGCCTGACCCATCTGCAGGAATGCGTGCATAGCGGATAAAGTTTAACACCGGACCCTGGGCACGAAATCAGAAACTTGGCTCTAAAATGACATTGATATCGAAGAGTTCTTTGACCTACGCGCTAAGCCGTATCGTTTCGTGGATCCCCCTCATACGTTCCGTTTTGTGTCTCTATCTCATGCCGAGCCACTTTGAGATCAATGTACGCTCCCATTTATCTATGTGTCTATAGCCTGTTAGCACGCGATGTAGGCAGACAACATTCTGTGTCTACGGTCTACATATGTTGTGCCCCGGGGTCCAAAACGAAGGCTTTGGACGCAACCAGACATGACACGCCGAAATGGTAATCAGCGGTGTCCCGTCGCAAGTTGGCGAGATCAAAGGTGCACGTGCGCATCGATGAGAGCGTGTGAGAGCTCAGCTGATCTGTGTCAGCGGCACGGAACGTCCATTTTCGAAGGAGCTACACCTGTGTTCGTACCTTCACTTTCGATTGGCATTTTGAAATTATAAACGGTTTCGCATCGCACCCGACGATATGCATCGCGGAATGGGATTCATTAGTGATGTGACACCAGTTGGTTTAATTAAGATAAGACATTTATTTACTCAAAAAAACAAAACATTACGCAGAAAAGGAACAAGTCAACATAACACAAAACAACAAGTAAGTACAGACTCACAGCAAAGTACCTATACAAAACTGTAAAATTTCTTCAGTCGATTCAATATCAATTTAGGAATTTAGACATACTGTCGTAACCTGATTTGTGGTTGTCTGTACAACGAGCACAAAATAAACAGACACAGATGACATTGATATAGAAAAGTTAGTTAGCCTACACGCTATTCAGCATATCGTAACGTGTTTCTCCCGCACACGTCGACTCTCGCACCCGTCGAAAACATTCGGATTTTATATATGATTGTACCATCTCTTGATGGTACACTGGTCCTTCAGTATGTGTTGCCGCTCGTCTTCAACATTATAGGATATACAAAATAGAAGACTCGAATGACGTAACTCGACTCGACTCGCATCACTAGGATGAGTCTCGGTTCACGGCTGGCCGTGGCTTGGTCGCCAGCCGTGCGTGCGCCGGCGCCGGACATCACTACCAACCGTAAAGACACGCACCGTGGGAAGACGTTGTTGAGCGATAAGTCCAAATCCGT
Organism: Marasmia exigua; assembly: GCA_019059595.1. Lineage (NCBI taxonomy): Eukaryota > Metazoa > Arthropoda > Insecta > Lepidoptera > Crambidae > Marasmia > Marasmia exigua. The sequence continues at coordinate 17,714,098 of CM032481.1, forward strand.
TACTTCCACTTTACAGTGTCTTATACCATAGACGAAATACATAATTAGTCCATGCTTATACTAAGCATTAATTAGGAGAGGTATGGTAGCTCAGTGAATAAGAACGACGTACAAACAGGAGTTCGTAGGTTTGAATCAAAGATGCTCTGGATTTAACTTGTAACTATGATCCTATTGGTCTGATTCCTCTGTCTAAGGGTTGCGAAGGTCAGATGACTGCCGCTTCATTGTTATTACCAGACTCCCCAAATCCTGAATCATGGTCTAAGCGAACCCTGCAGAATTACAGGCCTATCATGCTGCTGAGTCACATATATAAGCTGAACCACTAAGCTGCCACCACTAATATACAGTTATCGAAATTAAATCACAGCTTAAGGTGACGGGTAGGGCACACTAGCGACGCCAATCGTTTTTAATTGTTAACTACCAAACCGGATCTATTTTAAACATTTTCGGGGTTACAATGTCTCGGCAAACACTTATATTATTTATTAAAGAACCATGCACAACGTTGGGCCCGTTTTTGTACGCGAAAAATTGATTTACGCCAAAAGCGGCCACTTTTGGCGGTAATCCAAAATTCGAGTGCAAAACAGCCAAACAGTTAACTATAAGTATTTAATAAATAGTTTAGGTGTTTGCCGAGAGATTGTAATCCCGGAATTGTTTAAAATAGATCCGGTTTAGTAGCTAAAAATTGAAATCGATTGACGTCGCTAGTGTGCCCTACCCGTCACCTTAAACGTATTAAATATTAACGATTGTTATTGAAAAGTGACGTTACGTAAGTGTGAGGAGGTTGTATATACTCGTATGTGAAGTAGACCGCTTGGTTCATAAGCCGCCGGCATATTATGTAAAGACGGCAACCTTGTAACCTCATGACCGAGCTGTTGCGTCACGTGCACTTTAGGAGCTATCGAAATTGGTGGGCTACTAGAGAGGAAGAAAATACATTTATTGCTTACAAAAACCATTACTTAACACAAACCAAATAAACTTACAATGAGCTCATCAGGTGATCCGACTGCCCCTATGCTACCTATAAAAGTTTAAAAACTAATACCAGACTACCAAAAACCACGCTCTAAAAAGTACGAAACAAGAAAATTGTCTCTGCTGAAATTATTATGCCCTATTGCCGTGGTCGTATATGCCACATTGATTTTATTTTATTATTAATTAATCTGTTTACCTACAGTAGGTAGGACCACCGCAATACGGCAAAATAATTTCAGCAGAGACAATTTTCTTGTTTAGAGCGTGTTTTTAGTAGTGGGTTTTCGTTTTTAAACTTTATTTTTATCTAACATATTTTTAGTTTTGTAAATTAAAATTACGTATTTGAAATGTGCTACAAAAGCTCTTTCATTTGATACCCCTCACGGTACCGTCAAGCAAAATTTTTTTTCGTTCCTTATTTTAAGTCTCCTAGAGGGCGCTGTAGTCAATTTCACAGATGAACAACCATACATACATACAGGTCAAAATTATAACCCTCCATTTTGCTTCGCCGTAGTCGGGTAAAAAAAAAGAATAATAGCAAAGTAAAAGACAGAGTTTTAGCCGTGTGGTCCCCGGCAGAGTAGAATAGGCCACCCTCACTCTTACCGAGGTGTCGTAAAAGGCGACTAAGGTAAAGCTGCTGACATGATCATCAGCACCCAGAGAAGGAAAACTCTGCATTTATATCAAAACCCTCGCCAACCCGTCTGCCAAGCGTGGTGAGTATGGCAATTACCCCTCATGTGATTGAGGGAGGTCCGTGCCCCAGCAGTGGGGACTTAAATGGGCTGATGATGATGATGAAAAGACAGAGTGTGAGAAGTCAGGTAAGCATTTGCAGCTTCGGCTTCCACTTTCCATTATGGCTTCTGGCAGTAGGAGTATAACAATACGCGTGGGCTGATGCAATTCAAAGGTTTTAAATTAGTTTCTAGTGGTTTTTAGTGAACAAATTTGGGATTTATTTGTGCAGTGAAGTACCGCGAAGTGATCAAATAATTTAATTATTGAATTGTATCATTTATAACACTGCTATGTCGAGTGAGTTGTCACGGACAACTTGCTTGGACCTAAAAAAGTCTTAAAACCCGAGATTGTATTTAGAGCGGTATCGGCAGAATCCGTAGGTCGATAAAACGCACACCGGCGTTTGATTGAGTGACTGGGACTTTGACTGACTTCGTTCGACTGTTGACTACCCCACTTATTCTCAATAAGTTACTTGACATTGGCAAGATATCTTTGGGTATAGGCATATTATAAAAAAAAACAACTATCCATTATGCCGCGCTGGTTGGCAGTACCATCAATTGCAGAAAATACAGGAATGTCCCGGAATTTTGCGTCTTGTCCCTTGTTGGTTAACAGAAGATATGGCAACTCTCGTCACAATATAGGCATACTACTACTAACCCAGTTTTACCTTTATACCTGTTTGACCCGTTTGGATCAGTGGTAGTGACCGCTGCCTCTGGTGTAAGGGTTGCAGGTTCGATCCCCGCACAGTACCTACAAACATTTGTGTGCATGAACATGTCTGTTTGTATTGATCTGGGGGTTTTCTATGAAGGTATTATAAGTATGTATTTACAAAAGAAAAGTATATGTATAGATAGATAGATATACTTTATTGCTTAAAATACACTACTTAATTATTAAGTACCTATTACAGAATTTGTGTGTACAATTTATATATACGAGTAGTGTAGGTATATATTATTTGTAATTCCGCTGTTGATTCTGATATCCGTAACACAGGTGCTTGAGCTATCTATCTCGGAGTCATGTACATGATGTTCTGAAATATTTATTTATTTATTTTATTTATAGGTTCACAACTTATCGTCTCTATTTTCAAGGCATATTTATCGTGTAAATTATGACTTTGATGGAACCCTATTTACTATCCCTATCCCATCAAATGATGGCCTGGCGGCTATGGCACCCATGCAATATGATATCCCAGAGTTCACCTCATTGAAACGTATGAATAAATACGAGTACTCGTATATTAGCTTTCTCATGTTCCCATGGTCATGTCTATTAAAGTGCCGATTCTGTAAATAGAGAGCCATGGTTCATACCTCTCAACGTGAACATTAATAAGAGGTGTTTGTAATCGTAGTTTATCTAGAAATATTTGCTTTCCATAAATATATGAAGAACGGGAACAGTTCAATGGAGCTCGCAGTATCTGAAGTACATAGGTACTTCAGATACTGCGAGCTCCATTGAACTGTTCCCGTATGTTACTCGCTAGTAGTCTAATAAATAGTTTACTAGCGATCAGCCCCGACTTTGCACGGGTGCAATATTATGCAAGTTATTATACTTATGAACCTTCCTCTTGATTTAGGTACTCGTCTATTAAAAAGCCGCATAAAAATACTTTACGTAGCTTTAAAGGATCTAAGCATACATAGATACAGACAGATAGCGACTTAGTTTTATGGAGTGAAGTGCTATTTCAATCTCGCGTTCAGGCGGGTCCCGCCTGAACGCGAGATAAAATAGCAGCGAGATGAAATTTTTAAGTGTGTTATTTACTTAAGAATAAATTGCAAAAGATTGCTATAAAAATATCAACTATTGAAGTGCTATTGTCTACGTAGGTAGATTCATTACTCGCGCATTAATCCAAAGCGGTTGAACATCAAAATTAAAATAAAAACACAAATGGTCGGGAGGACATCGATATCGAAGCGTACCTACGCACTAGGCAGTACATGCTATCCTGCCTCTCACGCACACGTTCCGTTAATTTGTCTTTGACTCTTATGCCGAAACACGTGGAGTTCACTGTACCCGCGCATATATTAGATAGGTATGTTTGTTTATCACGCGATGTGGTCACCCAGGACACAGAATAATATCCCCTAGTCCTGCCGTGTCAGGCTTGTCTCATGTATTTTTAAAAACGAGTCTAGAAAAAATCGAGTTAAAAGTCGATCTACTCAAGTTTTTTTCGATATACATGAGGAGGCCTGACACGGCAGCACGGGTTCTGTCACTATGTATTTTGTGCTTCAACTCTGTATTGTTTACTCATGCGCTAGAAAGCCTCCTAAATCAATAGAAGCATAATTAATGATGGCACAAAATGTCTGAAAGCGCTCGCGTGACTTGGAGCAATGACTCGTTGGGTCACACCGATTTGCGTGGAAAAACTCTTCGAATAATGAGTTGGTGCGTTAGGATGGGGTTCTCTAGGAAATCTTTAACGTTTAACCAGGCAGTTAACCATACGGGACGGGACCACCAGATTTTCAACTTTTTGCAGATGATATAAGGTTGAAAACCAATGAAAAAAATGTCTAGTTGCCTGGTTAAGGGTTAAACTTGAAAAACGGTAAAGTTTAAAACAAATGAAACTTTTGATTATTGAAAGAGTCTTCTGACAGTTCCGAAAACCAAAGCAACTTTTTTTGAATCAGTTACTTTATAATGACTTCTTTGTCTTTAGAAAAACTCTTTTTTGAGAGAACAAATACTTTAGAGTCTTGAAGAAAAAGATAATAAAATTTGTGCAAAAATTTTAAAAATTGTTGCAATGTGCAAAAATGTTAAAAAAAATCGCACTTTGTAGTCTGTAAAATGTAACTTGATTAGATTGACAGCTATTAGTGTCACAGTAAAATGTTTTAAAATAGTTATTAAAATAATATTGCTGCTAATTCTAGCACGGAACCCTAAAGAAGCGTAAATGCGGCTGGAATCTCGCCATCCATCATCGGGCTCGCGAATTGGTGCTGTCGGATCTGGGTGTTTAGACGGGCTATTTAGATACCGACCGCGTTTCAACTGAAAATGTAATCTGTCTTACTATAGTATTACAATCCATTTTGCCCGTGGGATCCATGCTACGGCTTACATGGGCCTGCTCTACCGGATTAATACCACGGCCTCGAAGGAAACTGGCGTGAAGGGTGCCATCGGCGGAAGGCCCAATGTGGGGGAAGGAGAAAAACTTTGGCAGAGCACTTGTGACTGGACTAATATTGCGGTGTCTGTAGGCGGCGTAAATCGCTTACCATCAGGTGCTCCGTCTGATCCTCTGCCACCTTTGACATGAAAACAGAACAACAATAAGATAAGGCTGTCTTGACTGAAAAGTCATTGACACAAGCTATGGGGCGCAATGATGATTCAATTTTTCTAGAGAAATTCATATGATGTGCTCAGAACCTCACAGAAAACCAGCGTGAAGCAGCATTGTTCTGTGTTTCGCTGCGTGAGTGAGGGTACTGGAGGACAGATCCAGGGGGAAAGGGGAGTTTAAAGGTTGGCAGCGCACTTGTGATTACACAGGTGTCGCGGGTGTCCATGGGCGGCGGCAATCGCTTACCATCAGGTGATCCGTCTGCTCGCCTGTCAACTATCACATAAAAAAAAAGAACGGGACGAACCGCCAAAAAATATATCTCCCCATATGTATGTACTCAGAATCAATCATACTAAATGTGAAGGTGTGTGTGTCTGTCTGTCTGTCTGTTTGTCCGTCTTTCACGTCAAAACGGAGAGACGGATTGACGTGATTCTTTTACTAAAGATAGTTGAAGGGATGGAAAGTAACATAGCCTACTTTTCTCTCTCCCTAACGCGAGCGAAGCCGCGGGCTAAATCTACTTCAAAGATAAACTTACAATATATCCTAATAATAAACATCAGAAGGCCGTATCACTACGACAGCCTCACAGTCCGAACCCAGCTGGAGTCCGCATCGGCGTACGTTTCAAAGGGCACGCGCCCGCAGATGCGTATCTCATTAACCTCAGGAATGCCGGTAAAAGGGAACAGGCCACCAGCGCCAGTCCAATACGCCGCTGGACAGTGTAGCCAGGTGAAAATGTACTTTGCCCTAAGCTTAGTATTTTGAGACCAATTTCCAAGTGTTACGTGCCTTTGGGCGACGGCTAATCGCTTGCCATCAGGTGAAGCCTCTGGGGCATGATTCTCAGGCCACTCACACCGATTTTTTTCCGTGTGGTAGTTCATATACGAATGTTCCGATTCTACTGTAAAAGTTCGAATGGTGTGCATAAACTCTATTCTCAGCACCAATAGAACAATTCACGATCGAACTACGAAGTCAAACATATCATAGACAATATTTTTAACCAGTGGGAACATTGGAACTGCATGCAGGACTTCATTTTTGAAAATGCTGTAGCGACCAAACTTAATATCCATTATAAGTAAGAGTTATTGTCATAAATTTTAATAAAGCTATTAATTATGCTTAGTATGCCCAATAATTTAATAAATTTTATTAGAAAAATGTAATATTTGAATATTTCGTGTACTGTATCGGATGAAACGGAACGCACCGAAGTCAACGAAAATATTTGATCATATTAAAATATTACTCTGTGATTTTATCTTCGCAAAATTGAAAACTCCATTTTATTTGTTTGTTTTGGTGAAAAGTTTGAAAAAGAGATGGAAAACGTGCAACATCAAATAATTGCCAGCCAATATTTATGACTTCACAAACAATAATTTTCTGTTAACTGTTAGATTTTCCTATATAATAAAGTACTCTCTGAGTTATTTTAAATAATGACATATTTGTTGTCAGATAACCTCAAAATGAAGCGACTTCTACCGGTCCTTAGCACTCGAAGTGTTCGAACGTAGTTCGAGCGACGATCATTCAAAGTATTTCGATTATGAAGTTCTGACAATAGGCAAATTAAGTTTCCTTCGGAAAAAATCGATCTTCGAACTTTTTTCGAATGTGAACTTTGTTCGAGTGGCCTGAGAATTGTGCCCCTGCTCGTCTCCCAAATCACATGAAAAATAGCAGTAAGAAAAGACTGTAAAGGCCGAAAAAAGTCAGTCTAATACACGCCGCTGGATAGTGCAGCCAGGTTTGAAGCCGTCCGTAAGGAACGAGAATATACCCGTCGCATTCAAACAAAGGATGTCTCCTTGCGCGTGTGAAAGAGAGTCGGTCGTAACGTCTGCTTTAAATTAGGTCCTAAGGTCAGATTCCGTGCATAATGTTATTTTACCCTAAAAATAAAAATGTTGTTCTGTAAAAGTTACCGTGCCCCGTTTTTTTTACCCTAAATAGTAGGTTTACTTTAAGTTGGCATCACTACCCGCGGGAATGAATGTAGTAACTCGTGGCGAATTTGTGGAATTCTCTCTGGCGACGGGACCGAATGTTTTAAGGTGGTATGCTGTTGTTTTAGATGCCTAGCTCATTATGTTCTACCTACACTTAACTTTTCCATCTAAAATATAATGAAAATAGTTACATAGCTACCTGCTACAAGTAATAAATACATAAGTTTACTTGTAATTTAATACAACATATAATTATATAACATTAGGAATTAGGCGCCGACTTCGGTAACACCTTTTCTCGAGTGTACTGTTGTAATTTGAGGTGTATAATGTGTTAAAAATATTTTACACATTTTAGTTCGTGGTTTTTGAAGGCGGTTTTTTTTTTTGCAATTTTTTTTTAGATTTACACATATTCATAAACTTCGTATTTGTTCCTATTAATAGTTAGTTATATCTCCACTTTGTACAATGTTGCTAACTCACAGTTGGTAAATATTAATATAGTAATTGAATGCGATGTCCCAGACCCTCTTTATTTATGTCCAATCCAAACGATCCGGTGGCAGGAAATAGGGCTCGCCCAATTACGGGGACAGTCCGAGCGTCTAATATTATGAATGAAGGTCCATTTTACCCTGTCGTCGTTTTTCCCTTTTATTCCTTACACGATTTCTTGGTGAAGTCTTGTTAGATAGTAGTAAAAAAATTGTTTCCGCGTTTTTATGTGTCCGGAGCAAGATTAGGCGAATCACGTTTTGAACCCTGGATATCCTGTGATTCAAATTGGATCAGAACGTATTACGATTTGGGAGATGAAAACGGGCATGAAGGTAGGTGCGACATAGCTGCCGAAATCATTTAAGGTGACGGGTAGGTTACACTTGCGACGCCAATCTATTCTATTTTTTAAGCTTCTAAACCGGATCTGCTTTAAACAATTTCGGGGTTACAACCTCTCGGCAAACACTTATACTATTTATCAATTAAATAACCATGCACAAACCTTAGGTCCGTTTTTGTACGCGAAAAATTGATTCACGCCAAAAGTGGCCGCTTTTGGCGTGAATCAATTAATCGCGTACGCGTTGGGCCCAACATTTTTGCATGGTTATTTAATAAATAGTATAAGTGTTTGCCGAGAGGTTGTAACCCCGAAATTGATTAAAATAGATCCGGTTTAATAGCTAAAAATCAAAATCGATTGGCGTCGCTAGTGTGCCATATCCCCGTCACCTTAATATGGATGGTTTCTGTATTTGTTTATGAAAATGATTTTAATAATAATAAATATTTCACAACATCACATACATTGATCTGACTCCGAGTTAGGTAGCTCAAGCACCTGTGTTACGGATATCAGAATCAACAGTGGGATTACAAATATATACATATAATACTTTTCTTTTGTAATTACATACTTATAATACATAGCAAACACCCAGACCAATACAAACAAACATTTTCATGCACACAAATGTTTGTACTGTGCGGGGATCGAACCCGCAACCCTTGTATCAGAGGCAGCATGCACTACCACTGTTCCAATCGGGTCGTCGATTTGCCATCATCAAACGAGAAAATTTTTGGTGTTGACTGATGATGGATGGCGCATTTCGTAGATGACCTGCATCTACCTAAAAGAATGCAATGTACCTACCTACGTTCGATTCCTTTAAACAATCATTCGCATGATTAAGAACACTGTGTTTGTTCAGTATCTGAGTGCTATGATATCTATTTAAGTTTACTTGTGGTACCTTTGTTGTTTCTTTTATCTAAAAATTGCACAAATGCTAAGTTAACCTTATTTGGTGAAATGGGATACAGTGTCATTTAACTTAGTACTTTTTTCCTTAGTATGGGAAAAATAGATCAGCGGTTTTCGTTAGATGGAGCTTGTAAAAAGCAGATGTAGCTTGAAAAAGCAATCAAGCAGTTTATGTGATAGGTGGCAGACGAGCAGACGGATCACCTGATAATAAGCGATTGCTGGATTGGTACAGCGTTGTTTCGGTAGATGTCACTATGCATTTTTATTTTACGGAACAATGACCTCAAGCCGCCTGCCCACTTACTAAAGTGGGCATTTTTCAGAAGTATGGGAAATAAATCAGAGATCTAGAAGGTATTGGGTATTTGGTATATAGCAAATACTATACAACTTATTTAATTGTCTCCCTGACTGATTCTATATATTGATAGTAGGTATTGGTAGTTTTCCACTAGATGGCGCTCTAGCATTGGCTAGCCGACTGATGCCTCTACCTCAGTATTAGATAAGTAAGTCACTTTATCATGCGATAATCACGCAGTTCAGTCAACTGAACTGCATGCTTATCCCATGATAGAGTGACTTATAAGTATAAGTCACTCTATCATGGGATAAGGAGTAAGTACTCCTGGTGTCACTTTCCTCGACTCGATTTTACGTTTCGTCATTTCAAAAACTGCACCACAGTCTCGCAATGATATTTAATTTGCGAGTACGTGCACATTTTGAGCTAACTACAATATTGCAACTTTCATGTTTACTGCCTAGCGTAGTTGGAAATTCGTGGAATTGTAATAAAAGTTACGTTCATTTTATTACTCATGTCAAACTCACGGAATTCCTAGGAACGCGACTGGTGTTCGTTAATATTGCAAAGAACGCTGGGAATCTTAGCCTTTTATAATATCTACCTCTTTTCACTTGGTTTAATGTAAATAAAAATACAGTTAAATATTCCATATTCCTGCCATTAGTTTCGTCGTCTGGACATCAACAAAAACATCGTCAGTAAAGCCAAACGTTGCGAATAGTTTTTAAAATTTGTAACCATTTTTCAGTTGGTCTGGTTCCCCTGCCGTCTGACCTTCGTGACACCTTACACGAAGGTCAGACGGCAGTCGCTTCATTGTAATAACCAGACTCCACAAATCCTTTATCATGATTGAAACGTGCCCTAGGCTCCAAAGCAACAGCTTTAGAGTTGTAATAACCAGACTCCCCAAATCCTTTATCATGATTGAAACGTGCCCTAGGCTCCAAAGCAACAGCTTTAGAGTTGTAATAACCAGACTCCCCAAATCCTTTATCATGATTGAAACGTGCCCTAGGCTCCAAAGCAACAGCTTTAGAGTTGTAATAACCAGACTCCCCAAATCCTTTATCATGATTGAAACGTGCCCTAGGCTCCAAAGCAACAGCTTTAGAGTTGTAATAACCAGACTCCCCAAATCCTTTATCATGATTGAAACGTGCCCTAGGCTCCAAAGCAACAGCTTTAGAGTTGTAATAACCAGACTCCCCAAATCCTTTATCATGATTG